>JBBMOI010000001.1:42737500-43065000 GCA_038088405.1 Porites divaricata
ACATGTAGAGGGGTCTGTGATAGATTTTATTCAAAACCAATAGGACTCCAACAGTAACAGGCTTCAAAACCGATACACTTGCCAAACATTCGAACTTCAAAACCGAACACTAGTCTTCGACAAAATTACAATTCTCTCAAAGGTGCACTGTCATCAAAAATCTATTCTGAATCAAAAAACTACTCAGTTCAAAATGTCACAAGATCACGTGCTCCAAACGTGATTTCCCACATGTAAGACCAAAAATGTAGCGCATGAAGAAATGTGACAAAAAAACTCTGTCACACACTCCTCCCTTGACCAGTAGAATCACTGGTCAACTAGTCTCCAAATATTATAAGCAACATTCCGAGTGGCAAGACATCTGGGTGGCCTGATGCCATCAATCCTCTGCTCCTTCCGAGGTTGTTCATCATTATTCACGACAGGTATCTCCAGGGGAAACAGCCTTTGAATTGGCCTCCTCATAGTAATAGGTCTTCCACTCTTACTGATAACCTTGACTAGACTAGAGCTGCTCTAACGCGATCGTCTGCACCATGGATCAACTGCTCTACTTGTCCAAGTTTCTACTGACTACAGGGCAGATTGTCTTCGAAAATGGCAACAACATCTCCATCAGATACAACAATACTGGATCTAGGCTTGGATTTCTTGCCAATACAGGTGCAGATCCACGAGGCTCAGGAGAACCGTCTACAGGAGTGTTGGAGGCTCGTACAGCTGCTCCTGCGGCATGGAAATTAAAAAGCTGGACGTTGATGGACGACCAGTCAGTTAGATTCGTAGCCGCCGCGTGCTCGCGAAAGGCACGGTCATATGCAAACCACACCCGACCAGTAAATTGTCGGTGCGTACGCAAAATAAGTAGCTGGTAGTTCATCAAGTCTTTCCAGCGATGAGGGAAATGGGAAGCGAGAATGAGGCAGTAGATGGAAAAAGCCTCCAGCCAGCTGGTGATATCTTCTATGCGCCGTTTTGGCTTTTTTGGCGTGGACGTGAGAACGAGCCATCCTTCGAAGTAAAGTTGAGGCTCGGGCTCCGCCGAAGCAATGTTCGAGGAGAGCAGCTCGCTCAAGTCGATGAATTTGCCAGCGACGATTTGGCCCACCAGCTTAGCTGGGATGGGCGAGAAACCCGGGCCAACGACGAACGGTTGCTGTAGCGCGGGAAGGGATGAAAGTGAGGACACGCTTGCTGACAAGGACGTCCCAAAAGCACACGAGGGAAGAGACACCACAGGTGAAGAAATCAGAAAAGTCGAAATAAAGGAGGGCACAGCATAACTAGGCCTACCTTGTGATGCTGAGCTCGCAGAGATGGGTAAAAAACCCGTGCCAGAGGTCAAAAAGGCCGAGGCTTGGGAAGCAAGGTTGCTCGAAGAGACAGGAACGCCCCCAAGCATGGTTGCAGGCGAAGGCTGTGAACTGGCGCTCGGAACCGAGCAGGCCGGTGCTCGGTTGGCAGCTAGAGCATCTTTTACCGCTTGAACAATGGTTGCCAGGAAGGCAGGAGACGGCTGATCTTGTTGAACACCAACAGCAGTGACAGCACGAGGAGCAGCAGCAGATGGGCCAGGAGGATTAGCCGCCGGATCAGCGATCACCGAAGCACAAGATGGTTCCGCCGAAACCGCGACGAATAAGGCATCGAGAGCTGCAAATTGGCTGTTGCGAGTTGAACGAGAAGACATCCTGAAGTATTTGCAAAGCAAGAATCCGCAAAGATTCGCCAAGAGCAAGAAAGGTGATCCGCAACGATCAGCTAGAATAGCTTGCAAAATAACGCAAAAGGATAGCAGCCCTGAAACCCCCACGTGGGCCACCCCGCATATCACGCATGCTAATATGGGAACACCGCTGGCTGCATTGGCTCGAGGTTAACTTAGCCTAAATAAAATTTAGCCCCATTTAACTTAGCGTTCCTAAGTGTCTTCTGCAAACATCTCTTCGTATTCTGAATCAATCGTTAGAAAAAGCCACCCCATCAGGGCACTCTGTCCATTAAATCTCCAGTCAATTCTTTTACTGGCCAGGAATTTCTTGAGTCTTGGATGAGAAAATAACTTGCTCAAAATTTTATCTGCAGCCTTAAATGTTTTGGCATTGTCCAAGATAATCAATTCTGGTAAACCTCTTCTAGCTGTGAATCTCCTTAGGTAATGGATGAACACATCAACTGACAGGTCTGTAGCAAGCTCCAGATGTACTGCTCTCACAGAACAGCAGGTAAACAGGAGAACATAGACCTTCTGTAATGCGTACTGTCGAAGGTCCAGCATAATCTACTCTGACATATGGAAAGGCAGGTTTCTGGCTCAATCTAAACTCGGGCAGGTCACTTTGAGGAGGCACTCTGTTACTCATCCCTTCATATCTGCGACAAACTGTACAGCTAGCCAGTGTCTTTTTAACAAACTGTCATCCCTTGACAATCTAAAATGTGGTTCTCAGCTGGGCTAGCGTAGCTTCTACCCTGTTTTGATGCACTCTTTCATGAGCATCTCTCAACAACAGAGTTGAAAGATAATGATTCTTTGGTAGTAAGGCTGGGAACTTCATCTCATGTGGTACATCAGCATTAGCAATTCTCCCCTTATACCTTAGGACTCCACTACTGTCTTCGTACAAAGCAAAGTCTCACGGTAGCTGACTGTAATTTGCTTGGGACTTCAATTCTTTCTGGACACCTCTTAACCACTTCACTTCTGCATTTCCAATTTCTTCTACAGTAATGTCTCCCAAGTAAACAGTTCCTTTTTTTTAGCAACTTGGCCTTGATTTTTACATTTTTCACAAAGCGCAACACCAAGGCTGTAATACGAAACAACTTGTCACAGGAGCTAAAATCTGTAATTGGAATAATAGTGTCCATATTGGGCATCCCATTAATTTTGTTGTTAACAATACTCTGACAGCCATGATGGTCCCTTCCACCACAACACATTACTCTTCAACCTAGCAGCACCTTTTACACGAGATCCTGTGCATAGGCGTACAGGCAATTTTTTGACAGAGGGGGCGGTAGACCATTTGCCCAAAAAATTATCCGATGTTTAAATGTACTCACACTTTCCATACCACGTTCCTCCTTTGTCAACTTGGACCACAAAAAAGGCCCAAAATATTTCAGAGAATGTTAAGTATGGAATACCCTTCCCTTATAACCAGAAACTCATCATGTGGTAGGCAACCACTGTCTCGTGTGAATGTAACTGGATTTTTACGCCAACTTCAGGTTAAAATAGAAAATATTTATCGATCTTTAAAATAACGAAAAAGCATGGAAATGTCTTTAAAAACTGGTTTTGCCCAAATTTTCTCTTGTTGCCCAAAATTTGTGGGGGCTGCAGCCCCCCTCGCCCCCCCGGCCCGTACACCTATGATCCTATGTCTGCTGGGTTGTCAACACCAGGGCAATGGTTCCACATTCTCTCTCTGGTTAAAGACAAGCTTTTGTTCACACGATTTTGCACAAACTGCTTTCATTCCTTCGAACCCCTTATCCAGCAGATTCCAGTCTTGCTGTCCAGCCACAAGTGTGTCTTATCAATTGTAATCTGTGATGCCAAGGCTTCTTTAACTGAGGACATCAGTCTTGCTAAGGTGACCCCAGACATGCACCTCTCTCAAGTCCTTGAAGCCACCTATTCCACTGTTTCTGCGCAGACTCCGGGAGTGGCACATCCCATTCAAACTTGTCCTGGCAAAGAGACTGAAACAAGATCTTCATTTCCACCAGTATTGGACTGAGTACTTACTCCAAGGGGGTCAAAAAAACTTGAAGTAAGCTTTAACAAGTTTCTCCTGGTCAGCTCCAAGTCTTCTGAAAGTCTCAGTAAGGCTTCAGATTTAAAAATGAACTCATCAGTGACACAGTTCCAGTTAAGACGGAGTACCTTTTGTTCATGTGTCATATCAAGCTTCTCCAAATGATTGACAGTAGTTTTCGCAGACTCTGTATCCACCACAACAGCACAAGTTCCGACAGTTCCAACTTGGTCCTCACAAATCAATTCAAGCAATTTAGGTGAATTTGAAATCCACTTTCGCAAGTTAAATCCACCTTCTGATAGGAACTTCTTAGACTTCTGGGCCAGGTTGTTCGAAGCTGGGTTAAGATAGCGTAGGGTTGGTGCAAGATTTGAACTCAGATATGAGAGCTTAAAAAACAAATCCAGTTTAATTCTCTTTGCCTTCAATTTGATGACTGGATACTCTAACAAGAAACGAGAAAATTATCCAAGAGAGTGCTTTTGATGAAAAGAAAAAGAAGCCCAGGTTAAAATTTAACCCTAGGTTAGAGCTAACCGGCCTTCGAACAACTGGGCCCTGATAAAGCAACAGACACTCCTCAACACCCCTTTCTCCTGTCACCAAGTCATCCACTTAAAATGAATTCAACAAGTTCTGAACCAAACCAGGGTCAGCATCATATTGACTGATATGATACTACAAAGTGGCATTCAAAGGAAAAGGGCTAGCATTGACTCCAAAAACCACACGACAAAACCGATATATCATCAATCCAGTATTCTCTTCTTCTAAACTGTCCACCCAGAGGAATCGCAGGACATCACGATCTTCTTCAGCAACTCCCACATTGAGAAAAAAGCCTTTTCAATGTCTCCTGCCAGTGCAATTCTTTTCTCTGTAAACTGGAGGAGAACATTGAAGTTTGTTGGAGTTAAGGCTGGTCCTGAGTAAAGACATTCGTTAAGACTTGGATTATCACTGCTGGACTTTGACGACACATCAAAAACAACACAAAGTTTGGTTGTAAGGGCATCCCAACGTACCACTCCATGATGCAGTAAATAATGCACCCTTCCAACATCAGGATGCTTGGCACAGTCTACTTGCTCAATTACACCACTCTGCAACTGATCTTGTATAATGGAGTCATATTCTTCTAAGATCTCTGGATCCTTTCTAAGATGTTTAAGCTGCGAGCTCAATCTTGCTACACAGTTCTCAAAATTATCTGGCAACAGCCAAAATGTTTGCCAGTTTTTTGGGTTGCCAGATCCTTTCATGTGTAGCTTTGGTAGCTTCGCATTGTTACTAGAACTAGATGGAACAGACCCACCTTGACTTCCTTGGGGCGATTCTTGTTTGCCATGAGAATTTTCACATTTCTGCAACTTGACAAGGGTGCCTTGAATTCGCGCGCGAAACCCTTCAGATTCCTCTATCTTCGGTTCTAAATTTCCTTTGTCGATTGCGGCCAAAATCGATTTGTCCAAGGCCTTTAAGGTCGCTAATTTTTCATTGAGCGTAATAGTTATCTGTTTTATCTTGTCTTTAGTGGTATCAGACCCATCGTAATCCATGAGAAGTTCATCGACTGATGCAAGAGCTTTCCATGTGTGTAAGCGATGCACTGCATGTATTTTCAGGTTCTTCGCTAGTTTTACAGACATGATTCATCTGGTTCTGACTCCAAATCCGGCTCTTGGGACCCATTGTGATAGATTTTATTCGAAACCAATAGGACTCCAACAGTAACGGGCTTCAAAACCTATACACTTGCCAAACATTCGGACTTCAAAACCGAACAGCAGTCTTCGACAAAATTACAATTCTCTCAAAGGTGCACTGTCATTAAAAATCTGTTCTCAATTGAAAAACTACTCAGTTCAAAATGTCACATGATCAGGTGCCCCAAATGTGATCGCCTACATGTAAGACCAAAAATGTCATGGGTGAAGAAATGTAAGACAACAACTCCGTGACAGGGTCCAGGGGCATGTTCCCCTGAAAAACTTTGAAATTTAGAGCTTCTGAAATCACCGGAAATGAGTTTAGATGTATTTCTACCAACAGGCCATTTGCACTAAGCAGTCATCAGGGTACAAAGAAAGTCAGTTTTACAGCCTCCCATTTGGGCAAGCTGTAGCTACATGTACAACCCCAGACAAAAGTGTTGAGACAATTCCATATATTTTCTAACTTTTGCCCCCTACTCCCGTCTCCTCTAAACAGAAAAAGTAAGCCCTGTCCCCACCCCCTATTCAAAGTTGTCTTGGTCTAAAAACCAATGTGTATAATTGCCATGCTATCCTAAACAACTTTGGATAAGGGGAGGGGGGAAATCAGGCAATCATTTGAATCGCGATTTGTCTCAACAGGTTTTGTCCAGGGTTGCAACCCCAAACAAAAGTGTTGAGACAATTCCATTTATTTTCTAACTTTTGCCCCCTACTCCCATCTTCTCTAAACAGAAAAAGTAAGCCCCCTCCCCACCCCCTATTCAAAGTTGTCTTGGTCTAAAAACCAACGTGTATAATTACCATGCTATCCTAAACAACTTTGGATAAGGGGAGGGGGAAATTGGGCAGTTATTTGACGGAGGTTTCAGTTTTTGCCAGGCTGGCAGGAAAAAATAGGCATTTTCGCGATTTGTCTCAACAGGTTTTGTCCAGGGTTGTAGCTTGCACTAGCCCACAAGTCATTTCAACTAGCCCCAAAACCCTGTTTGATTAGCAAAATTGATTACAATTCCTCTGTAATTTGAATTCCTCAAAAAACAGCACTTGCCCGTTGGGCAAGTTAAGAACAAAAATCACTAGCCTGATAGCAAAATCTACTAGCCCCAGGCTATCAGACTTTCTTTGCACCCTGGGTCATGCGACATCATTTTTGTGAACATGAAAGATATATTATTTTGCCTTCAAAAACAATCAGTGCGTCATAAAATCTTAAAAAAAGTAATAGTGATTTGGTTTTTCATGCCCCGCACCATTTTCTTGAAATGAGTAAGTTTGTAGCTGGTCATGTGACCAAAATGTGATTTTTAAAATTATGAATTACCTCTTTCTGAACACAAATTTTGCACTTACAATTGTAAACTTCAAGGAAAATGTTGATAAGATGATGAGGTAACATTTACAGCACATCTGAGCGTACTATCAAATGTTTAACAAGATACTTAAGCACTGGTAAATACAAAAGACAAGTCAAACAAGTCAAATTAATTTTTATGAATAATGTTTTGTTTAAGCAATGTACTTGGGAGTCTTGATGAAATGGAATGACATGGCAACCTACAGAACAATTTAATAAAATCAGAAAACAAGATCAGCAAGAAAAGGCAGCTCTGAAGACAAGGTAAACATTTATTTTCTCTTAAATTTTTTTTACAGTAATAATTTTTTTGTGTTCATAATTATACCATGTAAAGAAGTAAATTAGTTACCAATAATAAACATCCTCAAATAAATGTATCACCCAGTCAGAAGAAGCAGTGATTACTCAAGGATTGTAAAAGGAATATCATGTACCATTCATCTCTGTTTCCTATCAATTCTGTCTCAGCCAAAAAATAACACAATGGGACTTTAGACATAAAACAGTGAGTCCAGCAGTCAATCAACCTTTTAAATATTAAACAGTAGCCTGTCAGTTAATCAATCAAACAGTCAGTCCAGCAGACATTCAACTATTCAAACAGGTAGCCGGTCAGTTACATCATCATCATCATCATCATCATCATCATCATCATAAACTTTAGTAAGTACTCCTCAGATGGATAAGAAATAATAAAAAGGAAAACTGATTGCTAAATCCAATAAAATCAAAGAAATTCTCTGAATCGATGATCAAAGACAAAAGGTGGTCTTTCATTGCTCTCTTAAAAGCAGCAATTTATTAATGGTTGTAATTTAAATGAGTCATCCTAGTCATTCCAAATCTTCACTTGCGCTATAGGCAAAAGATTGTTGCCCAGATGCTGTTTTGAATAGTGGGATTGTGAAGCTGTTACGGTTGCACTTCAACCTGTCTAGAATGTTGTTCTCTGTAATAAGTTAGAGCAAAGGTAACCAGGTGCAAGATTATTGGCACATTTCATAGTCATAACAGCGTCTCTAAGGTGTAACTGCTGGTTAACAGTGGGCCAGTTAAGCTAGCACAAAAGTGGGGTTGCATGGTAGAATTTTCTCAATCTGGTAACAATCTTAGAAGCAAAGTTCTGAATTGACTGAAGTTTCTTTAAGTTAGAGGGGGGTGTATTTGACCAGACTGTGAAACTATAAAACATCTTACCCGAACACTAGTGGTTTGATCATTATTGAAAGTTGTTCTTTAAAAGCTGTTTTTAACTTGATTGATTTGCACTAACTTAGTTAAGCAAGATGAGACTAACTGAGAGATACATGTATGACTATCATAAGTGAGATGTGAGTCTTATATCACACCCAGATCCCTAGCTGAGGTTAAGAGAGTCAACGTATTGCCATGGAATGACACCGTTGGGCTACATGTAGTAAGTTGTCTGCCCATGAGTTTCTTTGTTCCCAGAAGCATAATCTTCATCTTGTCTGGGTTGTTAATAAGTGGTGTTCACCACACCAAGTGGTGACTTTAGGAAAGTCATCTTTTAGTTTCCTTAATGAGCTGTTAGTGCTTGCCAGTGGAAATGATAGAAATAGTTTAGAGACATCAACGTACGACTCCAGACGCCATTCTTTTGGCGCATTAGGTAGGTCGTTCAAGTAAATGCAGAGGGGTAAAGGTGATAAAATGGTACCTTGAGGTACCCCATGGGTGATTGGTAGTACAGCATCAGACAGTGTACAACTGTAGATCCAATACGAATTGCTTGAGAGCGGCCAGACAAAATTAATAGCTCTTGAACCACTTTAATGTAGCCAATGACATGCCCATATACTGTAGCAGAGATCTTGTAAAGCAATCGATCATGATCAGTGCTGTCGAAAGCTTTGATAAGTCAATTAGAATCAAAGCAGTGATCTTCTTTTTGTCCATGGCCTTCAGTATATGTTCTGTGAGATAAATGTTCAAGGTCTGTATAGAATGTAGTTTCTTGTTTCTGCTTTGGTGAGCAGAGAGTCATTTATCGTTTTTAAGGTAGGCTGAAAATAATTAGCTTTTATGATTGTAATAGGGAAACAATCTTTGTCAGTGATAAGATACGTGTGAAAATATATACCCCACAAACCAAACTTTGAATCAAAGGAAATTCGAATTTGTGGAGAAAATGGGATAAATTCCAAATTAAAGCACAGGAAAGCTCATTACTCGATTTTATCCGGGACATTTGGTGACTTATATAAGAGAAGATTGTTGTTGTATCCGGGAGAGTTGGCATGTATGATAATCACCCCTGACAAGTAATTGTTTTTAACAGTAAGGTGCAAACATAATCACTTTAATACACTGAACAGACTAGTACTTATTCGCCACTTATTTATTCTCACAAAGGAATATGGAAAGGCAATTTGTCACACTCAAAAGCACTTGGGAAGGAGGGAGGAAAAGTGACGATACTTCGCATTTTTTTTCCGTCCTTCCCTTCATGCACCATGAACTCACTAAGTCCTTCCCGTAAATCACAGCGCATACAGAGAAGTGACTGGGTATGAGTCTGTACACTGAAGTAGAAATTACATGTAGCAATGTCATTAAGGATGCAGTTGAGGAGAATTGTGAAAGTGATCGTGACTCATGATTATTGAATATGTGGTACCCTCATTAGCACTGAATTATCCCTGTAAAGAGTACCAAATCGTTTATGAAAGTGATCACACTTACATGTATTTGGGTACATGCATGAGAAACAAATACACATGCAAGAGTGAATTTATATGAACTGTCCACATACAAGTCATGTTGAAGTTGATGAGTTTCTCAATTCTCAACATGCATGAGCTTGTTGAGACATGGTTGCCAGGGGAATAGTGTTTTGAAATTCCCGGACTGACAGTCAAATGTACACTTTCCCTGTCCAAATTAATTGACAATTTGTCCAGATATTAGTGGATTCCGAATTCCATTCAAAACTTTGTGTACTGGACACATATAACTAAAGCAAAAGATTTCTTTGTGTTCTGTTCACTTGAGACACTTGTAAGTATAGAAATATAGAAATATTCCGTTTTTTTATTCTTCCTCAAACATAGAGGCTTGGAACTTTTGTTCTTTTGCGAACGTGACCAGCGCGACTTGTTACCGACAAACTGAACAGACAAAAAACTCACTCTTTTCTCATGCGTGTCACACAAATGCTACACAAATAAATAAAAAGCACTTTTTAAACCTCAAAAAGTGCTAAAAAAAATTGATGCATATTTTTTGGTTTGGTTAGTCTTAAGATGCTATTTTAAAATAACAAGATATTTGGGAGAGTCTTTCTTTTATGTCACGCAATGATTGTCTTCTCAGTGGTAAAAACTAATTGTCAGTCAGGTATTTCCCATTTCTGTTTTCATTATTTAGCTTCAAGGAGTTTGCTTACATGCCTGTAATGGATAATGGAGTTTTGATTCTTAGTTTGTCAAGTATTGTTGTATTAAAGATCAAGCAGATCATGCGAAGAAGGTTTTAATTTGTCATGTTGGTTTTGCAAACGGTTCTCAACTATCAGGATTTTGTGTATCCAAATATTTCACCTTGCCCCTTTTTGTTGCCTTTAAAGACTGCTGCGACTTTTGCATCGTTGAAATTGTCCCTGCTCACCCGAAGGGTTCGCAGGAGCAAATATCCTGACTGGAGGGGTGTGGTCCAGACAGAATTTGCAAACGTACTGAAACTGGATTTTACAGCACATAGCAGAGTACATATTAATAAGTCTATCCTTTTATGTTCCTGTATCCAACCCTGCTTTCCTGTTGACTGTCTCATCCTGTGTTCATGTCATGTCTGTTCCGACATTTAACCAGTCAGAGGCACAAGCTATGCTTGGCACTTGTGTCTTCACAGAATAAACCAGGAAAAACTATGTGACCAATCAGAATCCCCTGGTGGGGAGAACCACTTCGTTTCGAGATATGGGCTGCAGAGTTTGGTTTCAGTTGCATTTAGGGTGTTCCTGCTAATGCCAAATCTCGTTATACATGTAAGTTGTGTTGAGGTATAATCTCCTTTTGAGGTCAAGTATAGTCTGTCATATCCTCGCTCAGAAGGTTTAATTCTCAGCCTCATTCCCAGGGTAATTCGCTTTATTCGAGTGTGTAGAGGATGTTCGACATCACATCCGATTTCGCCGAGGCTACTTGATTTTAATTCTTTTGACAAGAAAACCCTTCTCTTTCATATGCTATACCAGGGTCAGAACCGGCGTCACCTGAGTTTATCACCAATTTTGAATTATCCCATGTTTTTTGATAGACTCAAGAAGGGCATCATTTAGGGTATGGTGGTTCTTAATTTAATTGGCCTCTATGAATGTTCAGTTGTGAAATAATTGTAATCACAGGACCTAAGTCACTGCTGTGATTACGTGTTGAGGGTTTGAACAATAAAGAAGGAAGATGTGAACGAACTGAACAAATTTTGCACCACCAGTATGCTATTTTTCATGGAGGGGCGTTGATGTTGAATGAAATTTATCATCTTTGGATGGTCAGGTTTTACATTACAGTTTTTAAGCTTATGCACCGTTTACTGGGGATAAAGAAAAACTGGAAGGAACTAAAAAACAATCAGTAAACGGTATCTCAAAAATCAAATGGAAATTGCCTTCATCAGTAATTATGTTTACAGCAATAAAGCAATAACAAAGACTCCGACTATATAAGAACCCCAGGGGAGACTCCCATATAAAAGTGACTGGGATGCTTATCGGAAAATTAAGATTAAAGCTCTGAGGGAGACCAGTGTGGGTGTGGCTCAAGCTTAAACTGACCCTTAAAGGACACCATACTAAAACAGACATCACGGTATTTTTCTTTTTGTAAATTTCTTTATTCACAGCCCTAAGCGACACCTGCATGGACAAGTATGGTGCCTTTCCGTCCCAAACACCCTGACTGAGACCAAAATCTGCGATTTACACCCCTAAGCGAAATGACGAGCATCCCTGTCACATTAGTACGGCAGTTCCCCACCCCCCCCCCCCCCCCCCCCCGTAAGAACGTTTGAGACACCCATCTTTACTACTGAAGTTGATAGGAGTATCTTTGGTACTCACTTTCGCCAAGAGAGAATGATCTAAGAGAGCGAATCCCCCACACATGACCCTCTTCCCATGAAAATTATCTTCAATCTATTCTTGGTTCTGTTTCATACTGCGTGGTTATTTTAAGGACGCCACCTTATTGGTCGGTTAGAGTGGCGTCATGTAATTTTAAAATTGGCGGGAAATTTATTTCACTGCCGATCACGCACAGCAAGCGATATGACGTGCAAACTTGGTATTACTTTCGCCGACAAGTGAAAAGATTTCTACTGGAAAAATCTGGCCAGAGTAGCTGCCGTAGAGCAAAATGGTCCTGGCTTATGAAAGTGCGCCGGAGAAAGCGGTTCCAACTCGACGGAAATTGCTAATTGAGGTCTTCGCTACATCAGTATAAAAACATTGTACAAAAACGATAACTGTCTCTTCCGGCGACATCCATGCACACCCGCGAGCTGTGATACCGTCGTTTGGATCCAACCGTGGACACGTAACGAGAAAATAGGTTCAAAGTGGGTTCAAACATGAATGTTTGGCCGCCAAATATGTGAATTTTGAGAGGGCGCCAGACAAATGTGGAAACAACAGACAAAAGTAACCTACGCAGCACGCACGCGAATTTTAAATAGATTTTAAAAAAATTATCATGGGGCACAGGGATTCCCTATCTTAGCTCATTCTCTCTTGCTTTCGCTCTTTTCTGCATTTGGTGAAAGCGGCATTAGATGTCGCCTTCTTGTTCAAAATCTCATTTTATTGCAGGGAATATATTTGCACACAACTCAGTGTACACCATATGTCTAATGGGACAAAAACAACTGAATCCACCGGCCAAATCTAAAGAAGTTCTTCTTCTTGTTGTTTTGTTTGCGTTTGCCTTATAGGGTTTAGAGTAGCTTGTATGGATGCAAGCAGTGAAACTTATTTCAAACTACAGGAACTTGCACGAAAAAAATTAATTTATGAAATTTATATAATTTATTTCCAAGACCAAGGTTGACCTCATGACCTTGAAGAAGTCACGATGCTTCGATGGACATGACAACTTCCCATTTATGGTATCTCTCAGCATATATCCATGAGGGACCATTGCTTTACATCATGTATTAAATTTTAACTCATCATATCCGCATTAACTTAGTGATAAGCCAAACGGGAAAGCTCTAAATTAACCCGTTTTCTTATTGCATGACTGAGTGCGTTCATGGTACACCCTGGAAATTACAAGTGATCGCACTTCAAAAACTGTAGATGTCACCCTTCAAAATCACATTAAACAATGCAACAACTAAATTTATTAATGTTTTACTTGGCAATATTTTCAACAAATAAGGGCAAAACAAGGCGACACTATTTGTTTTGGAATCACTTTATCAATCTAATTTGCATAATTGACGGCGGTCGTGTCTTCAAAAACACCAAAAGTTCAAAGTGTCTGCGTTAAAGGAAGATCAAAAGCGCAAAGTATTTTTACATTTCTATACTTCTTAGCATCTCCATAGTTCATTTAAGTAGAAAATCAGAGCAGGCAGGTCTGGACTTACGAAATAATTGCCAGCAAAGATAGGATACTTTGCTGCGATTTGAAAATGGCCTCTCATAGGTGCTAGTAAACTAATTTTTCTGTAGACACAGTTCAATAAAATTCAAAATTCACATGCTGTTCACACTGTTGATAAACACCGTAACCTAGAAATAATAATCATTTGTTCTCGTTTTTTGTGGATTTGGAGAAGCGAGCTTAGTAATTTGTCCAATTTTTGGCTTTCGCCAGATGCAAATTTATGGCATTTGGCAATTTGACAGTTGAGCGCTCTAAAATCTGTATTTTGAAATATTTCCAAAAACGAAAGTCGTTTCATTTACTTATGAACTAAGATGATTTACTGGGCAAAGTTTGAGGGCAAACTATTTTTCGACCCCGAATGCACCGGACCACTTTTACAGACACTGCCTCTTAAGAGAGGATTGTCTGTTTTTTGTTCTAATCTTTGCCAGTAACGTAAAAGGGAAGCTTTTTCGCCCTTTGCATATTAAATTACCATTGTATCTCTTGTATACGCATGTGTGTGTTATCATCTAAGCGTCATTAATTTTATGACAATCAGCGTGATTTTTTTCCGAAAATGTTAGGTTTTCCCATAGTTAACAATTCAGTCTTGTAATAATGAATGGGTCTCAGCTTATAGCCGGGTGTTTTCGAGTTATTTTTGGTTCTCGTCATGCCGAGTCTACACGTTCAAAGTTTGGGGTCTCGGCTTATAGCCGAATAAATACGGTAGATAGGTATCAGCCAAGTTCTGCTCCACAGGCTTTGTTTTCTGTGTACCATAGAACGTTTAATGTTTATTTACAGAATTTAATGTGAACTTGCTCATTTGTACTTTTATCAGAAATTAATGTGTCTTATAAGATAGTAGTTCTGGTCCCCATATTTCACAACCATAAAGTAGTACAGGTTTAACAAGCGCATTGAAAAGTTTATTTCTTGTCTCGACTGCTGAAGAATCACTGTTTGAGAGTAATTGTGAAGACAATTATTTTGGTAGCCTTTTTACTGAGAATTTCCCTTGCATAAAAGTAACGACCAGATGATGTAATTTCTATTCCTAGGTATGTTTCTTTGTTAATAATTTCTATAATTTCATTTGCATATTATTTTGAAATTTGTTTTGTTTTTGTTTTCTCCTGGATTAAATATGGTGATATTAGATTTTTTGGTATTTACTTTGAACTTCCATTCTTGAGTATGTTTATAAAATTAATTATAAATTAAGTCCAGCAATTGTTGCAATCCTCTGGTGAATTACTAATTATTACTAACAGATCATCAGCATTAACATCAGGCAATTTAGTGATTGATTACCTAACGTTACACCAGGGCAGTTATGTGCTCTAAAATACTCCGGCAAGTCATTTATAAATAAGCCATCCCCTTGCCATATGCCTTTGTGACGTAAGAAGCTCTCAGTCATTGTGTTTTGATTAACCTTATTTATCTGGCCCTTTTTAATATAACTATCGACTTTTTATGAAACCCTTTGAGTCAAGAAAAGACACACCAGCATACTGTTCAACTTGTTTATTTACATTGACTGCGTCACTGATTTTACAAAACATTTTCTGTAGCTCAGATAGTTGAGCTTGCGTGGAAGCGAGATTAGAAGTTTGCTGAACTTTCTTAAGTGCTGTTTTATACATCCTGGGCCTGGGTCTGGTTCTGTTGGCAGCAAGGTTTCTGGTTCCCTGGGAACTGTGCTGGTCTGGATACAGGTCTTGTAGTAACTGCTGTTGGGCCTGGATAGCCTCATTGGTAGCTGTAAGTTCTTTTTCTGCTGTTTTATCATCAGCATTAATAGTTCTGCATGGGCTAGGCATCCCATCTGGTCCAAGGTGGTCTGGAATTCTCTGTCAAACTGTATATGTGGTCTCAGCCTGTGTTGTAAACTGTAGGGGTACGTAGAATTCTTTGCACGTTCCCTCGGGACTTGTAATGACCGTTTGCATTTGGCTCATCTGGTTTCCAGCGTAAGAAGTCGAGTCCGGATGGTTTTGGCACCCTCTGTCTGATCTGTTTTTGGTTTCTTGGAGGCTGACTGTGAGTCTGGAATCACTGTTTCTGGACTGTCAAGATCACGTGATCACTTGAGTGACTTGATCGGTGATATTGTGAGAACACTGCCATCCACCATACTGCTTAAAATGGCAATCATCTCCTGGTCAGAAGCTGTTTGTTGTGCCATTGGTAGAGTTCCAAATAGAACTGTTTGAAGCTACATGTAGTACAAGATGCAAGACTGGTTTCCGAACCAAAATGTTGGATCGTTTGTCAGTTGCTTTTATAGCTTTTTTTGAAGAGCTCAGGAGAGCTTGTATACTTTAGCTAAAACTCTATTTCGGATTTTGATTCCTCGTGGAGAGAGTTTAAAAAGTCAGTTTTGGAATGTGCCTGGATTTGGATTGTTACCACCCTAAGTGTTTGGTTGCTTTGATTTCTCTCCTTGGGAATATACTTTAAGAGACCGAGTTAAAAGACCTTGTATGTTTGTGCCTTTTATAACCTGAATGAAGGAGACACCATAGGTTTAGAAAACTTTGAGAGATCACTCCAACAGATTGGTGGCAATACCTCATCATGTAATTACCTGGATAGCAGGTGATGTGAACTGCCCTGGATTTGACTGGAAGCACAATTGCCTAGGTATTTCCAGTGTGTCACACACACACACTATACTTTATTAATTTTTCATACACATCAATTTGCCATTTCCCTGAGCTAATCTGAAAATTTGCTGATTGTCTTGATGATCATGGCTTAGTCTAACTTATAACCAATCTTAGGCAGTGTGATTACATGTAATGTCGTAGACTTTTTATAACTAACAACAACAGTCTTATCATCAAGATTCAAGTCATCCGAGGTATTAGTGATCATGATGCTCTGTTTGTTAAGGGTAAAATCAAAGCAACACTCAACAAACAAAAATGCAGGATGGTTCCCTTGTATAGAAATTAAAACAGACTGGGATGCCTTAAAGAACAAATGTATACTCTGTTGTGCATTCTGCTGCCTGTGATCTGTCAGTAATGATTACTTTTGGTCTTAGTTTTCGAAAGTTGACTTCTGGTATCAAGTGATTTGTACCACTTACATGTAGGTTTATGAGCACAAGAAAATCCGTAAGGTAGGGTCTCTGACCATACCCCTAACCATACACCATCTATGTATGCCACCCATTTCAATTACAACTGCTGGTATCGCTAAGCTATTATAGACAACCTAATGGGCCACTGGGCCTGATGGTCTTTCTCCCATAGTCCTCTGGGAGCTCTCTCCTTATTAGTAATAGATGTACAGATAATGGCGAGAGCTCTGTCTTTGCTGACCAACCCACCCAATAATCCTCAAAATAATTAATGTGAGGACTAGGCTGCATTACAGTAAATGTAAAATGTAAATTAATGATCACCCAGTGCATGAGACTGATTGAAAAACATGAGTTGGGTTTGGTAGATAGTTGCAGTAAAATTCATTGATTGTTATGTCAAGTCGCATTGAGGTTTCCATACAACTTAACTAGGGTCATCCCCAGTGTAATATAATTTATTTGTTTTCTTTGTCATAATTTATGGACTATTGTCAGGGTTAGGTTCATTGTTAAGGATGTTTTGTTTTCTTTGTTTAAGTCAGCTGGGAGTAGTAAATTATTATATACATGTACCAGAGATCTTGTGAGCCCATAACTTCCACTGGGTACAATGAAAGGCTGATAGTGTTTATTTCCACTGTAAAAAAATGTTTAAATGTTTACAGTTGGTGAAATGGCAGCCAATTCTCCTCATCTAAGTGCAGGGAACTGCAATTATACAATGCTGTCAATAACAGACTTTGCATCAGTTTGCAAGACATCTGCTGTCAGCCTTAATGTATTCTACTAATGTAATGAAATGTGTTAAAGTAGGAAAAGTTTTAGCAGAAGTTGAAACATGTTAATTTAATTTTTGTCAATCTGATTTTCTTTCAGTAACTGACTGCTTTGTGTCACAGACTTTGGAATCTTGATGAAGAGAAATAACATGGGAACCTGAGAGACAATGTAATACAATCAGAAAACAAAAGCAGCAAGAAAAAGCAGCCCTGGGCACAAGGTAAAAAACTCTTCAATTGTTTTTTCTTTTACAGTAATACAGTGTATTTACCAGTACGTGTGACATACCATATTTAGTTGATTCAGGTCACTCTAACGTAATTATAAGCAAATTTTAGTATTTTTCTAACCTGTTTGCATCGCGTCAATTTATTTATTAAATAATCCTTGATTTTGTATATTGAGGATACAATCAGAAAAATTATGGCCACGCGGAGATACGAAATTTCTCTTCTCTTTTCGTATCTCCAAGCGGCCATGTAATGTTCTATATATAAACCAATGAAACAGAAAACCATTTTACTTAAATAGGTTTTTGGTGTGAAAGGCGCAATTTATTATGAAGCCATAGCAATGGTGATATTTTCACATGTGAAGATATCAAGTTTTCCCGTGAAAGCTCACCTGGTATTTCATTGGTGTTTATATAATAAATAATGTTATTATATACACACAAAAATGTAGACCGATTAACTGACTAGGCTAATTGTTTGAATGGTTTTTTAACTGACAAACTGACACTTTAATTATTTAGATGTAACTGACTGGCTAACAGTTTAAGTGGTTGACTGATAATCAAATTCCCTTCTCCCTGGGACACCAAAGGTGTCAAATTCCTGGGGTATGCCTTGGTGTGGGGGAGGTTGAAGCTTAGATTTGACTGATACCATGTACATACATGTAACTGAGATAAACAGTTTCCCCTTAAGCTAAAACTCTATTTCGGATTTTGATTCTTTATTGAGAGAGTTTATAATGTCAGTTGTGCAGGGCCGTAGCTAGCATGAGGCAAGACAAGGCAGTTGCCTCGTCTTGCTTTTGGCACCAGTATTGCTAAGCAATAAGAAAGTGAACCTCTTGCCCAAGATTGACTTTTCTGAAGAAAAGTGCCACAGAAAATGCTTACAAGAGCATTTCTGAGCCTCTAGATTTCAAAATTTTTTGGAGGGGGCATGCCCCCAGACCCCCCTAGCGACTCTCGATTCTTGATTCTCAATTACTGCAGGAATCCAGAATCATGAATTGCGTTGAGGTCCAAGTCTCGCAATGGACTGTCAACTTACTTTTGAACAGTACTGTAACTGTTTGAATGGTTGATTCACTGATGAAATAATGTTTGCTTGATTAACTGAGTGGCCTGATTGATAACAGACAGGCTTGCTGTTTGAATGGTTGATTGACTGACAGGCGAACTGTTAAATATTATTTATCAACTGACTGGCTCACTTTTTGAATGGTAGATAAGTGGACTGATGGACTGACTGACATTTGTTGATGTAATTGCAATTTTTTGTTATTTTTCTACAAATTGCCAGTACATGTACAATTCTCACTATCAATAATTTAAGCAACAGATAGTCAATATGTTAGCCATTATTATATTGCAGAGTTTGTGATTATATTACTCTTGAGTACACCTTGCTTTTGACTTAGCATTTTATCTACATGTATCTTTAGAAGCATAATACAGGTAATACCACTGTATTTGTACATGTAAATATTCATGTAAAAATCTCTTTCTTGCTTTACAGGAAGCAACTACCAGAGGAACAAATTGACTGGATGTCATAACATACAAGGCAAGTGGATAATGGAGAGGGCAGACTGAAGGGCAAACAAGACAGCTGGCTGGGCAATGGACTGGGCAAACAAGAGCTGGCTGCTGAATGACATCACCTAGTACAGGAAGTGTCACTGGAGAGGATGGATTAGATGGAAAGTAATATGAGACATCATGTGTGCCTGGTTCAAGAGTTGGGTTGTGGATTGTGGAGTCTTGCAACACCTGGTTTGTATTGTGTGATAATTGCATAGACTAGAAATCTTAATTAAATATTACCTTACCATTAGTATCTTTATGAATAATAACAATAATACTTTTCCAAGTCCTGATTGCAAAAATGATTTAAAAAATTTTTGGCCCTGCCCGGGAGGCCTGAATGTGGGGTACAGCTGGCCTGGGGTTTTCCTCCTAGGAGCTAGTGGACGTACGAGGAGGTTTTTCACCCAGCTGTTGTTCCACAACCCCCATTCACTCAAGATTTTCTTGAACAAAAGAACAGAACTTTAATATTATTGATCACAAAAAATGCACATCAATCATTTAATTACCCAATTGTTGTATGACTGAAATAACTTCCATATAACATTTCTGTAGGTCTGGAGTCAAAATTTTTTTAGATTGAAACCTTTTCAAATTTCCAAAATCTTTGCAAATATTGATATGTTTTCTGGGGTCAATAAAACTTAAGAAAAGGGGGGTTGCTAGAAAGTAGTCTAAGATGTCCAGAAATTTTGATTGGCTTCTATCATTATTGTAGGCTAGGTGAAATTTTCAGAAATCCTTTATATTTATATGCATGTAGTCTGACGCGTTTCAGTCATGTGATAAATTGGAAGTAATTCCTTGATTGTCAAAAGAAATTCATTAATAATATACGTAATTAGTCCAGTGTGTGCGTGCCACCATTGTACAAACAGAGGTCATTGGGAAATGACAATAATTAATTTTTGCCAGCATTTTTACATTGGGACTGGTTTCATTGGATAAATCACTGCTATACAAAGGATTGTAAAGTTTTGATCTTTAATTGGCAAGTCATTCCTAGACACACGTTTGTACAACCACTTATCAATAAGGTTTAAAGCTTCCATCACAAGATTCCACTGAGCATTGGTTTTGTTTAACCCAACTTCTTAGTAGTAGCTTATGACTGCAGCAATAGGAGTCAAGCAATCTCTTACAGCTTGGGAAAGGTTAGGGTCGCATTTCAAGGACAGGTTTTTGTTTCATTATTTTGAACAGTAAATCAGTCTGACAATTAAGGGGGGAGGACACTTGTGAGGTTGCTGTTGGAAGGTTGGTTGCTATGGTTACTTCCTTGTGCCTTCCTTGAGAGCTAAACATCCTTGCCATCAGTTTTCTTTTTTCTGAATATCTTTCTTTCCCCTGGAGATTTTAGTAGGAGGGTGTGGGTCTGTGGGAGGATTTTACAGGAAAATTACACACTCAAAGAATCATTTAGACTATTACATCCAGGAACCCAGTGTCATATTGTTCATTTGAAACACGAGTGGTCACATCAAGCTGCAACATCATAATTTTTGCCTTTTTTAAAACTTTGCTGAATTGTTTCATATTATGGCTGATGATAGACAAAAGTGTTATGCATTTTCTGAACAACAGGAGAATAGAACACTAAAATAGAAAATATTTCCTGGGAATTCTTTAAAGTCAAGTTGCATTGAGAAAAGAAAAGTAGCCAGATATTAGCTGTGAGTCAGAGAGAATTTACATTCCCTTGTCTCTCCAAGCTCTTGTTCAAAGTATCAATGGTTATTTCCAAGAAAATAGAGTAAGATTTTGTGCTTTCTGGGACCAGGGTCATGGATAGGATAGTATGTTATTGCATCATTTTACTCTTAAGGAAAGCATGTCAGGTCTTATTAATGAAGGTGGGGAAAATGACATATCAGTATTATGGCCTGAAATAGAGTTAAGGTACCCAGGACACATGCTAGACAATAATAATGTTATCATAATTCTACAATAATTATCTTTCTTCAATACATTAAGGTTACCACATTTGTCAGCACATCAATTAGGTGACCACATTTTTTTCTCATTTGGTTTGTCAGTTTTCTTTAGTGCTCTGGCAATTTTAATTAAAGAGTTAAACACTGAGTTACCTCAAACGTCATTTTACGGGGTAACAAGTAAAGGCAGTGCAGAATGTGAGCTGTTTTCTCAAGTTACATAATTATTTAGATTCCTTTGATGCTGAAATCTGGTAACCTGGTGTTTTTAACTGCTCGTTGGAATCTTGTTTAATGTCACTAGGAATGCTAGGTGGGATCAGATGTTTTCATCATTAATAATTAATAATTGATCAATAATTAATCAAAATTTTTTGACATCATGTTGAAATCAACACATTGCTACCAAAATTTCACCGATTTCAAGGACAGGCATTTTCTGCCCAACTGACAATTAAGAGCAACGCTACTTTTTACTTATTCGAGTAATCTGGGAAAAAAATCAGCTTCAGATCCAGGTTTTTTCACATTAAGGGAGCATAATATTGGTGGCACTGTGTTGGTCCTGTTTTATAAGCAAGGTGAAGCAGTTAAAAACTAGAATGTCAAAATTTGATGAAATGATTGATTCTTCTTTATGTTCTCTAGGGTAAAAATAATTTGCTTGGGCGGGAAACAAAGTAAATCCAGATTTAGTTTTTGTCACAGTTCTTATATTATCAGGATTCAGCCTGTTGGTACCCTGGGAGTAATTCAGGGAATCATATTTAACTTTGAAATAGTTTGCTTTCAAAACTTAGTTGTTACAGTTGGGTGGGGATGTGTTTGGTTATAATGCTTCCCTTGCTTATTTTAATTATATTATTATCATTATCATTATTATTATTATTGTTATTATTATTATTATTATTATTACTTTTATCACTTATCATTAGACCATTGGCACAATTGCTTCACACTACTGCAAACTACCAGAGGATTCTTTAGTTATTCAAGGATCCTTTATTTATTAAAACTTTGATTCGTTTAATTTCTTTGGGATCACTGAATTTGATTATGGAACCTAGGGGAATTAATAGGAATTCTGGTAGTATTTTGTAGTCAAGTGAAGCCGTTGTAAACATTAATGGTCTATAGAAATACTATATCATTTACACAGCAAATAGCAAGCCCATTAGCATCACAAGTAGGACTTTTAACCAGGCATTAACTAGCATTAATTAAACCCTCACAAGCATAAATCATTTCTTGTTAAGGACTAAGTGATTATGTATTGGCAGTAAAAAAGGGGTCAATTTAATTATTGGACACATACACAGACAAAAAAGAGCTTTAAGGTTTAAGTTCATTATCCTATACAACATACTACAAGGCATAAGTTCTTCCTGCATCTGCCTACTAAAAGTTTACCATCAAACAGAAACCAAACAGAAGAAATTTAACAAATCCATAAAGTACTGAAAAACTGTTTCTTCATGCAAGGTTAACTTACAATAACACAAAGTACTGGGTGTCAACTCAGTGCCATTAATAAGGTTAGATTTTATCAAAGACTTAATATTTATTTAATACTGTGTAAGGTCATCACTGGTCTGTTTTTCATCCTCAGCTGTCATCTCGTGCAAATCTAGAAAACAAAGTAGCACCTAATTTCACAACTTACACAGTTGCAGCTTTGCAATGGTTTTACTATTGGAGAACACGAAGAACTTAAAATTAGAATACCGGGGTAGCTTTCAAACATCCTAGCAACATTATTCAAGACAGCATAATTAACACTGCAGACTATTAGTGACCATCACATTCTCTTAATTATGTTCAGATAATTATTTTATAATATGCATGTCTATATTTCTTGGTGTTACATAAGTTCCTGCTTAAATATCATGTTGTTATTTAGTTGTTGTTTTTTTTTACTCTAGGTGTTTGCTTCTTAGCAGTAAGAAACTAGAAAAAAATTAGGGTTATAAGTAATTTTTTTTCGGAATTTTACTGTAACACCAAGTAATATAGGGCTATTATGTTTTTAAAGTGCTAATGGGCTTGCATTTTCTACTTAGAATTTTAGCTTCCTATTTAATTTCAGATCTAAGGTGGCACACTCACAAGATTAGGAGCCCATCACTTGGGAAAGTCATGTTTAATCTAGCCAACCTCGCTCCTGCTGGGCTGTGGAAGCTCTGCCTCTGAGAAGGTGTGAATTCTGATGTCCTCTGAGATATTCTAATGGAGAAATCCTGGGAAACTTTATCTGATCTTGTAATTCATGCTGGGGGCAGTTGGGCACTTGGAAGATTTGGCCGTTTGTTCCCAAGTGGGGAGGACAGTGTGGAGGAAGGTGAGAGTTTGCTTCTTATGTTCTTGGGGCTTCATTCATTTTGTCATAATACTACCCACACCTTTTTCCAAAAAAAACCAGTAAGGTGCTTGCCTGCAAACAATATGTCTGGGAATGTTTCACTGCGGTAGGATGAAAAATGGGGGTGCTAACATTGTGCTGACTAACGAAGTAAGGAGTCGATGGAGGATTCGAGGACAGAGGACTGGACACTGAATCTCACTGGTGTGGCGTGGGTGGATTTTTACAAATGGCATCAAATAGAGCTGATAGTCATAAAAATCTCTCTAATGGGGGGCAACTGGTAATGGAGTTCTCTTCTAAACCTAAACATTTCGCATCTAGCTCAAGCTTGCTTAGGCCTAATAATAAATAACCGTTCAAACCATCGCAGAGGATATACGCAAATCAATTATTATCTTTATTATCATTTCATTCTCATATTTCCGGCATGAATTATCTAAAACTGATCAGAACTAGGGTTTTATTACATCAACATCTGTTGTTTTTTTTGTCTGTTGTTTTTGTGTCAACTAGAAACAACAGTCAAACAAACGTGGCTGTTGATGTTAAAGGCTAACTTCCCTTTGATATTATTTAAACCTTCGGAAAGCAAAATAACTAAACCATTTTGATTTAGGATTCAATTATCATCTTAATCATCATTTCATTCTCATATTATTTCCGGCATGAATTATCTAAAACTGATCAGAACTAAGGTTTTATTACATCAACATCTGTTGTTTTTTTGTCTGTTGTTTTCGTGTCAACTGGAAATAACAGTCAAACAAACTTGGCTGTTGATGTTAAAGATTAACTTCTTTTTGATATTACTTCGGAAACCTAGATAACTAAACCTAGATAACTAAACCGTATTAATTTAGGATCAAATTATTACGATTAAATTAACTTGGTTAATCAGACTGCTGTGGAAGTCTTCTCTATTTTCTTTTTTTGAAAGGGATATAGAGTAGATTTCCTTGGCTTGTGTGATAAATCAAGTTAATTTGACCTTCATCTTTAGGTTCGGTTGTAGGCATAAATTTATAAACAACGTTTATCATAAGCATAGATTTTAGTATTTTCCTTAAATTTTCAGCTAATTTCATTCAGCAGTGACTTCAATTGATACATTAAAATCGGCTTTCCCATAAAGGACTGGAAGATGCTTCTTATTTCTTTCTTTCTTTTTTAATTTAAACAACGCGTTTGACTAGTTCCAGTCTTTTGTTGGAAACCTGATGTTAAGTATCCATTCTGGTCACGACAGCTGAAACATCTCTAGGGAAATTGGCTCAAATTACTATTCCGGCAAAGTTTCATTATTATGCGGATACTCATCGCGGCTAGCTGCATAAATTAAGACTTAAATCAAATCCAAGTTTTTTCCATTTAATTTTACTTTATAGATAAAAAAATATATTTCCGCTAATTTCCTTTTTTGTTTCGAAATGCGAAAATGCGTCCGTTATTTTCATTAAAAGTAAAAGGATCCAAAATTTAACTTTAATGAAATATTTATTTACAAAATCGCTCTAGATCTAATCCTTTTTGCGAAATTTGAAGGCGAAATCTATTCGGCACTGATTCTAAATAACGGCATCCTAATTCATAATAGGGCGGGCAAATTTAGATATTAAGAAACATTAAGACCAAAACTCAATCGCGGCACATCGGCATTTTAGGATAAATGATAATAAACGGCGTTAGAATAAAATCTTATTTGAACTAAACATTAATCACTAAACATTAAAATAGGGCGAGAGAACTCCAGCATTAGTTGCTTCGCACAGGAGAGATTATTATTGACTTGTGTTCTTTGGTGAAGTTTGTGAAATGAAGGTCAGTCACACCAGCGCGATTCTTTGTTCAATTTTCTGCCTTCGTTTCTGACAAAGACCCTCTGAAAAGTGAGTCAACACTCTGTAGCACCCCCTTTTTTCTTGTCCGAGTCTCTGGATATTTTCACGATATATTGACTTTGTAGATACGCGTCTTCAACCAAAACAAATTATATTTTTCACGGAGAATTAATTTTGGCCGGTGTGGTATTGTGACGCAAATGAATGAGACCCTGAGGGCATGAGGAGCAAACTCTCGCTTTCCTCTACGCTGCCCACCCCACTTGGGAACAAACGGCTGAATTTTCTAAGTGTCCAACTGCCCCCAGCTTGAATGAAGGGATCAGATAAAACAGACCAGGATTTTAAAGTTGGAATATTAAATGAGGACAGAAGAATGAACACCGACTCGGAGCAGAGTGGAAGCAGCCCGGCAGGGGCGAGAAAGGCTAGATTATTTTTTTTTTAAATTTTTTATTTGTAAATTAATGGACAACAGAGACAAGTTTTATTTCTTCAATAAAGTATTGTTATCTTCAGTACCCCCGCTGTTTACTTTGTAATCCAAGTACTTAAAGTGAACCAGATAAACAACCTAAAGGCTCGGACACAGTAAAACATTGCGCGCAGTAAAGACTTGTTTACACCAGCGACAAAACACAAGCACAAGTTAAGTGCGGACGTAACAGCACAAGAATAAACACAAACACAGGAGAAAGTACGCACATATTCTTTCTATTCTCACCAGTAATTCACGCATTTAAAGCACAAGTACAAGAAAACCAAACGCGTTCGTTTTATTCTTCTTGCGCTTGCTCTTTAATTTTGTGAATCAGTGATGATCAAGAAAAGATTAAGTGTGTTCCTTCTTCCCATGTTTCTGCTTATGCTTTTGTTGTTGACGATCTCACTGAACTCAGTTGTACCGGTTTTGCTTGCGTTTATGTCGCTAGTATAAACTAATCTTTAACTTACACCGTTTTCCAACCAAGCGATTGTTGCATTCAATGTTGTTGAAGATTTATTGCTTTTGTTTACACATCGCAAGCAACAATCTCAGCGCTAAAAGACGACGTAAGTTTACTGCGCGCAATGTTTCTGTGTCCGAGCCTTTACGTTTGAGAAAACCATAAGTACTTCAACAACAAAGTACAAGTGTCGATGCGAACTTAGAAAAACAAAACACTATTAAGAAAACTTTCGCCCACGCAAATTCTTATAATTCTGCTGATAAGCAACACGTTAGGGTGTTTCGACTGAGTTTTTTGGAGACCATACCGATATTTTTCATTCATATTAAAAAGTGATTTTATCTTTGAGTGATCGCTGTGAAGTTTTCACCACTGAATGATTTTGGATTGAATAGCCGTGATAAATTGTTTAATAAAAAAGTTCTAAATGACTCAAATTACTCTTATGCTGCTTAATATCACACTTCGCTGTTGGAAATTTTGGTGAATTTTCTTTCATAGGATCCTGAAAACTACGCTGTTATCTCACCACCTGTCTAAGTGCTTCTCTGTATATCTCTAGAACCGCTTGACAGAATTCTTTTTAAACCTCATCAAATAATCTTCACGAAGTGCATAATAATGTCTGAAACTTTCATTAAGATTGATTCACTGTAACACCTTGAAATTTCAAGGTTAAAGTAGCCTTCAAACCGGCCAAAAATCTGTTTTAGTACAATACTCATCGTTTTGACGTTATGCTAATTGTTCTAAATTAATGCGGATCATGCATACCTCCAAGACTGGTACATTTTAGTTTGAATTTTGTTGCAACTTTGAATGTAAAACATTGACAATATTCCCACTAAGGCGAATGAAAAATATCGGTATGGTCTCCGAAAAACTATATTGAAACACCTCAAGGTCTTTCTCAAACTCGCACCAACACTCGTATTTTCAAATTAAAGCACTATCTGGTTTAAATCAAGGGAGGGAGAGAGAGCTAAGTTCTGTTTCTGATAAACTCTTGGTAAATCTTTGTGGTAAAAATCAGACTAAACTTTAAAAAAAAAAGCCTTGCTTTTCGACGCAAGGTACGCCACAAATAAGTGATTTTCAGAAAAAAATTGACAAAAAATTTCTTGACTTAAGAAATAAAATGGTGCAGTCTTCCTTGAAGTGGCCATCAGGGTCGTCACGCAGAGACAAACGCCTTGCGTGACGATCTCAAGGACAACTGCAAACAAGACTACGATTCTAAAGTAAACTGGAAACAATAAGAAATCATAACGCACTCCTTTGTGGCGCACTTTGCGATATGGACAAATCATTGATAAAGTCAGTCTGAAATTACACACTAAGCGTTATCCAAGACCTTTTTCTTGATACTGTGGACTTTTTTTACTCCCCAAGTGATGAAAATGCTATTTCTTCTTGCTTAGTCTCACAGTTCGTTCATAATGGTTAAGTGATTTCTCGTGTGCCAAACCAATACCCTAAATTGCTGTTTTCTTCTTCTAACCACCCTTCCAGCTTCAAAACCTATTGGTCATGACTCAAAAACGACTCCATAGTTCAAGGGGCAAAAAGCTAGTACCCATTCCCCATACAGTTTGGGCAATGCAAGGCAGATTTGAGATTCATAACAAAGTTCACAGTAAATAAACCAAGAAATAAAGTAGCACAGACATGCAATCCACCAAGACTATACAGTCAAGAAAAGTCATTCATTCAGTCATAAATCAAGTCAAAGTCAATAAATCACTAAACTATTCAGTCAATACGTCAATATCCCAGTCGAGCAGTAAGTATCGGTATGTCATGGAATCAGCAAGTAATGAGGAAAATTATTGATTTTACATAGTTGCCATATTGGATTTTTTAAAGGGGTTAACTCATGATTTTGGTCAAAAAATGGAAACATCCTCCTTCTTTGTTTTTGGACAGAATAGGCCTTAAATAATGTTTGATGATCATTAAGCAAAAAAAGGCCTTCCTAGACTATGAGAATAAAATTACTCACTTAACACAGTCCCCATATTGGATTTTTTAAAGGCATTAACCCATGAGTTTGGTTCAAAATTGGAAATTTTTCATTTGTTTGTTTTCGGACATGTTAGGCCTAGAAATGATG
Source organism: Porites divaricata (assembly GCA_038088405.1). Lineage (NCBI taxonomy): Eukaryota > Metazoa > Cnidaria > Anthozoa > Scleractinia > Poritidae > Porites > Porites divaricata. The sequence goes on from JBBMOI010000001.1 coordinate 42,765,865, forward strand.
TCTGATGATCATCTAAGTTAAAAACAAGCTCTCCTAGACGATAAAAAAAATTAATTTTAAATAGTTGCCATATTAAGTTTTTTTAAAGGGGTTAACCCATGATTTTGTTCAAAAAATGGAAATATCCTCTTTGTTTCTTTGTGGACAAAATAGGCCTTCAAATATGATGACCATTAAGCAAAAAAAAGGCCTTCCTACACTATGAAAATATTCCTTTTACATAGTCGCCATATTAGTTTGTCATGGAATCAGCAAGCAATTCATTCAGTAATTCATGAATTCAATTTTTTAAGCAAGGACCAGCTTACAAAAAAGAAGGACCAGATCCTTATAAAGGATCTAATCAGCAATAAGTGAAAATATAAGACAAAAAAGCAAGGCTGATTTTACAGTCGGGAATATATTATCTTTTAACCAATATTTTGGAAGGCACGGCCTTCCTTCTTCAGGGTCTTACATATACTGAGATGTTACAATTTGAAAATAAGAAATGGCGTGCCATATGATACTATGATAGCAAGTGAACGTTGAAAACAAAAACCGTTGAAGTAGTGATAGAAAGAAATTTGAAATAGAAAAATAGAAAAATGTGATAACAAAGAGAAGAAATAAATATTGTATTACATTTCATCTTTCTTATTAATACCTAAAGGTTCAAGAGTTTTACCTCTCTCGATGAGGTATGCCTCTGTAGCTTTTCGTACACTCTCTATTAGATTTGGTACGCTCTAGTGGGATGAGAGTGATGTCGTTAGCAGAATGATCATTGGTAAGAAAGTGTTCTGAGACTGTGGTGGGTTTAGAGATATTAGATGGGTTATCAACTGGTCTGCGGTGTTCATTGAAGCGGTCTTTAAGTCATCATTTGGTTTCACCTATGTATTGTTTGGAGCACTGGTTGCTATCATAGTATCATATTGCGCACTATTTCTTATTTTCAAATTGTAACGTCTCATTATTTGTAAGCCCCTGAAGAAGGAAGGCCGTGCTTTCCAAAATATTGGTTAAAAGATAATATATTCCCGACTGTAAAATCAGCCTTGCTTTTTTGTCTTAGTAATTCATGAGTTTGGTCCAAAATTGGAAATTTTTCATTTGTTTGTTTTTGGATATATTAGGCTTAGAAGTAATGTCTGATGATCATCTAGTTACAAAACAAGTCTTCCTAGACGATAAAAAAAAAAACAATTTTAAATGGTCGCCATATTGAACTTAACCCATGATTTTGGTAAACAAATGGATATTTATCTTCGTTTGTTTATGGACAGAATAGGCCTTGAAATAATGTTTGACGACCATTTGGTAAAAAAAGGCCTTCCTAGACTATAAAAATATTCATTTTACATAGCTGCCACATTAGTTTGTCATGGAATCAGCAAGTAATGAGGAAAATTATTGACTTTAGATAGTTGCCATATTGGATTTTTTTAAAGGGGTTAACCCATGAAATTGATCCGAAATTGGAAATTTTTCATTTGTTTGTTTTTGGATATACAGTATTAAGTCTAGAAATAATGCATCAGATCATCTAGTTAAAAAATCACCCCTCCTTGACAATAAAAAAAAATCAATTTTAAATAGTCGGCATATTGAAATTTTTTCAAAATGGCTTAGCCCAAGATCGATTTTGGTCAAAAATTGGAAATTACCTTTTGGCTTTTGAACAAAATGGACCTGAAAAAATGTTTAATGATCATCTAGTTGGAAAACAATGCTCCTCCCCTCAAATGCCTGCTGAGAATCAAACCACATTCCTTTCCCTTTGTGTTTGTGATCTAATGAACAAACCAATCATGTATAAGAAACTTGACAATACGTGAGCCGCAGGGTCCTAGGAAGCAAACACGCTTCTTAATTTTCGACAAATCAATCGATCAAGATAAATCTGTTCAAGCTCTGTGTCTGCAGGCAATGAAAAGGTTAATTTGCAGAAAAGTTTGTTTTAATTAAGCGGTTAACAAAGTTCCAAGTGGAAAAAAGGTTGATAGGCCTACAAGACTCTTACCAGGATCGGTTGGTTCTATGCCGGATGTGCTGATTGTGTTGATGTACATGTGAAGACTATAAACTCTCAAGAGTACTGATTCAAATATTGATGAGCGATTTCCCGAAACTATACCAGGCAACTTTATACATCCATGCTGTGCATCACATTTGCTCCACTTGCTTGCTGCTGCTGCTGCTGCTGATCTCATAAATTTTGAATAGGACTCCACCATGGAAACACTACTCTAGTTGATTGCTTTTTTTTATACAGCAATTTTGATTGTTCTGTCATTCACAAATGGGCCACCGATAAAGGTAAAGTCGTGATTGGAGGAGTCACCATACTGCAAACATGATGCAAACACCTTCCAGAAAATGGGACCTGAATTCTAATAGGCTAACTGTGGGAAAGGAATATGGTTTGATTCTTAGCAGCTGTTTGTGGGGAGGAGCGTTACGTGACGACACTAAAAATGGCTGTGTAGCAGACTACCAGCCAGCCAGTTAGTAAGCAATTCCATTAGCCGATCAAAGGTTCCAGTAATTTAATGATTATTATAAGTCAGTTTTCCTTGCAACAAATCATTCAGTCTGTATAAATTTTTGTCCAAAGTCAGTCAGCCAACTGGTCAGCTATGCAGTCAGTCACTCGGTCAGCCAGCCAGTTAGTCAACCAGTCAGTCTGTCGGTCAGTCAGCCAGTTAGTCAACCAGTCATCAGTTAGTCAGCCTGTCAGTTGGCCTGTCAGTCGGCTAGCCAGCAAACCAGCCAATCAGTCAGTAAGTTAGTCATCAATCAGCAGGAGTATCAATAACTGATACTGACTGTATAAGCCATAACGTAGATTGTATGTCTGATCTTACCTACAGGCAGTTTTACATCTTTCTATCCTGACCCATGTGAAAATTAAATCAAATTGCTAACAAAGTTTAAAATTTGAAGTAGTTTTCAAATTTCAAATTTTGCACAATGCGAATGATATTTTAGTTATTCAGCCTATTTCAATATTTTAACAAAGTTGTTGTTTTGGCTAAAATTCTGGAGTTGTTGAGTTCAGAGACTGCCATTTTGAGTTGGAGATTTTCTTTTCGACTAAACGTAAATCATGGCTTTCTGTTGTTATCCTTTTTCAAATGTTTTAAGTGCAATGTAGTGTATGTAAGGTTCTTTGAACTAGAAAATGGATTGACTGAATAATAAAAATTACAATAATATGAAACTTCAAAGCCCATCAGTGTACATGCTGGTGACACAACGATTGTGAACTTAAATTAAAAGGTTGTCAAATAATTGAGTCATTGTGAAAGTGTAGTTCTTTGACAATGACTTTGCAATGCAATTTTGCACATGAAGGTCACATAAAACTGCCATAAACTAGCAGAACTTAGCTCATATCTATAACATAACTGTAGCAAAACTGATCAAAAGCAAACTAATACTTATCCAGGAATAAAATGTTGGCATGATTAATTTTCAAGCCAAATTTTTAGACACACCACAAACTAGGATTATAAAATTATAAAATAATTGAATTTTTATGTGCATTTTCATAGTCAAATTTATTATCAATTAGCAGCATTTTTTCAACACCTACAATGGGTTGTAGGTTGAGTGACATCCACTAAAATTGCTCAAAATATGCTTAGTTGTCAAGATTTAAACAGTACTGCTTTAAAAGTTTTCCTTCATTTTGTGAAGACAGTGAATTGGATGGCTCCTTAAATGGTTTAGGGTCTAGTCAATTTTTACAAATGCATTTACTCGTCAAATGTTCTGATAGTAAATAGATCCAATCACTTTTTATCAATTAATTGCTCCAAGTCAGTAATCGAAATTCTGTTCAAAAACTTACTTTTTGGAAATTTCAAGCAAACCTCATTTGTTTTGCAAACCAACTTCTGCATGACAAATAAAGTGGAATTGACCGTGATTAAACAAGAGGAATAATCAGAAGTACTAAGTTTCAACAAAATTGTATCAATGAATCTTGTGCCAAAAAATGGTGCACAAAGGAATCTCCATACACCTTGAATCATGCAAATGATGTAGTAGACTACTGGGTGTACTGTACCCACACAAACCAACCCCTTAAAGATACCCTCTATTGTTAACTCCTTAAAATGCATCTAAATGCATTTTAATGTAATGTCCTGGATAAGATTAGTAATTGTCTTTTGAACAAGCCAGCCACAATTTATTTATCTGGTTCACTCAAGAGCTGGATTACAAAGTAAACTATGCAGCCCATACAGTACTGGAGATAACCTCTAAACATTGAAGACTTGATCCAGTCTGTTTGTGGCATGTGCATCTGATCTGGAAGAGAAAAAAATCACAAATCTACATAAGCAACAGGATAAAACTATAATTATTATAAAGTCAGGGGTCTCAAGTAGCCAGCTGGTTAAAATAGAGACTATAAAACTGAATCAACAAAGGGGCCTATAAATCCCCCTTTTCTAGGGTGGTCTTTTTCTTGGGGCATGCTTCCCCAGAAAATCTTTAAATTTTAAAGCACTAATATAAAATGCATTTGTCAGTTGTTGGTGCTTATTGAAACATTACTACAGTGGAACCTCTATTCAGGGGACACCCTCAGAACTGAGGAAACTGTCGGGACTGTCCCCTGAATTGAACTGTCCCTTAAATAGAGGTTGGGCAAGGGGTGTGTTAATAATTGACCAACAAAGGATTTACATTTAAGTTCTGGAATCTGCTGCAGTTATCATTTTTTAAGCAGCTACATAAAAAATCAACTTTTCTCTGACAAATTGTTGCATTGTTGTCTCTATAAGTGCAGTACATCAATTTTAATTTAAGGGAGATTATCATTGTTCATAATTATTGTGAAAGCTGCAATCATGGTGATCAGTGTACACTTTAACTTATCAGCCCTCTTTGTGGTCATTCACGTTCTGAGTACTAAGGTGTCCCCTGAATGGAGGTAAAACCTGGGATTCAGGACTTAGAAAAAGTCTTCCTTTCCTCTGAATAGAGGTGTCCCTTCGGCAGAGGTATCAGATAAAAAGATTATGTGAATATTTGCTCTGGGCCAAATTTAGTGCCCCCTGGATGGAAATGTCCTTTGATTAGAGATGTTTCAAAGAAGAGGTTCCACTGTATAATATTCTATTTATCAGTTCAATTTAGAACCAATACTTAACAGGCCCCGGTTCCTGAAAGGCTGTTTAATCTAATCTTCCCATTAGCACTTAATCCACGATTAAATTTCTTATTCCCCACACAACTAATCGTATCCCACAATACTAATCCCAAATTAGTGCTAAAAAACCTGTTTAACGAGTTTTTCGACTGCCTGCTTCTAAAAAGAATATGGCATGAAAAATTGGCAACAGCACATGGTTTCTTCTCATCTGCCTTTGGAGATTGTCTTTTAGGATTTCTATTAGTTATTTGATTGACTCTCAGTCAAACCTATCTCTGCTACGAAATTCTTCTTCTGTTAGTTGGTTGAGGTCAACTTCTTGCTGTTGGAACTTTCTTTTGCATATTGGTGAAACAGTAAGTCTGCCACTTTGTATGTTTTGACAAACTTTTCCCCCCAATTAGTGAGTTAATCACCCCCGCTAGGGAGGTTAAATTTAACACGCAGTTTCTTCCTAGATTAGTCTTAATCATGCTTTCAGGAACAGAATCTATTTGTGGGATAACATTAAATTTTATTCCGTGATTAGCGGTATTTAATCCTGGATTAGCGATAATCGGCTTTCCAGGAACAGGGGCAAGAGCTATCATCTACATTTATGTCAATAATAACAACAATAACAATAATAATAATAATAATAATAATGTCACTCAATAAGGATAAACACATAACATTCAGATACTGATAATTAAATGTTTATAGACCGTAAGACCTTACGACCCTAAGAGAAGTGACTATAGTTATATGATCAGAAATGCCCAATTTAACCGGGAGAGGTCCCTTATCAAAATGCCACTCAATTTACTAGTTACATTCTATTTTACTATGCTAGTAGTATTACCAATGAAGGTACACAAACCAACCTACGGTAGTGACTTGTCATCTCTTTGCTGTGGTAATGACCTCCACTCATAAACATGCATCTAACAATCTGCCACATCCTGTTGAAATCAAAATTGTGTTAGTGTGGCTCACAAATACAACTTATTTTCAAATAAGCTTGGATTCCTTTGTTCTTTTCGGGGGGAATATATTACATATATATTATCAACTGTCTGAAAGGTGAAGCGCGCCTGCGGAGCACCATGGGTAAGAAAATGTGGTAATCATGTGACCATACACCAACCGACTGCCCGCCCACCCAAGGGACTGTCAGTCCGCACCACAGGCATACCAATGTTACCCTCACACTTTCTAGCTACTTTGGGAGCCCAGGGAGCCCAGGAGAAAACTGATTGCACATCAATGTTGTGACAGGGGCCCACCAAATTTGATGGGCTCCTGGTTGTGGTCAATTGACAGCTATCAAAACAAGGTATCCACTGGCCAGTATCACCTGGTCGTATCATGGGCTCAGATGTCAACCCATCCATGTCGAGTATACACTGAATGCAAATATGGCGGATCTCTCGGTCGGCCTGGGTCTAGTTGCGCAAAAGTGAGACTAGTGAGGCCTCAAGAGTTTTGTTTTTACTGCGGGTCTTAGCGATCGAATCGATCGATATGATTTCCTTCTAGTTGTTACATGCTCAAGAGCCATCAAAGAGGAGATTTAACTCCAGCAGAAACGAAAGTTGATTATCTTCACTTTGCCAAGGTTCTTTACGAAGAAAGAAATGGATTTAAGCGATTTGGCGCGGCGAATGGAAGCACTTTACTATCACGGAGTTAAAAGAACGAAAGTGTGCTCACTTCACTTCAGATCAAAAGAGAAGACTCACGAAACTATTAGAAAGGGTGAATAACTGAGAGATGGATCTTTTTCAAGTTTGCTTTGTCCGTTCTCTTGCTAGGGAAAGGTAAACATCCTCGAGAACGAGTGAATCCGCCGTCGCGACTTACCAATCTTTAGGAGCTCTCAGGGACATTTCACAACGAGTCCGAATGTTTTCACAGTCTTCACGATCCTGTGTTCAAGAGTTTGAGCAGTGCCATAAAAGAAGCAATTTTTGGAAAATCTGTTAGTATATCTCGAATCCATTCGACAAGGTGCTAAAATAGATCACGCGCAAGGTCAAGTTAAATACAATGCTCGAATACTTGCATGCTCTTTCCCTTTTTCCTTCTTCTTACTTTCTTAGTTCGCAACGGTTCCTGTGTTAGTTTTTTCAGTGCCCTTTGATCAAGGACTGTTTTTAAAATACGTCGCTTTCTTCTGGTTCTTACATAGTTTCACAAGCCACGCTTGAAGGATTAAAAGGCAATTGTTTCACTAAAACTCGTTACTATTGTTACATTTTAAGGTCTCAGCCACCCTTAAAATTGCCATTTTTCCATATTTGAGGTTTCAACGCTTTCAAATAGATATGTTTGAGAGTTTTATTTTAAAAAAAATCAGAAAAAAATATTATTTCTGTCGAAAGATATCAGGGGTAAAAGATTTTTTCTTGTTAATTATCTTAATTGATCGTTGACAAGATCTGTCATAGGTGGAAAGTGTTGACAGGCCAAACACAACTCATTAGCTCGTGATAGTGTGATACGTGACCTTATAGTTTTGCTCTAACGAGGATATCTCCCAGCGATTTTGCTCTTTTATATGAAATGATAGGAGGCTCGTTGTATATTTCTCTCAGTAGTGGTTGATCTTGAATTAAGTGCCATTTGCTCATTAAAATGTTTTTAAGGTTTGGCAAAGCAGAGTGGTTCATGGTAACGAAAGGCAGAATTTTCTTTCGCACTTCATATTGACAACTGGAACTTCACTTGCAGTTTCTGCGGGGTCTGCTGTCGCCTTTCGTTTGCTTTTTGCTTTCGTTCGTGTTGATTTCACACTGGTTTTCGGCATCTTTACCAACCCAGCCAACATTTCAAGAAACAAACACAATATATTTTTATTGTTATATGCACAAAATAGTTATTTCCCACTGCTTGCCGTGAAAGTTTGTTCCTGTTACATGTTACCTGTCAAAGTCCTATTGTTAGAGAAAATTGATCCCTCTCTGATATCAATCAGAATAAACATTTAGGTGTTATTCTCATTCCAGGTAGGATGCCGCCAAAAATGTATTTTCTATTTTATCTCCGAACGCAAATTTTGCCGATCGACTCGTATGTTTTGAACTCCAAGTCGGCAGCCTTTCAATTAATTTGGCTAAAATTTGGCCAGAGTGATGCCATATATATATCTCTTCTACAAAACCGTGTCTGCGAAATACTCCTTTTCATTTTAAAGCTAGAGCTTTTTTTCCACAGGGAGTGGTGACTAATTGCCTTCCCCAACTTCATTTGCTAAAAAAAGAAAAACAAACGCACTTGTCAAAAATCTGAGACACAGTTTTTTGGTGGAACCTGTTGAGAAGCGAATGCGGTGTTCATTGTTTTCTTCTGTTTACTTCCAGCGGGAGTGGAACATGATTTATAGAGACGTGTACTTTTACACAAAGCATTCCAATTTCAAAACACATTTAAGTAATAAAATCCTTTTTGTTAGTTCAAATCCACAATCCACAATCTGAAATTATTAAGCTTTTAAAAAAATATATGGTTTATATGGGTTTTTATGAAAACAACTAACGCTACAGTGATCCGCGTGCGGATGGTCCTGAAGGGTGGCTCATACCTTAATGCAGCTGTTATCAGCATGAAATCTAAAAGATCTTAAAGTCCACAGTGGATGCTCCCGTTCTCGAGACTGTTTACCTTTTGTTGGATAAATAATGGATGATGCAAACATCTTGGAACAGCACCATCTTTTGCAAAAATTCTTTCATTCAAATACTTTCGTGAGTCCTCTCTTCTAAAGCAAGTGAACCGAGAACACTTTTGCTGTAAAGTGCTTCCCATCGCCTCGCCGAATCGCGTGAATCCTTAACTTTCTTTATGAAAAGATCTCGGGAAAGTAAAGGTTATTCCAGCTAGTGTAAAATCTTCTTTTTGGTGGCGCTCAGGCATGCAACAACTCGAAGCAAACCTTATTGATTGACTCAATCGCTAAGACCCACAGTCAAAACAAAACTCTTGAGGCCTCACTAGCCTCGCTTAGACCCGGCCCGGCCGAGAGGTCCGCCATATTTGCATTCGGTGTATTTTTTTGAAGTTATCCGCTGACAAGTTACTGGTTTTCAGATGATCGTAGGCTCAAGTTTATTTTTTAAAATTCATATGAAATATGTTGTGTTTATGTCACTATGGCCCATTTTATTTATTAACATTTTGATTTCAAACTGACCTGACGCGAAAATTCAGCCAGTTATTTAAAAATGCAAGTAGGGAAAACATATGCTTTTCACTTTTCTCACCATAGTCACACGTTGGTCACGCTCCACATCCAATTTTTATGCCCTGATTGGTCAAAATTTGACAGGTGAGTTCGTGTGGAAAATTCATACAGCATCTTGTAACTTGTTTGTTTTGACAGCTGAAGCTGACAGAGTTTTGTGTCAACTTGTGATGTTTTTTACTGTCTTTTTCCACTGGATCTACAAAATGAAATACACCTGCTATCAAGAGTCTTTATTGAATTTTTGGTTGAGAAATGAGCTGCTTATCAAAGTCGGAAATCCGATTTCAGATGGCATCGTTTTTGTTTCTCAAAGTGCTGGATGCATAAGAGGGTTATAGAGGCTCAAGCAATTCTGGCCTTATACTTGATAGCTTTCAGGATCTGCATCTCGAAATATGGTAAGCCTGAGTAATAATATTTATATATATTTTCACGAAGTCGAGCACAGTTTATGAGGCTAGTTTATGCACGTTTGTATTAAGATTTGAGACACTGATCTGACCTAGTATGAGGTTTGATATAACCTTACAGAACTTTAAAAAGCCTTCAGTCGATATTTCACTGCAAATAGTCAGAAAGAAAAACCATTCCGAAGAATATTTAGGTATTATTTTGGCTGTAGAAAGAAAGCTTTGAGCGATTTTCTTGTCGCAAGTTCATCTTTGAAAACAGCAAACGTCGGGAAGCCGGTGGCTTAAACTTAAACTTAATCTTTAAGCTTAAAGACTCAGGATTCTTAGAGACACTTAAATACTTGTTTTCATGAATAAAACTTGTTGTCTCTGTAAATGTTCTACCGAATTATATTTCTGATCTTTTAATTGTTGTTAGTTGCAATTGCCTTTTGCAATTTTCATCGCTTTGCCGTTTGTTTTCAGTCATTCATGAACATCGCTTGCAGGAGTACTGCCACGTGTATCAAACGCTTTTTAAGATTACACATCATCACAAAACTATCAATGAAAAATAAACACAATAAAGTCCTTATTATGTTGAAGCATAAGTCTTTTAAAATTTCTTTGCAAATTTGGCGCTTGTCAAAAATTTGAACCAGCTGGCCGTATAAGTGATTTTGGAAATTTTTTTAACAGTTTCGCTAAAAGCCCATGCATGCTTCGATGGTCCTGAATATTGAATGAATGCAATTTGTCTTGAAAAATTGTGAAACTAACTACCAATTTCCTGAGGTCTGCATGATAAAAACAGCACCTCATAGTACTCTTTCACCTCAGATGTGATGTATAAAAAGTATAAAAGGTTGCCTTGCACGCACCCAGATTTGTTGGCAAGATTTTGCAAAGTAAACTTGTCGACGCAAAAATTCGGCCTGATTTGGTTTCCAAGACTTTGTTTTCCATGCCTAATCTACTGTGATCAAGAGCCATTATTGCTCTTAAATGTGACCGAAGATGATTGCCAGTGCTATTTTTTGGGTGTACAGATAGGGTGTTACAAAAAGTAAGACCCTCGAAAACTAAGACCTAAGACCGTATTAGTTTTCAAGATTACGCAAACTAAGACCCCCTAAAATTACCCTGGGTGCCAGAGACTTTTCTAGCGCGGTTTCTGGTTTCTGTCAAGTCTTTATAGTGACCCGCGCGAAAAGCCTCTGGAGCAAAGCGCCATTGCTTTGATGGTGCCGATCCAATCATTAGCACAGTTAAATCAGTTGGTCCAGATTTTGGACAAGACAGCTGATTGGCTCCTAACGACCACCTGAAGAACTTTGAATCTAACAGATGCTTCAATTGGTTGACAAGAATAGACCAGCACGTGAAAGAATTTTTCCAACTGTGCTGTTGACATGACGTAAGAGTACTCGCAATTAACTAATTTCCTATTTCAAACGATTTCAACATGTTTTGAAATAGTTTGTATTGATGGCCTTAGGAATACAAAAACAAAACATGTATTTTTAGGGTAAAAAGGTTGTGGGTAGGCAACACATGCCTTTTATCTCATGCCAAAATGCTGCTCGTTCCAATGAATTTTTTCTCTGACGGGAAGATTATGCTCTGGAGAAAAACGTTTTGACTGAGCAAATTTGAATTTATACCGATTATTTCATACTGAGAGGTCGTGACACACATATTTATTTTCTTTGGTTATTGTGTCTGGTCAGCATATGATTTGCCCTCTGATGCAAGAGCATTTTCTTTGACCTCTTTTGAAATGTTAAACTCTTCATTGCGGCTAAATGAGGATTTTAGGTTGTTTAACCCATTCGCCCCTGAACCACCCGTAACCACCCGTGCGGATCCACGTCCTTTCTAACCCTCGTGACGTCATCAGTTTTAACGGTCAAGGCAACTTTGTCCGCTAACTTGTGCAGAGTGAAGAGATCTTTCAAACCATACCAGAATGAGCACAATTCAGTCAAGGACACAGGAGAAAATGGCAAAAAACCATGCAAGATTGACCTGTAAATCTCCATTAAAATCTTGTTCCATTACCCACCTACCTTTCCTTTCACCTAATCCTAAGATCCTAAACGCTTTCCTAAAAACTCTTCCCATCAAAATGAAGCCTACTAAATGCCCAGCAAGAGGGAAAAAAATGAGCAAGAAAAGCGAAATAAGAGGGGAGGAGAGAAAGGGAAAAGTAAAATTAAAGTCAAGACTGCTGTGTAACTTTAAAAAAAAAATGAGCAAGAAAAGCGAAATAAGAGGGGAGGAGAGAAAAGGAAAAGTAAAAGTCAAGAATGCTTTGTAACTTTTAAACCCAAAAACTATCTCAAAATTTTGCTTTCTGTGCATGCCCGAACTTCACAAGCTGTTATTTTGCATCTGGATCAGAAGGCCCTGAAGTGTACATCCGGTAAACGGGTTTGTGGTAAGTTTTAGCTCTTTATAGCATGACAGTGACCAGAAAACCACTCGACTAGCTTCAAAATGCGTTTTTCGGCAAAATCTCCAGGAGCGAATGGGTTAATTTCTCCAAATTAAAGTGCCTCCTGGATCTGAATAATTATAAGCGATTTTCTTTTTGCCCGTGAAAGTGACGGTTTCCTGCAATATTTTGTCACGCTGGGACCAGCTCGTTAGCGTTTTTAGCAGGATGTTAAATTCTCACGGATAGTGATTTTCAGATCCAAATCTCGAAGAATGGATTGCAGCTTAAACTGAAGCTACATCAAGTATGGAGAATTGCGATGTCACCCGGTCATGATTGCTCATAAAGCAATGAATTTCAAGCTCACACTTGTTTTTCTAAGGATAATATGGGTCTTTGGACATTTTTTCATGTGCCGCTCGACATGATGACAGTTGGAGACTTTCAATCTGATTGGCGTAAATGTAATCCGATAAAAAAGCTCAAAGGTCAACGGGGATGGTAAAAAGCACCGCTCCGTGCCAGAGGTCAGAATTACAAAAACTAAGACCCCCACCAAAACAGTCTCTAAAATTTTTACAAAGTCGAATTACGACCATTTGAAGACTATAATCCGTAAAACAAACAAAAACTACTATCATATGCGTCCTGATCTACAATCCGCTAACAATTTGAAGACTTGCTTTAAAAAGAGGACCAAAGCCATAGACTTCCTACATGTCTATTGTACACTGAAAATATGCCTTACCCCTACTGGTCTTTAATTTTGTTGTTTATCCTTTAAATCATGGAATTGGCTTTCCACTGGAGATGGATATTTTTCTTCGTGTCTCTGCAATCGAGATTGCGTTACCTGTAACTATAACCTGAGGGGGTTTGTGTCCAGCGGTTGTGTTTATTTTATTGTTCTGAAATTAGAACTCCAATTCTCGAGAAGATGCTTTGCTAGTACAGGAAATTCATTCACTCTTACGTTTTTTTATTATTATTTCATGAGTGATTTTAGCGATTATCCCTCACAGACTATTTCTCCTTGCCCCCCCCCCCCCCCCCCGTACCCCTCAACTACCTTTGCATTGTAACCCGGTGATCTCCAGGGTGGCAACACAGGTAGCCCAAGCTCGAAATATGAGCTTCGGCGAGCATCGGCATTGTTGCGTAACATTCAAAATATAAGGATTTGTATGGGAAAAAACCTATCGTTTCTGTAACCTACGAAAATGAAAGGATTTCAATAAAAAACAGCTTACCTTACTTAAAATGTGTGTTACATCTCTCCTGTATGGTCCACCGGCCGATTTATGGCTGTGTTATGGGTTTTTATGTAAACGGTTTTCTCTTATATATATAATTATAGAGAGAAAACCGTTTACATAAAAACCCATAAACTTGAAACTGAAATTGTCACCTGCTTGCTCGTTGTCTGAACTCGCAAATGAAGATTCAAAATTGTTTTCCGAAAGCTCAATTGCAGTACCGCCACCGAAGCTGCTTTAGTTTGAGTAATACATGGCTTTACTTCTGACTCTGAATCACTCAACACTGCTAGTCTCTTTAGGCTGTTTCTAGTATTCAGTGCGAACAACTAATCTGAAATGCGACTTTGAAAAACTAACATAATTAAAAAGCTGAGAAACTTGTGAATGCCACCAGTGCCAGCATGGAGTGTTAAAAAAAAGAAAGATGAACAATACAGGTATTTTTCGTCAATGTATTTTTGCATCCCTTGAGGAATCCTCGCCAATGTAAAAATAAGCCGTTTATCAGCCTTCAGGTCGTGGTTATGTGATTTGTTCCCCTCGTGCATTGCCGCACTTCAGGCCCATAACCCTTACTTACTTCCTACACATTTTAAAAAATTGAACTTAATCCTGCGATCATTTGAAAACTAGCAACTTGTCAATGGATAACTTCAAAAAAATACTGACAAACTTGATGGGTCAATCAATACCTGAGCCCGTGATATGGTCAGGTGATAATTAATGGTCACCGGGTACCCTGTTTTGACAGCTGTCAATTTATAACAACATAAATGTGCAATATCAGGTTGCACATGGGCTCCCAAACTGAGATGGATGGTCAGGCTGTTGGTGTATGGTCACATGATTACCAAATTTTCTCAGATGGATAGATTATCTTAGCTACAGGGCTCCACTATTCGCAATAAAGGTCCACAAACCAACCTGAATACTGGTGATCTCTTCCATGTAGAAAGAACATTCTTCAAATCAGTTGCCTCTCTAATATTGGAGCTGCTCATGAACATGTGTACAAGACAAATCTTTATTCTTTTCTACCTAAAAAAGAAATAACTGAAGGTTAAGCAAAGTGAGAGCATCACAATTTTAGACTTTCTTAAGGTTATTTTATAGCATACAGACATACAGGATTCGCTTATGCACAAAAAACATACAAAGTAATAACTCTTGTACTGAAGAAGGATTTGATAGTTTTTGTGGTGCTGGTAATTGATATGACATCTGGTTCTTCTTGAAAGCTGCTGGTCTCAAAGGACAGTTGAACCTCCAACTAACAACCAACTCCCAACATCGGCCACCTCTCTACAATAACCACTTATCTTTGTCCAGGCGGACAGTCCATAAATTGCTTCTTGTTTAAACCTCTCTCTAACTGCCACTTCTCAAAAAAGGTAACGGCCACTAAAGCAAGTCCCCATGAAACTAACAGTTTTTTTAGCGACTGATGAAAAAGTCAAGAATGGTCATGAAATTTGATCCATATGGCATTTGATCATTAATGTGGCAATCGTATTTTGATTGTGTTCCATTTAAAGTAAGCATAAATTGCGTACAATACTTTTTGCACAGCCTTGCTCATTTTGACACGTTCATATTTTGATTCAAAACACTATACTCAAGTTTTTGGTGTATTTTACTTCTATAATTATAATTTTGTTAAAATGCTTGTGTTTCAGTGTTCGAATTTAGCCTGAACAACAGATGCATGAACGTGTACGAAAACTTAGGTGTTGTAGGTTTTAATCAAGTACAGATTGGGTGATAATCTAACGAGTGTAGAGCAATAAACTTACAATGATAATTTTAGAGGACATAAAACAGGACAATAAAAAGAACTTTCTGAGGCTTCACTGAACTCTTTAAACATCCTAGAACACAAATCTAACAACTTTGCTGAACGCTTTGAACATTTTGAAACAAAATTTCAAATAACTTTTTCGAATGCTTTGAACGACCTGGACTAATGCTTTTAACAGCTTCTCTATCACTTCTAATGTACAATAAAGTAAATTATTTTAATGGTTTTACTCAAGGCTTGAATGCTTTCCCAAGCCATTTTAATGCTTAGTTAACGGGTTTATAACACTTTAAGATGCCAATATCTCACTGGTTCCCAGCAATCAACTCATAGTACCTTCAACCTTATTGGTCTCAGCAACAACACACATCTGAACAGACAAACCCACAAAGATACATACTCTTAGACCACTGATATATATGAGCTATTTTTTCAAAATAGCTAAAAAAAAGGGAGAATTCTAAGGCAAGAATGACAGTTTTATGGGTCCTGGCTGATATCGTATAATTCTTCCAGAAGTAGTACAGTGCAGGGGATTATTGTTTAGTCTGTCTATAGACGTTCCCCTTCCCGATTTTTTTCTGAGGGAAGGGGGGCATCTGAAAACAGGCTAATGATTGTTTTCTTTAAGAGAAAAAATGTTCTATCATACATGTATACATGTATACATGGCAGGTTTTTGCTTGAAATCTAATGTTATTTGAACATTTCACCACTCTGAGGGTCGCAGTCTCTTGCAGTAGCTGTTACGGTACACTCACAGAAGGGTACATAAGTAAGATAAGCAAAGGACCCTGACATTCATTGTAAACAAGGCCAGAAAAACAAGTGTAAACCTACCTTCTCAGAGCTGCACGCAGCAGTATCTGATGAGCAATAATTCAAAATGTTCCTTAAAAGACCAATCCTATTAACTGGGGTCTGTGAACCTGGAGTTCTCTGCTTGTTTCCTCTGTAAACAGCTTTTGAAAATTGAAAGAAAAAAATAAAAATATGTTTGATTAATAATCACTGCTTAAACTGAAAACAGAAAAATTTAACTTTATTTGTAACCCTAAGCATTGCTTACTGTGTAACTAACATTTGCTTACGTATATAACAATTATTCAACAGCCAATTATAATCATAAAAACCTTTTGCGAATAAACAAGTTTAGAACATGAACTGGTGCCAATCAATAAAGCTAGAAAACGACTTCAGCCCTAGCAAACAAGAATGTTTAAACGATTTTTTGTACTTATTTAATATAATTAATTCTTTCTCTAAAGGAAAAAACTAGCAAGCAAACTTAATGCACTACCTAAAGTGAAATGTTCAATGCTAATAACAGTTCGATAAACAGTACATTGATACCTACATTGAAATGTAGTTTTCTTTCATATTAAGTTAAGGTTGGGTAAATACATAAAGTAGTGGTAATGCTGTTTGGAGTTTATACAGGATCTTTCCTAGCTCCAAAGATACTTGTATGTTTCATCATTTGCTACACAGTCCTATGGCAAATAACAGATTATTAGATATGAACATTTAACCCTTCAAGCCCTAAGAGTGATCAGCATGAAATTTCTCCTTATAATATCAATGCTTTGTAAAACAGAGTGGTCATGAGAATTATGGACATGATCACACAAGATAAATTTGCTTGATATTTTATCAACTTCTCCCCAATACATCTGCAGGAAATGAATAGGGGTAACAAAATGAGAATTCACATTTTGATCTTAGGGTTTAACGGGTTAAACATTCCTCCCTCTACACGATCCACCACACAAATTTCCCATGACTTGCTCTATGCAGGGTTCACAGGATAATCAGTAGAGCAACAGCAGATCTAACTTGAAGGTCATAAGTGGGTGCAAATCACACCAAGGCCAAATTTCTGTTATTTGGGCCAACACTCATTGTGGTTTTATGGGTTAAACCTACCAGAATTTGAAAGGTTATTAGTTCCTTCTGTTTCTGTCAAACTTTCTCATATGGACTTTGTTGAAATCTGATGCATCATTTAACTGGACATATATCATTTCCCTTCACCAGCAGTTTATCCCTACAAAAAAGACAAAGATGTTCAACATGAATGTTATTCTGGAGAAATACATTAATTTTGTGTAACGTTTAGAAAAAATGAATGTATCTGAATCAGTAGCCAATGAGCACTCTGAAGGGAGACAGTTGTAGTTTGCATTTGTAGTAGTTGTACTTGTATTTCTGCCCTGTAAGAAGCTTGTTTTGCTGGAGAATTTTAAAATTCTTTTTTTCCTCTATGGCCTCCCTTTGCTAAGTGTAGTGTGTAGTTCCAGAAAATATCCATAATGCCCCATGAAGGGCAACATAAATTCTGGGGGGAGGGAGTCCAAAAGGAGGCAATTTCTGAGGGAGTTGGGGGTTGTTCATGGTGTTTTTTTCCAGGGGAAAAACATAAATATCAAGATATAAATATTAAATGTCAGCTGCTCTGTTGAGTAATTAAGCTATCAGATATTTCACTGTTACTGGTCTTCAAAACAAGTATTATTGTTTGCATTGACCATCTTTTTTCTACAGTGGGCTAAATGCTTTTTTTCACGGCTCACATGTAGATAGTTTTCTTTACAGTGTAATACATCAGCTAGTGAGTAAACTTCTGATTATCTAGCTGTTGCTTTATTAGGTACATTTGATCCATCATATTAAATTTGGTCATGTTCTGAGCCTTCTGATAACATGTTCTAAATAAAATGAAGTATAACCCATTTCTTATAATAAAATATTCTCATATTATGAGAATGAGGCACACAATTAGCAATTAATAATTGAGGCTAAGTAAGATATGAGGAATTATGCAGATCAAGGAGGTTGTTATCCACCGTTCAGCCTTGGTGGATAACACCCTCTGAGATCTGCATAATTCTTTTTAGTAAAATACAACGAGTGGTTTATTATCAATGCTGCATTCTCATTGGTTGAGCTACTACTAGGCTATATGTTATAGCCCACTAGTAGCAAAAAGCGCCAGCTTTTTGGCGGCTAAAAACTATTAAGTCTAGCTTTAACTAGCTAAAGTTGTTTTGTCTTGATATTTTTGACCAACTAATTGGATTTTACTAAAACAATTATTCCTCTTGGCCTTTGAGTCAATTGCCCATTCGGGCTCGAGGAATAATAATATTGTTAAACATCCTACGAAAGCCGGATTCATTAACTGCTTTTTTATTCATTCAATACATTTTATACATTCTGCTGGCTTTATTGTTAAAATATGTTATAACGTCAAAATAATTATCAAGTTGAGCAATTGCATTTCCTAATAAAACAGAGAGTAGTGTGAAAGCTTCGATCTATTGATTTGCTTGCGTTTATGCAGGCAACACAGATCTTTAGGCGCTATTCCGTAATGCGACAAGATGACAGACCAAGTGGACAAGACAACATGTCAAATCAGCAAGACAACAGAACAATAAGTAGACAAGGCAACATAGAAAATAAACATCAAGTTATTTTTGATCCCTATGCCTCTCCATAGACATCATCTATTCCTACTTATAACACAAGATCATCATCCAAATAATTTATAATATGTACATCAAAAAATTTAATCTTGAAAAACTAAGACAAGCTGTCCCAATTTTTATAAAAATTATGGAATGAGATACGTGCACTGAGAGAAACAATGTTTATAAAAAAAATGTTTCAGCAAAATTAATCAGTGTGCTCTTTGAAATATTAAAAGACAAATTTTTATGATTACCTTAATGAAACCATGATAACACAAGATATAAAATTGCAAACTCCTTAACCTTAGCTTCTTTCACCGTTTACGTTGCATTGAACAAATTTGTCTTTCTTGCTTTCGACTTTAATTATTACACATATTCTTTCTTTTCTTTTCTCTTAGCTTTTCACTTATTATCAGGTAACATCTGTTTTGGTGATGTTAATGGGAGTGACACAATAGGATCTGGTTTCAGTCATGCATTTTGTATCAGTCGCTTTGCATACACTGTAGATCACGTCCATGCTCATCGTCTCGTTTGATATTATGTCCTCTAAAAAGAATTCTCACAAGCATTTCTGTCCTGGTCGCAAATTAGGCCCGTTGAATAAGTTCTGCACTGGGCCTGGTACAGAGGAAAACGAGGACAGCGCTGAAGCAATTGACACTGCTAGAGTGTCTCTGACCAGTGCTGAACTAATGCAAGCAGTTAGATCACTCTCTGGTCAGATAGGAAAAAATACAGCTGGAACAGAATGCCCTTAAAGACAAAATTGAACAACTGGGCAAGGGATCTCCCAAGTGCTCTCGCTGCAACACCCAAGCAACAACGCCCGCCATCGCACTTCCATCAGGTAACAACACTGGCAGCACTGGTGTGTATGTTGTGGTTCAGATTTAATCACTCTATCGCCCCCACCAGCCACTACTACAGGCAACGAAACTAAGGATAAAAAGCCGGCAACCACTGAATCTTTTGACCATTGGCTCGAAGCTTAGCACAAAAAAATGTTGGTCTCAACCAACCTGGCAAGGTACACCTGTATGCAGAGCTTGCTTAATATCGTGGCATGATCCAGTGTGTTCAGGTAATCTTCAGACCATGCTTCACACCTGTAGTGACCTAGGCTTTACCACTAACTCATCCAAGACTATAGGTCCTTGCACTTGTCTTGAACTGTTAGGGATTGTGCTCGATGGTGTTGCATAGGAAGCACGGATTTCTGAGTCTCACTATCAGGAAATGATTGATTTACTCCTGACTTGGCCCTCTTGAAAATCATGCATGAAGTGACAACTCCAATTGCTTATAGGGAAACTGAATTTTGTTTGCTTCGTTTGCTACCCAGGGAGAACATTTTTATGGCGATTGAGTGATTTGTTGGATTCTGTGCATCACCCTAGTCATCACATCTGCTTAACCAAGCGCTCACTTAAAGACATTTGTCGGTTAAAATTCATACAATTAGCTTGGAACGGTTGCAGTTTCTTCTATGATGAATAGTGGCTTACAAGCGCATGTGTATATTTGTACACCGATGCCTGGCAGTCTGTTTGATCATTTGTGGTTTTCCACAACCTTCAACTATGTTGGCATTCCCACACGGCGCTCTTTTAAAGAACTATTTGCTATCATGGTTGCTGTGCTGATACGGTCCACGTTTTAACAATCCCACAAGATTATTCTTCATTGTGACAATCAGTCTGTTGTTCATATTCTCAATTTGGGCACCAGCCGATGTCGTCCTATAATGTTGCTAATTCACTATCTTTTCTATGTTTGTTGCAAATTTAATATAGTTATTGCTGCACAGCTCAAAAACTCACCTGCTGTTGCCTTTATCTTAATTGCAGGTGGGCCAATTTCAGGAACTGGTACCTCATGTGGTGGCCTTATTCACCCCAGTACCTATCTTGGACCTAGCGAGCTTCAAGCAAGAGTGGAACACTATTTCCATCGGGGTCTCCCAACCACTACT
Organism: Porites divaricata; assembly: GCA_038088405.1. Taxonomy (NCBI): domain Eukaryota; kingdom Metazoa; phylum Cnidaria; class Anthozoa; order Scleractinia; family Poritidae; genus Porites; species Porites divaricata. The sequence continues at coordinate 42,786,582 of JBBMOI010000001.1, forward strand.
CACCTCACCGCACTTCTGGGTGACGAAAATACTATACTTCTGTTTATCACTGACTTATCAAAAATACCAGTTGTGGCACACCAAATTAATTGTATTAATTTGGTGTGCCACAACTAGTATTTTTGGCTGGCTGCGTGCCAAAAAATTGTACACAATATTATGACAATAAATGTCTTGTCTTGCAATCATTCTTGTTTTCACCACCCTATTTACTTTGTTTGAAGTTTGTGGGAAATCTGGTGGCTCTAAAGCTTTGCTTTCATGCTTATGTTGTAAGTGTGTATAAAACTGATAAAGGTAGTCATAGATATCATATTACATATTTAACTGCTGCAGAGGTCACTTTGATAATGTTATAACACAATATTAGTACATGCTTCGGCCGTGCATTTGTCGACACATTGAGTACTTGAGAAGTTTAGAGAGCACTCGAGTGTTAATTTAACATTCTGCAAAGAAAACTAACAAGCTGGGCCCAGCATGGTACAGCATTGCAGAAAAACATTACACTCACGGACTAAAGGAAATCGATTAGTTATTCAGATTCAGAATGCACTTTTGAGAACACTGGAACCCTTATTCAGTAGTAAAAAAAAGCTTTACGCTTCAAAAGAGGTCAAAGAAAATGCACTTGGATCAGAGGGCAAATCCTGCTGACCAGAAACAATAATTTCAGTAAATCAATACGAGTGTCATGACCTCTCAGTGTGAAACATGCGGCTAAAATCACATTTGCTCAATGAAAATGTAGAACCTTTCAGAGCATAGTCTGCCCAGCAGAGAAAAAACACTTTATTGGAATAAGCAGCATTTTAGCATGAGGTAAAAGTCGTGCAGGCGTACCACCCCCTTTTATTGCTATGCCCCTTTCATGCTTTCCACACTTCCTGCGTAATCAGTATCTTGACTTTTAGTATATACACACTCAGAGATCTTGGTGATTAAGCAATCTGATTGGTTCACTCTCTCAGGCTATCCAACAATATTCACCTCCTAGCGAGTGGATTATGTGTGAGCTTGGTGTTTTTCCCATTTTTTTTTTAAGAGAATATGATCTTTTAAAAGTTGACAAAACCCTAGGGTTGACTTTTTAAGGCAAGAAAAGACTTCAAAGGTTTCAAAACGGCGTTTTTCCATTTACTGTAGCTGAGTTTTGTGCTCGATGGATTGTTTACAACTCCTGTCTATTTGCGTAGAAGAGCCCGTTTCATGAACTCACTGTTTTCTAACAAGAAACATTTGGCCCAAAAAACAAAGTTTATTTATGACAAATAAATTTGAAAGCAAATGTTTGCAGAAATTCTACATTTCAAGTAAATAGGAAAAAGAATGCTACAGGAAGATGATGTCTTACCTCGAGAAACCGAGCTGCCAATTTTGTCAGCACTTCATGCGAAGAACCAAACTTTTCTTCTTAGGTAAGAAAATAATTTTACCTTTTAATGGTTCCACTTAAGCCATTACGCTGTTGTTTGCGAAGTGATAAACTTGTGAATTGCCATGTTTGAAAATTCTGCAATGATCTATTTTTAAACATACGCATGATTTGATCTGTCAATCAAATCGTACTTTTTAATGGTTTCCTCTCTGATTTTGTTGAGATCACTTAACTTTGTGTGTATTATACTAAAACAATTATTCTTTTCAATCTCAGTGAATAGTGGCTTTAGGAATATTTACCTCGCCGCTTTCTTGGCTCAGTAAATGTTCAGCCACTATTCAACTAGATTTCAAAGAATAATTGTTAAATATACACTGATGCATGCACTAATAATAATTAGTGCATGGATCAGTGTATATATGTCAAGATGCTGAGTACGCAGGAAGTTTGGAGAGCATAACACAGGCACAAGAGTTATCGTTTAATGTAGGAGGTGATCAGATACAAGCATACACTTGTACATGACGGTATGACTGTAACATTCAGCTTATGAATGTGTTGTCCCCGAAATTCCATACAAAGAAACAGAAATATTGCAAAAAAATATCAAATTCAAGATTGGTGAAAGTTCAGGAGTTTAAAGCTTGTAACATTTTCACTTTAAATTTCCCGCTTCAAGCATTAATTTACTTCCATACATACAACTGTACAAACATACATAGCCTTTGTTAAAGTCTCCAACTAAAGGATTCCATTCTCCTTGGCTTGGCACTTATTTACTGCATTAATTAATTAAGAAAACAAACATTCCAAGTTTACTGAAACTAAACTTGCAGACAATGAATATTCTTCTTAAAGGAAGATAACTAAAGATTTTCTTTAGAAATATGGGGAAAATAAAAAAAGCTTACCTGTAAGCATAAAGCCGAAACCTTTAAACTTTAAAGCCTTGAACACAGCGAAAAACGTGGTCAACATTCCAGTGATTTGCAGCTATACCGATAAATGAATTTGCCCAAAAATGCCACATAACGACAGACGTAACATTTCCACTGGTAGTAGTAATAGAACAGTCTATTTCCAGGAAATCTTTCCCACAAACTTCAGCATTTCCCCCTCATTTTGCCGTCGATGATCATGGCTTCCATTGCACAACAATGGGTTCTCGTTCCCAGAATCCTCGCGGCACTAGAGTTCCCGCGCAAAAATGGGTTGACCCGGTCAAAACCCCAAATAACCACACCCAAAATCGAAAGTAAGTAAGTAAATTAAAAGAGAGCATGTGGCATACAGGTCCAAAGTTTCCGAACTAACTATAGGGACACGGACGTAGAAGTCTTTCCTGAAGACCCAGAGGTGCGCAAAGATTTGAACATCTTGGCTACTCACGTAGAAGCTGCTCATCTATTGGCTCAGAACGCTTTAGTTGGTTTTGAGAATGGTCAAAACTTCAAGCTGATCACTGTTGTAAGATCAAAGAGTGAAACACTCACACAGGATAATGTCACCGCCACCCAAGTTTATCATAAAGAGGAGGTAGTCATCATAATAAGTGTCCAACGGCAAGCCTTTTAGCCTGCGAACAGCAGACGCATTTCCGGTCGTCACTTCTCTCCCTCCGGAAATGCGTCTGCTGTTCGCAGGCTACAAGCCTTTGGGTCCTTTGGCAAAGACAATGAATGCATCAAACGTTCATGAGAGGTTTCCAGACCTAGTATTCTAGAGAAGCCGAGCCCCATGATAGACGGAGGAGGAACTGTCTTTGAGTAAGTGGAAGAGTTAATCAAGCAGACCTAAATTGTTTGTAACCAATGAGGATTGGTACCCCATTTAATATCCTGCCCAAGTCGAGTCATGTCTTATCCCTTCTGATCACCTATTACTAAGACAGAGTACAGCACCACAGAAGAGTTCTAATGCACGTTGTACTTCGCAGAAGTGGGTACTGGATCTTGGGAGAGAAAAAATCGTGATTAACAGTATCATTTTGAGAAGTACGTGAAATGTAAGAAACTGAGAAGCCAATGCCTTATCCAGAACATAGGCACGTTTAACGTGCATGAGCTATTTTGACGGTAACGCCAAAGGTTACACTGAAGCCTTACCAAGAATGATAAATCGGTTGTGAAATTTTCTAAAAGGCATTAGCGCCAAAAAAAGGGCAATCTTCATCAAGAGCAGAGCTATTATTAGTGGTTTTATGATGATTACGTCTTTATTAAAGAAAACTACCCTATTCTGAGACACTAAAATAATTACTTTACGTAAAGGCTGGTTAGAGGGATTTTTTAGTGGCCGCCAAACGGGAATACATGTAAGCTCAGGAGCCTACAGGTGACGTAATCTTTTGGTTAGGTAACTCTTCTTTCATGATCCAATACGCAGCTGTAAAAACCTTCAACAGCACATCTTCTGCGACCCCGTTAGTCAAGGGTTCTCTGAAACACAGAAACCCTCTGTAGCATCTCCGCTGAAACTGCGTTCATATGTTGTGACGTACAGTAGTGATCTTCAAACTCTTCTGGGCGAAATCGTTTATAGGGCTCCTTGTTAAAAACTTTCGACTTATTTTGAGGATTAAACGTGTCATGTTTTTTTGCAAAACAAGCAGAACAGACCATCGCCTTCAACATAACGGGCCACAACATCTCAGTTGTAACACAAAATGACATCGATCTTTTGTTTAGCCAACTATGTTGAAATTTGTAAATATAATTTGGTAACATTATAACAACCAGCCTTTCTACAGAAATCACGCTGATGGTACTTAGTTGTAAACAAGCAACCCGGGGGGTCTCCCATATAAAAGCAGTATTTATGTATTTAGCCATAAAGGTCTCTTTTAGGGTTGCACCCTGAGATATACATGTATATTTTGTCGGTTCGTTTTATTTACTCAATTCATGCAATTAGAGTTTTCTATAACATCAACAGCTAAAGAACATTGTAACAAAATGATCTCTTTTAGGGGTCAAAAAAAGGTTGGCCCACGCCCATGTTGGTCTTCTTAAGGGGTTTAGTTCAAAATTTCCCACGAGCATCCCGTCCCTTTCAGATGGGAGTCCCCCCGGGTTAAAAATTTACATATTGCGTGACGCTGCGTGGCATTGCGTGACACGTCACAAAAAATAGCAAAAACCCTGACAAGGGAGGCAGCTCTGGTGGCCATTTTTCCCGTTTAACCTCTGGGAGAGAGTTAGCCGTTTTACCTCAGGCGCGAGGGTTCCCATTTAACCTCTGGGACAGAGTTGTCGGTCGAGCACCTCCCTGCACTTGCTGGGCCGGAGATCAGGGTCCGTCAGCAAGCTGGACGTTCCCCCCCCCCCCCCGGTAAGTCAATCTACCGCACGAGTTAGTCAAGCAGGCTTCAGAGAGTTGGCCCGAAAACTCATTTCGCTCACTTATGGTTTAAAACCCTCATGGTACGGTTCTTCAGAGACGCATGCGTGTTGGGCCCAACAAAAGTGGTTTGGAAATTTCGTTGATTCATACACAACATCCTCATTCACTCAGGCCCGTTCAGTTCAGCTATGAAAAATATGGCTATCATTTGTAAAAGTTGTTTTTCCTCAAAATCTCGGGTTGCCCAGCTTTCCACAAACTCTTAATACAAAAACGCGCCTTATTTACAGAGGCCCTCAGCATTTTATAAGATTGAATTTGCAATTAACTACGGTGCATTCCGTTGGAGACTTCGCAGGATACATTTTCCGCCCTTCGACGACTCAAGTAGTACCTTGAAGGAACCAAGAAGCAAGATCGACATCTGAACAACGGCCTACTTATGCACATCAATAATTTGATAATGAACGATCCGGACACTGTTCAGGTTACAAGCAAGCAAATAGTTTTTTTTCCACACACCTATGCAAGAGACATTCTGGGAAATTTCAGTAGAGGTATACGCTTGGCGATATAATATATTTTGACGGTTCGTTTTATTTACTCAATTCATGTAATCAAAGTTTTATATAATATCAATTCCCAAAGAACATTGTAACAAAATGGTCTCTTTTAGGGGTAAAAAAAAAGGTGGGCCCATACCCAGGTTGGTCCCCTTTAGGGGTTTAATTTCTGACGGGCTTCCCCGCCCCTTTCAAATGGGAGTCCCCCTGGGGCTTGTACACGAATATACACGGTTTGCATTTGGAGCAGGCCTTTGAAACTTTACTGGAGGAAATGAAGCTTGATACAGATATCCTTGATGAAACATTCGCTTTTACAACTTGAATTGGTCTTTTTCCGAGCAAAAAGTTGTCGATAGCTTGTTCTCGATTCTTGATCCGCGATTTGCGCAGGAATCGAGAATCGCGAATTGCGTCGAGAATCAAGACTCGCAACGTACTGTCAACTTACTTTTGAACGGAACTGTAACTGCTTGAATGGTTGATTCACTGATGAATAAAATAATGATCTGCTTGGTATACTATTATACATACTGTTTGGGCTAAATATATAGTGGCCATAAGGAGTACAACATGTAAATTACAGAGAAAACAAAGGTTCTAGTCAGAAAAGAAAAAGGGGCGGGGGAGGGGGGGGGGGGGGGGTGTGAGGGAAGAAAGAGGTTGGCAGTATCAACAGAATGTGCCGCAGCAGAACTATCTTTTAGATACCCTAGTTTCATATAAAAACCCCTTTGGAAAAATTCAAATAACAGAAAATGACAATTTTATAGTCTGTAGAGCCTTGTTTTGTAGCCAGGGTTGTCACTAAGATTTCAAGTTGCCGGGTAATTGTTGTTTGTAGCCAGGGAGGTCGGAAGCATCCTAAATATAGACTGTTTGTTTTTGTGCGAAATTAGGCATTGCTATGCATAAATGAAAACACGAAACGCTCAGCTGAGTCGATCCTCACGTTATATATTCACTTTCCTCTGTCTGGCAATTTGGAGAAAAATAACAAAAAATTGCAATTACATCAACAAATGCCAGTCAGTCCATCAGTCCACCTATCAACCATTCAAAAGTGAGCCAGTCAGTTAATAATTTTTAACAGTTCGCCTGTCAGTCAATCAACCATTCAAACTGTAGGCCTGTCTGTTATCAATCAAGCCACTCAGTTAATCAATCAAACAAGTCATTATTCCTCTGCATCTTGATGTATCTGTACAACATTAATCACTTAAATTATGGTATTATACCAGAGTAGGACGCATTCCTTCATTAGGTCCTGAAATGTGGAACTACTGTCTTTCTTTCCATTAAAAAAGTCACAGGGAAGTGCAACCCCTAGCTGCACTTTAACCCACAGCAAGGCTTAGCCCTTGGAGACAGGTCTGGAAAAATATCCACTCCAGGGTGTGGATCCCCGGTCCCACCTGATCTGTACTCCGCCCAGAAGGACCACCCCTCCTGGTTTCCCTTAGTTCCTAGTGACTGGGGGATATGGGCCTCACCCCTGGAGACTGATTAGGGCTCCTGTCCAGGGTGGATACCCCGGGTATCACTCAATGTTGTCTCCCCCCAGGAGGGCTTCTTACATTTCTATATCAGGAAAGCGTACTGCAACATAACAAAAGAAATTGCTTCCCTTCTTAGACAGATTATTACTTAACAATACTTTTGGAGGCTATTTTCATTATTATCATGGTGATGGTGGTGGAGGAAGGTGAGGGGCGTGGAGGGGGGAGGGTTGGGTCATGGTTGGGTCATGGTATTTTGTGCACATGTATGAATCTAAAATGATTCTAGTTCCCCATCTACAGTGTACATTATTGTTTTGAGCAGCTCTTTTCTGCTGCTGCCTCGCCATCCTTGCATCTTCGCCCAGACAGCTCATTGGCAACTATTAGCCCTCCTTTAATTGAATGAATGATTGATTGAATGATTGACTGACTGACTGTATGAATGTTGGATTGACTTCCTGAAGCTTTGACTGACTAACAGACTGATTACACGTACTTCCAACATTCAGTAATTTTCTCACTAATTTGATAGAATCACTCTTTGTTTGATAGAATGAATGAATAACTGACTGTTTCATTAACTTGATTTTTTTTTAAGTCAAGCTGCTTGCCAGGTCAAGCATACCTCCCCCCTGGCTCCAACATTGGAATAATGAAAAATAATTTTAAAAATGAAGCCATTAGTCATTGCCACAACTAGTATCAAAATCAAATCTGCATTCCTGCATGAATATAATTTACTTTTCAATTTTATCATCTACAAGTCTCAAAATTTGTGCATCATGTTATAAAGCCTGTCTGCCTGGGGTATTCGACAACATGTTTCCATAATAATTATGCTAGTAATATCCATTGCTACAACATGCCATTTTATAATTTGGACGATGATCAATTTCGGCTAACTCTATTTGAATTTATGAATAGCGAGATATTTTTTTTATACAGCTATGAAAATTCTTTATAAGATAAGCATACAAAAAAATGCAAAGGTCATGGAAGGGCTTACATTGGATTCCCTCTTCAAGCAAGTCTGTGACAAGCTTGACACCCACCAGTTTGCCCTGGCTGGGAAGTCCACAACCCAAGCTCTTGTTTGCTTCCTCCAAGTCATCCTTGAGGCCCTTGACCAAGGTGACACTTATGCACGCATCTTCTTTACTGATTTCAGTAAAGGTTTTGATTTAGTCGTTCACAATATCCTTATCCAAGAAATGGAGCTGCTGGGTGTGCATGAGGCCACTATCAGATGGATCGGCTCGTTTTTAACGGACCATTCACACAGAGTGCGAATCGGTCAGGTTTATTCGCAACCAGTTACACTGAATGGGGGAATACCACAAGGAACAAAACTCGCTCCATTGCTGTTTGCCATATTAGTGAACAATCTGTGTAGGGACTGGAGATATAGGATTAAATACGTTGATGACACCTCGGTATTTGAATCTATTCCTCGATGTTCGCCTAGCTACCTTCCATTTATTGCCGCAAATATTAACACCCATGCTTCCATGCGTAACATGCGGCTTAATGAGAAAAATGTAAAGATATGGTCATCAATTTTTTGAAGTATCAGCACACTGTTATAACATCGATTCAGCTTAATGGTATAGTCATTGAAAGAGTATCTAGTTATAAACTCTTGGGGGTTATTATCACTAATGACCTCTCTTGGAACGAACATTGTGACAGTATCCATAAAAAAGCTACTAAGCGTTTGTTTGTGCTGCGGACCCTCAAGAGAGTTGGTCTGGGCACTAACGATCTCATGTTAGTCTATTCTAGTATTGTTAGATCCATTGTCAAGTACGCCTCGCCAGTTTGGGCTGCGATCCCTTTATATCTTGACGAGTTAATTGAGTCTATACAGTGGAAAGCTCTCAAAATAATATTTGGCCGGGTAGACTATACGGAAGCCTTGGTCTTGGCCAGCCGGGAGTCTCTTAGTGACAGGAAAGTAGGAGCTTCACGATCAAGCGGTTTATGGCTACTGCACGCCAAATGTCCCCCCTTAAGAACATCATCCCCTCTCCAGCCGCTATTGAGTCTCATTACAGTATAAGGGTCCAACTTCCAAGACGCCAACATGGTCATACCAGAAGAATTAATGACTTTGTAACTTATAAATTTCAGTGAATGTATGTAAATAGTTAAATGTATGTGACAATGACCTTCCCCAACAATTCAGTTATTGCTGCAAGTGGGTGAAATAAACAGAATATCTATCTATCTATCTATCAAATGTAGGCAAACAATCAATCTCTTTTACAGCTAAGGACATTTGGAATGACCTTCCAACTCATTTAACAAACTTAAGCATGTCTGAATTTCCAAAGAAATTTATATGCTATCTACAACTGTATTGTCAGGAAAACAAATGAAATAAATAATTGTTGTCTTGCTAATGAAGCAACATAGTTCATGTACATACAAGTTCTTCCTTCTTTGTTTTTTTTCTTCTTCTTTTGATTTTACCTGCTACCTAGAACCTAAATTGTTCAGGGAGCTAATAAGACAACTAACTACATGTAGTTCATTTAGCTTCCCAGTTTGCACATTATTCTCATTACATTTAATTTATTGTCTATTGTAAGTAAATTTACTAGATTGGAACATCTGAACCATGTACATGGACAAAAGCATAATAAAGATTATCATTCGATGCAAATGTTTCTTCCTTTTCATTGGCAGAGAGCCCAACACATGTGTAACAGGACGGAGCGGTCAGCAACAGGAACGAAAAAGGATTCAAGGATTTTCCAAAGCAATTTATTTAAAACCCAATTCCATCAGCAAATACAACAAAAATAAAACTAAAAACAAACAAAAATAAACGGGAACTACTAAAAGATTAAACCTTGCTAGAAGCAAGTCTGGTTGTTAACTTTAAAACTGCTGCTGTATCTCCGTTGACGACGTCCAAACTCAACTAAACTACGGCTAAAGCTTGCCTCTATTTATACCAGAGTATTAAACAATTTCACCCGCAGCAAAATAGTAAAAAGGGGTGTTGCAAACCACAGTAAAACACAACGCCAGGATTTCCTTAGGTTAATCCTACTAACTTAATAAGATAAGGTCCATTAACTGATTAAAATAATCTACCGAAAAGAAAAACGCAAAAAGCTAATATCCGCTGCGGCATTTAGTCAATAATACGTGGGTTTGAGGGTACACGTACAATCATTCTCAATCGATGCGCAAGCTTCCTAAATCCAACTGAGAAATTCCTAAGTGCAAAAATATTAAAAGCAAAATAATGAAAAAGGTACTGCATTACTTGATTAATTAAAATCAGGGAAATAGTAGGTCCAGTGACCCTGTCACACATGGCCTGCAAATAACTGCCTACAAATAGTGGTGTGCTCATGAGCAATGTCGTTCAACTGTTTTTGGCTGCAAATACTACTCTGCTCATGCGTAAATGAAACCACCCTTGCTCCTTGCTCGTTTATGTGATCTCTGTCATTACTCCTGGAAAGCAGCACACACTAACCGCTTTCCGAAGATATTATTTATTAAAAAAACAAACTTAGTGATCAAATGATAAAACAATATTGAACTCGGTTATCGCAAAATATCATGATTTGTCAGTGTCTCGCAGATCAATTATTTGCCTCAGCCTTGGGCTTTTGCAAATAATTGATCTGCTTGCCACTAACAAATCATGATATTTTGCTCAACCTCATCCAATAATTACTAATTATTCTTAATTAATTATTACTATTACTACTATTACTATTATTATGTTAAATATAATTTTTGATTTTTCACGAAATTTAATACTCACCAAATTAATTGAGAATAAGATACTATTATTTTTTATTATTTTGCTTCTTTCTGGCATTTTATCAAGGGTACATTTAATCAAGCAAATATGGTATGTCACACATATTACTGTAAAAAAAATTAGAAGAGTTGTTTACCTTGTCCTCAGAGCTGTCTTTTCCTGCTGATCTTGTTTTCTGATTGTATTACAATTGCAGTTTGCCTTGCTGTTCCCCAGCTTAATCAAGATTCCAAAATGTATAACACAGTGTGATCCATCACTGGAAGAAGACCACATTGACAAAAATTAAGTTAACATACTGCAACTTTTTTAAGGTTAGAACTTGTATAAGACACCCCTGGCAGTGAAAAAGACAAGAAAATTTTCTTGTTTAGCAATTTATTCATACATGTATTTTCAAACAGTCTACTTATTAAGGGATGCAGCATACTAAACCGGATATGTGAATGGGGTTAGGGTTACTGATAATGATATTTGTAACTCAATCTCTCTTTCCAGGGATGGTACAGATTTTTGGATCCAAACTGCAAGATTTTTTCCCAACTTTTTCCAATTAAAACAATAATTTCTTTTTCCAGACTCAAGGTTATCAAATAGGTGAGCAACAGAGACCTTAAAAAAAGCAGGAACAGAGCTTTATCAATGATGAACTGCAAACATTCAGGCGAGATTTAATATGATTTGAGCAGCAGGAAAAAAATTTCACTTGTAAAGCACTCATTGTAGATTTCAAAAAAAAACTTTTTACAGTTTTTTTCCAGTTTTCTCTCTATTTTTCGGACTAAATTTCCAGGTCTGGAAAATTGCTGGGCAAATTTCAAGACTTCTCCAAGAATTCATTCATGCTAGTCTCGTGTCAATTCATCTCAGAGTTTTGGGAAGCTTTCCTGTACTGGTACAAGTCTCATGTTTCAATAGGGCTAGAACTATCAAACATCAATATCTTGTTCAGTATTATTGGTAACAACCACCTCAATAAGTTAACTAATCATCTCTTACTACTTGTGAATATTATATCTACTGTTGCAGTATCACACAAGAGCCTCTGTTATTAAGTGTTTATCTAGTAACTATAGTGGTAAACAAAGCTGAGATAGGAAAACAAATTCCAGTAAGCGTTAATTCACCTCAATATTATTATAATAAATGGAAACCTTCAATTAAGAAGAAGTTTGTTCGCTAGCTATATCTAAATTCAACAAATAAGGTTATATTCAACATTAGACTCGCATTTTATTGTACTTTTGTAGCAAGACTGTAATACAATATACTGCAATCTATTGTAAAGTATTGTAATTTTATTTTATTATTGTTATTTTTGTTATTATTTTTTTGTTTGTGTAAGTGTTGATAGAGATTGAAATAAAAAAATTAAAAAAGAAAAGAAAAAAAAACTTTAAAATAGTACTCAACCTCTATGGGTGGACACCTGAGTCTGTGATACGGTCAGGTGATACTGCATGGTCAGTGGATACCCTGTTTTGACAGTTATCAATTGATCACAACTTTAAATTTGATGTGCAATATGTGTGCAATATCAGTTTTCCTGTGCTCCCAAACTAGCTAGAAAGTGTGAGATTGAACGTTGGTTTTGCCTGTGGTGCAGACGGATTGTTGGTCTTTGGTTCAGTGTATGGTCATGTGATTACCAAATTTTCTGGGATGGATAGATTTATTTACCCACGGTGCTCCGCTGGCGTGCGCTTCACGCGTGCAAGAGCTTCGCTATGAACTCTATCTATGAAGAATCAAAATCCGAAATAGAGTTTTAGCTTCAGAGCAATGACCTGTACTTGTGACCTGTGACCTGTGACCTGTACTCTGTACCTGCCAAATTTTATGTTTCACCTTAATTTGTTTCAGATCTCCTGGATTTAGTTGATGATTATTTTAGGCCATAAGCTTAATCCTTCAATTACCATCACAAATATTACTTGCTTATGACCATCATTTTCCGTGAAATAGTCTTAAATTTAAGCTTAAGCTTACCGTAAGCCACAATATAACCTGCGATCAGACGTTTTTTTGTTACAAAAGGGAAGAAGATCCGCCTGATCGCAGGTTTAATAGCTACAATGTAATTAAACATAACCTTACCTCACAAGACCCGTGCCAGATTTTTCACGACACTTCTGCCACGCCACGTTCGAGAATTTTTAGATCATGAATAAAGCCAAGTGTTGGCGAGTAATTAAAAGAACTGCTGAAGCTCAAATCCAAGTTCCAGAGGTCTAATTATGTTACTTTTGATCCAATTTCCTACACACAAGTTTTGTGGTCAATAATAATCGTCGCCATATTGGTTTCGAGTACCAAGCGTTCATTGTTGTATTTGTTATTAAGATTAGGCTTACGTGATGTGTCGACGCGAATATTTAATAAAGGATATTTAAGTTACTTGTTGTCTTATTAAAGAGAGCTTAGTTTTCCTCGTATGGCTGTCTTACACAAGTGTCTCACCAACAATTTCTTTAGAAAAGTTATTCTGTAGCTATTATTAGAAGGGGCTTTTAAATTCATTTCTTTGCGGGTGATATGCCTTTAATGAAAAAAGGTTGTTACATGAAAATAAACGTTCCTGAGAATAATTTGTTTTCTGACCAAAACACGTGCTTTTCTGAACTGAAAAGTTTCTGAGCAACGTTCTTGTCTTTTCGTAGCAAATATCAAAATATTTGTTAAATTTATTTTCTAATATAGTTGTTTTGCTCGTTTTCCATTTGCACCTACAATTTCAAACTTACATGTATCCAGGGAATAATTATTTTCTGACAAGAACACGTTCTTTTTTGAACCGAATAGTTTCTAACACGCTTGTTTTTCGGTGACCGGAAGGAGGTTTGGTAATGAATTGTAAGCGTATTTTAACTGTGAGGGTCGTAAAATTGTTTTATATCTGTTTAAAACATAACCTTTTATTGATAACAAAACTAACTACTAAAACCTATTTACAATTAATTTCGCTGAAGAAGAAAAAAATTTCAGTCAAAGCACTATTTACAAGTCATTTCACAAGCTCCTGTTCATTTCGATTAAAAAAAAAAATTTCATTTCAATTAAAAAAAACTCATGTCAATGAAAAAATCATTATCATTACCATTACCATTATTATACTCGAATTAAAAACATTTCATCTCAATAAAAAAAAACTGTCTACCTCTAAAAATTAAAAAATTTGCCTTCAACTGTGTAAGAAAAATAAAATAAAACATCTATAGCGGTGGAGTCTAAGGAAGTCCTTCTCTATTTCTAAATCCCTGTCCTTAATATCCAAGTTCCTCCTTCTCGGGGTTCTCGATCCCCTTAAGCATAGGAGCGCGCTCCGCAAAATTGCAAATGACACTTTCGCCCTGACCCATGAAATTGTTGTGGCGTAGCTCTCTTGCTTTTTCGTAGATAATAGCTCGGCTAATCTTGAGTGGTATCTCAGGCATTCGTCAGCCATCCCTCCCGTCGTCGTAAATACTAGTGGGGTGAATGTGCCTTGCTCTATTTCTGTGACGCGAGAGTTGTATTTTCGCTTCTTTTCATTCTCATGAATCCTGTAGATTTGCTTGGGGCTAAGGTCTCTATACGAGTCAGCATTGGGATGACACACCCTTATATCAAAAAATGCAGCCCTCTGTCGCTCCCAGAAGCCCCTGCAATGGACGTCAAGGCGTGCATCAGGGGCTTGATTAGTCCCTCTGGCAAGCTCTTCGCCCGTAATAGGTTGTAATGTGGGTTCAACTTGCACATCGTAGCAAACCATGTCAAGCAGCTCGGCCTGTAGATCACGTATTTCATTGTGGCGCGGAATAACTAAGCCTCCACGCTGGCAGACCATCGCGTGATCTACAGTAAACATGCTCCCACAAACGCACACTGACGGATTATCGGGTATCGGCCAATCATATCGAAGCCTCACAGCATCACGAAATTCCCGCTTGTTGAGATCAAAATCCATGTCTTTAAGAGGAATAACTGTAAGCCAGCTGGATGCGCCTTTTTCACAGGCCAGGTGTCATATTACTTTTTTCAAAATTTAGTTATTATAATGGAATCCATGCGATAGTGAAAGAGGGTCGTTGGATAAATTTTGAACAATAATTGGTTTCTGCAAAGAATATTTCACATTTGATAACAATGAGTTGTTACAACGAAGTTCAATTAATGGTCGTTAATGTTACCATGAATTCATTTTTTTGCCGCGATACCCAATATAAAAGTTAATGGAGATTCAACAGGTACGTCCCACGAAATAATTGCTTTCCCAAAATAAATTTAATTAGATCGTGCCTTTTATCATGTTCATTGTCAAAAAAATTGTTACTGAAATCTAAGGGTCTCTTAGCAAACTTGTTTTCTACATGTCATTAGATTTGTCAGTTATGAATTAATCATAACGAAATTCCCATAAATATAGGTGAGAAAAACGGGGAATTTAACAAGTCCAAGCTTGTTTCTCTTCTGTGGTCTAACTTATCCGGTAAGTGAAATGTTTGACTAGAGTTCTTTATATGTTGAGGTTTATATGTTGTTCAGTTGAGTAAAGGTCTTGCACCCAGTTCCAGGTAACGTTTATTTAACACAATATCATAGTTTCTTTCTGGGGGTAAAAAAGAATGAAAGAGAAATTTAGGAACGCGTCTGTAAAACTTATTGTTCTTATTTTCCCTTCCCGTTGGTTTAACTGCTGTTTAAAACCAGGTTTGTCTTTGTGTTGTTCAAAAGGATTTTCTCGAAAAAAAATTCCTATATTCTCCTTAGAGCAACCAATCTTTAACTTATAGAAAAAAAGAATTAAGCTTAATTTTCTTTGTTTCATATCTGAAATCCAGTTTCACGCTAACTCTAGGTTGTTGTAACCTACAATGCTTTGAACAAGCCAGCTGCATGGATATTTACTGCGGACATTCTTTTTTAATAGAAAGCAATGTAAAATTTTGATCACTGTTCTTTTCGCTTATTATTTTTAAAAGTTCTGCAATATTTATTGTACATGAACAATTATACCTTAAGTTTCCAATAAGGGGTAAAGAAAAAAATTGTCACGTTAGTTCTTTTTCCTCTGTAAGAATCCTAAAATCTTTAGTTTATTCTTTTGGTTTGCGTGTGACATAATCAAAAATCATCAGTCCTTCAGGAGACTTAAGTTTCATGCAAGAGCGTCTGATCACCAATCTTTTTAGAAGTTTCTACTTTGATTACATGCTTCGTTTTGTTTTTCAGTTTCTTTTGAAATCAATACGTCGTCAGAGAAGACTAGAAGATGAAACTGCTGTTTATTGTGGTTCTTACTCTCGTGGCTGTGAGTTATGCCTGGGAAAAGAAACCAGACCCGAGGACAAAAAGCAGACCCAAGGACAAGAAACAGACCCGAGGACAAGAAACAGCAACAGGTAATCATACTAGCTAGGGGGTGAGGAGGGGGCGGAAGCTACTTTCATGGAGAAATTTTTAAGTGTTTTGAAACTGCAAGAAACGCAGCTAAACTTGTTATTCTGTGATAACTAACCGTAACGCAAAAATGTTTAGCTATGTCATTTCCGCTAAAGCTTGAAACGGCACAAAAGTTAGCACTCATCGAAATGGAATATAAACAATGAGATACATTGGAGATATTAAGATCAAGATATTTTAAAGGACGCAGAATAAACCACGTGCGGCCGTGGATCGTACCCGCCTTGTTTTCGCGGTTTGGTTATGCACTTAAATGACTCAGGTAAATTAAGGCATGGGCCTCCACTTGCCTTAATTTGCTCTCTTCAAAAGTGAGGGGGTGGTCTATATCTAAGAGCTTTAGGTGAAGAGATATAAAACTTTGCCAGCTAACCACATTTTTAGTTTGTGTCAATTTTGTGCTTTAAAATTATGCAAATTAGGTCACGTGACCTCCATCGGCTGAAAAAGCTTGTTCTTTAAACGGCAACACTTTTTCGCGTGTCTTCAATTATTTTACCGGTTGTATAATGTTAATGCCGTTTAATGTATCACTTCTGTGCTTGGCGTTTTTTAGATATTTAAAATCGAAGGCGTTAAGATGGGATACAATTGCATTGGGGCACTGGGTCTAGTTGAAAAAGCCATTTATTTTCTAAAACAGTAAAAAATTCTAAAAAGGCCAAGCACAGTCTTGTAGATGCTTGCTTTACACATTGTTCTAAACCAGTCCAGTTTAATAACTCACAACAAAAAGTGTTGCCATTTTTGTTTAAAGACTTTTTATTGTTTTCTGGCCGTGTGGGGTCACGTGACAACATTTGCATAATTGAACATCACCTAATTGACAGAAACCACACATGTATGTATCTGGCAAAGTCTCATCTTTATACTGCTTACGTGCTCAGAGATAGACCACCCCCCATCAATTTTTTACTGAATCATTGGGGGCCCATGCCTTAATTTACCTGAGGAGTTTCAGCCATAAATGGTTTAAACCTACAATATAGAGTGTTCAGTTTTTCCGACTGAAACAACATTTTCACGACGTTTGACTCCTCATGTCCATCAAAATAAAGGTTTAAATGTTCGGGCTAAATATAAATTGGTATGGTAACTTTAACTACTTTCAAATACATTCCAATAATTTTAGGCTGACGAATGAAAGAAAATGAGTTGTATGTAAGTGACTAAAAATCTGTATCAAGAGTTATCTAATAGAACATTCAAACATCTCTTTTAGGTGGTTGTTTTTAACTTAATCATGAAATGTGGAGGACTTTCGGCTCAAACTATGGGACATCACAGTTCTTTGGCGACATCAAACTTTCGTGTTTATAAAGATGCCCGCAGTTTGACAAAACGTCTCTGAGTAATAATCAAGGGGCTTAACATCCAACGACGGCTACAGCCACGAGATAGGCTAAAAAGAAATAGTTTTAGATTAGGAAAACAACAACTTGCTTTGCACGTGCATCACGCTTTTTTGTACATTTACTTTCTTTTTCTTTTCCTGAACTTTGATACATTCCTTTGGAATTCAACTCCAGAACATTTTCCCAAGAATTGACGAATTGAACGAGATGGAATAATAAGAGCGATAAAGTTTGAAGCAGCGCGAATTCACTTTAAAAGTGACGTTTTCGTAGTGGGCAACTGAGGTGGACATGTTTTATCTCCTGGAAGCGTTGGCCGAAAAAAGCGACTAAAAAACTTTGGAAAAAGGGATGATATAAACCACATACACCAACCCAATCCACTTCAGTAAAATCCTTTGAGTGCAGAGGTCCACTCAACGCATAAATAAAACCGACTGGTTCTTTGTTGCCTTTATACTGAATGCTAAGCTGGATATACGGCAAAGGGCTGATTCATTTGAGGCCAAGATGATTTCGGCTAACAAAATTAGCCTTACTCAGGGCCAGAGCTACACTGCCTTTGCAGGTTCGCATGTGGCCAAATCAAAATGTTAACCTCGCAATTCAAAGGAAGGTAAAATACAAAAATGAAACAAAATTTTAATCCTGGATTGGAGCTAATCGGAGTAACATAAGTAATTTTTTTTTTTTAAATTTTCAGGCATTTTGCTTAATTCCATTGCTTTGTTTTTCTATTTTATTTTATTAAACTTCCACATTTTTCAGATACGCATGTGTGTATTGGCGCACATGTAGCTACGCCTACCGTATTCATTCAATTAAACGCCGCCCTCAAATAAAAGCTGCGCTCGATTAAACGCCTCAGATGGAAGCAAAAATAACCAACAAACGCCACCCTCGAATAAACGCCGCACCTAATCGAAAAAATGCGGCGCCAATAGGCCAATTCCGAGTTCCCCCGGGCCTCTGTATCAAAACGAGGCTGGGTGCTCAACTTTTCTTGTGGGAATGAGTTTTATTTGCATGAGAATGAAAGCTCATTTCCATATCAGAGGTTGAGCACCTAACCTCGTTTTGATACAGAGGCCCGGGGGAACTCGGAATTGGCCTATTCTAGGATAATGAGAAAAAACTCGGTACAACTTGGTAATCTACACCATCCAGACAATTACGATTCTATCTCAGCAAAATAAGAAAGATATTGGAACATTTAAGGTACATAATATTTAAAAAAAAAACGATTATCACTCGCGACTCTCGACAATTACTCAGACTCAGTTATTTGCCATTTAATAACAATAATGACTGTCGGAAGGATTAAGACGTCGTAAAGTCATACAGTCAAACCCCGCCGTCCAAATGCGAAATGTTAAAAAAGTCTTTAATCGGCGGTCAAAACTAGGAGCACTGTAGGAAGCACTTTAACAGCTCGTCAATGTACGCTGGATTTTTTTTATAATATTGGATACTGTGTCTTCCTTCAATTCTCCTTCATTTTTCTTTCCTCCACCTGTGATACACAATTTAAATGGCAGAAAAGCTTGCCGAAATGATCAGGTGCCTTTTCTAGTCTCAAGCTATTCACAACACTCACAATGATACGCGAAGTTGAAATACACCAAATTAACAGGTTTAACGTGGCTAGTCAAACCGTTAACTCCTGATGATACATACTGATTTGGCGTGGAAATCATCTATTCTTGCTCAGTTTTTAGCGGAGCCACACAGGGGTAAACGGCCCACCCTCCCACCTAGAAAGTCGCGTGGGTCGTATTACTAACTACCCCTAAGCCGAGCTGTCCCATCTTGGCTTAGTCCGCTGATCAATCATTTTCCCATACCTTATAGAGCGTTTTCACATGACGACACGGTGGCCATATTGGTGTTCCAAAACAATAAAACGGCAGCCATGTTGGTGTTCCAAACCAGCCCTGTGGGAGTTGAACTCTTTTCTTATGTAAACACTTTCTTTTGTTCCAATAAATTTGATAGACACTGGTCACGTGAGTGAAAACGCTCTATCAATACAACTGAGCATGAATATGAATGTGGTTGAATAGTTTACTATGCCAGTGTACACTGTATTTACAAAATTAACTTTTGAGATTGTAATTGTATTTGTTTTTTTCATTTATCAAATCAAATTAGGTAAAACCTGCAGTGAAATAAAACTATACAATCCACACGCTGAAAGTGGATCGTACGTTATCGACCCCGATGGAGAAGGAAGCTACGAACCATTCACTGTTCATTGTGACATGACAGACAAGAACGGAGTTGGTGTGACAGTTGTTGGTCATGACAGTGAAACCAGAACCTCGGTCGTTGGCTATGAAAGTCCAGGAAGCTATGTACGTGATATTCATTACACAGGAGCCGGCCTGACAAGGAATGGCCAATTGTTTGGTCTTGTAGACATCTCTACACATTGTGAGCAGTTTATCAAGTACGAATGTTCTGGCTCTCTCCTCCTTTTTAGGGTTGGTGACCCAAATGGATGGTGGGTCTCACGTGACAACGTTCAAATGACGTACTGGGGAGGGGCCACCCCCGCAGACTCCTACAAGTGCGCATGCGGGGTGAACAACACATGTGCAGACAGCAGCCGTGGATGTAACTGCGATAAGAATGATTACGTGTTGCGTGAGGACAGCGGTCTCCTTACTGAAAAGTCTGACCTTCCAGTTGTACAGCTGAGATTTGGAGATACAGGCAATTCAGGTGAATATGGTTACCACACGCTTGGGAAACTCAGGTGCTACGGAGGTTGTTACTGTGCTACAGTCAGTCCTTAATGCCTTTGTCCTTGCACAAAATGCCCCTGTAGAGTTATGAAGAAGGTATCAGAAAAAATTCATCAGGGAGAACTAAACATAAATTTCTTGTTGCTGTAGTTTCAAATTAAGCAATTGAGTTCATTCTGAATAGCTTTCTATATCACAATTACTGTTACACGTCAAGAGCATAGAATAGAAGCTTGAATACATGTGGCAATTCTTGTTTTCAACTAAGTATGTGGTCAATAAATGGCTTAAAAGGGGAAAAAAGCGTCTGACTAGTATAATAGAGAATGCTATCGATTTTCTTCAGCTCTGTCCTCTACACATGTTATGTAGCCCCAGGTCCTAAATCTTGAGTTTGCTGAAGTCTTGTGTCACTACTATAGTTCTAGTTCTTTAAAAATCGATAACTGGTACCATCTGCCCTCCCAAGGGCTCCTGGCCCTCAGCCTCTATCAAGCCCCACCCCCCCCCCCCCCCCCCCTCCCCACCTCAAACGTGCTTTAAATAAATAAGCCACACGGGGGACTTAATAGAGGATTTACGGTATTTCATTACTAGCAAGACAAGACGCCTGTAAGGCACAAGTTTTTAGACAAAGACAGGGAGACCACTGACCAACTTTTGTCGCAGCAGCAGAGTTGAACTTAAACAAATGCAGAGTCTCGAAAGACCATTGAAGGAAGTTCATGGGGATTGTTACTGAACCTTAGCTTGCCGGTCATCCAATTGCGTAGCCCCGCACCCCGTACCTCCCTCCCCTCCCTTAACCCTACCTCCGTTCCTATACCAGAATGTTTGGCGTTAGTTTGGGGCTCTTTGTATTGTGTTTCCACTTTACTCACTGACAGTTTGAGCAAAGCTCACGAAGACTTGCAACGTAAGTGTGAGAGTTGCGACTACAAGGAAGTATTGAAATGAACTCAGCAAGATTTTGAGGCTTTTTTCGTGTCTTTTCTAGCTTTTTCTAAGTGTTCTTTGATGTTATGTTGTGCAAAACAGAGTGTGAATCAATCACTGAGGCACATGTCGGTATCGCCAGCTTACCATTAATTAAGAGGGTTTTTGGTTTTATCATTTTACTAATCTTCTCTGTTTTCTTTTTTGGGTTCGATTTTGGATGCCTAAACAGGTCAGAGTGAGGATTGTAGTTATCCTGTGAGCTATTTATAGAGCAGGAGACTGGGGCGGGCATGTTCTCACACACATTTTACCAAACAAACGGGAAGGCTTTCCTGTCGGTGCGTTGTTATCCTGAAGGAAGTTAAGCTTTTGTACACTATACTTTTGTTTGCCCACTAAAAAGCCGTACCTTAATGCTCCATTTTTTTTCCACTAAAATGCTCGAGAATGCTTATCATGTGGAGGCTTTTTTATTAATTTAATCTTAAAAAAAGACACAAAACGTTGTAAAAAAACAACGTATACAAGTTAATGGCTTTCATGCATATACATAGAGCAAAAGATGATACTCTAAACGGCTGTATTCGGTTGACATTTGAGATCAACCTCGTTTCCAGGGTTCTCTCCTACTCGTCCCTACGGAGCGAGAGAGAGACAGAAACCCTGGTTGGGTCTGGTCACGTGGCTCCAGAACAGAATTATTTCTGCGAAACATTGTCGAGTGGAAGGTCATTGCACCCTACTGTTGCCCGTTAACTTCCTTTCGTTTTGGAATTGTTATTTAGTTCGGGGAGAGGAATGACTCCCATCGCAATTGTTTTTTCAAAGGAGAATAAAGCCGGTCAATTTCGTTTGAATGTTTAAGAAAATACCACCGAGTTAATTCAAAACATCAACCTCTAAATGCCCTAAAAAATGAATATAATGATAGAGAAAATTAACGAAGAGAACTATAAATTCTAACTAACTTCAAAATTAAATCAAAAAACTTATTTAGTGGGGGTTGGAAATAAGGAACAGAAATTTACTGGTGGTTCGTACTATGTTTTTAATCTTAATACATAACTTCTCAAGTTTAATACTTAACCAAGAGAACTCAAGAATCTGTGTCTGAAATAAGTTTATGGCAAGCTTGTAAGTGATCAAAATTGATGTGACCCCAGTAGCCTGAGTAATGGCCAATCAAACGCAACTGGGCATTTTTACCAGCGTAACCTGTTACATTCCAGCTTTTCTCTGTCATAGCTTCTTTACACGCCGCCGGTGTCTCCTTGCGAACCACTTCCCCATCAACAATAAGCTCAGCACGAATGTTTAGAACTGTATAATCTTTGCAGCCTGCTCCAATCAGGAACGTGAGGAACTTTCCAGTAATCCGAAAACTGAGTGACGTCATTTAGCCATGGGGACCATCTTTTTGCATTCCGCAAGGCATGTGATTGGGACTGGACCGATTGTCGTAGGTACCAATCCCCTTTGTAGTTGCTCCCATACTCAAGCCCCCTTGCTAATGCGTTATTGCCATATGTTGGCTGATTATTGAATGCAGTACCATTCAAAGTACAATTTGACAGATCGTGGTCTTCAAAGTCGAATAAAGTGTAACATTCTAAAGGAACAAAACAAATAGCGCGCCATTAAAATGGCTGTAAGTTAAGATTATAATTTGCTATTTAGGAGCCAAACCAACACGCGCGCACCTTAAGATTGCCGTGAGAGTAATTATGAAGCTTTCGCATCAATTTGTGTTATCCATGATGCGGTTAACGACCTTTGACCAGTGTTTACTTCACTGGAAAAATATCAGATTTCTAAATTTTCACACGCGCGATACAAAACTATAAGCATGCTATAAGAGAGACGACTTTGCATTTCGGATTGTCAACTTTCCTCATATGAACAGCAACATTCCCGCCAATCAAGCGTACGGTGTTTATAGCTAGATAATATCAGTATACGTGTAGGTGACTCAGAAATTCATCCCGTGCCACTCGCGAGAAATCTTGGTTGCTGGTTTGATTCTAGGCTGTCCATGGCATCACACCTCACAAAACTCTGTGCCTCTTCATTTTACAATATTTATAACATTCGTCGGATCAGAAAGTATCTTTCACGGCAGTCAACTGAGGTACTTGTCCATGCACTCATAACAAGTCGCCTTGACTATTGCAATGGTCTTTTATATGGACTACCAGACTGCTTGTTAAATAAACTGCAACGAGTACAGAACGCTTGCGCCAGACTGATTTTTAGAGAACAGAAATTCTGTCATGTAACGCCTCTTATTTATGAATTACACTGGTTACCGATTAAATACAGAATCGAGTTTAAAATACTTTTAATTACTTTTAAGATTCTTAATTTGTTAGCGACTACTTATTTATCGTCTCTCATTTCTCTTAGGCTTCCATCTAAATATAATCTGAGGAATTCTAGTGATAACCTTTTACTTAGTTATCCGCGTTTTAAATCTAAAGCTACACTAGGTGATCGTTCTTTTACCTGTGCTGCACCGAAACTATGGAATGCGCTACCATTTGACATAAGAAGCGCCAGCACAGTTAATATTTTTAAAGCCAAGCTAAAAACTCACCTTTCCGTCATGCACTGTTATCGTGACGGTAGTTGTTTTTATCATTGTGAGTCTACTTTTAATATTGTAATTTTTAATTTGCTTTTAAATCGTAAGTTTACTCTTAATTGTTATTTTTGCTTTTTAGCCTTTTTACTTCGTTTTTTAATCTTGTCATGCGCATTTGAACATTTTATGGAATTTGCGCATTATAAATGTCTTATTATTATTATTATTTGTTTGTTATGTTAGTGATAAAGGCACGTTCTGTTTTGTATTTGATTTTTACTTTAGTGTAAAGCGGAAACTATATTTGTACTTCATTGTTACGTTAGTGATAAGTGCACGCTCTGTTTTGTGTTTTATTATTACGTTAGTGCGAACCGCACACTTTAGTTGTACTTCATTGTGAAGTTAGTGATAAGCGCACGCTTTGTTTGTGTTTGATCGTTACTTTAGTGAAAGGTGCACACTATATTTGTACTTTTTTGCTACGTTATTGATAAGCACACGCTTTGTTTTGTGTTTTATTGTTACGTTAGTGATAAGCGCATACTATATTTGTACTTCACTGGAACGTTAGTGATACAGCATGCAATGTTCGTGGTCGATTGTAGTTAGGGGGTGTTTACCTGACACCGGGGCGACTTTCGCGCCGCGACGAGTTCACTCCGGTTCCCTCTCATGGCTCTATATTTGTTTACATGATACCACCACAAAAAGTCATGCCGGCGCGAGTCGCCCCGGCGTGAGTTCACTCCGGTTGTCGCACCGGGGCGAGAATTTCACTCCAGTACAAAATCTCGCAACGGTATCATGTAAACACGAAACGACCACCCGTTTCGGTGTGAAATCGGTCTGCCGGTAGGCTGGAACGGGTAGCGCATGCGTAATGTTCGCGATTTTGAATCATACGTGCATTTTATCAGCATGAAGTATACCTTCAAATAACGAGATGTGAAATAACCCAGTCATCATGTAAACGCGATACGAAATCAAAAAGTCATGTCGGTATGAAACTCGCGCCGGTGCGAGTTTTCTCATGTAAACACTCCCTTAGTGACAAGCGCACACTAAAGTTGTATGTGATTGGTACTTTAGTGATAAGCGCACGCTGTGTTAAGTATTTGATTGTCACTTTAGTGAGATGCGCACATTATATTGTACTTCATTGTTACCTTAGTGATAAGCGCAGGCTCTGTTTTGTATTTTTTGTTACCTTAATCATAAGCGCACTCTTTATTTGTATTGTTACGTTAGCGATAAAGCACGCTGTGTTTGTGTTTGATTGTTACGTTAGTGAGAAGAGCACACTATATTTGTAGCTTATTATTACGTTAGTGATAAGCGCACGCTCTGTTTTTTATTTTATTGTTATGTTAGTGCTAAGCGAACATTATACTTGTACTTTACTGTTACGTTAGTGATAAGCGCACTCTACGTTTTCAATTTTAATGTTATCTTAGTGATAGCGAACATTATATTTGTACTTCATTGTTACGTCAGTGATAAGCGCAAGCTCTGTTTTGTGTTTTACTGTGACGTTAGTGATAAGCGCATACTATATTTGTACTTCATTGTTACCTTAGTGATAAGCGCAGGTTCTGTTTTGTATTTTTTTGTTACCTTAATTATAAGCGCACACTTTATTTGTACTACATTGTTACGTTAGCGATAAAGCACGCTGTGTTTGTGTTTGATTGTTACGTTAGTGAGAAGAGCACACTATATTTGCACTTTATTGTTACCTTAGTGATAAGCGCAAGCTTCGTTTTCTATTTGAATGTTATGTTAGTGATAAGCGTATACTATATTTGTACTTCATTGGTACGTTAGTGATACAGCAGGCTGTGTTTGTGGTCGATTGTTATGTTAGTGACAAGCGCACACAATATTTGCATTTATTGCTACGTTAGTGATAAGCGCACGCTGTGTTTTGTATTTGATTGTTACGTTAGTGAGAAGGGGACACAATATTTGTACTTCATTGTTACCTTAGTAATAAGCGCAGGCTTTGCTTTTTATTTGTTTGTTACCTTAGTGATAAGCGCACACTTTATTTGTACCACATTGTTACGTTAGCGATGGAGCACGCTGTTTTTGTGTTTGACTGTTACGTTAGTGAGAAGCGCACACTTTATTTGTACTTTATTGCTACGTTAGTGATAACCGTACGCTCTGTTTTCTATTTGATTGTTACGTTGGTGATAAGCGCACACTATATTTGTACTTTATTATTACGTTAGTGATAATTGCACGCTATGTTTTGGTTTTTGATTCACTTTACGGTTATTGATAAGCACACGCTCTGTTTTGTGTTTTATTGTTACGTTAGTGAGAACCGCACACTTTAGTTGTACTTCATTGTGAAGTTATTGATAAGCGTACGCTCTGTTTTGTATTTGATTGTTACGTTAGTGATAAGCGCACACCATATTGGTACTTTATTGTTACATTAGTGATAATCGCACGTTATGTTTTGGTTTTTGATTGTTACGGTTAGTGATAATCACACACTATATTACTACTTTATTGTTACGTCAGTGAAAAGCGGACGCTCTGTTTTGTATTTTATTGCTACGTTAGTGATAAGAGCACACTATATTTCTACTTTATTGTTAAGTTAAGCGCACCATCTGCTTTGTCTTTTATTGTTGTGTTTGTGATAGGCGGACGCTCTATTTTGTGTTTGATGGTTTATTTAACAATTAATGAATGAGGGTGAGTACCTTATGAAGAATTATGGAGAATTACGGCCTCGACGGATAACACCCTCCGAGATCTCCATAATTCTTCATATGATACGAAAGCCGAATTCATTAATTGTTTTAATATTTATTCAAAATAATTCTTAAGTCATCTTCGATGGTGCACGTTTAGGGTTGTTTAGCGCCACAAATATTCTCCAAATAGCAGATGTCGCCCTTCGATTTGTCTTCTTGCTGTTCTTGCCATGTGTTTAGCTATTATTTCGCCTCCTTATACTTGAAACGAGTGAAATGTCTGCAATTTTTGTTTTCACAACCAAACAACTCAACCTCGACCCCAGGACTTCTCGGTTAACGGTGCATTGACCTGCAAGGAAGCGGCACTTTTGACGTCATCGGTTGATTAATCGCAAAATTCTTTCAAATTTGGTCATAAGTAGCTGGTTATGGTGAATTATGCGTGTGCTTTTAGCCAATCAGAATCGGAGAAATATTTTGAATGAATAATAATTAGTGTTAAGCGCATGCTGTTTTTCCCTTTAGTTGTTACGTTAGTAATAGACGCGCGGTCTATTTTTTTGTTTCAAAGGGGACAGTTGGCGGTGTTGTTACTCGAAATGTCGATAAGTTGTATCTTCATCAGTACTATGGTTAAAATGCTTGCAACTCCTCAATTTGTGTTAAATAAGAGCGCGCTCAATTTTATGGTTATGTTTTTTGGTTGATTTTTACGTTACTGACGCTGGGTTTTACTTTTTTATAGATGTGTTAAGCCATCACATAAACTTACCATCTTCATAAGTCGGTCAAACATAGTTTGCTCAAGGCCAGCTTCGTGTTCAGGTTCCGAACCTTGAATCGTAGGACTCAATTGCTAAATAAAAACAAGGATAATTATTATACTTACATTAGATAACTGCGCGCAAAAGTTCTCTCCATGCCAACTTGTCTTACTGGAAAAATTACCGTTTAGAACGCGACTGAACCAACAAAGAAAGAGAAAAACTAGAGATTGCCTGAGAGAATTGAGGTTTCAAAAGAGGACAAGGAATTGATATACAAATAAGAAAAGCAAAGGTTAATATTCATTGCGACCTACTTCTGCAAGAAGAGACATGCATGCAATTTGGACAGGAGAGTTTGGCCTGATAATAATGAAGCTATATGCGGAGGAAGGTCTTAAACAGTTCTTAGTCTGACAAAGACTGCAACAAAGAAAAATTGAAGCGTGTCGGCGAGTAGAGGGCATCTGTTATCAAAAGAAGACAGAGAGTTAGGCTTGGTCATAGCCTGCGGCATGGTGATCTTGTCCCATTAGTGATTGAGGGGAGAATCGAATAGGAAAGAGGCCACCCGTAGAACCTCGAGCGGGAATGCTGGATAGAGTGAAGAATGGCGGTCTTTATGGTTACCGTAGAACAGATCATTCAATCTACTTACTTTTGGGTCACCAACCAGGACAAGTTTCTGACATTCAAATCTAAATGGAAACAAAAACTGTTATTGAAAACGTGGATTAACCACAAGAACTAAACGCAGACTAAACACATTCAGTAAGGTTCCACTTCAAAAGTACAGATTTCATCTTCTTTGTCCATCTAGGATATGAATAAAGATCAAAGATTTGTTACAGAACATCACCTGGCCATGGGTAGAAGAGAGGCTGGCTCTGTCATTTGACTGCATTCATCCAGGAGTAGAATCTATCAAATAGATAAATATGATAAGATAATGACAAGTCAAGTAGTACCAACATTCTCTAGATAACTTGGTATGTCTGGGTAACTGTACGTGCCACGGCAGATTGGTTGCCCTGTGTGAGAAATGTTTGGACGAGGGCACGCTGGGACAACCACGTGACAACCAAAATTTTGCGGATACATACAGGTTTTTCGCACCCATAATGCTCCACGCGCATCTTTAAAAACAAAAAAGGAGATAAACTGCGTAAGGGCAGGGTTAAAAGAAGTTAAGAGATCGGATCAAACAAATTCAACCTTTTCAGAACAAGACGATGTCTAGACGAGTTTAAAACCTTCATAAAATGTCACAACATCTACATCAGCTGTAGACAGTTTCTAGACAAAACTTTGATATAACGATGAGATAAGAATGTGGTTGGCTGACCAGGTTTTAAACTTCATCACGAAGTCTCACCAACCCTGTACCTTTAAAAAGAGGCTTTTGAACATACGTTCCTAGGTAATCATTTTATTACCTCTCATAACCTGATCTCTTGACATTGTATGGATATCGTTGGGACAAAATTGATGTTGGTCACTATTAGGACTTAAAGGGTTAATACGGGCTTCGTATTCAGACATAACTGACATCATAGAGACCTTTAGATTCGAGGACAAGGACGAGATTTGACGTAAACTTTTTTCACGTATTCTCCAAAAATATACACCCCGGAAAGCTACATTGTACTTTTTAGCACAGTTATTTTTATTGAAGGAGGTTTGACTCTCCCAATCACACATAATAAAACTTCCAATATTTGATATCTTGTTTCGCCCACTACGGCTTTCTAGCTAAAACTCAGAGTAGAATGACGATGGCTATAACGTTTCCCGCCCCCCCCCCCTCCCCCCCAAAAAGGACGCTGATTCACGCGTTAGCACTATTTACCACTAGTCGTTCTCGTCTCAGAATCAAAAGGACCCTAATATAGTTAGCCACTTAACATACTTGAAACTTTAACTTATCCAGGCAAGGAAACACGCAGGCAGCACACGTGACACCCACCACTCGAACCTGAGATAATTTCTGAAAACAGAAGAGAAACAACAGGATTTTGCACAACTGGCCATTTCCAGTCGTCATCAAATTTTCTAAGTCAAGAATGGGTTGTTCAGAGAACAAAAGAGAACAACTTACATTAGGAATTTTTCACCTTCATAAGAGTAGAAAGTGATATTTGGTAAACGTGGCGTACCTATATCATTACATGAGTGACGGAACTCGAGAGCCAGCCGAGCCAGTCGGGAAATTGTCGGCGGCCAACCCTCTTTCACCAAAACGCTTCCGATACTTGTGGGTTCAAAGACGGTCAGGTTATTTCGACCAACGACTACCACTGTTATCGGAGAGGGATATTCAACTGAATTACGTTTTTTTTGTTCTCACCTTTTTATTTTCTCCTAACTTATGACGTTCAATGCTCTTTCGAACGTAGCTAGAAAAAAACAAAGTTGAACAAAATTCAGAAGAGTACAATCTTTACAAAAGTGGACGGAAATGTTGTGATTTGTTCAAGTTTCCCCCCCCCCCCCCCCCCAACCCTTTTTCAATGTTGGAACATGACACATCACTGCGCATAAGGCCTCCACGCTTCTTCGTCTGCGTGCTATCTCAAAAAAGGTGTCGGGTTTCGGTAATGAGACTTTTTACGGGATAGGTCAATAAACCATCGCCTAACCCTAACCTGGACGGCCAGGCTCTGAAATTCGTTGGGACCTCTGTCTACCATGGACTGAGGTCCCAACTGGTATAACTTCAAGGACGTAAACCTCCCGACCACGTTAAGGCGCAAAGCTTAGGCCATCGACCTTTTAAATGGGGTTTTCACAGTCACTCAAAGAAAGCGATTTCAAAACCTGATTGGTGTGATTTCTAGCTCTCCACCAGAGGACGGCCCATAGTAAGTACTGCTTGCTATGAATGTTGATTCTTGTTCAAAAGAGAGCTTCTTTGATATGATCCAGATGTCATCTACAAATAAATGATACACAAGCTACAGACAGATCTCATAACAGACACCTTTTTTTCTAAAACCCTAAACTAAAGGTGATGTTACACGAGACGATTTGCAACGACGATTTTCAGGGCAGCACAATGTTGGAACAATGTTGGAACACTGTTGAAACAATGTCACAACAATGTTGCAGCGCTCTGTTAGTCGTTACGAATTATCCGCAGCAACATCGCTTCTTTAAAAAACGGACCTTGGGAGTTTGACGCTTCATCCCTGTAGATTAAGCCCTTTTCCTTGACTCCTTACAAGGCGAATACGTCCCTGAGATAGATATTTAGTGCCTGTCCCAACGATATTTCTTTTAGGAATAGTTGACTGTGTAAAGGTTGAGCGTGGGGGGATCGGGTGGGGAGAATCTTTCTAAAGTCACATGGTACATTAAGCTAAGATAGAATGACGTCAGCGACAAAGGCGCTCTCGCAGATCTAAAAACCAAATTGACCAATAGCAGAGAGGCAAATTGAGCAGCAGCGTTCAGACTTATCAGGTTTACTCAGAATCCAGCTACAGTAGAACCTCGATAACTCGAACTCGGTTAACTCGAATTCCCCGCTAACTCGAACAAAATTTCCTTTCCCTTGATCTCAGTCTCACTAAGATTTACCCCACTAACTCAAACTGTTTTTCGTTTCCCTTCAGAGTTCGAGTTACCGGGGTTCTACTGTATCGTACAAGCGCATCAAAGTATCATTTAAGTATACTGTTCCTGTAGTAGCTTGAACTCACCCTTTGAGTAAGTTGAAGAATGCTCTACTGTATCGTATAAGCGCATCAAAGTATCATTAAGTATATTGTTCCTGTAGTAGCTTGAACTCACCCTTTGAGTAAGTCGAAGAATGCTCTACTGTATCGTACAAGCGCATCAAAGTATAATTTAAGTATACTGTTCCTGTAGTAGCTTGAACTCACCCTTTGAGTAAGTCGAAGAATGCTCTACTGTATCGTATAAGCGCATCAAAGTATCACTTAAGTATACTGTTCCTGTAGTAGCTTGAACTCACCCTTTGAGTAAGTTGAACAATGCTCTACTGTATCGTATAAGCGCATCAAAGTATCACTAAGTATACTGTTCCTGTAGTAGCTTGAACTCACCCTTTGAGTAAGTTGAACAATGCTCTACTGTATCGTATAAGCGCATCAAAGTATCACTAAGTATACTGTTCCTATAGTAGCTTGAACTCACCCTTTGAGTAAGTTGAACAATGCTCTACTGTATCGTATAAGCGCATCAAAGTATCACTAAGTATACTGTTCCTGTAGTAGCTTGAACTCACCCTTTGAGTAAGTTGAACAATGCTCTACTGTATCGTATAAGCGCATCAAAGTATCACTAAGTATACTGTTCCTATAGTAGCTTGAACTCACCCTTTGAGTAAGTCGAAGAATGCTCTACTGTATCGTATAAGCGCATCAAAGTATCACTTAAGTATACTGTTCCTGTAGTAGCTTGAACTCACCCTTTGAGTAAGTTGAAGAATGCTCTACTGCATCGTATAAGCGCATCAAAGTATCACTAAGTATACTGTTCCTGTAGTAGCTTGAACTCACCCTTTGAGTAAGTTGAAGAATGCTCTACTGTATCGTATAAGCGCATCAAAGTATCATTAAGTATACTGTTCCTGTAGTAGCTTGAACTCACCCTTTGAGTAAGTTGAAGAATGCTCTACTGTATCGTATAAGCGCATCAAAGTATCATTTAAGTATACTGTTCCTGTAGTAGCTTGAACTCACCCTTTGAGTAAGTCGAAGAATGCTCTACTGTATCGTATAAGCGCATCAAAGTATCATTTAAGTATACTGTTCCTGTAGTAGCTTAAACTCACCCTTTGAGTAAGTTGAAGAATGCTCTACTGTATCGTACAAGCGCATCAAAGTATCACTTAAGTATACTGTTCCTGTAGTAGCTTGAACTCACCCTTTGAGTAAGTTGAAGAATGCTCTAATGTATCGTATAAGCGCATCAAAGTATCACTTAAGTATACTGTTCCTGTAGTAGCTTGAACTCACCCTTTGAGTAAGTTGAAGAATGCTCTACTGTATCGTATAAGCGCATCAAAGTATCACTTAAGTATACTGTTCCTGTAGTAGCTTGAACTCACCCTTTGAGTAAGTTGAAGAATGATCTACTGTATCGTACAAGCGCATCAAAGTATCATTTAAGTAAACTGTTCCTGTAGTAGCTTGAGTTGAAGAATGCTCTTTTCGGGGTAGTTCC
This sequence comes from Porites divaricata, assembly GCA_038088405.1. Lineage (NCBI taxonomy): Eukaryota > Metazoa > Cnidaria > Anthozoa > Scleractinia > Poritidae > Porites > Porites divaricata. The sequence goes on from JBBMOI010000001.1 coordinate 42,818,892, forward strand.
AGGTTAAGTCCTTTCTTCTTGTTTTCAAGATCACTGTTTCTCTTTGTACCCCACTTCTGAAAAAGAATACATTCTTACTTCTTGAATGCAATGAAATATGCCGTGAGGAATAAATTTCTTTCACTTAGTCATCTTTCTTTTGAAACCTTTCTTGGATAAGGTTTGATGGCTATGCTATACTGATGAGCCCTGATAGGGCGGGACAGCTGTCTATAATTGCCACTTCCCAGATGATATGGCTTTGCGCATGCGTTAAGTACTGGCCAGGCCGTGGGTTGGTGCACCTGTGTCAAATGCTGTGAAGTTTGTCTTAGTGTAAGCAAGGAAGCCTTTTGTCCCGTCCTAAGCGCAAAAGATACATCCGCTGACAAGGGATCAGCCACAGTAGTTATGGACAGAGACTGGTTTTTACAGCTATTTCGAGAAAGGTTGTCGGAAAAAGTGCACGCGACAATCCCGAAAGGGATTGTGGGTGGTTTTGAGTTCACTGTTCTTCAGAGAAATTTGAAAGAATTGGCACGAAAGGCCATGGAAATGTGTTTGCGAGTGCTAACGGAAAGCGACAAAAGTAGGTTCGACAGCTACAGTCGTCAGGAACAGTGTATCGATCATATCCCACATTACCTTTCGGGATTGTCGCGTGCACATTTTTCCCGACAACCTTTCTCGAAATAGCTGTAAACGAATGCTCACGACAACTCAATGACACCAAATTCTACAGACCGCTTGAAAACGATATGCTTCGTTGAACGCATGCTTTGAGACAAAATGATTGACGACAACACTAAACGTTTCTTGATATAGTCTAACCCCAAACTCGGACGTTTCTACATTTTACCCAAAATACATAAGACGGGTAACCCCGGACGGCCCATTGTTTCCAGCAACAGTCATCCTTCTGAACGTATGTCACAATTTGTAGACCACCATCTCAAACCCTTAGTGCATACTACACATTCGTTCAAAAAAGACACTACACAAATTCTTAACAAACTGGAGCATCTTGGGCAGCTACCCGAAAACGCCTTTCTTGTCATCCTAGACGTGTCATCCCTCTACACCATCAGTACTGAAACACTTTGTGACCTCATACGCATGATTCTCACTATGAACAACTTCTCTTTTAACGACAAACACTACTTACAGACACATGGTACCGCTATGGGGGACAAGGATGGCTCCTTCATACGCCAACCTTTTCCTCGCTAAATTCGAGACAGACGCCTTATCACGTACCCTTCATATGGTGGCGTTAAATAGACGACATCTTCATGATACGGACACGGTCGGTACAGGACCTTAACACATTCACTTCCTTTCTCAATGAAATTCACCCCACCATAAAATTCACATGCGACCATTCCTTCACATCCATACCCTTTCTCGACGTCAACGTCTCACTTCACAATGGCAAAATCGTCACTGACCTTTACACCAAACCTACAGACAAACACCAATACCTACTACATTTGTCGTGTCATCTCATACACACCAAACGTGCTATTCCTTTCAGTCTAGCTCTTAGACTCCGCCGCATTTGTTCAACCAACGAGACATTCACACTACGCACCAATGAACTTATTGACTATCTTCACAAACGTGGTTATAACCGATATTTTCTTCAACGGGAAATACAACGAGTTAACAATATCACACGGACAGAAGCACTTACGCCCCTTGACACTTCCACACTGGACAAATCAGAACGTGTTCCCTTTGTTATCACCTGCAACCCAGCCCTTCGTTCCATCTCATCCATTATTCGCAAACACTTTCACATCCTTATTTCATCCCCCCGTTGCTATAACGTCTTTAAAGCTGCACCCATTGTAGCTTATAGACGCAGTAGTAACCTCGGTGAGTTTCTAGTGAGGGCTCAACTTCGCAATCTTACACAACAACAACCAGCCCCGGGGCTCATACCCTTGCGGAAAAAAACTGTGTCACTTGTAAATACATATCTGACGGACAAACTTCATACACATTCCACGCTACAGGCGAAACCAGACCTATCACTAATCACATTGACTGTAACTCCAAAAACGTCATTTACATGATACAATGCAACCACTGCTCCAAACAATACATAGGTGAAACCAAACGACGACTCAAAGACCGCTTCAACGAACACCGCAGACCAGTTGACAAACCATATAATATCTCTAAACCCACCACAGTCTCAGAACACTTCCTTATCAATGATCACTCTGCTAACGAAATCATACTCATCCCACTAGAGCTTACCAAATCTAATAGAGACAGTGTACGAAAAGCTAGAGAGGCATACCTCATCGAGAGAGGCAAAACTCTTGAACCATTAGGTATAAATAAGAAAGCTGAAATGTAATACAGTCTTTATTTGTTCTCTTTGTTATCATTTATTTTTCTATTTCAAATTTCTTTCACTCACTACTTCAACAGTTTTTGTTTTCAACGTTCACTTGCTAACATAGTATCATATTGCACGCCATTCTCTTATTTTCAAATTGTGACGTCTCGTTATCTGTAAGACCCTGAAGAAGGAAGGCCGTGCCTTCCGAAATATTGGTTAAAAGATTAAATTCCCGACTGTAAAATCAGCCTTGCTTTTTTTGTCCTACGTCATACATTTAACCCGCAGAAAAAGCGGACGCAAACAATGTCATTTGGTACCTTCGTTTTTGCGGTCCCAAACTTTCCTCCACTGTCCGTATGCTTCCTTATCAGACGGCATTCGCAATAAAACGCTACATTCTGAAATCAACAAAAAGAAGTCGTTTAATTCTGTAGATTGTTTCTTTCATCATCATCATCATCATCATCATCATCATCTGACATCATTATCATAGTCGTCATCATCATCGTCCTCGTCATCATTATTTTGCAGCCACTTGAAACCATTCAGCGTCAGCGAAGGCCAGCAAAAACAAGCCACAGTATCACACTATGCTCTGAACAACCAAAAATTGTTTCAACTTACGTGGCTTTTCAGGAATAGCATAAGGCTGTCAGGAGATGAAACAGTCAGTTTACTTGAAGACTTTTGTCCTACTTCTTTCGATCCAGTTTTATTAGCTTGGCATTCATCCGCCCACTTGAAGAACTGAAATAAGATGACATTACGAATAAACCTTATTTCGCACACACAACTGCCTTAAAACCACTGCATGATAGCCGTTTTTGCATTCAAAAGTTATACAATGTTTCCAAGTGAACCATTATATCGCAAAGAATAATACGCCAGAGTTGATTTTTATGGTACCCACCCATGAACAGACGCTATTTTTTTTACGTTTTTCGGGCGAATAAAGCACGAAGGGGGCGTGGGGCGCGAGACAAGGCCTTCCTGGGGCGCGAGACAAGGCCTTCCTCCGTCGCGCGTCTCTCGCGCTTCGCGCTTGCCTTTGCTCACATGAAAACCCGCAATTCGACACAGCACAGAGCCAGTCTCACCAGCAACCTCAAAATTGCCGAGTACCAAAAACCCTTCCTTTCAAAACGAGTCTAACAGCAAAATCTTTCTCGTGAAAATGTGTTATATTTGCATGAGAATAAAACTCGTTTTCTTATCAATAGCTTTGCACTTCGCCTCGCTTTGAAACAGAGGCTTGAGGTAATACGAAAATGGCCGATTACAAAAGGCTTGCAGAGCCAAACGTTCTTTGACATAGGTCAAACTGGAAGAGGGAAAGAAGAAAAAACTTTAGATAACCTTGCACTGTGATTGGCCTGTTGCAGAACAGGTGTAGAATAGACGTCCCTGACACAAAAGAGAGAGATTTTCATTAATACACGTACAAACAAACAGACATCATCTTTGACTAGTCAAATCATGCAATCCAGGCCCTGTAGGGCATACTAAGAGTTTCAATGTAACATAGTGATTGAAAGACTTATTAAACGCGACACTTTTCACACCATAAGCTTGTGTTGTCGTAAGGGTTCGTGTGTGAACTGGAAGATACAGCTGTTTCGAGAAAGGTTGTCGGAAAAAGTGCACGTGACAATCCCGAAAGGTATTGTGGGTGGTTTTGAGTTCACTGTTCTTCAAAGAAATTTGAAAGAATGGCACGAGAGGCCATGGACATATGTTTGCGAGTGCTAAAGGAAAGCAACAAAAGTAGGTTCGACAGCTACAGTGTCAGGAACAGCGTATTGCTCATATCCCGTACTACCTTTCGGGATTGTCGCGTGCACATTTTTTCCGACAACCTTTCTCGAAATAGCTGTATATCACTCGTATTTAAAGCACAAACCAACGGAAATGAAAATGTGGGTTTACAGGGGTGAGCTTCGGAAGGTGAGCTGTAAGATCTTGAATTTTCAACATCTTGCAGCCAAGACCTTGACAAGATGCTAAATAATTCAAGATCCTTCTTGCAAGATGTTGAATATTCAAGTTCTTGCGGCAAGATGTTAGAAAAATCAAGTTCCTGAATGCTAGATCTTGAAAATTCAGGATTCTGATTCCGTGTGGGTCTTAAGTAGCCTAAAGCCCCGTGCAAACGGACGCAGCATTGTTGGATGTTACATGATGCGTCCGTTTGCACACCCTGTTGCATGTTGTTGGATGTTCTTGCGTGTTGTTAGGCAAAGTTTGAAACCGGTCAAACTTTTCAGCCAACAACTCCCAACATTTCTTTTGTTCCGTGATCGCCATAGCGTAGCGCAACAATATTGGATCCGTTTGCACAGCTCTTCCAACATTCTTGGGGCCACACACGCTCATTACGCAGGGATTACAAAGACTTATGGGTTGTATTCTTCCCACGATGCACTGCCGGTCCCAAACAAGTTGGGAGTAGTTGCATCCGTTTGCACACCACTGCCAACACGCACGCAACACACTCCCAACATTGCTGGCGCAACAATGTTGGGAGTTGTTGCGTCCTTTTGCACACAACTGCCAACAGGCACGCAACACATTCCCAACATTGTTGGCGCAACAATGTTGAGAGTTGTTGCGCCTGTTTGCACGCAGCCTAACCTTGTTTGGACCATCCTTTTTAACTGCTCTTAAACGTGCCTGACCTGTCAACAATCAATTAAACAAAGAATGAAGAAAAATGTTAGTGCAAAGATGATTCATTGACGTCGACCAGAAACTAACCAAACTTAAGGTTAGCCTTATTTTGGTAACTCCTCGTGACTCAAGCAATACGTGACGTGACATGACGTGACGTGTAACAATGCACTCCTTACATTCTTACAATTGTTGGTAGAAGTCCACAAAATTCTTTGACTGACCTGGCCCCTGTTGTTCAGACGTTGGGTTAACTAGTCGATAGCGTTATCCACCCTTTTTCGAACAACTGGGCCCTGGAGTTTATGATTGCGAGCCTCTTTTAGTCGCCTACAAATACATGCTTTTCTTTTCCTTCTTGGTTTTTCTCTTCGTTTTACCCGGACATTTTAAGTTACAAACCGCAGTAAGAATTGCATTTTTCTTCATTCAAGGCTCATTCTGTAGTTCTTCTCTCGGGGAAGGTTATTATTATTGTAAAAAAAGCGCTGTGAAAGCAGATCAACAGAATACAGATAGGTATGGTTAGGAGAGAATAACGTGGCAAAGAGGGAAACGCCCAGTCTAGCCCTTGGAATTTGTGAATTTCACCAACGTTAGTATAGGTATCCCGGGTCAAACGCATACTACTGGTGTAAATTTTTACCGTGGTGACAGCTGGGACCATCTGAAGCCTGATGATTACCTACAAGAACTTAAAGTGCCCATAACCTAAAAATTTTTATTTTCTTATCTGAAAGTACACATTAAGACAGGAATGTCTGCGAAAAAATTTTGTGATTTGAACAAAACGTGATTTTTTAATGATTTTTTTAAGTCTACATTTCTTTGGCACACCCGTTCAGCTGACCATTAGAGCTGACCGGCTCATATGTGACGTCATGTGACGTAGATTCAGGAACCTCACTTGTCATACACAAACAAACGAAAGGCAACTGGTTGAGATCCTCATCGAAATGACCTAACTAAAAGCACAGCAAAACCTCTCGGCTTGGGAAGAAAAGATGTGACAGGCCGATCTGATCCAAGTTCCTGAAGCTACGTCACGGATCCTGTCCGACCGAGAGGAGACTAATGCGAATGGTGGACCAAAATGGCGGCAAATTTCGAAGACTTTAAAAAATCGTAAAAAAGTCACGTTTTGTTCAAACCGCTAAATTTTTTCACAGAAATTCCTGTCTCAATTTGTAGTTTCAGATAAGAAAATAAAATTTTTTAGGTTATGGGCACTTTAATAATTTTTTCCTCAGAATAATAAAAATCCATTCGATTTATCGTCATAAACTAATTCAGTTGCTGCCTTACTTGTAGGGAGTTTTAATAACACATTCTTAACTTTTTGCCCGCAGCTTGATTAGTATTACGATATGACAAGCTTTTACTTTATTATTCAAACAACAGTCAAACCGCGTTAAAATGGACCATGAGGGAGCCATAGAAAGTTTCCGTTTTAACGGTGTGTCCTTATTAAGCGGGTTGAATTTAAGAGCCGGAAAATGTAAGGGATTTCTTTCCCCAGGGACAAGGCAAACTGTCCGTAATAATGTCCGTAAAGCAGGCTTTGACTGCACTGTTCCAATACTGTATACTTAACTATTAGAGTACAATGAAGACGGGTTCTTGAAGAAATTCCACCCATTAGCCACGAAGATTGAGTTGTATGTTTTGAAGTTTATGCCGCATGGTTTTACTGAATTTGACCAAAAAAGCAGTCAGTATCCTCGTTCGCAGGGCTTTTCGGCCGCTCCCAGAGAAAAGCCCCGGGAACAAGGTTGGTATAACCGCAGTACAGTACCTTGCTGATTAGTATTGAATCCTGAAACATCAGCTTTCTCCAGGGCAGAGTGGTAGGAACGAGCCAGTTCAAACAACACAATATTCAGGTGTTCTGTTATAGACAAAGATTAGAGAGCAAAGTTAATTAGGATTGTATCATGTAAGAGGCAAACGAAAAGAAGGACTATCGCTGCACCGTTATCGCCACGTTTGTCCTTCTTACACTTTCCATCTCTGGATTTGCGCAGTTAGAAAATACTCCACCCATCTTCAGTGAGAAAAATTCCAACTCAAGCGATTCCCCAAAACTTGGTTTTCATTCCAAGGTCGTGGCGGAAATTCTACCTCCCCCCCTCCCCCCCCCCCACCCCCCTTGACGTTCTTTAGTGTATTAACCGCGTTATTACCGCGTCCTAGGCTCACAGGTTATAAAATCTCGTTCCAAATGAGCATGTCAAGCACAAGTGGAGACCAAGAACGACAAAATTTAAAACCCTTCTCATAGGGGATGTCAGGTTCATACGCGGTAGTTTACCGTATTTGTGCATCCTCGCGTCAGCATCTTTGACCCCCTTGCGAGCAATAAAATAGTTACATAGTCTTGGTATTATTTTGACCAAAACTAAAAAGGATTGATAACTGATAATAGGAGCGTGCTCCTGTAAATTCAGCTCACCTCTCAAAGCGGCCTTGAAGACTTGTTTATACTGTATGACATCTTCAAATGTCGCCGGAACGGTGATTTTTCTGGTTGGAATGACACTACTGTCACATTCTTCTGCAGTTGGGAAATACAATTGACCCGCCATACTTCGCTGTAAAAGAGAGAGAGAGAGAGAAAAGGGTTTGTTTTGTGACTAAACATCCAAGATGTTTGGGAATTTTTCTATCGAGTGAATTTGTCTATGTTAAAATGAAAAACTTCACGGAAACAATTCTAAACAGGGCGATCTCTTTGCGCATAATTTTTTGGACTTCAAGGAGATGATCGCATATCAGAGCTCTTATCTTGTCCATAGAAGTAACGTAAGAATGTTCATAAAAAACATGCACAGGTCTCGGCTTTAAGCATTCAATAACTATTCAAAACCAATTCTAATTTATAAACTTTCAAAGGCAACGGGATAAGACACAGACACATTTAAGGTCGATTGCTTGTTTTTGACCAAATAAAAAAGAACGCTCCAAATTTACACTTGGGTATTCCAAGGAAACCCAACCAAAAACAATCTGATGTAAAGTCACCAGGAGAAGTTGAGGGAGAGGTAGGTGGGGGGATGGAGTCGTAGGTGACAGATCAGGTAGAAGTCACTGTGACTTTAAAAATATAAGAATAAACACCCCTTTCCCTGCAGTCCAGTCCAATCCAGTCCAGTGAGCACACACAATGAAACGAGATCGAGGCTTTTAAGGACTATTTCATACAAATCACTGCATTTTATCACCCAAGCTTCGGGTTGGTTGGTGTTGTTTTCTTTTACAGCTAGCTCTGTACCATCACACGGTGATTTGGATTCTGCATGAAAAGCCGTCAAGACATTGCTGAATTCAGAGTAATGTTTAGTGGGGGACATCCCAGCGGAAGTGATCTTGTGAGCTGGTGTGTTTTCAGGAGCTGTCTGTTGTATGCCGTGATCTTCACGTGGGGCAGTGAGTATCGGAGCTCGTCGCTTGGACTGGAAAGAACGCAAACATAACCAAAGTGATTATAGTCAAAGCTCCATAATACGCCGATAGAGTTAAGTGTCCGCATTACAATGGTCTCTCGGTTATAGAGGCATTGGGAACACGAAAAAACCAACACTCCCAAATTCCAATTCGATCATGAACGCACGGACACGTTTAAACGAGTTCATATGAACTCCTATGTGCTTCTTGGGTAAAAAAGCAATTTACAACTCACAAATTTTTTACGAGAGGGGTCGGTATTAAGGAGGTATCCTTAAACTGACAAAACAGTGAAACGAGTCAGAGTCCATATAAGCTTCCTGGCGTTGTATGATAACGTTGTCAAATGAATGAATAATCTAGGAAGTGCCGGTATATTAAACACTAGTAGGAATGGTACATTAGGTAGGCAGACATCGAAAAGTGATACACGGTATATCAAAGAAGAGAGGGAGTTTTTCACCTGATATCCAAACACTGAGAAGTGATATGCCAAACACGATGGAGTGTTTTATCTGGTATACAAACACCGAGAAGTGATCTATCAAACACGAGAACGAGTGTTTTATATCATATCCAAACACAGAGCAATAATATCTCAAACACGAGTAGGAATGTTTCATTAGGTAGCCAGACACCGAAAAGTATTAAATCAAACACGAGGAGTTTTTCGTCTGATATGCAAACACCAAGAAGTGATTGAAAATTCCTTAAACATGAGACAGATTACGATTATCAATCAAATTCATACGTTCGTTTCCCTTGTTTCTGTGTACATGTGCGCGTTCGAGTGTGGGTTCATTCGTTCGTTAAGTCAGCCATTCCTTGACACATTCATTGATTTGATCATGCATTAACATTTAACGTGTAATGAGCAGATAGTTACCAGTTGAGGAACTCTTTGCACAAAGTCAGAAATCCCTGGGCGGTTTTGATCTGCAAATTGACTGCTCTTTATAAATCCCTTGGTGGATGACATCGCTAGACTTTCACTAGTAGCAAATCCCCTCTCCAAACCTGACATGAAGTGAGGCGAATCTTCACACACGTCCGTCGATAAAATTGAGTCTACCCAGGTTGTTAAGTCAGACGATGGAATTCTTTGATCACCTAACAAATATAAAGATTGCTAAATTAGAGGTTCTACTGGTGTTTCCAGGAGTGACAATCAGCTGCCTTTACTTAGAAAGACAACAATGAAAGGATAAGGGATATGAAATATAAAAACTCTTTGGCACTGAACAAAAGCATATTACGGCTATTGCTGAGTTTCATTTCTTTTTATCATATTCGAATGAAATCTTGTTAGGTTTGCAGGCTGAGGATAGTTTAAAGTATGGACTGAACTGTTATAAAGAGCCTTTGCTAACCCCCCCTCCCCCACCCCCCCCTCTCTCCATCAGTGCTCGTTTTACGGGTATTCAAAGCTTCTTAAATATACACGGAACGAAAAGAAATCAAACAAGGATTTGAGGTCTGAACTCGGAAACTCCCCCACAGAAGGCCGACTGTGTTAATCCAGGCCCTAAGATCAATGTCGGGGACTTCTTTGTCCGACCTTCGTGACATAACGTATGTCGATTAACATCTTCTTTCTTCAAGCTTGCACTACTTCACCGGACTACACTATGCAACCATTCTTACCTTGAGGACATGTAGAGGGAGTGTAGAGTTCTTGCCTTTGAACTGTTACCATGGGAACAGAATGTGAATCTCTTTTCACTGTATCGCTAACCACAGAGCCTTTCCACGAGTGACCTTCACCTGCTTTCACCTAACACAGTGAAAAAGCACGATCTACATGAAAATCACATCTGAATCAGTACCATTCATAATTTCCTTGTCGTTTTATCACCGTGTGTAACTTTGGAAAATCAATTTTATCTTACTGCGGTTATCAATATAAAATTAAAAACCAACTACACATTTGCTTTCTTTGCTGCCGTCAATCATCTCATCGGACCTCTCAGAAAACAGACGTTTACTTCAACGAGTTGAAGAGGTCGTGGTTTGTGATTCGTGATATGTGGCGGATTTTGATCCATGTTGTGTTTTGCTGTGCTTGAAGGGTCGTTGTTTGTGACCGTAATTATAATTCACTCTACACGGCGATCACAAAATTAAGCAAGGTTAGGATTTCATAAGTAAGTGCAATATGAGCGTAGTCCTGAATAGGATTGTTGTTGAGTGACCCACGTTTCGACAACCTGTGCGGTAGTCGTCTTAGGAGTCAAAATGATTAACAACACCTAAGAGCAGTACCCGACAGGTACAAAGCAAAATAGTTCACACATCACGTGGCTTACCGTTCGAGAGTCAGTAGGAATCACTTTAGTTGAGACAATGGGTGCAACTCTCCACTGGGTTACTTTCCCACTGTCTGGTGGGTAGAACTCTGGTGATAGCCCATCATCAGTGTCTTCCAGATTCTTTAAACCAAATGATGCATTCCAAGGCTCCAAATTCCCAAATCTTTTGTTACGCAAACTTTTATCCGACCGCTCCACACTTTCCAGTGCAGTGTACGCAAATGTTGATCCCGGGTGACTGGAAAATCCATTCATTTCGGTACTAAATTTTTCAGTTCTTGATTGCGTTTGAGGTATGTTTTCATAATCTCTAAGAGAAACATCTTTCGCATTTGTTCCTGCAAAGCGTGTGCTAGGTTCTGATCTGAGAGAAAGTAGGTTTTGCTCTCTCTGTTAAAGGACTCGCGAGTATGAAATCTGCTTAACCAATTGTCTTTTCCGACGCATAAGAAGAGCCTTGCGGACATTTCTGAATTAAGGTGGCTGAACACAGTATTGCGGGCGGTCAGCGGTAACTCGCGTGACGGCAAGTGTTTTAACTTAGACAAACAAACATGGCGCCGAAAAAGCAATGGTACACAGAAGACGATTTCTCAAAATCTACTCATTAAAATTTTGTAATATTTGGCAGAATTTTTACTTTTATGGTGTTTAAAAAATGAGAACTTTAAAATGGAATTTGAACAGACGATTTTTATGACACATTTAATAATTACAGTACAATTATATTATTGATTATCTAAAAACCCCTCTGTTAAAATTTGGTCAAATAAGTTTCAAATGGTAATGATTAATTACAGTAAGCTGTGTGCAATTTTATAGGAAAATCTAATGAGTGAATTTTCTGTAAACTGAGCAAAAGTGAAATTTTAGGGTTGTATTCAATCGTTCATGTTGCCATGGAAACTACGAAAATGTCAAATTTTACCTGTGAATCAAAATCTTTCATTAATATATTTTCTACTTGCCAAGTTTCAGCTTGTGAACTGCAACCCTTCTCTTGCCATAAGTTGGCAAATGACATATACTCAGAAACTGCCAAAACTGTGTTCAGCCACCTTAAACACGAGTCCGTAGATGTGCGTAACACTAAACAAGGGTGGTATGTAGTAGGAGAACTAGGGCTCTGAATATCGATGTGTTTCGACAGTTGACTTTTATTACTTGAGAAGTCGCAAAGCCATCCCCTTTTACCCTACTATTAGCATTAGCTTCAGAATCAGATTTATTATGATCTTGGACTGAACTTGTCCAGTGCTTCATCAAAGGGGAGACTGATTCAGAATCATGTGACCAAACCTCGCTTAATTGTGTCTCGCAATGGGACTCCCAATCTTGTGTATAATCGTCTGGTAGTGTTGCTACAAAGGCAACATCACAAGTGGGGCTTGTTTGACCAACTGTACTCGTTACTTCAGCTTTCTTCTCGCTGGAACAAGCTGCAAACGAATCCGGGGAAAAATTAAAGGATTTGCCGGGGCCTTCACTCGACATCAAGTCCTGTTCAAGTGAATCATTGTATGTAGCATTTATTTGAAGTTGGTAAGCTGTCCCAGAAAAGCCGTTTGTCTCCACACCTAATCTTACTGCATCCTTTGGAGATGAGCTGTTGTCCAAATTCCCCGCCTCAAAACGCGATGGTGATTTCCCAGTTAGCTCAATCCTTGCTTGATCAGTATTCTTGCTTTCTGCACCTGTTAGCAGTTGTAGCTGAGGGGTATTCTTAAAAGCTGAGAATAATGCCAAGATCTGGCCAGAATTACGTTTTCCTTCCGAGAAACTTCTGTTATTAGGGCTTCCATTTTGCAATGGCATGGTTGACTTTGAGGGCAACGAGTTAGTCAAGGCTTTGTTCTCTTTCAGTACTCCACCTTTAGAAGGCCCAGTTACATTTAAAGGAACAACTTGGTCATGCCGTTGCGGTGTAACACACAAATTCTGAAACTTTGACCTCTGCAACACTGAAGAGCTGTTATAGCTGGGAATCTCCTGCTTATTTCTATGGTGACGAGAATCACCCTCCACAGCTAGATTATTGGAACAAGCACCGTACATGTTGAAAAAGTCATTTTTACTTGAAACTCTAGATTCTGCGGTGCAAAGGTTTGTATTTTGTTGAAGGACATTTTCTGTTCGTGGCTGAAAGGGAATTTAATGTAGGATGTTAACAAAGAAGAATGCGAAATGGTCAAAAACCAGTACGAAACAAGTTTTGGCTTAATGACTTATGGTTTAAAAGTGACACTGACCCCTCGACTTAAGTTCACCTTTCGCTTTCTCTCCTCACCTCTTCTTTCGCTTTTCTTGCCGTGTTATAATTATTTATTTTTTTGCTGGGCGTTAACCAGTCATCATTTCGATAGGGGCACTTTTGGAAAACTTTAACGATCATAGGATTAGACGAAAGGAAGTCCTTTTGGTGGAACTACACTTTCCTTGGAATTTTTAGGTTAGCGTTTCATGCTGTAATACGTTTAACTGAATCGTGCTCGTTCAGGTATGGTTTGAAAGATCTTTTTCCTATTACATAAGTAAGTCTAGATGTTTAATTGTTGGTGAATATTTAAATTTGAGGATGACCCAAGTGGTACAAGGGACGTGGAACTGCTGGCCTGCAAGCAACCTCTTCATTTAGGGGAGACGCGAGAAGTCACTCGAGAGCGGCACGCGAAAGGAGACGCAGTTCGTGGGGCACCGCTCACTCGCGCATTCCCTCGAGGAAAATGCTCGCAGGCTATGGAACTATGGGCGATTCTAGGGCGAATGGGTAAACAAACATATATATAGCCTGCAGAGCTGCCTTACAACTTTCTCAGTACAGAGTACCTTTTTGTATTCAGGTCCAAGGTGCCTTGATAGTGCAGGTGTAGTGTGATTGATTTTTAGCGGCCGGAAACACTACAAGGAGTTACACAAATCAATATCATTAATATGATCTCAAATGTATTACTATCCAGGACTTACGAAGACTTTTTGGTAGAAATGACAAAATTATTCTACTATTGAATATATCCTGAATTTATGTTCCGACTTTAAATTGCCTGTGTTATTACTTTACAAAATACATTTTCGTTAAAAAAAAACATTTTTTCTTATATTAATTCACACCTATATAGACCCTTCAGAGTGTACTCTAAACTAACACATACTTGTCTTTTCCTTTTGTTTGGTTGATAAATCCTAGGTGTGTTACTAACTTCTCTTTGTTCTACTCTCTGTGAATTGCAACCCTGGGAGTGGTCAGCAGAGGAGTCCAGTCTTTCCTCTATAGTTATCAAGTACCTATCACTTTCTAACTCCTCCCCAGCAGACACCTGTGAAAGACATGTATACAAGTAAATTCAGATTGATATCTACAGATATTTAATAAGCAACACTATTAGTGAATGCAATAATGAAAGTGGTAAGGCTAGCAGCATAGCAGCAGAAGAAGCTGAAGTTACAGTAGTAGCAGTCCCAGCAGTAGTAGTAGCACTAATGGTAGTGGTAATAAGTGGCAATAGTAGTAGCAGTGGCAGTGGTAGAGGCAGTAGTAGTGGTAGTGTTGGCAGTAGTAATGGCAGCGGCAGTGGTAATAGTAGTGACAGTGGCAGTGGTAGTGGCAGTAGTAATGGTAGTGGCAGTAGTAGTGGTAATGGCAGTGGTAATGGCAGTGGCAGTGGTAGTGGTAGTAGTAGTGGCAGTGGTAATGACAGTGCCAGTAGTAGTGGTAGTGGCAGTGTTAGTAGTAGTGGCACTGGTAGTGGTAGTGACAGTGCCAGTAGTAGTGGCACTGGTAGTGGTAGTGACAGTGCCAGCAGTGGTGGCAGTGTTAGTAGTAGTGGCACTGGTAGTGGTAGTGACAGTGCCAGTAGTAGTGGCACTGGCAGTGGTAGTGACAGTGCCAGTAGTAGTGGCAGTGTTAGTAGTAGTGGCACTGGTAGTGGTAGTGACAGTGCCAGTAGTAGTGGCAGTGTTAGTAGTAGTGGCACTGGTAGTGGTAGTGACAGTGCCAGTGGTAGTGGCAGTGATAATGGTAGTGACAGTGGTAATGACAGTTTCAGTGGTGGTGGCAGTGGCAATGCAATGGTAGAGCAGTGTTCTCCCTCAGTTTTAGCTCAGCAGGTAAGGGACCATTCTTGACCGGTAAGGCCAAAAATAGTGTGCCCGAGGCGCACTCTCCTTCCAGGGGAGGGGCTTCGCGTTCGTGAAGGCTCATCACGCATCCTGTCAACCAATTGACCAAAAAGTATTTTAAACACCTCAAAACATAGCCTGCGTGCAGACGATAAAAATACTCTGATTAGTACCGTCTGCGAAGCAGCGCAGAGATCCTTGCTCTGGACCGCCAACGGACTCAACGAATTACCGGAAGTGCGTTTCGAATTCCCGTCAACCTGATTGGCGATCATGACAAACAAAACAAAGACCTTTTTTAACTGGCCAATTGTGGCGCGTACTCAAATCTGGGTACACAGCTGGAAGTCTAGAACAAGGATTTCGGTGCTGTTTTGCAGACGGAGTTAACCAGGGTTTAATTTCATCTGCGCACAGGCTACTCAAAACAAAGAATTTTACGAATGAAGGCTGCCTTTGCCGCTAGGGTCAATTTAGTAACACAAGTCGTGAAAATCGCAAACTTTTCCTGCTAGTCGAGAAAGCCTAGAATTGGAACTGAAGCCCACGAAAAAATTGTTAGCCTGTAAAGCTTTGAAAGGTGCCAGTCAACATTTAAATAAAGTAATCAGAGAGAATAGCTGTGTGTACTTTTCTTGTGAGGATCGGCTTGGATCACAACTTGAACATTTTTTAAACAATTTATTTAGTTTTAGTAACACTTCAAGACTTAGTGGTTGCAGGCGGTAAGAAGTGTTGCTTCAGGCGGTAAATTTTACCGGTTAGAGCCTGATAAGGAGAGCACTGTAGAGGCAGCCATAGTGGTACTGGTAGTTGAAGTGGCATTGGTAGTGGTAGTAGTAGTGGTAGTGCTAGTAGCAGTAGTATCAATGTTTAAAACTTCATGATTGGTCTCAAGGGAAACATTTAATTTGCTTCATGAGGATCTCTGTGTTTCCCAATGAAGAAAAGAGGGAAACAAAATTAATTAGTTTCCCAAGGGACCAGTCATGAAGTGATTTTTTATATACTCTGGAGAGGAAAACTTCTGTGTGTAAAAATCTATGGAAGTAAATCCCAGCAAGTGATCAACAATTGCAGTTAACAGCGCACTGTTACTCTCCGATACTATAAATTTTGCAGTCTCAGAGAATTTCAGCAAGAAGCAGTTTTGTTGTTGGATGTCATGTGACCTCAAAGTAGACAATGAGAGTTGAGCAATTTTTATGTCAAAAGACGTGTCATGTTGCTTAGTTATTCCAATGACAAACAATAATTTATCTCACAATCTTGGCAGTGTTCTGGAACTACATGTTGCTTAAAAGGACATGTCTGGGGAATTACATAATCAGCAAAATTGCATGTAAAAAAAGCAATATATGCAATAATGAAATCATGGTGTATATGGTTGTTATAGTCCCATGACCCTCTCAGTGGCAGATTTTAGGGAGGGGTTCAGACAGAGGCCTTTGTTTAGATCAAACTAAGGTCCACTGGGCCAAGAAGAATTTTTTCCAGAGCAGCCCCAAACCTACCCTCCCCCCCCCCATTTTTTTCTGGGTATGGATACACCACTTCTAAAGATAACATTTTAACAAATTTTTCCCATTAAAAGAGCAACATTTAAGTCACATAATGCAAATTCTCCAGCATAATTTACTCAATTCATCTAAATTACATGTAAGTCCATGACAGACCTGGTCATTTTGAATGAAAAAGGAATCCAGCAGCTTTGACTCCTCATCGCAGAGCTTTGCCTGAAAAGGAAATTTTATATTCAACAGTGATAAATATACCGTGAAAGGTGATAATAATGTTATGAGCTGTATGTCATGTTAGATACCTTTTGTTTCAGCGGTTGGCAAATTTGAAAAACAAACACAATGTTTACCAACAAAAAACTATTGCAGCTATAGTTATAGTCATGCCCAGTTTAATCTTAAAAACAGGAAAACAGACCTCAAAGAAATACGTCAAGTATGTGTCTGAGCTACTTTATGTTTTTAAGCAGCAGAACCACTTGATACAGCTGTACTTTGATTCCTTTTACAGAAGTGCAGAGAGTTTTTACCTTGTTTCCATTAACCCTCAGAATGCCATCCTATAAAATGGGGTAAAAATAGAGGTTAATAATACAGTCAAACCTCTTTAATAAAGATACCAAAGAGACAGAAAAAAGTGTCTGCTTTACAGAGGTGTCTGTATTATAGAGGTAGGGAATGTATGATTTTTGGCATTTCTGGAACAAAAAGTACTGTCCGTAATAGAGAGGTATCCGTATTATAGAGGTGTCCGTAAGCAGAAGTTAGACTGTAGTTCATAATTCAAAGGGTATGTGACATGTTCGAGCTCAACAAATGAATGTTTGCATAATAAACAGGGTAACGGTAGATTATTTCTACCTGCCATGTCTTGGCTTTCTTAGCCTTCTGGTGTGTGTAAAGTACCTGCAGTAAAAGAATATTTGAAATAGTCTTCAAGGAGATTTGAATAAAAAATAAGAAAGATCACATTAACTTACCGAAAACATCAATCACAAGGCGATATGACGACACTTCATGTTTGCAGTTTTGTTTTGCCTTTTATTTTTTCTGAAGAATTTGAAGTACCGTTTAATAGTTGTCGTTTTCCTCAAAGACGAATTACATCGGCTTGTTGATGTAACAAATTAAAAGACTTCTTTTGACGGGCTTTCTTTTTCTTTTCCTTCGCGGCTGGCGCCATGTTTGTATTTTGCGCGGCACTGGCGTTGACCCAGTCCTTCCCGGCCCTTTGCAAACTTGGATTAACTTTTGTCGAGATTGCTACTTTTCCAAGATGGCTTTTCTTGAGTACATCACATTCGGAAATATCTTTCTTTTTCTCGTTTTTTTGCTGATCCTCAATCAGTTGATTGAACTGTATGAGTTTAGAAATATGCCACCTGGGCCTCGCTTCACAAGCTTACCTTTCATCGGAAATATTCTGAGCTTTGATCGGGGAACCGCGGGGCAGAGCTTTATGGCTTCCACTTCAAGGTTTGTTTACTTTATGACTAGAGCAGGTCATAGCTTTATTTTGCACATTTTTACATGGGTTAGAGTTAGGGTTGAAACATCGAAGGTAAGGATCTAAGATGCATAACAACTAAATCGGTTTAGATCCTGTTTATTTTTTTTTCCTGGGAACATTCAACATCACTACAATTAATTTTGCCCCCCCTATGGGGGTAGTTAACATTCATTATATTTATTACTGTTGTAGAACATATTTTTGCTTTATTTACTGGAGGAAATTTCTTTTAGCGTAGAAAGTTTTCCATGAAAACATTTCTTTCGTAAGGTAAATGGAATCTAGCGTTTTTCTTCAGATAAGAAAAACGTCTGACGAAATATTTTAAAAATAGGGATTACAACAATATAAACAACATAAGCGATTATGCTCTTACTCACATGACAAAATCACGCGATCCATTGACAATGGAGCCCTTAGTTTTCAAAAACCTAGTGCAGCTGAAATTCTGGGAGGTGTTTCATATACCGGATCTGAAATAATTAATGTCCATAAAACAAAAGAACAAAGGGAACATAACACAACCCTGTTTCCTAACCCTAATCAGAATAACAATGGTTCTTTTGTCCTCCGCCATCTTAGTCCGGTACATGAAAGTCTACCCGAAATTCTGCTGTCCTACCCTAGACACCAAAAATCTCTCCCATATCTCAGACTATGACAATAGACCAAAAACTCTCATTCTGTATTTTGTTTCGAAAAGAATTCCCATTACTGATACACTATTCCAGAGCCCTCTGGTTTCTATGACACTGCTTGAAAATCCTATCCTCCCTGTGCAGGAGCACATTTCTATAAAGGCCATAATATATGGGATTCCTGTGCCATTACCCACTGCCCAATGTCCACCACCCACCATCTCCAGTTGTTTATAGTCCTGTGTGGCATTGTGTCATCAAACTCGATGGTCATTTTGATGAAGTGACTAAATTTTTGCTGTAATGGCCCCAAATTATATTGCACTAATCAAAGTGCACCTGGATTATGTATGTGCAGTGTGATTGTACCATTACTAGGTTGCAGCTTGGGAGTGACTGACGTTGCATGTAGGCTACGGTAAACTTTGTAAAGCCATCTGTTAGAAACTAACATTTTTCACTCCCTTCTTGTTTAATTAAAAGCTTGAGGGAAAAGTATGGAACTCTTTATTCTTTGAAACTTGGTGCCTACAAATTTGTTGTGGCTGAAGATGCTGACTCAGTGAAGGAGGTTCTAGTAAAGAAATCTGCAGATTATGCTGGAAGACCTCCATTTTATAGTTTTGTGTCTACTACACTTGGTATGTATATTGATCTGTCAATCTTCATTTTACAGCCCAACACAGACACCTAACTGAGTCAAATATACATCACATGCTCATGGGCAGTTTTGGGGGTTGACCCAGGGGACCACTGCCACCCCTTTTTCTATGAAATTTTGTATTGTTATTTTAAGAATTCTCAGTCGAATTTAACTATATAGCTGCCGCATGTCCCAGCCACCCCTGGGCCTTTCTGAATCATTCTGGATCAGCCCCTACACACAAGTGTTCGTATCACAACATTTATCTCATAATAAAAAATGAAATTAACAAGTATCTTGTTTTGCAATTACATACACAAACATAACTTTTTCTCAAAAGGTTGCGAATAGGACCTAGAAATGTGGGGAGTTTCAGGAAAAGATTTGATCAGATCCTGATATCTCTAAAGCGTTTCTGGTGAGTTGTTTAAAAGTCTTGCCCTTGTGCGCTTTCTCTTTTTCCCATTACAGTCGTGACAGGGTTTTGAGTTTTTTCGCACAGGGTAATCAAGTCTCAGCAAGTCTTGATTTTTACCATTAAATTGCCAACCCTACTCTACAACATGAACTCCCTAAAAATTAGTTTGTTAGCCTGCAGAAAAGGCGCTTGTCTATTCACATTTTTCTGGTGAAGTAACATGAAGTAAGCACAAAAGTGGGCGTGGAGCACGAAAAGCGAGAAATTTTCTGTGCCTACCTCCATCGTGTGTGTCTCGCGCTCCTCGCTCCCTTCTCGCTTGCCCTTGCTCACCTAAAAAATGCAGGCTATTAGTTTACCCGGAGGATCAAACTCAACCTACTTTTAGTTTGTTTATGTTATTAATCCTGGCGTTGGTGTCTTTTTATTGTGTAGGCAGTACGATTATTGTATTCTGACTTATTGTTACTGATTTATATATTCTTCTTCCTGATGTAAGGTGGGAAAGACATTGGAGTGGGGAACTTTGGTCCTGCGTGGCAATTCCATCGCAAACTGTTCATAACTGCTGTGCGACAATATCTATCCAACCAGGAACTAGTGGACGAAAGGATCTCTGAACAAGCCTCAAACCTGTTGGAGTATTTTAAAGAACAAAAAGGAAAAGATTTTGATCCTGCAGAGATTCTCATGAAAAGTGTTGCAAATGTTATTTGTCGCATCTCATTTGGAGAACACTTCGATTCATCCAGTCCAGATTTTGACGAGCTCTTGCGCTTGAATATTGAGTCCTTCACAGACACTAAGTTGAGTGAAGAAGTCTTCATTTTAGATCTTTTTCCATTGGCGAAGTACTTTCCTTTTGAAAGTTACCAAAGGGAAATAAAAATGGCTGACCGAATATTTGAAATCATTGGCAAGCAGCTGAAGTTACAACGTGAGCGGTTTGATTCCTCAGCAGAGGTCAAGAGCCTCACAGAAAGTCTTATAAAAGAGAGGATCGCTGCAGAAGGTGAAGTTGGGTCCGAAGACAAAGCGAGTATTCTATCAGATGACTACATTGTCAACACATTAGAAGACATGTTCAGTGCTGGGTATGAAACCACAAGTACCACACTACGCTGGGCCATTGCATTCCTGATACACAATCCTGAGTTTCAGAACGAGATACAGGATAAGTTGGATGAAGTAGTTGGCAGGGATCGAATGCCTACATTGGATGATCGCCCAAAGCTTCCGCTTGTCCAAGCCACAATCATGGAAGCACTGCGCCTTGGAAACGTTGCCGAGACAGCTCTTCCTCATTATACTCTGAAGGACACCACTCTTGGTGACTATCGAGTTCCAAAGGACACAGTGGTGATGGTCAATCTTCGATACCTTCATCTTGATCCAAAATGTTGGGAAAATCCCAACTCTTTCAATCCTCATCGCCACATTGATGCCAATGGGCAGCTCATTACTAATTCTGGGAACTTCTTGCCTTTCTCCGCTGGACGTCGGGTTTGTGCTGGTGAGGCACTGGCAAAGGTAAGAAAATCTATTTTATTTGCTCAGGGATTCATAGAATTCATAGTATGTTTTTGCTTAGGCTCTAAGCTAAGCTGTAAAAGCTGTTACCACACCCTCTTCGTTTAGGTCCCACACCCTATCTTTCAGCCTTGTGCCCAGGCCAGTTCGCACTATCCTGGTTACCAGAAGAAGCTTGGAACAGAGCTCGAATTTCCAGACAAGCTTGACAGGTGACGTGACATCCGAAATCGCTGAGGACAACTGGGAACAAGGCTACCTTTCTTTACTTTATTCATTCTATTCCAGTTGAAAGAAAAACAGGAGTTAGAATAAGCCTGGGAAATCTCCATGCTTTCCAGATACGTTACCATATAAAAATCAGAGTCTCACGGAAAAATCTGGTTTTGGTGATTTGCCAAACAGCCCTGATCTTATCGTGATTCTGTTTTCTAGGTGGAGCTGTTTCTGTTTTTGTCCTGGATGCTGCATAAGTTCACATTTTTGCCTTCAGAGGAAGGAAGTCCTCCTGATCTTGAAGGAGTTTCTGGTTTTACTCGATTCCCAGCTCCATACAAGATGCGAGTTCTAAAACGCGATTAGATACTTTGTCAAAAGTTACATAATAGACCTTAGCTTCATTAATTTGATTTAAAGTAGAAGTAGAAAAAATTGAACGAGATAGTCAGGTGAACTAAGGGCCTCGTCCGTGTCTTCGTTTTTTTTTTGAAAATGGACAATTCTTCCTCCGTTTTCAAGAATATCCGTTTCCCCGTTTTGTTGTTGAATCGTTTTTGTCCGGTATCATCTGTGATGGGAGCATGCACATTTACTGGTAACTCAGCCTAATCTGTCTTATCGTGTTCGCGAGATAGACTGGATCCAACAACGTGATGTAATCGTCTTCAAAACCCAGTTTTCATCCATCCGCACGAGTACAGCACAACGGCGTTTTCAAAAATCTCCACTCGGAGAGCGGAGAGCGTTTTTTGAGAAGATGCGTTTTCGGTGACGGTTTGCACTGGACAAGTGTGGACGGCAGCCCAAACCGGCGAAAAAACTCTCCGTTTTCAACCAATACGTGTTGACGGGGCCTAAGTATTTCACACATTAAATATGTACAAACTCTCTCTAAGACGGATACCTTGAAGGCTGGTTTTCACTAGCGACGGAGTCGGAGTCGGGGTCGGAGTCGGAGTCGGAGTCGGAGGCGTAGAGCTTATGATCTACGGTAGTGAAAATAGTGTTACGATTCCGCTTACGACTCCGTCGCTTACGTTCCGCTTATGATCTAGTGAAAACCAGATTGTCGGAGTCAGAAGTGGAAGCAGAAGAACCAAACCAATCACAAAGCGTGGGAACGTGCATTGTGATTGGTTTATCCTTCCGCTTCTGCTTCCGACTCCGACAATCTGGTTTTCACTAGATCATAAGCGGAACGCAAGCAACAGAGTCGTAAACGGAGTCGGAAGAAAATGGAAACGTTCTGATTCTTCTGACTCCGATTCCGTCAAGCTTATGACTCCGCTTACGACTCCGATTTTTGATTTTCACTAGGTCATAAGCACTCTTACGACTCCGCTTACGACTCCGACTCCGTCGCTAGTGAAAACCAGCCTTTAGGACCACCAGCACAAAGTATCCGTCACAGAGTAATATCCGTCTCAGTATAGAGAGTCAAAAAGGGGAGTAAACAAGGAACCAACTGTAGGTGTCCGTCTTATAGGGGTGTCCGTTAAGAGAGAGTCGACTGTATATCTTATTAAGTGCATATTAATCCTGCTTAAGGTTCTACATGTATGTCTACATGAAGGATAAGTCAGCTAAATTTGCGGATCAATTTAGGTTGCTGAGAAACTGTCCACCTATCCCTCCCTTAAGTTAACATTAACACTTACTTCTTATCTAGGGCAAAATGTTAGCTTAAGGGAGGGGTAGGTGGGAAGTTTCCCAGAAACCTAAATTAATCCGAATTTGCAATAGCTTTAAAAATGCAGTCCAAGCGCCACAGGGCAACCACTACTTGTAGGCAACTACTTAATTAAGGCCATTATCTATCTGAAATGGTAAAATCATTTTCCCATTAAAGGGTAGTTCATCATGTAAGCCCTCGAAAAATGTCCCAAACATCTGTGTGCACAATGCATGCACAATTTGTGTCCAAGATTGAGATTTACCCATTGAAAGAACTATACAATGCAGCCAGGCCTCTCGTAAGCCACCACTTCGGGAGGTCATTAACCCTTTAAGTCCCAATAGTGTCCAAGATCAATCTTCTCCTTACAATTATTATCCATACACTGTAAAGAGATAAGTTATGAGAATCAATAAAATGATCATCCAAGAGAAAATACTTTGATCTTTGAACAAATTCTCTCAACTAATTCTTTAAGGAAATGTTTGGATATCAGTTTGGAGAATTTGTATGTGGATCCTGTGGCTTAAAGGGTTAAAAGCAGTCACGACTGGAGCTGTAGCCTGAGAAAACAGACGACATTTTTCAAGCCACCACTGGTTTCTCCAAAGAGTACAGAAATTCCGTTCTGATGATGCGTCACTACCCACATCTGGGTAGCCTTCTGATTGGTCGTGCCGCATGGGAAATTTGCTTCAACCAATCAGAAGCACTACCCAGGTGTGGGAAATTCCCTTTTCAATTGACGTTTTCATAGCCGTCGCCGAATCAGATACACTGGGGACAAATCAGTTTCTCAGCGAGAAGAAAGGGTAGTTACTGTCTTTTGAAGAAAAATATACAGGCTTTTTGCGCAAATATAAAGAAGAAATCTCAAGGGAGTTTCCTGTTTTACTCGATAATCAGTTCGACACAAGATAAAGAAGTACTGCAAATCAAATTGCGATGGACGAATGCAAAGTGTTACATATAGCACTTGACTTTATTGACCTGATGAGCAGTAGAATTATCAACAATTATTGTATTATACCAAATAATGAATGATTTTGGGGGTCATTTTCAGATAAGACAGCATTACCTAGGTGGGTCATTTTGTTAAATTTCTTGAAACTAGTACAAAGCAGTAGTCTTCTGATCAAAGATTATAGAACGACATGTATTACTCATTTATCGCGCTTGTTTTGTTGTTAATCAAGGGTTAAAGAGTGAGATATATTACACATTCATTCCGCTTGTTTCATCTCATGATGGTTTAAAGAATGAGATATATTGACACACACTCTTTATTTAACAAAATTTGACTTTGTTGTTCTGTGTACTTCACCTGATAAAATTCGCGTGACATGACCGTCCGAATTTCGGGCGACTTAACTCTGGCTTCGGGGCCTAGATGACTTTCAGGCGACTTGACCTGAAAATCTTCTAAGCTTTCTCAAAGCGGCCGGTCCGCAATGACACGGCAGGCAATAAACTATCAGCCCCTAAATTAACAGTGTCTACTGATTGTTACAATTATTGTAACAATCAGTAGAAATTTATCACTATAAATTGACACAAAATCAAATTTAAAATTTCTGTATGCTGCACGATTGTGATTATATTAATTTTTATTTTAACGGTCTGTGATACAGCAAAACATCTGTAAAAATAGCTTCAAGGAAAATACAGATTCCCACAAAGTAAAGAAACCACAGTTTTTCTGTAGGTAGTTCCCCTGTTTTGGACCAGTACATCTATGACAAACACAAAAAAAGATCGTTGATTAGGCTAAGTAATGAAAAGATAACAACCGTGTTATTCAAGTTAGGCTCATGTTCAGTATTTTCTAAATAACTGAATATAACATCTGCATGTATCAAAAACCAAAACACCAATAGATGTACATTACAACATTATTTACTTTCTCTCACAGAAATTTAACCTATTCGTTCCTCGGGATGCTTTTTTAAGGTTAATCGAGCCGTGTTCTTGTCACTTAACTGTCTGGTCATTAAGAACAAAACTGCTCAAAACGCGGCCTTCTGTTCCAGATGGAAAATGTCAGCTCCCAAAGCTTGGGCGTGCATAAAACGCAAAATGTTGAGATTGGGTTTAAAAGTTTCAGAGCAGTCTCGACTTTTATCTTTTACCTTCTTGTCATTTTTTTTCTGGTCACCTTTAGGCTTCATTGTGAGTGGGAATAGTTTTCGCGGAAAGCTTTTAGTATCATAGGATTGGATGGAAGGAAGAGGAGGTAGGTAGTGGAACTAGATTTTCATTGGAATTTCCGGGTCAAGTTTTCATGGATTTCAAATTTTTCTCCAGCTTCCTTGACTGAATCGTGATCATTCTGGCATGGCTTGAACAATCTCTGTTTACCTTGCACAAGTTAGATAACAAAGTTGCCCTTGACTGCTAAAATTGATGCCACCACAAGTGGCTGAAGGGAAATGGATCTCTACAGGCAATCACAGGTGGTCCAGGAGCATGGGTTAATGGTTTCTCTGCAACAACATCACCCTCTAATCCCACCCCTCTTCTGATACCCCCTTTAAAAGCACACAAAAAATAACTTCATATCTGTTCCACAAATTATTATTCCAGAGAAATTTGTTCATCAACAGTAGTGGATCCTAGACTGCTAGAAGTCCCTCAGGATGGTCATGCAAGCGAGGAAATTGAGCGAAGCGGGCGAAAGCAAAAAACAAGTCTGCTCTCTCCAGTCCTGCCGAGCTTAGACTCGACTGACTGAAGAGGGACTGCTCGCAGTCTAGGTTGATCCAGACCTTCAGATTAGAGGGAGGGGGGGAGTAATCCAGACCCTGAGGAAAGGGCGAAGGGACCAGTCTCAAAATAAAAAAATGTTCAGGTCTTCGGGCCTCAGTTTAGTCTAAAAATAAGGGGGGCCTCTCTCCTGGATCCGCCGCTGATCAAGAAAAGTCTTGACAATGTTAGAGGCAAGGGGAGAAGATTAATGACCAATGTATGAATTTAACTTCAAAAACTCATTAATAATTCAAAAAGAAGAAGCAAAAGAAATGAATGCTTAATGAGTGGCTAAACTTTACGTCCAATTTTTTAGACCAAGCAAAATAAATTCGCTTGCCTCGAGTTTTTAAACCTGTTAATAAACTTCTGCCCGATTTTTAAACATTCAAATACTTACCAAAACTACTTCAACCATGCCAATAGCTGCAAAAAAATAATTAAAAGAAAAAAAAATTGAGATCCTCACTGAAAACTGAATTTCTAATTTGAACATCATTGTTGTGATGTACATGTGTACAAATGTATTTCCAAGATTAAACTAATTTTATGTGCCAATAACCTGTCATCATCATTTCCATCATTATCAACATCATCATCATAATTAATTAGCATTATCAACATCATCATCATATAATTAATTAACATTATCAACATCATCATCATATAATTAATTAACATTATCAACATCATCATCATCATTAATTAACATTATCAACATCATCATCATAATTAATTAACATTATCAACATCATCATTAATTAACATTATCGTCATCAATATTACTTCTCTTAGTAGTTCAGCTGTTGTCTACTTTTGGTGAACAAGGGAATTTAAAGGAAGTTAACAATAATATATCTAACTGTCTGATGGTGTTTAACGCAAATACTTACAAACGATGCTGACTCCTAATAAAATGTAAGTGGAATCTACTATAGTGCCTCGGTATAATGACAAAATTATGGTTATCTGTTGAAATAGAAGAAAAGAGCAGCAATCAGGAAACATTTTAATTCTAGGCAAATAAAAGACAGAAAATTGGTCCAAAACGACATTTAATGGATTGGGAAAATGTGTTTCCACCAAAGATGGTTTAAGTTATGCAACAATAATATCATGCTAAAGTCATATGACTGACTGTTTCTGATACATAGACTGTACAATGTACAAAAGATTATACAAGACATAATGTACATACTGTATATATATGTTATGAAAGTGAGAGCAAGTGACATCAAAACAGAGAATACAAAGAAAAGTTAATACAATCCATTGAGCTATTGTTGATGCTGGATACCCATGACAAGATTATGATTTCGTGAACACCGTAAGTTTGTTAAATCCAAGACACTATGTACATCTTTAGTAAGTGCTAAAATTGCATCATTATGAACATTTTAAAGGAAGGTTACATAAAACCAATGACACATTCTTCCCTTAACCATTTCAGTCCCAGAGATAACTACATATTATGTATGGACACAAGAAATGAAGTTGCAGCTGTTAAGTGAAACCTCTTTACATTGCTATTTTAAAGGTGAAATTGTTAAATTGTATGTACTTACTGTGGTCATAATGATGACGGCCGCAATGAACAGGTACATGACAAGTTTCTAAATAAAAATATAAAGAATGCATAGTTGATTTTTATACTTGTATGCATGTGAGCAGGGTTTATGACTACCAATTTACTTGAAGCAATGAACAGTGTGTGGTGCAGCATCAGTGTATGCTAAAAAGTGTATATTAACTGCAGGATCATTCACAGGGTGTCCGCTATGGTGTCAATTACTCAACTGTTCTTCAATGAGTTTTTCCCACCCATTTTACAATGTACAGCATATCAAAGACCCTCCCCTCTACAGTACATCAAGTTGAATGGTCAAAGATGATAATCTTTTACAGTTTACAATTTACAGGGTATGATTCAAGAGATTAGAAGCTCCAGACAAATAATTATCTTCTTTTACAGTGGCAGGAACCTTGATTTAATGAACCTGGACCTGGGTATAATGAACATATTCCCAACAGCAGAAATGGTACAACATATTCATATACTATCAATCCTTGATATAATGAAAGCTCTTTATAGTGGACATATTAATTTTTGCCAGTCCCTTGGGCTGTTATATCGAGGCTCCACTGAGCAGTCTTTTCAAAATATCACAATTATTGTGATATTTTTCTCCGTTTGGAATGCTGACATTACTAGCGCAATTGGCCTGGTGAGGATAACCAACAGGCAAATGACACATTCCTTGTTTCTGAAGACAATTTTAATGCTTTGCAGTTTTTTGTGGATTCCCAGGTGGAAATGAAAATTTACCAAAGTTGATCATTGCAAGCATAGCCCAATTATTTTAAGTAACATCTGCAAAACAGCGCCTAAATCCTTGTTCTAGGTCCCAACCTGTGTACCAGAATTTGATTGCGTGAAATGATTGGCCTTTAAGAAGGCATAATTTGTCGATTTGCCAGTCAGGTTGAAACGAAATTTGAAATGTACTTCCAGTAATTCATTGAGTCTGTTGGGATCTCAGATCTTGGCGCTGCTTTGCAGATGTTACTGAGAGGGATTTGATTACGTGTACAATGCTGGCTATTGCAAGGGCTTTCTTTCTTTCTCTGCCCCTCGCACTCGCGTCTCCTTTCGAGTGCCACTCGCGCGTGTCTTCTCGCGACTCCCCTAAATCACAGGCTTTAGAAACAGCTGATCTCTCATAAACATCTTAAAGGAAAGGTTTACAAATTGGAAAATTTTGTTTTAGAGAGTTGGTATATTGAGCACGAAGAGTCTGTGCGGGAAATCAGTGTCATGTAGAGACAAAAAACGTAAGCTAGCTTACCAAGCTTGAACAGTCATGACTGATCAGATCAGTCGTGATCACGACTGATCTGATCAGATCACATCAGACAGACACTGACAGAGACTATCAGAAAGCATAGTTTACACGTACCTCCTTCGGACTCTTCCCTTTTTCCTGAAATAGGGCTTCATTATATTCATTATTAGGAATCTGTTGTGAAGAATAAGGCTGGGTTCCCTCCAGAAGACCTTTCCTGTCTTCTTCCGCCATGTTGATTCTTACAACACAGTCCCGACAATAACCGAAGATGACCGAACGTGTTCCGAATCCAGTCTCACACGACAAATTGACAGAAGCGTGTATTTTTCAAGATGGAGGGACCCGCTCCCCTGTATCATGAAGTTTCCCCTTTTACGGTACGATCAGAGACTTCAATTTTGAATTTTTTTAAATAATTTTGAATAGATCGTCTCTTTGTGAACTTGTATGCTCGCTCTACAAACGAACGTACAGTAATGCGTACAGCTGTGCATACTTTTTGTAGGAACGTTAAGCTTCAGCTTTTCTTTCGTGTCTGTCGAACGAATAATCAAGCTTACCGGGGACAATCGATGATATATGGCAAACTATGTCCCCAGCGCATTTTTTTGTCTGAATAGCGAAGGAACGGGGGGGGGTTCTCTGTAAGGTGGGTGGTTATGTGCACTCGGATGCCATTGAAACGAGGGTGTTCCGCAGGTTTTTTGACTCCCTGATATCTGTATCCTATTCCAAAATGAAATCAATGTCTTACCGACCAGATAGATTACTAGAGCTTGTCTTTTCCTACTGTCGTGAATGACCATAAGGAATGATCATAAAGTTATGTGGTGTTGTAACTTGCTATGACTTATCTTAACAGAAATTAATGCTAAGAATTTTGGCTGCAAGTGCAGGACTGGTTGTATTGGTATGTACAATATTGTGCTGGGTGATGAAGCTTTTAGGGTATGACTACTATAACTGGGCCATTTAGATAAAGCTGAACAATCGCATTACAGGAAAATAACAATACATTCCAAGAAAGTTGGTTGTGCTCATATTAAAAAACAAGTTACTTGAAGCACAAAATTTAGTAATGATAGCAAACATTTTTCAAGAGAGCAAAATGTTTCAAAAGACAACGTTTGTGTACTCGGTAGGTTGTGATTGGTTGATTTCGATCCATCTTGTGTATTTCTTTTTTACTGGTAATTATAATATTATTGACAACTAACTTTCTCGGAATGTATCAATATTTTCCTGTAATACAATATTGGTTATCTCTATCTAGGATAAAGATAAAGCTGACCAATTGGATTACAGGAAAATAACAATACATTCCAAGAAAGTTGGTTGTGGGCCAATCAGCAGCTCATAAAAAAAAAACAATAAGTTACTCGAAGCACTAAATTTAATAATGATAGCAAACGTTTTTCAAGAATGTTTTAAAAGACAATGTTTTTGTACTCGCTAGGTTGTGATTGGTTGATTTCGATCCATGTTGTTTATTTCATTTCCTGGTAATTATAGTTGACAACTAACTTTCTCAAAATGTATTGATATTTTCCTGTAATCCAATGTTGGTCAACTCTATCTAGGTGGCCCCGGTTATAGAAGTCGCACTGTAATTCCTTTAAATGTATTTTATATGTACTAATATGGAAACTTATAATTGGCTGAAAGTTTTTCAGTGTTACAAATTGGCAGAATTTTATGTTATTTGGAAACGTAAGCCAGGAATAAATTATTGTTAATAATAATATTGATGCAAATGATTGTGAATAATTATCCTCTCTTTGCTTTTTACAGATCACACTTATAATCAGCTTTGTCAAGGCTGCTGATGACTCCATGATGTATCTTATAACTGTAAACATGTTAAGTAAGTACAAAACATAGGTGTGTAGTGTTACAATATGTTATCAATAGATCAGCAGTTTAGGGTTTCACATATGTAGACTTGAATGACACACAATTAAACACTTGTGATCGACATGGTGTCTTGTTCACTGTTCTTTGGTCCCATCTAGTACCGTGCAAAGCTTATTGAAACATGTAGTACAGTATAATATTAGCTTTTTTACCTCTGAAATCCTTGAGATATCAAAAAATAACAATTATTGTTGTTTTTTGACATCTAAAGGATGATATCATCAAGACAATACTAATTGCTATGAAGATGCAGTTGTAGTTAGACCACTTTAAAAATTTACAATAATGTTGGTCTCCTTTTTATTTCAGTAAGCAGTGTGATCGGAGGTGTAATTGTAAGTATGATTATAGTGTGACTTAAAGTAGATAACTTCTGTATGAGAAAGTTTCCAAGGACCTTATAAAGCCATGAATCAGATGGAGGCCCAGGTTGTTTAAATAGTAGTTGCCCAGGTCAGTTCCCTGTGCATTGTACACAGGATACCAGGCCTCTTGCAGGTGTAATCAAATGTGACAAGTCAAATTAGGGAATAAGTTAATAGCTCATTTTTTCCAAATTCTAATAATTTCTCCAGCCTTTAGGTGAGGGAAATTATTAGGATTCTGCTTAGGATCAGAATTTTGTTTTTCAGTTTCAACAAAATATGTGGTAGAATCCTTCTTGATGTTCCCTTTTGTGTGTTTAGGTTTTCAAACATGTCTTTTAATGCTCTGACATCTTCATTCAGAACATTTTGAAACTTTGCCTCCATCTTGGCACTGACATGTGCGAAACGTTGCCATGACCATTTTGTACATGTAATTTCACATGTGCAGTAATATTAAAAAATAACACTGAAATTTTGTGCCAAAATTAAGGATTAATTTATTACCCATAAAATTAAACATGATTTATTTTTGCTTTCCACTCCCCTTTTTTCCTATCAAACCCATGCTACTCCCATTTCTTCATTACTTCTAGTAGCAAACCTTACTTAGTGACCGATTCCTACATCTGTAATAGCTGAATTTGGCTAATTAGTGTGACACTCAGTGTTTTTCAGTACTAAAATAATGTTTACTGTTTTTCATGTTTTCAGGCTTGGTGGTATCACAAAGGAATCATAGTAAGTAGTTTATTTTATCATCTTCGTATGTCACAGTTAATTTTTTTCCCTTCGGTTAGTTTTTGTTTTTCCTTTGTCTCAAATTCATAAGAACTAAAACAATCATTTTAAAAAAACGTTTGCCTAGACAATGATCATTACATCAACAACAAACCCTTCTGTGCGTGTTGTTAGAAGATTATATAATTATTTATATGTAAATATTTTACATCTTTTATTTATTTATTTATTTTTTTCATATCGTTTACTCTACAGGAAGCCAAGAAAGTTGCATTCATGGCTTTTGTAGGAGTCTGTATAATTTTCCAAGCCATTATATCTGATGTTTATGTTTTTCACAAGAAGGCCACCACATCGTCACCAACATTGTCACCAATATCGTCACCAGCTCCCACATCTCCAAACAGCAGCTTCAGCGCACTGCACCAATGAAAACTTGATAAAAACAGTGGACAGGAAAGACTTTTCAAGGAAACCAAAAAAGATTAAAGAACAGACCCAGATATCCCTAGAAGAAAGCTAACTTACCTTGCCAGAATCGTTTTACCCAAACAATAAATTAACGAGAATGTAACCACAAATTTCGAAACCCAAAGAGTCTTCTGATCATCCATGTCACTTTGAATTTTGGAGTTACTACTTCCCAAGGATATAAGTGGATTAGCAAGAAAAGGCACTGCTCATATTCCTTTGCCGATATTGGGGCCGGGTATGCTAACAATGAAATATCTTTATTGGTATAATAACGTTTGTCCTGCTAAGCAAGTTTCATTACAACGGAATAGTATTTGCATGAGTCTTTAAATGTGCGAGATTGGTAAATGAAATGAGAGATTAGAATTTATTTAATTTATTATAGTTAGAAATATTTTTTCAAATTTATGCTGCGTTTTAGCCTGGTTCCAGGTGTTCGGATGGGGAAGTGCGGTCCGCCAGGTCATGTCCACCCCATCGCTGTTGTTCCCACTTGTCTTTGCGCATGCGCCATCTTCACAATCTGAATACCTGGAACAGACTAGCCATGTCTCTGCATGGCATAGCTCTCCCATTAGATTTTCCCATTCACATAACAAAGGTGAAACTTTACATAAGCAATCAGAACTGGAGTGTTTTTTTGATGCAATATGAGCATCAACCTTGCAGAAGACAATAATTATTTGTCAATTAAACAAACAATAACCAGACGGTGAATAGAGTGTACTACTGCGTTGTCCATCTGATCGAATTTCAAATGCCAGAGAACCATTTCAACAAAGAGCAGCATACCTAGCTGATAGAAGTGACTAATCTCTTGATGTTGCGGATGGAGTGATCTATCAATATTTTATTGAAAGGACATTGCAGAAAATCCACACCACAAGTCACTAGCTACCAACAATAGCTTCCTTATAGCCATTGCCATCAGAAACACCCATGATCACCAACCTCTTTTCACAAACTTTTCAATGGAAGTGCGTGTTGCCTCCCTATAGATCAAATACAGATTGCTAATAATAAACCAGTTGGAATTATCAACGTAAATAAGACAGGCACAAATGGCAATAGTGTATCTATCCACAAGTTAATGTTATTCCTCCTCAAAAAGGGATCTAAGTTGTTCCTACTGTGGTACTCTTACGTTTCAAAGATTTATAACTTTGGCAATGATTATAGTGTTTTTGATAGTAGCCCTTTAGCGAATTACAGCAAGGAGCCCAAAAGTGTTAACCGTTTTTGATTTATTCATATTCTTTAATCCAATCAGAGGCCAGCTGGCAACTGTCCTCGACGTCTGATAGGTTAATTTCTGCATGAAAGAATGTGAGTTAATTAAAGGAGGTCATACTTCTGGGCTCCTTGCTGTAATAATGATAATAGTGATAATGATTAAAACTTATATAGTGCAACTTTCCATGGCACATGATCAAATGCACTTTACAACAAGTTAAAAAGGAAGACTAAAATGAATAACATTTACAAGCAGGTACAGTGTAGAAGGATTTAAAAATGAAATAAAATGATAAATTATAAATAATAAAATAAATGAAACAAATTAAAAGCTTGTAATACTTTTTTGTCCGGACCTGGTTTATGTGTATACCTTTTTTATTATTTTTCGTTTATTCTTAACACACTCCCTTTAGATTCTTAACAAAAGGCCCACTTTAAACATGCAACATAGTTTATTCAAGACGACTTTGATTCATTGATACCCAAAAGACATTTCGCGACTTGGTCGGAAACTTTAAGACCAAGACTTTGTTCTAACCAGAGCCAGGCTCCTCTCGGATTACACTCTAGAAATATGACGTCATCACCGCGTTCCAAGAAGTCGTAAGCACCAAATCCCAGACCGGCTTTTCGGTGGAATTCCAACAGCCGCTCTTTGAGGTCCTCCGATATCTGCCAGGGAAAAAAAATTAGGTGTGCGTCAGAGAAGCAAGCCCCCTTTTCTTCATTTAGATACACAATAATTTTAGTGGAAACATCAGAAAAGCCCACAGCTAACAGAATGCTCAACTTTTTAAATATAAAGGGAAGAATCTTGAAAACGTTGCTCCAATTTTTTAAAGATTCAGACATCCACCCCTCTTTTTGTCGTTCTTAGCCAAATATCAAAGTATTTTGTATGTATCAACCTCGTCCCCACGGTGCTTTTCCCTGGCTTTGGAAAAAGCGGAAAAGCACCCTGGGGTCTGGGGACGAGGTTTTGTATGTATGTTTTTGCAAAATAAGTATTAAGTGCAACCTCATCCCCAGGGTCTTCTCTTACTCGGCCCTTACGAGAGGACCCTGGGAACGAGGTTGTAGTCGATGCTGAAAAACATTTGCACCTGTTCTTCACTATAAAGTTCTTCTTTATCCTGGCATCGTCTCCAATCCAGGCGATCCTTTTCCCTTTCTAGGATCTGCGAAGCAATGCGAGCTACAAACACTTCACATCCAACAACAGTGATGCGCAAATCTGATCTTCTCTCTACCAGCTCCTGATAAATGGCTGGAGACTGGGCAATGCTATTGTGAGAATGCGATGGAAATTCTCTAGTTATCTCTGTGGTGTAAAGAAGCTTGTCTGGCGGCAGGAAGAGAGGAGTTAGACTTTTAAATATAACGCGTCCGTTTTCCACTTTGTCAAATATATCTTTCACTGCTTCCGGGTTGTTTGGGATTGTTGTCTTTGGCACAGTCAGCCCAACTTTCTGGGCGAGTTGTAGCTGAAATGGCTTGCTGTTCAACAGTTCAGTGACGGCTACGGTGTTCAGCCATTGCGCATGCGGGAGGAATGCCTCTAAAGAACGAACTACCGATTTCCATTCTTTCAGGACAAAGTCTTTGGCAATGAGACCTTTAGGATTAGGATTGTACAGCAAAGAATAATTATTGCAATTATAATTTCAAGCATAAGACGATGTGAAGTTATTTAATTGTTAGCTTAGGCTGCGTGCAAACGGACACAACATTGTTGGCCAACAACTCCCAACATTGCTGGATATTACATGTTGCGTCCGTTTGCACACCCTGTTGCATGTTGTTGCGTGTTGTTGCGCAAAGTTTGAAACCGGTCATACTTTTAGCCCCGTGCAAACGGACGCAACATTGTTCGGAGCTGTTGCGTCCGTTTGCACGTAGCCTTACGCTTTACATTTTGTAAGAGCTCAAATATGCCTTCTTCGAAAATAAACCGAAGTATAGGAAAATTCGACTCTACCAGACTTTTCTCTGGTTACAGAAATTTCTTCCAGTGAATTAATATTTAACAATTATTCCTCGAGCCCGAATGAGCTCTGAGTCAATAGCCCATGAGGCCGAAGGCCGAATGGGCTATTGACTCAGAGGCCATGAGGGCGAGAGGAATAATTGTTTTAGTAAAATCCAACTAGTTGGTCAAAAATATCGAGAATAAATAAACTTTAGCTAGTTAAAGCTAGACTATAATCCTTTTTTGCCGCCAAAAAGCCCGCGCTTTTCGCTACTAGTAGGCTATAACATATAGCCTAGTAGTAGCTCAACCAATCAGAATGCAGCATTGATGATAGACCACTAGTTGGATTTTACTAAATAGATTTAGCCAGGGATAAAAGCGAAGCTCTCGTTATTATACTTATAGTTTATTCAAGCAAAAACTAAAACCGTGTAATGCGCGACGACGGCAAAGAAACAGAGAAAAAAGTAATAGGTCTAAAAAACAACAAAAAAGAAACAAGGTTATTGCACGTGTACGCACCTTTTTTGTACATTTATTTACCCTTGTTTTGCATGAATACAACGCCGTGTGAAACTTCCTAGTGTACGTTTTATGGAGGAAATGTCTTATATGTTCCTCTTTGCCTTTTTTTTTTCACTGTCGCTCATTTTTACCCTGTCAGCCGCTAGCATTTCTCATATTTTAATCGCAGGTATAAAATTTTCATGTTTTTCTTTCAATGAAATTCGTTTCCTGTTTTTCATCTCCCGCTCGATCTCCTTCTCTGTTATCCACGTCATTGTAGCAGTACTAAATGAGACAGTCACTTGACATCGGCTCACATGTAAGGGGTGGACAGACGTACGGACGCACGGACGGACAGACGGGCGGTCACTTGATTACCACATTTTCTCGCGTCTATAGGTTGCCACTTTTTCTCACTCAAGGTGCTCCGCTGTGCGCTATAACGAAACGTTCGCCAGAACTATACGAATAACTGACTATGTTGTCGTTTTTTGTCTGTGATTTAATTTCACGAAACAGCATAAAAGAAATGGGATAACCAGAAATTCAAGTAAGCACGTATAATTTTAGCCTGCGAACAGTAGACGTATTTCCGGTCGTCGCTTCCCTTCCTCGGCGGGTGAAACTAGGAACTTGAGCCGAAAAAACCGGATGCTCTCGCAGGCTAGTATAATTTCACAACAACTAAAATTACCAAACGTTTCGTTAAATTGGCCTATAAAAATGAACGGAGAAAAATGCGAGTGTCTTTTTTAACTATAGAACAGAACCATACCCTGGAGGTCTTCATTAGCAGAAAGGACGGCAGGCTTCCAACGGTACCAAACGGATTTGATCGACTCAGCAGGGACTCGTTCGCCATCCACAACAATAAGACAGCTAGAGCTTAACTCACACGAACTATCTACAGTTATTTCAATGAAATGACTGCCACAGAGTGGATTAAAAAGAACAATTCGAGCCTCATTGTCAAGCAATTTAACACTTTTCTCCACTTCTTGGATGTGCGGGTCTTCGGCGCTTCCAATACAAAGAATTATAGTTGCCATGATATAATTTTAATGCCCAAGGACATCAGGGTTATCACGGAAGTTTAATGTTTGATGCATGTTAATTAATGGAAGTTTCTTGGAATAGACGGTGACGTAACCAGGAAACAGATAGTTGCCTACCGTACCCCTGTAGACAACTGTAAGGTCTGCATTAGTGAAGACATATAAAGATCTACTTTCATTATTCTTAATGATCTCTACGCCAGGGAATGAAGATTAGGATGATTTGATCCACCGTTAAGTAGTCAAACTAAGGCACTTTTCCTCGTAGCCTCGGGGAAGAGAGGACATACTTACTCTAGAGGCAGTTGTCTGGGTCAAAAGACCCACCCCCCCGCCTCCCACTAAGCAATCTTTCAGTTTCATTTTCAAACAAAATAATTATATTTTCAAGCCGGCATATAATGTAAATCATTATCGCCAGAAGGTCCTTTATTTCCAAGAACTTCTTAGTCAATAAATATTTTATTCAAGCTCGTTGTTTCAGTCCGCGAAAAGAAATGCCATATTTTCTAAACGTTTCAAAGAACCGAGTAACTATACACTAGCCTCATTTGCCTTTATGTTCAAACACCGTTAAACACTTGCCAGCCACTATTCTAGACTGCGAGCAGTCTCTTAATTTTCTTTTTATTCACGAAGATCGAGAGCACGTGTTAGCAGCGAGCTGCGAAGTTCGCGAGGAACGAGGACGACAGCTTGCGGTTTACCATTGACGATTCTTGCAGTAAAAAAAAACTAAGTCAGCTAGTGTAAGACGTGACTGATCTTCATTGCAGAATTCCGAGAATTGTTCCTACCGGTATTGTTTCTTATCATAGAAGCCACATGAGTCATTTAAAAACACGAAACTGAAAACGCTGTGTCATCAAAACATTTCCCAGAAAACTTTTTGATGATAAAGCGTTTTCAGTTTCGTCTTTGTAAGGATCTCTTAGTAATAGCGAAATAAAATTATTTATTAAACACCTGTTCAGCTCAAAGCCAAGCTGTTCTGGAGAATTGTATTTTAACCATGATATTGGGTTAAAGTAAGCATTATCTACACCTTTACAGCCTCTAAAGATTCAGATGATGACCTTGCTAGTTTTCCATGAGAATATTCTCCTCTAGACATCATGCCGACCATAAAGGCATATATTCGCTGAAAAGCCTGATATACATATTTCCCTGAATTGCTGCCGACAAACTGCGCATGCTTATACCGACAGTTACTTAGCAACACCAATCCTTGGTTTTGATTGGCTATGAACAACCAAAGTTGGAGTCCTTTTGTTGTTTATGTGACCTTTGATAGGCCGATTATGTTAGCTGGCCCATTGCAAAGGACACAATTCTGGGTGTGCCTCCTTATTCAAAGTTGGTTGACCTTGGTTGGATCTAATTCTGTCGAACTCGCGAATCTCTTGGCTGCTTAATTTTTCAGGCAAGAAATAAGTTTAAAAATGTCAGCATCACAAAAGGTCTGTATATATCTATATCTTGAACAAAAACTACTCCTTTTTTTGTGTGCGCTTTCGTTACTTACCGCCAAAGGAAAACTGTATTTTGCAGGTTGTGATTCCAAAGGAGGAGGACATTAGCCACTCGACCGCAATAAAAAGATCTCTTGTTGTTTCAAACTCTTTACCGAACCCGAACCTTCGCCCAACTCCTTATCTTCCTTTCTCAGTTTCCTCAGAGTTAATTTTGCTTGTGAAATAACGACATTTGCGTTGAAGTTAGTCCACATTCAAGTTAAACTGATAATTATCATAGGTATTAGAGGAAAAGCTAGTAAACGAAGGCGTCAGAGTCGAATTTAATAACACCGTTTTATACGTGTCATAACTTAAATGCTTCAGAAGTGAATCCTCTTTCCTGGAAGTCGAAAGCTAATATTTCCACCCGGTAGACCTTTGAATAGTTTTTCTTATAATCGTGTGGCAGAATCCTACCGTCTAATAGAGTCGTGTTTTAGCGGTTCGTTTCTATATGTCTCAACAGTATCAAATCTTTCCTTTGCGAAAAATTTTCCTCCTCATTGAAGTGTCGGGCCTAAATTCATCTGAATACTTTCTTCTCTTACTGAAAACATGTTTCCATTCATGTTTTACGCCTACAAGAAAAATCCACCTTGTATACTCAAAAAGAGAGAATGGAAAGCGTTCTTCATTAAAGCAAATATATGCCGTGTTCGCCGCGCAGGTACACTACTCAGTGCCGACCAACTGGTTCTTCCTGTTTTCAAAGTTAAAGATGGAATTACCCCACCCTCTCCCCCCCCCCCTTTACAATCTTGTTTTCTCTCCCGCATATCTGCATGCGACATGTATAATTTTTTTTTGA
Organism: Porites divaricata; assembly: GCA_038088405.1. NCBI lineage: Eukaryota > Metazoa > Cnidaria > Anthozoa > Scleractinia > Poritidae > Porites > Porites divaricata. The sequence continues at coordinate 42,858,096 of JBBMOI010000001.1, forward strand.
ACACATTTCTTTCAGTCTTATTGTCATGCGCAGCTGAGGCGAAGAACACACTGCCTGCAGCCTTCTCATTGGTGGAAAAAGCTACTGGGCCAGGATCCCGGATTATACAAGCTTTTCTGACGAGCCGCGAGTGCGACTGTTGAAGCTCGGTCGACAGTGAAAGCATGTAAAAAGAAATCCGCTTTAAAAATAAACTATGTAACACAAATATAACCGCAACTAATTGCCTCGATTTAAAGCAAAACTTCAACAGAAGAAAGATACTCGTTTTTGTATATAGTTATATAGAGAAAGACTGTCCTTTTAATAATACTTAGATAAATTAGCAAAACCTTGCCATGTGTGTAAGCAAAATAAAAAGCTCAATAAAATCAACTTGATATGATGGGTAAAAAATTTAAGCTTTAATTAAGCCAAGAAAGTGGCTGGTTGTATCTTTCTGTGTGTAGGTATTCATAAATATTTCGTGGCTAATGTAATGTATATTAGTGACTGAAGATATAAAAAGAAAAACAGACAATTATTTCTATTCATTGTACTCACTATCTGTTTTCTCATTGGAACCTACGGGGAATGCGGAGGTTGGCCTGGTCCAGCGTTAAGTTAAGTCAGCAACAAAATTTTTGCCTCGGCACGCGGAGAAGACAAACTCAAGAGGCTTAGTTGACAAAGTAAACGCACCCCCCCCCCCCCCCCCCTTACCAACCAATGTTTCATTTTCATTTTCATGAAACATTCCTATTGTCATGCATATCATTAATACAGTATTGCAAGCACGTCCTTTATTTCCTAGAATTCTTTAGTAAACGAATAACATATTCAAGCTTACCTAGAATTCTTTAGTTAACGAATAACATATTCAAGCTCGTTGAACTTGTGTGCGCAAAAAGAAATTCGAGCATTTGAAAGATACAAGGTTCTACGTACGGAGTACGGAAGTACGGTAAATTGAGTGCACCCTCAGCCTCAAGTCTCAAGTTGTTTTTAAGTCAGCCAGTGATGACCATTTTGAGCTACCGACCACACGAAGGAAGCTTTACCTTTTTTATTGAAACACCGTTAAACTTTTACCAGCCAAGGTTCTCGCAGTAGATGTGGCTAACCTTGAGTGCAAAATTCAGATAATTGTTATCGGTATACTAACTTTTTAATGAGGTCAAAAGTTCGTTATAGTTCAACACAAAACGGAAAACGCTTTGTCATCAAAACGCTTCCCAGAAAAGCCTGTTTACAGATTAAAAACGAATTAATATTTATAACATCCTTTCTGGATAGAGGCGAACTCTGTCTCTGGAGAATCATCTTTTAGGCATGAAATCGGCTTGAACTAAGAACCTTCTACAATTTCACATCCTCACAAGATTAAAATAATGACCTTGTGTTAGCATACAGCGAAATACTAGTAATATATAGGCTTTCGTCTAAAAGCCCAATATCCTTGGACTACTGCTGTCACCTACGCATGCTCATACTATCACGGGTACCGCATGTTGTTGCCTCAACACCGACACTTTAAAATTTTATGAAATGCTTTCATTTTTGATTGGCTAACGAGCTAACAAAGTCAGACTCCTTTTTATTGTTTATTTCACCTGTGATTGGCCGATTATGTTGGGTGGCCCTTGTACCGTCTGTACCGGCTATAATATTCTGGGAGTGTCTCTAATAATTCATAGTTAGTTGGATCGAATTCTCTCGCGTATTCCTAGGCTGCTCCGATTTCCCAAGCACTACGTTTAAAAATGTCAGCATCAGGAAAGGTATGTACCAGATTTTTTTCTGTGAACAAAAAACTATTCGCATCCCAAGTCTGGTTTATTTACTTAGCAAAGTCAAACGGTATCCCGCAGATCATGATTCCAAAGGAGGAGGAAATTGGTCACTCGACGGCTAAAAATCCAACAGCAAATGCGAAAGGTAAAAATCATTTTTTTTACTACTCCACAATTTCATAGAAATAGCGATAAAATTAAAATTATTCTCATTGTTTCGCCCAAGCTTCACAAAATTTTTCGCTTTCTTTCTTTTCTTCCTCAAAGAAAATGTCGCTTGTGTGATAAATGCATTTTAGTCAGGCATGAGCTCAATCGTTCCCCATTCAAGATTAACTGTAGTGAAAAGGAATGTTACCAAAGGAATCAGAGTTAAGAGTTTAAATCACGTTCCGAAAAGTAACGCACAAAGAATCGTTTGATAGGTGCTTCTTCTCAGGTAACTGCTATTTTCCAAGAAGACTAGACCTAGTCGTGCGTTAAATATTTTCAGTGTTTCACAAGTAGTGTTTTTCAACTGTTTTAGATAAAAACTACGACCCTTTCAAACACTAAGGCTCGTCCTCTTTTTAACCATAGTTACATAGAAATTATCCCCCTTCACTGTCTTGTTTTTTTCTTTGGGAGCCTCGTGAGCTTAAATTGCTTTTGAACACGCTTCTTCCTTTATAATTTGAATTTCAGTTCCATTGCCATGCGCAGCTGAGGCGCGGAACACTCTACCCGCCGCTTTCTCATTGGTGGAAAAAGCTACTGACCCAGGGTCCCGGATATATACAAGCTTTTCAGACGAGTAGCGGCTGTTAAAGCTGGTCGCCAGCGAAAGCATGTAAAAGAAACTGCCGCTGTGAAACTAAACTGTGTAATAGAAATACAGTCGTAATTAATCGCTACTTTTTAAGTTAGGCTGTTTTGTACTAGAGATAAATTAGGAAACACTCGCAATGTGTGCAAGCAAAATAAAAAGCTGAATAAAATCAACTTGATATGCTCGGTAAAAAGTTGTTAGCTTTTATTAAGCCAGGAAAATGGCTGGTTGTATCACTCTATCTGAGGTATTCATTAAAAAATTACGTGGCTAATGTAATGTACATTAGTGGAGATATAAATAGAAAAACAGACAATTATTTCTGTCATTATACATTGTACTCACTATCTGTCTTGTCACTGGCAAAGAGCCTACGAATAATTTGGGAAAAAAGCGCAGATAATTGACTAATCTGTAGTTTGCGCACGCAATGCATGATCTCTAAGAGCAATCAGTCTAACTGTGTTCCTTGCGATGGTGTGTTTGTCGTTATTGTCTTCCAAACAATGTATAAATGACACAATTATTTGATTCGGTTTCCACAAAAGCCCCATCCAATAATTTTTTAGGATCTCACATTTGGGGAATGAGGAGGTTGACCTGATCCAGCTTCATGTAAGTCAGCAGGAGAATTTTTGCCTCCGCACGCGGAGAAGACAAACTTAAGAGGCTCAAGAGACAAAGTAAACGCCCCTCCCCCCCCCGCCTACCAACCAATATTTCATTTTCATTTGTATGAGACATTCATATTGTCATGCATATCATTAATACAGTATTGCGAGCACGTCCTTTACTTCCTAGAATTCTTTAGTTAACGGATAACATATTCAAGCTCGTTGCCTTTGTGTGCGCAAAAAGAAATTCGAGCATGCATGTGAAAGATACGACTTCTTCTACCAGCCTTGGCTATTTATTTCTACGAACAATGATTGTCACAGTTGGTTGGTGCACAGCCTTCTGTTCGAGAGGTTCCTTACTCAACTTCTTTTCTTTCTGTGTAGCTTTAGGTAACTTTAGATACAATTAAAACGAACCACATGGAGAAACGGGGGGGGGGGGGGGGGGGGGGGTGGGGGGAGTACGGAAAATTGAGTGCTTCCTCAGCCTCAAGTCTCAAATTGTTTTTGAGTCAGCCAGTGATGACCATTTTGAGCTACCGACCTCATCAAGGAAGCTTTACCTTTTTTATTGACACACCGTTAAACTTTTACCAGCCAAGGTTCTCGTAGTAGGAAGAAGTTCAGTCAGCTAGTAAAAGACGTGGCTAATCTTGAGGGCAAAATTCAGATAATTGTTATCGGTATACTAACTTTTTTTAATGAGGTCAAAAGTTCGTTTCTTAGTATAATTCAACACAAAACGGAAAACGCTTTGTCATCAAAACACTTCCAAGAAAAGCCTGTTTACAGTTTAAAAACGAATTAATATTTATAACACCCTTCCTGGACAGAGCCGAACTCTGTCTATAGAGGATCATCTTTTACCCATGAAATTGGCTTGAACTAGGAACCAGCTTCGATTTTACATCCTCACAAGATCAAAATAATGACCTTGTCTTAGCATACAGCGAAATACTAATAATATATAGGCTTTCGTGGAAAAGCCAGAGATCCTTGGGTAAACGTATTTTTCTGAAGTGCTGCTGTCACCTGCGAATGCTCATACTGTCAGTTACCATGCACCTGTTGTTGCCTTAACACCTACAATTTAAAATTTTATGAAATGCTTTCGTCTTTGATTGGCTGACGAGCTAACAAAGTGAGACTCCTCTTTATTGTTTATTTGACCTGTGATTGGCCGATTATGTTGGGTGGCCCTTGTACCGGCTATAATATTCTGGGTGTGCCTCTAATAATTCATAGTTAGTTGGATCTAATTCTCTGCGTATTCCTTGGCTGCTCCGATTTCCCAAGCACTGCGTTTAAAAATGTCAGCATCAGGAAAGGTATGTACCAGAATTTTTCCGTGAACAAAAAACTATTCGCGTCTAAAGTTACTAAAGTGAAACGATATTCCGCAGATCATGATTCCAAAGGAGGAGGAAATTGGTCACTCGACGGCTAAAAATCCAACAGCAAATGCAAAAGGTAAAAATCATATTTTTTACTACTCCACAATTTCAAAATTAAAATTATTCTCATTACGATTTCGCCCAAGCTTCACAAAATTTTCCCTTTTTTCCTTTCCTTCCTCAGAGAAAATGTCGCTTGTGTGTTAAATGCATTTTGGCATGAGCTCAATCGTTTCCCCATTCAAGTTTAACTGTGGTGAAAAGGAATGTTACCAAAGGAATCAGAGGTTAAATCACGTTCCGAAACGTAACGCACAAAGGATCGTTTGATAGGTACTTCTTCTCAGGTAACTGCTATTTTCCAAGAAGACTGGACCTAGTCGTGCGTTAAATATTTTCAGTGTTTAACAAGTAGTGTTTTCAACCGTTTTAGATAAAAACTACGACCCTTTCAAACACAAAAGCTAGTCCTTTTTTTAATCATAGTTACATAGAAATTATGTCCCTTCGTGAGCTTAAATTGCTTTTGAACACATGCATTTCTTTCCTTGAATTTCAGTTCCATTGTCATGCGCAGCTGAGGCGCGGAACACTCCACATGCAGCTTTCTCATTGGTGGAAAAAGCTGCTGACACAGGGTCCCGGATATATACAAGCTTCTCAGACGAGTAGCGGCTGTTGAAGCTCGTCGACAGCGAAAGCACCAAAAAGAAACTGCCTCTATGAAACTAAACTGTGTAATAGAAATATAATCGTAATTAACCACTACTTTTTACAGTTAGACTGTTTTGTACTAGAGATAAATTAGTTAATACTCGCAATGTGTGCAAGCAAAATAAAATGCTGAATAAAATCAACCTGATAATGAAGTTATTAATAGTCGAACGATGGAACAAAAGTATACCGTTTTGTACAGTTTGAGATCCAGAAACTTTGCTACCATGGCAACGTGGTGTACACGTTCTTTCCAGCATGTCCCGTGACCAGAAAAACTGGCCAATAGGGAGATTAAGATTCTCGTTTAAGCCAAACGTGAATTTGTAACACGTAACCAAGTTTTTCCCTTAATTGTCGTCAACTGTTTTATTACTTCAACTAAAAAAAAGTAGTTTCACGCCAGTTTTATACATAGAAATTGTTCTGGCCAGTTTTTATCTCCTTGAAAAAGACTGAACTTGAATCTGACGTTTGCCGTTTGGAGTAAATGTGAATCTTAATCTCTCTAATCGCCGACCGGTGCGTCCGCAGAAACACTATCAGAATCAATTGCGGGACTCCTTTCGGCTCTAAATCCCTTCTCGTTTCAAAAGAGGCGAAGAGTTTCCAGAAGAATCTTTTCTTGAGTCAGAGCAAGGTTAGTTAATGGGAACTCTCGCCACTTAATCGCCACATGAAGAGCTCCTCCAAATTCAGTGGACTTTACTTAATCGTATTCCATGCACGTAGCAGTCAGATAACCAACACAAAACATTCTCATCTGGTGACAATCTGAACAAAAGTAGCTTAAGGAAAAAACAAGACAGCGCAATTGACGAAAGAGAAATCTTTATTTGCTTTAAATCATACAATAATAACAATTCATGTTAGCTGAGATGCCCGTGAGGTTAACTCTTTCCCAGACCCCTTCAGCGAGGGGTTATGGACTACTAAAAAATTAAATAAAGAACACAATTATTAGGCCCTTTCTCTGAAACTAACTATCCAGAAGACAAAAAGCTACAGCAAGGTTTGGGTATTCTTAGCTGCAAGCCATTGATATGCAGGCCGAAAGATACAGTAAAAATGGACTATGGACTTTACACTGGTTAGATATAAACAGTCAATATAAATGCCCGCCACTAGAGTATGGTTAATAAAATACAATAAAGTGGGAAAAACAGTAACCAAAAAAACTACTGAAAAATCTTGATAATAGACTTACTATTCCCAGACATATACGATACTTACGTCATGGACTTGCAGTCGTCTGACTATGAGCCCATATTGCATGATACGATTTATCAAACTGGCGATCCTTATATAAGCAAACTGGACAAAACGGATTTAATTTTTCACACAAATCGCAAGTACATAACCTGCAAGATTACACAGCATCCTCAAACTGCTTAAGACTTAGTTTTGAAATAGTGATCGGCCCAAAAGGCAACGAACGAACAAATCTGGTAACAATACCTCACTGTATCAGAAATATCGATTGGCTTGTCCAGGACAAGCCAAAAATGACCATGCCTGATCTTTTTTTAAAAAAACTTTCATCACGTAACACAATTAATAACGCATAGGCTGCATCAATACCTAGTTGAATAGCGTTTATAAACCTTCAACAGTCTTCGTTGTAGAAAGGTAACGTTGTAAAACCTAAAAACTTCTACCACGTCACATCTAAACTGAAGTTGAAGTAATTTCAACTTCAAATTCACTAACTCACTGATCTCTCTCTCTCTCTCTCCTTTACAATCTACATTATCATTGTCTATTGCTTATCTTGCTGAGGGTACAATCTATAGTTTTTTTCTTCGTTTTCGTTACTTTTTTTTTTTTTTTTTTTTTTTAAGTCATTTTTACCAATATTTGTTACTTCTTTATTTTTTAACTTTTTTTTCCATGCTTTTTGGATAATATATAATTATAGGCAAAAAAATACGATGACAAAACAGATAATACATGGGGATATTTTAGAATAGGACGTAAAGTTCAAAATATCGCTCGTCTTAACTGTTAAAACAGCCAATAGCAGAATAATGTTCGACTGCTTCTGGCAGATGGTGTTTTATTTCTTCAAAAGACAAAAAAATTCGTTTTTCTCTTTTCTTTCAAAAACGAAGTCTTTGTTTTCCATTGTTTTTGTTGATTAGCCTGCGATTTTAACCCTTTTCCTTTCAAGCGAGCGCCTTCCACGCAGGCTACCCAGGAAAATGCCCACCTACCCCTCCTCTGAGCCAACATTAACACTTACTTATCACTTGGGGGAGGGGAAGGTGGGCAGTTTCCCAGAAACGTATAATGATCCGGCTGCTCCGCTATACACGTTGTTGTCAAAATATCGTATATGATCAATATCTAATACACATCATTCAACCGACAAGCCGCTTTCAGTATTTGCGCGGCTATTTTTGCCCACTCTGTAATTTCCTCCAGTGCATGCACGTAATGAAAGTTATTGTATGTTTTGTGCTTCAAAGTTCGTAATTTCTTAGTAAATATGGTATTGTGACTGAACAAGCTCGGTCAATAAAGAAGTCATTGTATGGCCAAAGTAATTTTTTGGCCGGCTCTAACGAGGACAAAATGGGAATCACGAAGAAGCAAGATTGACCCATCTTATCCACTCAGGTAACCAATTAGAATACAAGATTTGTTTCATCTTGCCCACTCGTGGAGCCAGCCATGTAATAAAGCACGGTATTAACTGGGTGCTGCTGCATGCAAACAAATCCGCGGTTTTGCTAAGCCAGCTTGAAGTCCGCGCAGTTGATTGAGAGTCTTGCAGAGGGATCTCTGACCTGGCGCACTTCGTGCTCTATGTTACGGGAGTAACGAGCAATCAGGTCCTTAACGGCCTATAGCCACTGAGGCCTAGTTAGTTGCCATTTCTTAAGAGATGGGCTGGTTTGAAACACGAGATAAGTGACCCAATAGTCTTCATTCAAACGCCAGTATTCTAATGCGGACTGTGTTTCTTTTAAGGTCCCGAAATGACAAGACTTAACTTTTGAAACTTGGTAACCTTTCTTTGGTAGTTACAAGAGCAACAAGAATTTACCCAACAAAACACCACGGGAGGAAAATACATCGGAATGTTTCTTAAGTTTTTTCTCTTAACATGTAACAAATCAAATTACTCGGTGCATGTATTGCTTCCGGTGAATAAACACAAACGTACATGCAATCTACAACTAAGCTGCGGAGTGAGTGTTCTAAGTATCGGTATAGACAAACACTATGCTTCTTAAAAACACCCCTTCAGTATTATACCCTTGCAAATACATATTAATTAATGTGGCAACGCAAACTGAAGTATGCGTTCTATCAATTACTGAAAAAGAAGTTTTCAATCAAGGATGGCAAATGCGCATCCGTGGAGAACTCAAACTCTTCTCAATCAAAGTTGGAGAATCAGGGAAATATGCAACGCAAAATCTGAGTAAGCAGGACTAAACACTGCTCAAGAAATACATCTTTCAATGTGTTTGAGAATGGTATCGCTGTCTTCGCCATTAAACTTTCTCAGACAGCGTGGGCATTCATCCAACTGAATTGACTCATCTTTATCAGAATCAAAACTGATTTGTGCATTATGAGTGTCGGCATTACCAGCGGCTGCGGCAGCGGCAGCGGCAGGTGAATCAACAACATCTTCGACTGTATCGGGAAGCACTTCACCGCCATGGTACATAGACTGTGCCGCACTGGATCTTTGGTTTGATGGCTGTGAGACTGGTCCACGGGTAGGATAAGATCCCTGAATAACAATAAAGAATGGAAGCAGAAAGCTTAGCAGCGGAAAATGGATTAGTATTTGAGGTGAGTTTCTTGAGGAAAATCCAGCGACAGATCTTTGAATTCAAAAACGAGTTCAACATCTGTGCCTTTTTAGGGCAAGGATACGATGAAAGAACAACAGCTAAGCGATTTTTTAGTGAAAAAATTTCAGATGTCCCTTACAAGTGGCCACTGGAAGCATACGGGATGCGTGGAAGATACTGGGGGGAATGGAAGTATACGGGAGGAATGGAAACTTATGGGATGCGTGGAAGCTTAAGAGAACTTCCGCACTAAAGTCACCATTGTCCTACACTGATGCATGAGCTAAAAAACACTGAAACGTATGTTGTTGAATAGAGGACACACAATGAGATTTTTACTCCGCTGTGGTTGCTAAAAGGAGCTTAAAGAGCTTAAAAAACCCTACACCGTTCCCTTTAAACGTATGTGCGGCTGCTTAAGGGAAGGTGTTAAGGCATAGATAATATAATTGAGTGTAGTTCATATAGGATGTTCACAAAGCGACCATCAACAGGAACCACCAAACAGGATAGAGTAGTTTATGACTGCTTTTGACTGTACAATGTTTATACGTTTAGGTTTCCCTCATCTACCTTGCCACATATTGTGTGATTAATTTATGTATCAACCAATTTCAATTCCCATGTTCAACATCAATATTCTTTTAATACTCTTGTTTAAAAATAGCTTTGGTGTATAACAATTTGTACCCAATAACACAGCCTGTGCCAGACTGTCTCTCTCCCCAGCCCCCGCGCGTTTTTCGTATCAGTTTTCACGATCCCTGAACATTAGAGCGATTTTCGTATGACCTTGAGATGAAAACGCGCAAACAAAACAGAAACAACAAACGAACGGAAATAGAGCGATTTGATTGGTTTATCGAACGGACACAAACGCGCGTGGCTTTTGGTTGGTTAAGCGAACGCTCGGGTGAAAACACTTCATGACCGAGAACTTTCTAGAAATCAACCGATACTTCGCTTTGACGTCATACTGCAATACGATTGGTCAATTGAACAATGCCTTCTCCACATTAGGGTTTTCTTTGGTGGGAAAACAAAGATGCCATGTTTTGATCTTTTCATCCATTGGCTGATAAAACAAATAACGAACACTTACCGAAGCCATTTTTCAAGGTCATACAAAAATCGCTCTACTATCTTGGAGCCTGTTACAGGAAATCGATAACATGGGACTAACAGTAACATCTAACATGACTAACTGAAAAAAATAATAGATTACTCCTTACCCTTGGCATTAGAGGATAATTTTGCCGTGACCAATCTTGAGTTGTGTAGTTCTGCCCATAAGGATTGTACTGGTTACGAGAATATGACTGGCATCCATAAAAAATTAATAATACAAATCAACCAAACTCTCAGAAAAATCACTAGAGACAGTATGATTCTCAGACAAGGACGACTGTGAGAACAAGAGTTTCACAGTATCTAAGAGTGCGCGCGCACACGAGAACCAGGTCATTTTGGCAGGAGGGAACACGTGATACATGTAGCTGTCATCATTCTATTACGATTTTACCAAGCATGTCATAGTGATGGAAACAGGTTATTTTGCGATCAGGAGAGGGCTTAACCCTTTAAACCCTAACATTAAAATTCAAATTCTCATTTGTTGTCACTATACGTTTTCAATAGAAGAAGTGGGGAGAATTTGTTGAAGTATCAATTAGATTCATCTTGTGTCCTCAATTCTCATGACTACTGTGTTTTATAAAACAGTGAGATTACAAGGAAAAATTTGATACTGATCACTCTTAGGGCTTAAGGGGTTAACCTCCTTCAACAAAAATAACTGTGTTAATTTTTCTGTTGAAAAAAAAGTAAAATGAAGCTTTCCTGGGTATTTGCTTTTTTTAAGAATGCAAAAAAAAAAAAACTATTGGTCAAATCTTGTCCTCATAATTTGTCACCCTCGTCATCAAATCTAAATGTCTCTAATAATAAACCACTACATGCATATCCTTCTTCTACACAAGGCACTGGCTTTCGAAATACAAGTGAAAGGGAAACAAGAGATGCCACACTCATTCAGAAAACATCTTGGAAGTTTCAAGCCATCTCAACTGCTGTCTGAAAGTGACTGGACTTTTATGTCATTTGCACGCGGAGCACAGAGAAAAATAAGTCAATTGGGGAGGAACTCAACGTGGAAGATAAAATTAATGGTTAGAGAACTTTAAAAAGAACCGAAAGCTGAAGTATATTTTGGCCATTTAAGAAGAAGTGAGGACTTTCAAAAGAAAAGATAATAGATGAAGAAGATATAATGTGGGAAAAGAGAAAGAGGAAGACTGAGAAGGAAATGGGAAAGGGACATATGGCATGTTCTTGACATGTCGCTAAAAGAAGTTTAAAGCTAGGCACTTGATAGAGATCGCTTCCGCTGTGCGTTCAAAGATGAAACGTCCAATAGGATAAGCAGTTAGATTAGTAGCAAGCGGTCCTGACTAGGATCCTGTAATCACGTTGTAGGTGTAGGAGTAGATGTCTTACAGTAAGTAAGACTTACCCCTAACTGCGGTCCATAGACATGTTGTTGCAGGTCTTGTTGTCCTCTCAGTAATCTGTCTCTCTCCCTGTCATGTACCTCTTTAATGGCTTGCACCCTAGCTCTCTGTTCAGCTACGGCTCTGGCTCTTTCAGTCAACGGGTTTTGGTGTTGATAGCCACCCTGATCAATTAATAAAATTTTTATTACACTTTTTTACACTACGAGGGAGAAAGCAACTTTTGAAGACAAAAATGACAAAGTGTTTACAATAATGCTGGAAACTCCTGCACACTTGTCTGAAAGAGTATTGCCAACAGATGACTTAATATTATGTCTCTGTGTTCTGCACTCTAGAGACCTCACCATGGACCTTTGAGTGTTATTGTAAAATATGAATGATTTGACCACACAATTCCAGCTTGAAATGAAACTAAGTTTTACTTGAGTTTTGAACCCTTGCTTGACATCAATTCTATAATCTATGAAATCTTTGATAATAGAAAGTTGCTGGTGACTTCTTAGATTGAAATTAAAATACAATGTAATGGGGTTTCCTTCTCACGAGGGCGTGGTGTGCAATTATTGCATTATATTTCCCCATCTCTTTATCTAGCTTAAACTGGTGTTAGTCATGATTTTAATAGCTTACCCCAGTACTGTAGCTAGTTGCCCTTAACTGCTGCTGTAAGCTTTCCTTTTCCCTCTTTTCTCTTTTGAAATCTTCTTCATATATTTGAACCTGCGTTAAAATAACAAACAAAAACAAGTAGAAACATTTTTAACCTAGAGTGTACATGTAACTGTTCATTTCTATGTGAACTTGACTTTCGGTGCAACGTTATGATTAAATTATATTATATTATGTAGACAGACAACAGGGTTTACAAATGAGCATATAGCCACAGAGGAATAAAGAAAACCTACCACTAAAAACAGAAATAAGAGAAAAAAAATATTACTGGTATCTAGTAAAATAATTGACCAATTATTGGTTAAAGCACTTGCTCCAGGGACAGTGTAAAATTTACTTAGTCTATAGCATTTTAAGGAGGAAGGATGAAAAAAATTAATATCAGTAAAAGTTCACACACAAACATTATATTAAGGTGTCTGGACTAAGGAAGCCAAGTCTGTAAATAGCCCATAGAAAAATGACGTAAAGAAGTGCCCAACTGAACTTAATGTTCGAAAAAAGCTGAAAATTAAAATAAATGAGTACAATATGGTATGCTACATCTGACGACCACACTTATGTGCCCGCAGGGTTAAAAAAACATCCAGCTGAAGAGAAGGTAATAACACGAAAAGGTAAAGGTGCACTTTACGCCACGGAGCTCACATCACCGGAGATTGTTCCAGTTTCTGTGCCATAAAGCACCTGTGAGTGTAGAGACTGCTCTCTGGATGGGATGCCAGCCAATTGCAGGGTGACTCACTCCCAGCAGTATTCTGCTGGTACCCATTTATACACTTGGGTGAAGAGATCGAGAAAAAGTGAAGCAAACTTTCTTGTCTATTAAAGGAGACTAAGTGATGGCAAGGCTCAAACCCAGACCAATGGATCCAAGTCTAACCTGTTCACCTCTTTGTCACCACGGCTCCATGAAGAGAGGATGAGAGGACAGATTATTAGCGCCGACTTTAAGGTAGAGGTTAAGTTACTAGATGGCCAGGCACATAACTGGGATGTCATGATGTTACATCCATCACTGAAGCACGAAAAATGTGCCGTGGTTCTCCCACTTTTCAATGAGATTAAGGAAAACCATGTCACAAACTGCCACCATCAAACACTCTGGCCACCTGTGCTTGCTAAGTACATGTACTCCACATTGCTGTGATACCGAACCTACCAAACAGATGTTGGTTGACAGCAGCCTGGTTCGCTGGTCCATAAGGACACGCTGTTGTACAATGTCAGTACTAACTGGTCAGGGCTACTCAGTTTAATGAAGTGTCGGAGCCTACAGGAAGAGTTGCTCAGATGGCTTCGACAATGACTGACAGTGACTGAAGAAACAATTGTAATTCATGTATATGTATGTCAGAGCAGAGACACTTAATCACAATAATGTCATCAGAACTGAATTCTTACTCTGAACTTTGGTGCAACCTCAATACACTATAGTAGCATTTTGCTATTTTGCAAGTTTTTAATGCAAGAAGGGTCATTTTTAAACAACAACTTTACTCATTTTGTTTTAAGAATGATAGAACTGAAAATAATGAATCTGACAGCATTTTGAATCTGGCTAAATGTAATATTTTTTTGACAAAATAAGGACAAGCCCTAATATTGCATAAAAGTGAACTATAATCTAAAAAGATTTATGTAAATTTCAGCTGGGATAGTGGCGAAAGTACCACGCCAGAGAACCTTTTTCCAATACAGAGCACTGAAGTTGCACCAAAGCATAATTCTCTATTCACTGTAAAATGATATCAGTATACTTGAACTTTCTTGTGCCTCTGCTATAGACCTTGCCAGGATTAAGAGGTCACTGTGATGAAAAGGCCAACCATGTCAGAAATAGCATTTCTTAAAGTCATAAATAATAATTATTTATACAGAAAATCCATTTTGAGATGTTGTATCAAGCTACTAATTCCTGCACCCGGAACAAAATTGTGTGAAAAGCTGAACTGTAGTCTATCCAAGTGAGGAGCACAGCTGAGATGTTGAACTACCCGTAAGTTCCTAACTCCCACTCCCACAATTAGTATTGTGTCATGTTTGTAATGCTGTTGTGTACAATATACTTTCAATGTATGGTAAGAATTTGTTACCGTTATTTCAAATGTATGCCTGTTCATCACAATGACCATCATAGCCTTAGCAAGGTCTAAAATTATAGACAAAACTTACTTGCTGTTCGAGAGCCTGAACTTGTTCTTTAACAGCTGCAAGTTCATCTCGCATTTTTTCCTTCTCTGCCTGGTTACGTTCGCGATCTTCTCTTTCAGTAGCAAAATCGTCAGCGTAAACTCTCAGCTGCTGTTTCAGTACTTCAATCTGATCAATCACCTCTGGGGGGATATTCTGGTTGTAGGGCGTGGTCCCTGGCCAGGAGGGTGGGCCAGTTGTAGGTGCTGTGGCAGAAGCTCCAGTTGGCAAGGCAGCTGCACCCAGCAGAGAGGGATGTGAAGATGGAGGTTCCATAGAGGAGTTCTGGCGTGCTGGAGGCTGCTGGTACTGCAATGGCTAAATAAGAAGAAGGAACAAAATGTCATCATTCCCATTTTCTGTTAAGCACAACCTACAGGTGTCCACCCTTATAGCTGTAAGTGAAGCATGGTGACACTACTATCTTTTAATAAAAGTTAACAACAATTTATGGAAGAAAGTATTTTCTACAGCTGATGCCAACTTACTTACAATCAGCATGCAAAGAAAGTCATGTCCGATAGCCCGGAGTTGTGGATTTTGCAATCGGGCTACTAAGTGAATCCTGTTCTTAACTTGCCCTAAGGGCAAGTGAAATTTTTTGTGAAATTCAAATTATGGAAGAACTATAATCAATGCAGCTCATTTAAATTGTTTGGGGCTACTTAAAAGACTCTTAGGCTAGTACATACTAGCAACAACTTGCCCGAATGGCAAGCCGTAAAACCGACTTTCTTAATGCACCCTGTGCACTCCCCTTAAGTAACAAGGAAGTCTTGGATTTAATACACCAAAGCTAACTGTCTAACTCCTTGGAGTGACCAATATCTCAATCATCAATTTTCTCATAATGATATTAATACATAATCAAGAGGAAAGAGTATGAGAATTATGAAACAATCACCTAAGCTGGAAAATGCTTTGATCTTTAAGTAAAATTATATCAACTAATTCTTTAAGGAAAGGTATGGAGATCAGTCAAGAAAATTTGTATGTCAGCAATGGATTCATAGGTTTAGAGCTTTTTGACCCCAAATAGAGTAGAAACCTTACTGTCTAATTATATTATAAGCAGTTCTTCTAAAACAAGAAATGAACAAAATAACATCTTGGTATAGTATGGGCTTGATACTACTTATATCATAATGTATCTATTGAGTCTATTACCAAAGAATGGTTCCTCATCTGTAACTGCAGGTTGTTTATCTCAAGCTGTTTCTGCTGAAGCTCACTTTCCAATTGCTTGCAGCGCTGATCTAGCACCTAGAATAGTTACAAGGCATAAAACAAGAAGGTTTACATTTACCACACAAAAACACATGATAGCTGATCACCGAAGAATTATTGTTTGTACACATACCACTCTAACCCCTAAACTATATATTTTCTCAGTGATGGCAGTGATCACATTACCATCAATTTGAAACCAGCCTGAACTTGCAAATAACTTTTTGTCATGAGCTTTTATTGGATGAAATTCTAGGAAAAGCTGTCACAACTTGGAGCTCCACCCTTCCTTTACAGTGTAACACATACCCTATTTTCCATCATGGCAGGTTCTGGAAACTGACCAGGTCTTCTACCAGTGGAGATTAGAACTTGAATTTGCTGCTTCAGATCAGCAATTTCTTTGTTATTGGCTGCTGCCAGCAACTTGTACTGTTCATCCCACTTATGATTTACATCAAGAATCTTTTGAACAATAACAGAACACTGTTTGACTCTACAAGTTTAAGTTAAAATTCTAGTTAGCAAACCAACAAGTTTTCAGACATGTTCAGCATAGTGTTTGTTCAGAACAAAAGTGAACTATTTTGTTTCAGTCTGCTGATCAGTTAGTCAAGAAAATTCTAGTATCAACAATCACGTACATCTCCACCATTACTAGATTCAATAGTCATTAGTGGACATAATTATTTAGAGTTACACTGTAGCTGTTAGTCATATCAGATCAGTCTGTTGTCATTCAATATTTCAATCACTTTTTTATTTTCAATCCAGTCAAAATAATCATATCATTGTAAGGTGGAATTTGTTGGATTCTTCATTCCACAAAGTGACTCAGTCTGTTGTAGACCCTTTTACCTCTTCCTTTAGCTTCAATGCTTCATCCTTCTCAGCTTTTGTTTGCAAAAGCAGTCGCTGAAGTTCAGTAACCTGGCGCTGTAGTTGTGTACAGCTCTCACAAGGTGCAGGTCCCTGTTGCGATAGTGGTGACTTCAAGATGAAAGACTTTTATGGGAAAAATAAAAGAAAATCAATCTATATAATTTTATCCTAAATTATAATATATGCCTGCTTAAGGTTAATACAATAGACTTTCCTGTAGTTGAATGTGCAACAAAAACGAGACTTATTTTCCAAATCTAATTCAGCTGTTGGCTTATAATAATGGTATAGTGGCAAGAACTTTTTTGTACAAGTTTGATGGTTTCTTGAGGTCTTGATCCTGATCTTCGATTTTCTCTTTTCACTTACATGTAATTTAATTTAATTACATGTGTGGCAAGTGAATTACTATTTCCTTGAATTGAATTGTGTCATACAATGGCAAATATGAAATACAATGGTGAGAAAAGCCAACAGAAGTTATAGTACCTCATCTGAGAGTGAGACAGCCGGACTTCGTTCTGGAATGACAAATGAAAGTTTCCAGTCTGCTGCTGTGGTTGTTTCATGCTGGCTTTTAACTGCAGTAGTCTTTTGGAATAACTTTAGTTCACTTTGAATTTGTCCAATTTCTTCTTTGCTTTGATCGAGTTTCTCCTTCAGCTCTTGCACGACATTTTCATGAGAAGCCTAGCAGTTTAATTATTGGTAAACAAACAAAAATAAACATCTAGGACTGATCAAGAGTGAATAAATAAATAGATAAATAATTATAATAATAACAATAACAATAAATACATATTAAAAAAGTTTCAAGGGTGACTCTGGTCCAGTGTGGGTTTCTCCTACACAGCAATAAATAAGCATGCAGCTGGTACCAATAATGTGAACCTCCTGGCACCAGGTGTTTGAAAGCTGATTAGCATACATGTAAATCTAAGGTTAAACTTTCCATACCTACTGCTTCCTGTTTCTTTTCTTTTAAGCATTTTCTCTGTTAATTTTAACTTGTTACATCAAATTGTAGGGTACTAAGATTTCAGAGGAATCTCCCTTGTGAACAGTGACCTAAACTCAAATTTCACACTACTGTATCTAGACGTTGCTTTGAAAAAGGCAGTGTTCACATTGTGCCGGGCACAGTGCGCGAGTATGGAACTTGCTGGGCACTAATGTGAACACACCCTTTTTTTCAAGTACCCCTGCTAGAATTCAGGCACAGTGTTAGTGGCCGAGAACAAGGTCGAGACTCTGTACTTGTGGGAACAAAAGTGGCCATCCAGTCCTAGTGTGCACACCATTTTTGGTAAGTTCTTGGGCAGTTCACTGCTCTGTATTTGCTGCTAGGCTCTATTAGGGTCTAAAAATAGGGTCTGAAAAGGCGAAATGGAGTAACTATGTACACAGTTACATAACGGGTACTCAAGGTGTGAACACAACACCATTTTGTGTTGGTACCCAGGCACTGGTTCCCGACTCCAAGTGTGGAAAGCCCCAAAAATGAACCTGGGAGAAGAGAGACAAACTGTACTGTAAGTAGTTTTGATTGACACCCACCTCCCATCCTTCATTCAGTTGCAAGGAAACACAGATACATGAAACATTAAAACAAACCTGTTCCTCTTCCATAGCTGCAAGCTTAGTTCTTAACTGTTCCTCCTCCGAGATCAAAGCACTTGATAGTGTCTCCCTCGTTCTTGCCTGTTTGGCATACTCATTAAGCTTGGAGTAAAGACTTGCAAGCTTTCCCTTTATCTCTGCGTCTCTGTCATTACCAGGAAGTCTTTCCACATTCTCTTGCAAGGAATATGCCTCTTTAAGAAGCTGACCAATTTCATGGTTTATATGCTGGAACTCTGTATAGATCTCCTTAGGTAAAAACAATTTCATGTGGTTTCAAAAGGAAGCAATTGGAAGGAACCCACTACAGTACACATTCAAGCCCAGTGAGAAAGTTGCCAAAAGACCCACCTTCCAATTACTGTGCAGTGGGTGGGACAAATTATACAGTAAAATGGATAAGCAACTTGTATCTTCTGCAGGAAGCTGATAGTTGAAGTAAAATAATGTTATGTACCAAGAGATGGGCATGACCAGTTTGTAGTATTAATCTTCCATTGGTGGCATCTCATTCGTTATCATTACAAATAGAATGATGTTATGTACACGTGAACATGCACAAATCAACACGGCACTTGAAAATTGATCCTCAGTCATAAATTTATCTTCCAGCAATAACACCACATGACTTCCTTGTGTCTTGGCAAGATATTCTTGGTCATCACATGACAAGTGCCACGCATTAACAGATATTTATATTTACATACATGTAAACATACTATAAAATAATTTTAAAATTATAATTCATCAAAATATTCAAGTATTAATAGCCACCAATAACTTTTTATGATATTAATAGACCTTTACTGTCAAAGTAATAAAACCATGAAAATCTGAAACATTTTAGGAAGGTTCTTTGTGTTATGGCCGATCAAAGGTCAATCGATCCCTCTCCTCTTTTAAGAAAAAATTGAAGATTAATTTATTGAGTAAGTATGATAACAGTTTATAAATCTTTCCATCTTTGACTTTTCGCCTTCCTTTCTTCTATTGATGTGAAACAGCTCTAGCTCATAGTTCGAGGAGGCCTAACCTCTCATAAGCTCCTATAGTTTCTGTTAGGTCTCCTCGCCACTTCTTTTTTTTTTTTTTTTTCTTCCTCTTTTCAAATATTTTTTGTAATTATTATGTGGCAAATAAAATAAATAAATAAATAAATAAATAAGGGAACACCAAGGCATCCAAGTTAGCCAAAAAACCACCAACTAATATTTATTACTATGATAATATTGCCAATTGTAGGTTAGTATTCCCAAACCCAATAGACAGTATTCGTATTCCCCGACAGTCCTGGGACGAGTATGCCTTGATTATGAATGCAAGGCTCATGCGGGGAACTTCTCGCCAAGAGGACAAACAAATATGAGAAAACTGCTGCTGAGTTTGCCGAATTAAAGGAAACTTTTTAACATTGTAAAGTTCCGAAGGGCTTACATACTTGAGAGATCATTATTTTAAACAACAAAAGGAAGATCTGCTCATTATTACTAAGAAAAACAGCGATTCTAACCATAACTATATTGACGAGAAGAGTGCTTGGTGAGCGAGTTTATAATTTAATATAAACAGAGATGTTCTCAAAATCCCCGAAGCCATTTTAATTGTAATTTTCAGTGTCCTTTAAACTTTTTGAAGAATATCTTTTGTTGATATGGATGTAATTATCGAAAGCCTGCAATAAAGTTGCAGTGATGTTATCACACCTACAAAACAGTTGAAATTTTCTAACAGAGCGGGTGCAAAATCTTGAATGTGTCTTGAAGTAAACCAAACGACTCATTCAGTGGATAATTACTCATCAGGACGGGGCTTAGCGTTCTGCACACAGTCCATGTGTATTTTAAGGAAGTTAAACCGGTTTGAACAAAGATGACTAGGTTAAGTTTATTTTTAAATTTAAGTTACATTATCTTCGATAAAAACTGTGCGAGAGTACAAAAACGTGCACGCAGTTGACCACAGCGTTTGGTACAGATGATAATACTAAGCAGTTTAAACTCCACACATCAGATTCACACAAGAGAAAAAGAATAATAGCAAGAAGAAAATTTTATAAAAAGGATTCGAGTACTGACATTTTGACACAATATACCATTTTCTTGATACTTCTTGTTTCTTCTTTTGGCTTCGTGGCTTTCAAATTTTGCTGTTAGTACCAACAGCTCTTCCCACAGTTTTGTTTTGTGAAACAGATATCCCTTTAGCTTACCCGTAAGGTTTCAGCTTTTAAATCTTGCAGTTTTTTGCTGATTTCTATCGTTTTGCAGCGATTCAGCCGCGACTAACTGATGTTTGTTTGTGTTTTTGCCAAAAAGTTCCCCGCTTTAGCCTCGCAATCATGCTGTGAAGTCTCTCGTCCCAGGGCCGTCGGGGAATACGAATATCGTCTATTAGCTCTTCCCTTACAACACTATAACATTCCAGAAATATTTCTGAAGTTCACGGTTTTGTGAGTTTCCCAGTAAAATATTAGGTTGACAAATAAAATAATTATGTGACCTCTCATGCAAAAAAATTTTCGCAAGTGAAAAGATGAGAACCAGATAGCCAAGCCATTAGGAAAGAAATGGCCAAATGCCTGAGTAAAAGAAGGCAACTGATTTTATGAACAGATAAGTTCAAATGGATGATCAATTTTGGTAACTAATCTCTATCCATAAATTGGAAGAAATCCAATTCTTATTCTTATTCTACATTTGGGCCCAGGCTCAATGCAGAAGACCATCACCACCCAAGAGCAGACTGCAGTTGCAATTGATCCATTCCTTCCCAAACTTGTTCCAATACATGTAGGTATCCAAGACCATCACTGTGGTTTTTGCTCTTTGAAATCCAGGTTTGTAGGGGATAAGTTTTGTTTGCTTTTTCCTTGTTAGTTATTGAATACGAATATTATTTCTTATGAATTTTATGGTCTTTGAGCTGGATAAAAACCCTCCAACCTAAGGATAATATATTGAGGGTACCAATAACACATTAAAATATTAATGCTGCAGAGTAAATGTTGGCAGATCAATCAATGTTACACTATTATTGTACCTTGATATGAAATTCTCCAGGTAATAATGATGGATATCCTTCAGATAATGACTGGGGACCAGAGACAGTTGTTACATTGATGTTATAATCATGAATTCCAACACTTGACCTTGTCAAGGATGAATGACAGCTGCCACTCTGCTTTTCTCCTGTGCTTTGGTTGTCGTCATCGTTAACTGTGCAAAGTGAAAGGTCAGCTTGTGCTGCATTGATACCTTTTTGCAACAAGCTTGATTTTAATTGCTCAATTTCTTTTTTCAGTCTTGCATTATTTTCTTGTGAATCTTGAAGGACTTTCCCTGTCAATTATGGTGTAATTTTCAAACACATTAATATTTAGAACATAAACTTTTTAGAATAGATTGATTTATTGTTTTGTAGATGTTCATAACTGTGATTGCATGCTTGATTATACATGTACAGTGTATTCTAACGACAGCTACACAACCTCTAACCAGTTACTGTTTAAAAGAAAATATACATATAATTAATAATTGTAAATCCAAACTTAATTTGTGCTTTTCTCCCAACACACCTCATAGTATGGAGGTTGCTGCTGGTTGATCATAATGTCTAAACTGCTGTTTGGCCAATGAACCTTGTAATAGTTTTACTTTTTTTGACAATAAAGAAGGGTTGTACAGAACAAGGTCCCAAGTAAGATGTACTCCCCTTTTGTTCAAAACAGAAATACATTAATACAAATTAGACAGAGAATATACATTGTAGCAGCTTTAAGAAAAAGGCCACTTAAGGGGTTTACCACGTAACACTACAGTGTATTTCACTGTATTCCAAGCCATGCATTACTTTTCTAGGAAAATAATAATTATTCTTGGTGTAGAGTAATTTTTTTTCCTTTTTTTAAAAATTTTCATTCGAATTGCTGAACATACTGTACAGTTTTAACCCTTTAAGCCCCAAGATTCACATACAAATTCTCCAAACTCATCTCCATGCATTTCTTTCAAGAATAGTTGAAAGAATTTGGTTTAAGATCAAAGTATTCTCCCTCTGGTAATCAATTTATTTTTTCAATCAATTTAGTAACTTTTTTTTCGAACATATGATATATTTTTAAGGGAATGAATTTTTTTAATAAAAATTAAGTGTCTTTTTTTTTAATCAAAAGGAATAATGTAAATAGTGCTTTGACTGAATAGTTTTTTAAGTGAAATTAATTGTAAATAAGATTTTTTAGTTAGCTTTGTTATCAATAAAAGATTTGGATTTTTTTTTTTTAATTTAGTAATTCTCGTAACCTTTACTCTTGATGATCTGCTGATGTTGGTAGGAGAAAATTGATGTTGGTCAGGCTTGGCACCTAAAGGGTAAAGTGACCACCCAAATAGCAAAGTGGGGGGGGGGGGGGGGGGGGGGGGGGGGTCAGACCACCAGGAACCAGAAATCTTATAAGCTGAGCTTTTCCAAATTATAATCAACAAAGTGTCACTATACCAAGAACTTGCACTCCTTGGGCTCTGACTTGTAGAACTTTGTTTTCTTGTTGTAAATGTTCGACTCGTTTTTCTAGTTTCAAAATGTCTTTGTCTTGTGTACTAAATGTTTCGGATGCGTCTTTCATCTCACTCATAGCATAAAACTGGAACTGTTTTTAATACATATGTTTGCCCTCCAGACTGTTTATACTCCTAAACAACACAGAAAAAAAAAAGATTTTAAATAATTTACCCAATAGTTCCAACTCTAGTGAAACACTACATACAAACCCATCCACAATGAGTGCGTTTTTGCCTTTTAATGCTTGCATGTTTATGTTGTTTGGGCATATTTTGAGGGCCACTAGCTATTCAGTTGAAGCACTGTCCCGTGTTACCCTCATTAAATAAAGTTGATTATTATTATTATTATTATATTTTAAACAACTTGCCATAAAAAAGGTTCATATGCTCATAGATAGGAAGAACAATTCAATGCATATACTTTTTCTATAGATATTCCGTGCCATAATTTCACTATGGTGAAATAATAATGCCGTAAAAATACTGGACCAAACAATCCTAGCAAATATTTCTTATATTTCTTGAATTTCTGACCTTGGATTCTTGCTTCAGATCATCAACATGTTTATGATAAATAAAGCTGACCTGACAATTTAAAAGGATGCATCTATACACCTTAACAAGATGAATTATTACAAACACAGTGGTCCAATTCTCTCAAAACCATCGAATACTCTTTAGATTAAACGTTCTGGTTTTAACAGAATGGCAAATTTTGAGGTATCAGCTATTTTGGCAGAAGTCTCCTTTTTCTTGCTTACAGAAAATAATACAACAAATTAACAAAATGTCCAAAATCCCACCAAATTGTACATTTTTACCTTGGTTTTCAGGCAAAAAATATTTTGAATATTACAAATGTACCTGCTATAAAACAATGACAAAAAGAATGATCCTATTTACCCCCTAGCTTCTTCTTATTTAATTGAGACCAAAGTTGTATTGTGATGTCACTGCTAAATCATTTTCCTTTCTTATACGTACGGGAAATTGTAAGGTACTTCCACCCAGGAAGTGGTGGGTTAGAATTGATCGCCCCCCAAAAA
This sequence comes from Porites divaricata, assembly GCA_038088405.1. Lineage (NCBI taxonomy): Eukaryota > Metazoa > Cnidaria > Anthozoa > Scleractinia > Poritidae > Porites > Porites divaricata. The sequence continues at coordinate 42,881,928 of JBBMOI010000001.1, forward strand.
ATGGTGAGCAGAAGATATAAGCAGTGCTCTTACGCAACTTCCTCAAAAACAAACATCAGAGTCAGAGTATGCATACCAAATGTGTTGGGGGTAGGGTTAGTGTTAGGGTTAGATTCTCATGGGAATACACTGATTATAATATTTATCTTTGTGTTTACATTCGTGTAATATTTTCAACTTATCAAGGATTAATTGCACTTTAAAGGGCATTAGATATTGCATTTTCAGGCTGGAAGGAACTGTTTTAATCATTTTTCTCTCCAGAAGTTGTTGTTCAACTAGAATGAAGGACACGAAACTAAAATATCAAACACAGTCTTTTAATTGTTTATATTCTAGAAAAAGCCCCCGCAACCTAATTAAGATGATAGCAATGCCTTCGCAAAGAACTCTCAAATACGGTGTCTATTACACTCAGGAACACAAAAAGGAGACAACCAAACATTTCTTTCCAAGGAAACTCAGCCTCCACAAAATATTCAATTTTAGTTATCATTAGCCTGAATTCTTTTGTAATGCAATCTTATTTACAAGCAACGCGAGTCAAACGGTGGGGAAGTGGGGAACCCCCCGGGAAGGGTTGAACTACATGTACAGACAAGTCTGACGCTTTATGTAATGGGTAAGTTTAAAGACAATGAACATTCCCTCACGTAAAAACCTTTTTGAGCCATATGGATGTACTGACCTTGAGAACAGTGTATTAATACTGGCAAACAGCCATTAGTTATCCGCCATCAGCCATTGTTGATTTTGGCCTACACTGCGTCGCAACCCGTTTGTGTCGAGCGATAAAACCTAGCGATTCTGGTGCAAACAATTCACTCAAATTGCAGTTAAAAAAGCAAGTGTTATTCATTTGAAATTTTCTTTCAAGGAGAAACACTGTTCAATGAGCAAGAAACGCTCACGAGACACTCGGGCTCTCGGCTGCAGCGGGCGGTTCGACAAAATGGCGGAACACCAAAACGCGGAGGTTAGGACTTTCATTAGGGGATTCCCCGTACACAGCTAGTCAGCTCTGATTGGCTAGGTTCGCCTTACGTTCTCGCGTCATCCAATCGTGTGTCAGAAATTTGGTAGCCCGATACCTCATACGTTAATGAAAAATTTGCAAAAACTCTAATAACGCTGGGTTGTTATAGAATTTTACTGCTTTTTTGAAACGTATCATGTAGTGGCAGTACACTGTCAATAGTGAATACACTAAGTGGTTTGAAAATAAAGCTCTAAGCATTTGAAAACTGAAAAAAGCATACTGTCGGTGCAACACCAACGAGGTTTACCCAGAAGTCGATTTTTTAGATCGACGAAGTCAAAACATTTACCAGCATAATTTTTCTTCGGCTTGAGGAATTTGTGTCCAGTTCGTAGGGTTTTTGAAATTATTTAAATTACACATATCTTATGTTTGCTTTTAGTTTCTCCCTTGAAAATGTTTCGATTGTGAGTTACGATTGAACGGCCAAGAAGGTAAACAGGAAGAGCGCAAACTGAAAAGCAAGGATATTTCTATCAATCGTAAAAATATAAAATTGCCTTCATTGGTTTGGGCGAGTTCCACTCATCTAGCTATCTCTAGAGCCTTTGAACTGAAATCCCCAAGCGATTTCCCCCGTGATTTGCGTTTCGACACGGAAATATCATCGGATATATCCTCATACAACTGAGAAATGAAAGTGTCTGCTTACGCGAAAGTTGTGTTGACCCTTTTATTTTTTTGAATACATGACAAAGGGGATCTCCCCTACCCCCCAAAAAAGGGTTTAAGTAACCATGCATACTCAACATACTTGATATGAGGGACCCCTGTTTATGCTCCCCTCTTGGTAAAGGGCACCTAGGGCAATTACCGTGACCCCTCTGAAACTGACCTGGAGTTACCCTAGTATAAAGGCTCAATTCCGCTGGACAAAATAAGCAAAAGCCCTGGGACTAGCTAGATTGAAGGTATCCCCAGTTTCTGTGACATCATTCTCGGATGTCTCCTGATCATCCCTTGGCCTGCGTATGTACCTTTCAAAACAAAAAACTTTCGAAACGGTCTCTTTCCTAGAGGCGGGGTTACCCTTATCCGTACTTGTTTCGTTCCCAGTCTACTGGACAAGGGCGGTAACTGTAAGACAGTCTCCCTGCGTACACGTATCTCCGCAAACAAAGGGCGAATGATAAAATTATTGATCACTTGACCTTCCACAAGATTTTACCCTGTGATTCTTCTCTTGTGTTCTTTCCACTCAATTATGTCCTCTGTTAGCACTTACAATAACCAACTTTCCCCTTTCTTGTTCATGGCATACTTCAGCCTATTTGCGGCAACAACACACGGTTAAGGACTCCTTTAGTTCTTCACATTGGGCCAAAACAAACAGACATCAATAGCCTAGTGCCCTCGTGGAACAAGATTTGAATTATCTTTGAAAGGTACCCTGAGTACGTGGGTACCCCCCCCCCCCCCCCCCCCCGTTGCACGCCAAGGCACAGCTCGGGATACATGCGCAGTAGCAAACAATCGAGAACTAAAAACTATGAAATGCCCTAGTTAGGCGTATTGAAGAACACAATCGGAGTGAGTAAATCGCATTCCGTGCGGTACATACAGACTGATAAAAACAGGCTAAAACCGGTAGGATTGATTCAGTCTAAAGCTGTCTACTAACTGTTTACACAGTCGTTCCGAACGCTTCAGTCGTTTGATGATTGGTCGCATTTAAAGACCTTTGCAAAAGCAGGGCTGTTATGTAGCCTTCCGTTAACAAAAAAAGTTGTGCTGTCCAGTGGATAGAGATTATCCTTATCCAACAGTCTTATCAAAATAGGATTAAGAAAATAAGCATTAAAAAAATACGATATCGGTAACGACATCACTTTGTTGTTACCACTTTTTATACTGAAGTATTAATGAAAAACACTAGGCTCCAGTTGTTCAAAAGCTGGATAACACTGAACGATGAATAAATCACTTTCCAGCCGAAAAAGAATTAGGAAAATCAATTTCGTTTCCACTGAGCAGTAATTTATCCGGTGGATGGTGTTACTCAGCTTTTAAACAACAAGGGTCTAGTGTTTCCATGGTTACTTCCGTATTGAAGTGGGCGGTTGTCACTGAACAGCGTGATTATGCCTAAGTTGCCTACTAAATGCAAAATTGAGTTAATAATCTTAATGCAATATTCACACTTTCCAGTTTAGACTTTAACCTAAACTTAGTCAAGTACAGAACACAGCAATAAACGACAAGACTGATCTCACATTTGGAAGCCTGTGTACAGCTGCCCCCTCCCCTCTTATTTGGCTGAAAATGGCACAACATGTACTTCGGACATCACAATACATAGGTCCTGCCACTGACCGCCAATTTGACTTTATATGACTTTGATCTGATGCACAACTTCTGCATAAACTCGGTCGAATGCAATGATAATCAGACCGGAAGTTAAATGTCACATCACCTTAACATCTTGGTCCGTACAAGGAAGTAACTACATTCAAATTTTTGCAATTAGCGAACCAACCTGCATGAGTTGAGGCTTCAGGCATTATTTGCTTGACGAGAAGTGTGCGAAAAAGCTGCTTAAACTGCACGGTTTTGGTCAGAAGCGAAAGTGACTATAAAGCCTTTCCAAGAATTAAGTCAAAAATAGCAGATTACAATGATTGTGTTTAACCAGGAGCCCATAACCGAAAGTTCAGTTTATTGTATATCGCTTTCAATAGGGGAATCAAAATTTTTACTTAAATAGACTGTCATGAAATTAAATAAACTACGTACAGTCTTATATAAAATACAATGACTGCCGTATCTGCAAGATTCTATAAACGCCTACATACAACGCAATAAATATTAATCACAAAATCTCGTCCCAGGCGTCCCTCGTTACGAACTCGCGTTGCGTCTTGGGAAGCATACACTTTGATGCTCTCTCGCGAAAGTAACGCCTCGCTATGAGGTAGTTGACGTAGTCGACACCAAACACGTGAATTGAAGCGGGCGTCCGTTTTCGAAGTGTCTGGATCAGTCGGATGAAACGATGTTTCTAATGTTTGTACTTGACTTAGATTCTCTACAGTTTTTTAAAAGAAACTTACAGCTAAAGAACGCAAAATGTCAGTGTAATTTAATAAGATCTGATTTCCAGGATTTCAACGAATCACGATTCCCTCTGACCAAGGACCAACGCTCGAAATGTCAGCTGTTCGGCAATCTTTCTACAGTAGTAAACTGACTCTACCCGGACTAAGTTGATCAAGTCAAAACTTTCTGCATTGTCTCTTCACAGAAGTTAGCTCCCGCCTGTTTTCTTTTTTAGTATATTTGATAATAAGGAAAAAACGCAGAACTCCTGGTGATTGGACCAAAGCACAAAGCCCTCCAAGCTATTTGAGGGTATTTGCGTGGCTGGCGAATACATCAAAGTCTCCAGTAGTGCTAGAAATATAGGTGTAACGTTTGATTCTCATTTCAACTTGTTGTTGTTGTGAAGTATATGAAATAATTCATTTTTGAACTGCGGTCGTAGATGAAAGTGAAGAATGATCATCGCAGTAAATTTTCCAATTTAAGCAATTGGAAAGAAGAAGCCTGAAAAAATCAGGGCTTCAACGGGATTCGAACCCGTGACCTCCGCGTTGCCGGTGCGTTGCTCTACCAACTGAGCTATGAAGCCACACATTGGTAGAGCAACGCACCGGCAACGCGGAGATCACGGGTTCGAATCCCGTTGAAGCCCTAATTTTTTTTTCAGGCTTCATCTTTCCAATTGCTTAAATTGGAAAATTTACGGCGATGATCATTCTTCACTTTCAGACTACAGTATGTTTAAAACTGTGCTGCTCGTCTGGTGTCCAGAACACTAGTGCTTCGTCAGTTACACTGGCTACCATGCAATCAAACAACGAATAGCGTACATAACGTATAAAGCAATAAAATGCATGGCTCCGAAATATATTGTTGATCTTCTTAAGTGCTCAACCCCAGCTAGTCAACTAAGATCCGCTTCTAACAATCTCCTTGTCATACAAAAGCCTATTCAGAAATCTTATGGAGACAGGTCTTTCCGAGTAGCTGCCCCCAGACTTTAGAACGCATTACCTAACCGCATAAGATTAATCCAATCCCTAAATGTTTTTAAAAACAAATTAAAAACATTTCTTTTTAAAGAAGCTTTTTATTAATTATATTTTTTTTAGCAATCGTTTAAGAATTTTTTATTTTTATTATTTATTTATTTACTATTATTATTATTATTATTATTATTTGAAATCTTGTAAAGAAACATTTTAGTCGTCAGAGCAATTGTAATTGTATTTTTTTAAAAATATAATCCTGGTATTTTTACTGTTGTAAAGCGCCATGAGCTTTTAAGACATTTTGCGCTATATAAATATTCTATTATTATCATTATTGCTAAAGAGTTTGGAGGACATAGGACAAAGGTTTGAGAAATGTCATAAAACGATAGATCAAAACTTTACGCGCTACAGAAGAAACAGTCCAGGAAGAAGCTGCTGGAGAAAAACAGAACAAGTCATTGCTAACCCTGGGTATTGACTACTGACGCAACTTTGCAAAACGTCATAACACTGAAGTTACAATCACATGTTACCTGACGCGAAATTTTGGACCGGTTGGAAAATTTGACCCGCGGACATTGAGTTCACGCGGAACCATTCATAAGAATTTTTTTCGCTCTGTTCACATTAGCTTGTTCTAGTAGTGCAGTAAAGTGATCGAGCACGTATTATTTTCACTTGGCTTGTTTTAATTTCGCGACTTCCCTTCTATCTGAGAGCCTGGTACAGGTGTTCACATGAAACCGGGCGAACCCGGTTGAAATTTAAGAAACGGCTTGGAAACTAAAATTTTAGGCTCAATGGCATGAAATGACGCACAATTCATGCCCTAAATAAAAAGTCCTAGAAATTTTAGTTTCCAAGCCGTTTAAGATCTGCTCATGCGCAGAGCAAATCCAAATTTGCTGGGGCTAGTTTCCTTAAGGAAGGGAAAAATACAAAGATAAACGCATACATACAAACACGTCTTCATCGTACAAAAATTTAGGCGGTCAAGGTGTTCACAGCGCTCCGGTCAAATTTTCGACCATTCGTCGTCGATTTTAGAGGGTAAATGTTTTTTAACCCGGCCCTGGGTGTTTTAATATTCTTTCGGTGAGGTTAATTCCTTTTGACCGAAACACCGAAATTCGTCCGGCATCACCGTGTGAATATAGCCCGAGTAAGTGGCTATGATCATAGTAAATGTGTGTCCTTGCGGAAACGTTTCAGAGCAGAGTCAGTTCCTCTGAGGTGTGAGCGAGCTATCAGCGCTGTGTTCACTCTCCCATGTCAATAACAATTCTTTTTTCAATTAAAGAAACAATACCGTTTTTCGTTCTTTTACCAGAATCGCTCAGTTTAACTATCATCACTGGCCAGATTTAACAAACATTTAGGGTCTTTACGTCCATATTCCTCACTATCAGATCTTGGAGTTACCTCAGTCAATAAATCTTCATTTAAAACTAAATACAATTTCTCTTGATTGGTCTTGCTTTCCTGTTAGCATGATCCGATCTCCAGAAGGTTTAATAAGTTACGCTGGTTACGGAGTAGTGAACTCGACTTACGCTTATTAATAAATTAGAGTAGGTGAAAAGGAAACATCAATTTTATTCGAGAACAGAAAACCGCTTTTACTCTATGGACCATACTTCAGATGAATTTTTAAAAAACTTGATGCTCTACTTACCGTTCAAAGCCAGTTGTTTCCTTTTCACTGACTGTGATGTCGGTAAGGTAGGGAGGTTATTCTGTAATAACAGTAAAATACAATGGACAGTTAATGAAACAAGCTCCTCTGGAGACTAGACACGATTTGGTTTGAGAGTTTGGAGGAAAAAGTTGGGAGCTGGTAAATTAAAGTGCATCAACATATTGCTGCTGGCAACAACAGAATGTCATTAACTACGTGTAGTATAGAAACGAATAAGGCTGGGAAATCCCCCTGCAGATAACAACATCTGTCATTGCCGCGACAATACAGTAAACAGCTGTATGCTGAAATACAGCAAATGTACATTTTCTTTTTACAGAGAGGGTAAAAAAGACAGCAGAATTCTTCCTAGAACACACAAGAGTTAAGGTCAGTTTATAAGGAAACGAAGTTTTTGCTGGAAAACGCGGATACGAATTACAGGTATTTTAAGATTAAGCAGAGGGTACATTGTATTGGGTGTGTCTAACCAGGATTTCGAAAATGGAATTGCCAATTATCTAGGCCATAATCGGTCAAAGTATCCAAAATATCTTAGTAAACGTTCGTAAAACTTAATAATGTCAACTAGATTACCATTTTATCCACAAGATATTCGGTGAATTTTGAGTAAAAGATCCTTTAAAAAATCTAGACTCACCAAAACATGCTCACACTTCTTGATGAATTACTGCTTGTCCAAGGCAGATAAGCAAATTTAGGTCCCTTTTTTCGGAGTCAAAACTAAAAACATTTTCTTAGTTCGTTTACCTTTTCCTGATTTTTGTTGATCTGTACAGAAATTCCATCCAACTGTTATTTAGTAATTTTCCCCACCCTAAGTGTAAGCTTGCCAGCTTGTAGACATCTGCATTTCCGTTTCTCCATGAGCTTACAAATTTATAGCAGCGCATTTTATTACAGGGGACTGAAAAACGTTTTTCAAAGCTGGCGTGACGTAATTTAGCTACTAATAATAATTTGTGACGTTGTATAATATTGACCGGCTATAAGCTTGGTTTCAGCTCTCTAAAAATTCTAACACCAAGCATGGTTAATTATTTCTTAGTCTGTGTGTACCCTATAGGGGAACGATGGTGGGGGCTTTTCCTTCCCTTCTCTCTACACCTCCCCCCTCCCCCCACTTCATCGCAGGCTAATTATTTTGTAACCGACACCTATCTTCAGCACTTCTACTGATTAATAATGACAAGGCCTGTGGTACCGCTGGGGCCAGCACTTACTAATTGTCGTCTGTCTTACAGAGGTACTTGATGTACAGAGAGTTAAACGAAATGACTAAAGAAAGGCAGGAACCAACTCCTAATTCGATCGTCTATTCAGACAGAATTGACTGTATTTATTTCTCTTTTGCTTTACCTTTTGCCTGAAACAACTCGAAAAATGCCTACTGTTATAACAACAATATGAGTGATCGTTTTTCTGAGAGTAGGCACTCAGGATAAAGATCGCGACGTTTCGAGTGCTTACTGTTACAGTCGACTCCCGATAACTCGAACCTTCAAGGGAAATCGTAAAAGGTTCGAGTTATCGGGAGCTCGAAAAAAATAGCCGGGAGTAAGGAAAAAACAGTTTTTACTGCATATTGAGCTAGCATTTTAATCACATTAAATTGTAGAAATGTCAAGTGAAAATTAGAAGATTCTTCTAGATTACAAATCAGGACGTAATGTAACAAAACATTTCCTAAATAGAGCATGCGTTTCACTGTTTTGAGAAGTAAAGCTGTTTCACGCTAGATTTGCGACAAACAACATCAGCCTCCAATACTAAACTATATGCCTACAACACGTCAGTGGGAAATTCAAAATTCAATGTTTGGGACGCCTGTAGACTGTTTTTTCCCGACTTTTAATCAAATAAATTGAAAGGACTCAAAACATTGTTCGAGTTATCGAGGGTAAAATTATATAGAAGTCAGTGATCTGAGGGGAAACAAAAACTACTTCGAGTTAGCAGGAGGTTCGAGTTAGCGAGGGTAAAATTAGAGTAAATGTATGAAGGAAATCCAGGGGAAATCGATTTTGGTTCGAGTTAGCGAGGGTTCGAGTTATCGGGAGTCAACTGTATTTTCTTCAACCCCAGTAACAACATGATAATTTTAGTATCTAGGGCCATAAATAACCACAACCTCTTCCTAGAAAAGACCAATACGGTCAATCGAATAAAGAAGTTTCCAGTGTGCGTAATTATGACGTAGTGGAAGCAGGGTTGATTTGTGCTGCAAAGGTGAACCTGCTAGAGTGCTCAAACTCTGAGGACATCGATTTTTCATAGTTACACTACGCAAACAAAATCCTCAAAAGTATTAAAACTTTGTTGTGAATCTCGCCCGCCGAGGTCTTGACGTCACCAGTATTAAAATGACGTGATAAAATAAATATTGTTTCTACGAGCAAATTCTTCCTTTCGATTTACGTCAGAATATTCAGACATTATATCAATTAGTACAGTTTACATATTGTGTAGGAGACAAGTTATTCTTGACCTCAAGGAACCCAACATAAGCTCCTCAAAAAATAAAACAAGAACGAGATCGCTGATCATTGTAAAACCAAGTTTTGGCGTTAGATGGAGACTATATTCTAAGTCGTGTAATGATATTTCACAAGCAGTAAGCAACTCATTTATTTCTAGGGGCTTCGATCCTCTCTTTCATTAATCCTATGAACGCTTGCTTTAGATTCTGTTTCTGACCATTTTTAAGTACTAGTCAGCAGGTTTTCTTACGGAGAGAAATTATGCAGGTTATATTTAAACGAGGAAACATTCTATTTACTACGAAAATTAAATTAATGTCGTCTAAATTTACACTCGTTACATGCTCAATTCTTACCTATTGTTCATTCGACGTTACCGCCATTTTTACCCCTTTGCCATCTTTATAATTAATACAACCTGTTTCCTAGAGTCCGAGTGAAAATACTGATATTTATTAAGAAAAAGCACAAACATTCCACGTCACATTTTAGCTAGGTCAAATATTTTTATCCGGACGGGAGTGGCTAAATTGCTGATGTTAAGTTAGAATCCAAAAATTCTTTTGTGAGAAACTTTTCGTGCTACAATCTTAATCTAGGTAGTCTAATTCCTTCGATGAATAAGATTAAAAAATCGATATTTTCAAAGTTTTAATTCAGACTTGGCCCACTTAAGTGAAAGGAAATAAAAGAGATCGCTAAGTCATTTATCTAGATTTACGCTCCAGAATGTATAGTTCATTGTTTCAACCCTAAAGGTGCAATCCAAACAGATTAGGTGCGATGTAAGTTTGATTGGCTTCATTTTCGATCGCGGGCCCGATTGGCAAAAATTAATAAAAAGTTCAGTTGACATGTGTCCTTGGTTCTCCTAGTAACTGTGGTTGGATACAGACGTTTTTGTTCGGCAGCTAAAATACTTTACTTTAATTTCTTCAATATTTTTAAAACATCTTTCACCAATTATCGCATCCTCAAACATAGAAGAAGAATGTTAAAGTTTCAGATGCGGAAATAATTGAGTCTTTTCTTATTTTTGAAGTTTTTCTTGATTTTCAGGTACAGAGTGTATATGTCTGTATATTTATGGTAGGTGTCTACTCCAGTTATTGCCCTCGTTGAATCCGGATCCAAGTGAAAATTCTCGGTATTGGCAGCCATCTTTCGAACTAGCAATGGAATGAATGTACACTGTATGTCGAGGCGTATTTGTCCCTTAAATCGTTAACGATATCCCTTTTCTTGACTTGATAAAACTGAAGTTTGTTTTAAAACTTTTCTTCATGATATAAACCAAAACCTTTTTATATGCTATGAACTTAGCACTAACTTACAGCATCGCCGTTTTTGCTTTAAAACTTCGTCTGTTTTATCGGATAGACAATCTAGAAACGATTCGTGTATGAGAAAGAATTGAAATGTGATATTTCGTTTAGTTTTTAGCAAAGAAATCAGTTCTTTTTTAACACTGGCAATCGATCCGAGTTTGAACGGAAATGAAGGAAATCATGGCCGTCTGAAACGAATAGCTATAGAGAGAAAAACCACATCCTAGGGCTCTGCTTAAAATGGTAAAAAAACCTACCTTTGCCGAAGAAAAACAGGCCATCTATAAACCCACATTCTAATATTTATTACTGGTTACATTGCTAACTTCCTCACGGCTTTGCAGTAGATGTGTCTCCAAACATGAAATATCTGAGCCGGTTTAATTACTTAAAGAGCGCCGAAAAAAAAAGTAGGGGATTCCCCTCACATTACACACACATGCTAAAAAAATATCAGTTTCGAATTTTTTTTGTCTCTGATCTGAATCGAACACGGAAGTAAACAAAAACTATGTTGTTTTAAAGCAAACTGAAATCTACGAACTTGACCGACGCTGGCTTAAAGAGACGAAAATCACTTAAAATTCAGACTGTAAAGGTTGTTTGCCGCACGCCCATGAAAAAAGAATTTTTCTGGATTTTTCCATTGCTCTGGGGGCGGCTAAAGTATCTCAAACGAAAGTAAGGGTCTGTTTACATGGAGGTGGGGGATCCCACATAGGAGAGGTAACGGTTACCATGGTTACCCATGACCTATCATAAAAATGTGAGATTATACCAGGGGAAAGGCGACCCCGCCTACCTGAGGGCCGCCACCTCCATATAAACAGCCCCTAAGTATATTTTGACTGAGATGTAATTCCCAAAGGTAAAGATGAAATAAACAAAGGCAAATGAATTAAAAGGCGGAAAGTAACGATGCTTTAAAGCTTTTAACTTGAAATCGTTCCAAAAGCAGATCATGACACAACTTCGCTTATCATAGTTGTCGAACAGTACTTAACAGAGTACTTTCAATAAGCTGAATTTTAATAACGTTTGCCAAATTTTCAACATCGGATAATGCATTTCAAGCTTTTTCATTGGTTCATCCGTTTTGACCTTATATGGAAACCGGGGATACAATTTTTACGTATATAGATACCCTGAACCGTGCGAAAATGATAGTTATTCAACAATTGCTTCGCGTGGCACTTAAACAAAGATGTTTCCGTTCTTTTTTTTACCATATAAAAAATCCCTATTTTCCTCCTTCAAGTTCTTGCCGCTATCTTACGGAGACGAACACATATTCCCGGTACAACGATACCGAATTGTTTTAGCAGCTGTTTAGCAGACTTTCCTGGGGGAAGAACGCATGAAAAACCCCTAAGAACGTCTGCATGGGAGGCTAACGAATTCGAGACTTTCAGTGAGTTCTAGCTTTTAAGATGTTGATCATTCAGCGTGGATTCAGCGATTTCAGTTTTAGGTCAATCAATAAAGACCCCCGGCAAATAACAGTACGGTTCAGCGGTTAGCATCTAGTAAAGTAAAGAATAATAGGTAATTTTGTTGAAAAGAAATCGCTTTCATGACTAATTTCGCTTTCTTTTAGCATATAATTTTTATACAACGAGTACACACTCATTAAAAAGACTGGAGGTCATTTTGCGCTTCTAAAAATAAAATCAGTCTGTGAAAATCCCAGATAGTGCCATAGGGCCAATCCACAGTAGCATACAGTAATCCCTATTTACTTCGCCAATCAATCTGTGGTCAAAACTGAGGTTAACCGGTGCCGCCACCGTCCGCCTTTTGCCAGGACTTGCCAGACTTCAAACGCGCCGTCCTTCTGTCTCAACTTAGCCTCCCAAGCAGCTGACCTTTTTAGGGGTTCGACACGCGTTCCTGCCCCACAAGAGAAAGGAATGCGTGGCAGGAACGCGTGACGAACCCCTAAGAACGTCAGTCTGCGTCAGAGATTAGCCTCGTCTGAGACCGACAAATGTCCTGGTTGAACACCATGCACAAGAACAAGCACATCAGTACAGACAACATTCGGGTACATACAAATACAAACGAGTAACATACCGCTGACATAGGGGTAACATACGGGTAAAACAGAATTCATACGAATACATATGGCTGGTACTGTGATGAAAAGGTAAGATGCAAGACCACTGCAATAAACCGTGTATGATCAATCTTGCTCTCAACGTTGGATCAGAATAGATCGCGATCAGTCATAATTAATAAAAAGTCATAAATTATTGTCAAAAAAACGACTGCAAGGACTGATCAAACAACGTGAATAGTCTGATCTGTGGTTACGATATTTCGACTGGCCAATACTAGTCTTCATCAGGTTTATTAGGAAGATCACGAAATCACAGAAATATATGATACTGATATTACGATGATACAAACGAAATCAGGAGCCTATCATGGGCTCCTGACGAAATTTACCCTTTGCAGTAGAGAGCTGTTCCTTTTTTGTTGTCACCGATTACGAATAAAATGCTGGGGTCAGCTACTTTGCTTTCTGCCCGCGGCTATTGAAAAAAGACGAGATTTGAACTCAGTGGTTTTTAGGTAGGGGTCACAAACACTTTTCCTTTTTGGAAGAAACTGTAAACTGCCGCTTTTAAGCCCCCTAGTTATAGGCCCATCTACCTCCTCTGGGGTCGCATTTTCAATACAGTTACTAGAATGGAGTCGCACATTTTGATTTTTGGGGTAAGACAGTTCTTCATATTTACGGTTAGCAAAATAAAATGAGGGTCAATTCATTTTGCGATGACCTATTTAAAAGATTGATAAGGTAGATACATAAAAAGAAAGTGACTAAGCTGGGATCGCGAAAATTACATATATGCCGAAAGTGACTAAGGTAGGGTTTATAACTGGCCACAGAATAGACTATAATGGGGTAGGGGCTCTGAGAGGCCAGCGGCACATACCTAGAAAATAATTAACCCAAGTACCTCCCCGCCCACCCCGTATTCGATTTATCATGACGTTTTGAAGCTTAATTTAAAACCAGTAAATGCAAAACGTATTTTGCTCAGCAGTTTTATTGCTTGTTTCGAAGCGCTTTTTTTCGTTCCGGTTATATGCTCCCTCGGCTATAAGCCCCTCCGTTCGTAATCAGTAACAACTTTAATCGTTAAAAAAACCCCATCTCTCTACCCCTGCAAAGGGTTGATTTTCTTTATTCGTAGTAGCCATCTACTACCAGTATGTATTCGTATCTATCTGTGTGTAACTCGTATGTATCTCTGTTTCACATGTATGTTAGCCAAGTGATAATGTCATGTTATACTCGTATGTACACGTTAATCACCACTAAGGACACAAACTAATTATCAGGCGAAAATATGTGTTCACCTGCTTGAACTGACACCTGCCGCTTATGAAACATTTAATATAGGTTTTTGAGGACAAAGACGGACGCGTTTCCAAATCTTTTTACTATTTTTTGGGTAACGAAGACCATTTCGCTTTTTTTTCTTCCCTTTTTTTTTGCAGACTTTAAGACCAAGAATGTTGCGCGTCCCCATCAATGAGAACATGTATTTAGTCATCAAAACACAGAGAATGTGAGCCTCAGTATTAAAATTAATGAGGGCTAGTCTCTTGAGTCTAGCTTTACCTGCTACTGCGGTTTACTCGATGTTTACGCAAACACTTGAAAATACGTTACGAAAAGCGCGGGCTACGCACTTTGTGTCTACGCTGTAATATGAGCATACGTTTCAGACGTTTCAACTTACTCTTCGTGATACCTAGTCTGCTACACAGCCTTGTAGCAGTGTCGTCACGCAACGCTCCTCCCCACTAACTAGTGTGGAGGAGCGTTGCGTGACGACACTAAAAACGGCTGTGTTGCAGACTACGTGATACCAGTCAGTCGAGTCTAAGCTCGGCAAGACTTTTTTTGCCGTTTCGCTCGCTTCGCTCGATTTCCTCGCTCGCGTGACCATCCTGAGGGACTGCTAGCAGTCTAGTTTCTTAATTCCCGCGTGGTTCTCAGCATCGATTTAACAGTAAGAAGTCTACGCACCGTTAGATGATATTGGCGCAGATGGGGAAATAAACAAGTCAGCTAGGCGAATATCAGGGACGTTAACGTCTTGGTAAACGAACATGCTTAAAGCCATGTCGGAAAGCGAAAGAAATCTCTTCTATGAGATCTACTAGCAGGGTTACTAAAACTGGTTTGAAACATAAATGAACTTAAAATACACTATGATTTAGATTCTTTCCTCACATTAAAGGGATCTTAAATGGGAATTTTTGCGGAGATAAACTCATAACGATTCCATTCACATAGGCCACGTGTAAGCTTATAATCACAGATGAACGCATCGCCGCCGAACAAAATAAGTCAAACAAAGGCATTCGCAAATGAATAAAATAAGAAAAAGCTTTTTGCGATGTACACTTACCCAGCATTTAAACGAATGCAATATGAAACGACTTTTGATTTTCTACGCTCTTCGGTCGTTGGGCTTTCGTTACACGTTGTTCAGTTACCATTATGGAGCGCGCGCTTAATTAGAGATTATAATTTCTGACTGCGTATATCTAGGGGATTCCCCATTTTGGGTTACGCTATCCAATATAAATTATGAACCGCGCTTTTAATTCAACGTCTCTTGGCTGTTGAAATCGTGTAGCGAAGCCAAATGTTTTGTCGAAGGTGATCCTAAATGAAAAGTTGTCTTTAATGACTTTGTTGTTGATGTCATCAAAGTTTATGGCCAAGAAGAAGGGTACGTGCTAGAATTGCCGTTACGTAAAGCCCGTGCGCTTAGGGTGGATTACCACTGACGCGTTTTGGCTCAGCACGTTAACGCACGTAAATTTTAATCACATAAATAAAATAGAGGCAAGATATAAAGTGTTGAGATTTTGATCTCAATACTTTATAGATATTATTTATCTTTGAGCGACCTTTTATCCATTTTATTTGCGAACGTAAATAGTTTACGCACGTACGCAGGTAAAAATTACTCAACAGTGGAAATCAACCCTTAGTCACTGAAGTCACTCACGTAGTTTTTCCTCATTCACACTGGCCGTCTCACATGTAACGAGGACTACAACTTGAACTGGTCAAGTGGTGGATTTGAAAACAAACCAGTGGAGTAACGATTTTACTTACCGATTGAGAACACGGCGGATCCAAAAGAAACTGATTGAAAATGGATAAAATAGGATGAATCTCACAACGAGCATCAGCCAAAGGACGCCAAAGTTACGAATTTTTTCAGAAAGCAGTATGGTATGGTTACTCAGGCCCTCTGATAAGCACGAGGAGATAAGTTTTGATCCTGTTCAAGCTCGTTTAAGAAAAGTCGGAACCATCGTCGAATCAGAGGTTTAATTAAAAATTTAATCCTATAGATTTATTCCCTACTAGCAGAGGTCTCTCACGACGAGGCAAAAATGCCTTTCTCTCATTTTTGCCTCATCGTGAGAGACCTCTGCTAGCAGGGAAATAGATTTACAGGGATTGTAAGGGATGTCCATTATTTTAAAAAAGGCACAACCTTTAAATAAAGCCATGGTTAATTTAATAGCATTGATGTAAATATGAGGGAAAAATTTTCTGCCTGAGAATGAAAGAGTGATGTGTGTTTTCAGACAGTGACTCAGGCCACTCAGCTCAGAAACTGAAAATCCGAGTTCTCCAGACAAGTGTCGATTCTATGATTCTGGTTACTTGTTCAGATTCTCTACCACTGAGCTACAAGACACTTGTGAGAACCAAGATCATTAGGCTAGTGCAGGAGTCGATGCTGGCTCAGTAGTGATGGTTTTAAGCCTGGTGAACGTATATAGGAGTGAAGTTGGTCTACGTGTTAGCAGGAGGGCTTTAGCGTGCAGGATGGAAGTGGGTCATTTTATTGGCTTTCCGCATTTTTAAGTTCATCTTCCCTGGGAAAAACCCCTTTTCACAAAGTTTTTGTGCTTCGACGACAATTAAGCCAGGACCTCGGCAAGCTTTATATCAAGCGGAACCATATGTCTGCTTGGTTGATAACTGATCATTGACAAACCAGGAAATAAATGCCTTTTTTTTCGGCCACAACAATAAATGGCCAGGTGCGCGCGGAAATGAAACAGTATGTCAAATATCTTGCTTGACGGATAAAGAGCAACACCCACTGATGTACTTTCAAAATAGATATTTGAGAAAAAAATTATTTGAGCGAGAACAGATGCTCGTATACAACGAGTTCTACTTCTCGTACTGAAAATTTGTTGATAAGTAGGTAGATAAAACTAATCGCCGAGTGACGCGGGGCATGCATTAAAATTACGCTGAAACTTCCGCCTGGAATACATGCGTACTTTGCGGCGCAGCAAATTCCTATAAAATGAGTTTTATAATATTAGAACCCACTAGTAGAATAGAATATCAAAATACTGGAACAGAAATGACGGAACTCGCCAATACTGGACAAAGTTAACTTTCCGCTCACTTTCACACTACGCTTTGGTCTTCTATTTATATGCATTTTTGCTACTGACAACTAATAAATTGTACATGTGTTTTCACCAGAATAGCCTGGAGAAAACTGAAAACCACACCACGATGCTTTTCTTTAAAATTAAAGTTTCCTGATAGTCAGTTTTAACGGGATTTGTCGCCAGTTTTTCTTCGTCGTAGGTTTTTGGTGGTGGGGCAATTATTTCTAAAACAGTCATTGTTATTTCCGGGATGTATGTTTACATATTTAGTTTTACATATGAAAATTAGATCGAATCCACATTTGAACTGTGCTTTTTAATAATGTAAAGAGGTAATTTTTTCCGGTTGCTGGATTCGAAAATTGGTGGTATCAGGATTAGGGGGATTTTGAAATGTTGCCCTGATCAGTGGTCAGAGAAAGTAGATGGATGACAACTAGTATTTCTTTGTTACATTTCTGATGTTTTAGCTACGATATAATCTGCTACAATAGGAGCTATATTAGTCCTTAGAAGTTATATTAGCCCTTCAAAGGACTTCACTCAAACGAAGGGGTCACCTTGCACCCAATATAAGTTTACTCGGCATATATTGTTATCTGGTTCATCGTTATATATCAATATCACGTTATTTTAGTGTGGTTTCAAATGCTTTCCATGCTTTTGTGGTTTCCTACCGTGTGGCACGAAATTTTTGCGGGTTCTAATTTTTGCGATTTTTGCGGTTTTTCCAGCGATCCGCAGAAATAAGTTCCCGCAAATACTAAAAATTATCGCAAACATTTTTCCCGCAAAAATTTACTCCAGAGTAACAATACCAATTGAAAGCATTGGAGCACTCCTACCAACTCCGCGGTATGGCCGTCGGGTCAATGGACCAGGATTACCCCGTGTATCAAAGACCCTTTACTGCCGAGGCGACAATCTCGACCCAGAGCTCTTCTGCGCATGTAGAGGAGAGGGATTAAGAGCTCTGGGGAACCCTGGAGCAACATTTGTCTCTGATTGGTTTCAGCAAAAAACAATAAAGTGTTTCTGATTGGTCTATTCAAGTTTGCACGAGAGCGGTTGAACGTGCGGCGTATCTGGCGTGTGAGCGGGTTTTTTCCCTAGACATGTTGAAGTAAACACGGCCGGCCGATTCTTGAAAACAACATTTGAACGACTAATTAGGCAGAATTACTGGATTTTCCAATTTTCAAATAAAATAAAAAAGATTTGAATGCAAAAACAATAAAATAAAAATACACCGACATCTTTGCCAGCTATAAGTTAAGAAGCGTGACACATTGCTGATTTTTCTTCGACTTCCACGTTATCTTGTTCACATGAGGTAGCCGAGTATGAATGAAAACTTCAGCTTCTTGTCGTAAATTGCCCAAAAACAGACTTCCAAGAAAAAAAAAAACGGAAAAAGTAAAAGTGATACGTGTACAATGCGACTAGATATTTATAGTTCTCTTCTTTTCCCACGATATCACATTTCAAAGCAGCTTCGCTGAAGTGTTAATGTTCATGAACAAACATAAATAAAGGACGCTAAATTCATATTTTGGAAAGTTTTATTGGAATTTCCATACGTTTATTTTAACAAGCCATTCGGGTTTCACTTACCGCCTCGTGAAGTAGTCCACAGAAATATTAATCAACTGCATAAGCAAACTTCAAGTCTCAATCTGTGATTGGGAACGTTTAACGGTATTTTCTCAGCAGCTACCACAAGAGCCTTGCATATCTGAAAATTCTTCACGGTCGTTAACTGAATTTCTTCAGTTCTAATACCGAAGCAACACAACACTCCGCGATGAAGCAGATATAGTCTAAAAGAAGCAAAAAGTTTGGGTTGGATCAAAGAGCATGCGCTGTGAGGCCCAAATAGCCAGATTTTGGCTACTCCGGCGCAGAGTTTCCCAGAGCTTACGGGCGCATTCCCAAACCCGTAAGCACTGGGGTCGAGAATGTGCCGAGGCGAGTGCAAGCACTCCTTAAAGGGTCTTTGATACACGGGGTAATCCTGGTCCATTGACTCGACGGCTATGCCATGCTGATGAGCCCCAACAAGGGCGAAACAGCTGTCCATGGCTGCCACTGCCCGGGTGATATGGTTGTGCGCATGCGTAAGGTACTGGCCATACCGCGGAGTTGGTGGGTGTGCTCCAATGCTTTCAATTGGTATTACTCCAGAGTAAATATTCTCTAACTTAAATTCGCTACACAAAAATACAGTACTAAGAAATCGTCTCTGTTCAATCACCACTTATCTCTTTCATTCAGAAACAACGAAATTATTGCTTGAAAATATGTATTACGTACTAAAAAAAACGGAAATATTATCACTGCTATGTCCTGGGTACTTTCTAAAAATCGCAAAAATTAATTCCCAGCAAGAAAAGCCAATCTGCCCTAATCGCAAAACTTATAGTTCCCGCAAAACAAAAAATCGCCAATCCGCGCGCAAAAATAAACTCCTGAAAAAATTTCGTGCCGCACGGTATACTGTAGTCACATGTGGGTGGCTCCTTCTAAAATATTTAGGATTTAATGGCGCCGAAAACAATTGTAGAATTGTACGCAAATCGTCTAGTGTCTGTCCCCATTTTTATCAATGAATATAGACTCAGACCCCGAGGGGGTGGCGGGGGGTTAGTCACCGTGATGGCCTATTGTTGGTTTTCATATGACGTCACTAAAATTCAAACTAAAAAAACTATAGATACTATTGAGATTTTACTTTCATGATGTATTAGAGCAGCTGAAAATTAATGTTCATACAAATTTTCGTTTTCAAAGGTTTCTTGGTTTTGCGTTAGAGTACGCTTGAATTTCTAAGCTTTTGGGTGACGCGGCATTTTCGGGCATTTATAGCGGAGCTCTGGCGCGCAGCAGCGCAGCACCATGGGTAAAGAAATGTGGTAAACTAACCCCTCCGAGAAAATTTGGTAATCACGTGACTTTACACCGACCGACCGTCCCCACCACAGGCATACCAATGTAAAATAATTCAGTCAACAGGTATGGCAACCCAAATGCAACTCAAGGTTTTATTTGGAAAGAAATCGCATGGCCCCCCGGACTTTTAGAAAGAAAAAAACAACGACAAAGTCGTGTCTTTTTCGACGTTATTTTTGATGTTTACACTCACGTGGATCACAGAGAAAGAGCTAGAGCGAGTGGTTGAAAAC
Source organism: Porites divaricata (assembly GCA_038088405.1). Classification (NCBI taxonomy): domain Eukaryota; kingdom Metazoa; phylum Cnidaria; class Anthozoa; order Scleractinia; family Poritidae; genus Porites; species Porites divaricata. The sequence continues at coordinate 42,902,152 of JBBMOI010000001.1, forward strand.
AAAAGAGACGAATTTTGTAGGAAGAAAAACATGAAAATTCAAAGCGGCTGTGAGACAATGAGAAATGCTAGCGGCCAGCAAGGTGAAAATGAGCGGCAGAGAAAAGTAAAAGCGAACATGAACACAGGAGAAAAAATATTGGGTAAGCACATACGACAATTCCTCCATAAAAATGTGTAACTACGAAGTTTGACGTTTTAGTCCTACAAGTTTTAGTCCTGTGCTGCACGTGCAATTTGTTTTTTTTTAATGCCATTTTCATTGCCTCCCCGTTTAGCATTACACGATTTCATTTGTTTTTGTTTACAAGTATTATTAACCAGACTTTCGCTTTTAGCCCTGCCTAAACCTATATATCATGACAGCCGAGAGTCGAGAGCTGTAATGTAGGTTAAGAAAATGACTTATTTCGGGGAATGCTGTTATTTAAATTGTTTATGTATTAGAAAAAGTATAACTTTAATGTTTTTGAGTTCCTTGAGGGATATATTCACACTTTTGTAGCAAAACTCGGTAAGGAATGTTTGAATGATGTTGGTGCCCATCCAGATGGGCACCAGCATGGCGTCTCCATACAAATTCCTATAAATTTTGGTAAAACATTTCTTCGGATATCTCGTATATGAAATACTCCTATGACCTGAATCTTGGCGAGGGTCTTTGTATATTTACCTCCTTTCATTTCCCAGATTCTGGGCTTTCTCTATCGAAAGGTATTGATTTTCATTTTGATATATTATGAATGGCGTGACACCAAAAATCAGCAATACGGGGAGGCTCCGTCCGAAAGGGGTACCTTTTTCAGGCTTTAGGTATATCAAAGGGTAGGGATTTCACTTGTTGAAGTATATAAAAGGGCAGGGAAATCTATCATTTGGGTCTGTAAAAGGGCCCAAAAGGGCTAACAGATGGATTTTATGGCTTTAAAAAGTAGAGAAAACGTTCTATTTTTGTGATTGATTCCTATTTAAAAGACAGTGCATTTACAGCAGTTAAAAAGGATGAAAAAGTTCTAAACAAGGTATGTGAAAGGGGTACCATTTGTCAATAGAAGGTATACGAAAGGGGTACCTTTTTCGTGAAAAAATGGTACAGTATGTGGTCCTTGGTCCGCGTGTAACAGTCATTAACTTGAATATCTTACCCGAATCGTCATGTAACGAGCTGAAATACTCCCTGAAGATAGCTTTTATGTTCCTGTCGATAATCCTGAAGTTTCAAGTTCCAGACATAGATATTTTGCTTTGAATTCGCAAAAAGGCGACCGTTTTCGATGGTCCTTGGTCCGCGTCTCAGGTAAGCAGCACGATAAAAACGTAAAAATGTTATAGTTTCCACACGAAAACGTGATTTTCACAGTATTTCTTGTATTTTTTTTCTTTTCTTGATGCAATTAAGCTAAAGTTTTTTTCGGAAGACGTGGTGGGCATAAAATAATCTGCTTTTCTTTCAAAGACTTCAGACAACAGTCTCCTCGAGTCTCCCACACGAGCGTCGACGAGCGGTTTTTATGGCGATCGAAAACAATTACCAAAAACTCTGTATGTACTCGAGGTATTAAAAAAGAGAACTTGTAGACATGTATAGGGACGACTTTCAAAACATTCTTCGAAAACAAAGGCCGTCGCTTTTTACTTTGGAAAGTTTTATTCTACCAAGGTCATAGGACGCGGACCAAGGACCGCTAAGCGAAATTTGGTGATATTTTTCAAGAGTCGCTAAAACAAAAAATTCAGCGTCTACAGCAATATGCTTCCAACAGCAGAAATAAGTTGATCTGAAAACCTGTTCTGCAAAAAGCCAAGTCTTCCCGTTGCGTTTTAGGCATTCGCTGGCTAAGTAAACATGACCACGTAATTTACGGTGCCGCAAAAATCCAAACTTCAAGAAAAACAAATTAACCTACCTGTCAACAAACTTTAATTTCGCGTCTTCACCTGCAGCAAGAAGGCTGAAACTTCGTCATACGAAAGAATGCTAATCAGTAAATCACGATATCTTTCATTATTCAACGTATTTTTTTTCTTGACGAAATATTTTATCATTTTCGGAAAAGACGCGGACTAAGGGCATCGGGGACTTGCGCGGACCAAGGACCACATACTGTATATGAAAGGGTAAGGGGTTGGATCCCCGTATAAAAATTTGTGGAGTACTCCCCCGGGACTCAGACAGGAGCCCAGCATACCGGCCAGTATTAGTGCCACAAAGCAGTCAAAAAAATACAGGACACAAAATAGTAATGTTGACATTTTGATGATGATAGCGTAGAGTTTTTCCCTTGTTTTGATACATCCGTACTTCTGATGCGCCACAAAACTCTTGCTTTGAAGGTAATGACGATTTGCGCGCTCGCGGACAAAATGGAGCGTTCAGTGTCTTCAGTTGCCTAGAGCTCTTTATAAACGTGTCCTTGAATTTCAGTGGATGTCGGGTGTCTAACTGGCCGGCTGGCTAGATCAGCTATTTGCCTACAATCTATGCTATTTATAAGAGAACTCAGGAGTCAGGAAGCAAGATAACGACGTCCTTGATATCTGGCAGACTTGCTAACTTTTGTGTGCCAGTTTGGTTTTTGTTTTTTGTCTTTTCTGCGTGAAAGTTCTAGAGAAATGGCCTACTCTTCCTCCAAACCAGAACTATTCATGGCACTTTCAACGTAAGGTTTCAGAGAACGAAAAACTCTCTCTGAGTGGTCACCTCCCTAAAAACGGACACCTAGAGTTGGTCCCTGCCGTTGCTCAGTGATTTTTCGACTTTGTATAAATCGGACACCTCCCTTAGACTGACACTCACTGTAGCCTGCGAAAACAGCCATTTCTCCTTGCTCCTCGCCGCTTCGTTTCGCCAGGTTAAACGTTCCAAGCGGCGAGGAGCAAGGAGAAATGGCTGTTGTCGCAGGCTACACTCAATGTCCAGTTTCCCGAGGTTTCTGTCTTAGAGAGAGTTTATTGTAAGCGGGATGACACCACGTTCCTCTCACCTGCACTACAAGCAGCCAAATCAACGTTTCAGTTTCAACCTCGCCCCAGGGCTTTTCCCTTAAAATTTTTAAGGGAAAAGCCCTGAGGACGAGGTTGGTTTCAATTTCGGCTTACTGTTGGAAACCGTTGTCCGTTTTTTATGCATAATGTTCGTGCGATTAATTGTGTCCCTGACCCTCCCTATCAATAATACCGCATTATTAAGATTTTTCTAAGTAGATCTAATCTCTTTCATAGCCCTTTTCCTCGGATTATCTCAACATATATTCAATACCTCAATACATCAGTTGTAGAGATTAAAAATTCAAATGAGGTAAATGCACAAATTAAGTCAGGAGTGTTCCAAACGCACATGAGACACCGTACAAGAACCGCGAAATTTTCCAGCAGATATTATATATGAAGCCAAAAATGTCCGCATTCCCTATTAGTATCCACTTTTTTAAGAGCCAATGTCTGTAATTTTCGAAAATCGGTTGACAGTCGTGAATTTTTGAATTTCTTCATATTTTGCCCAAATATTCTCTATAGTACACTAATTTCAAAAATCACGTTAAAACTTGTAACGGCTGTTTATTTTTTCCAGAATCGGGCAAAGTTTGAAAAACGCTAAATCGGCGCTCTTTCGAGTATAAAATTAGCGAAAATTGAGCATTTTCTTCGCGCTCGTACATAAAAACGGAATAATATCTCTAAATGAAATCAGGTCACAAAACAGACACACATTTTTACTTTATAATTTAGCAATTAACTTTAAATAAACCTTTTAAATGTGACTGTGCCGGCCGCAAGAAGAAACACTGTTTCAGCACTTTTCAAAAATGGCAAATTTGACCTAACTTCACCATCGTAAAAACCTACTTGGTACATGGAATTTCAATATGAAACAGGAACTGTATTGAAGCATATCGTTTGCTGTTGTTTGCATTAAAATATTTCTGGCGGCATTCCAAATGCGCTCCGTCGAGAGACCAAAAACTGAAGGGTATTTTGACACCAGGAAAGCGCGTGCAACAAGCAAGTTTCGACCCTCGGAATATTAATCTTCTATCGCAAACATACGTTACTTCGACATTTAAACCCTAGTCAGAGTTGTAACGGTTTCAGATTATATTTCGGCGTTTCTGTTTGGTTTAACATGATTCCTTTCAACTGATTTTTGCGATAAACCATAATGAAGAGTCACGAATATGCAGTTCAAATCACAGTTAGTAGAGGGGAATATTGTCGAAATACTCGCTTACTATAGTTTTTGTCGTATTGAAACCTTAAAATCAGAAACGTTTTTTACTTACCTGAACTTAAATGCTAGATGGGGTCACAGTACAGCAAACTAAATTCTGCACCACGGTAGAATCAACGTTAAGTTTGTATTTCTTTCCAATCTGTCAACACGAGGGAAGATGACATTCCGGAAGTGCGTGACGCGTAACGCGCAGGAAAAGAACTTCCTGGTATAAGTGTTTTACGGTGCAAGTCTTTGTTTTATGTTCGTACAGCATCTCGCACATATTCAAACTTGGTTGGTGGCACCTGTGGCCCCAGTAATGCAAGAGTTTTTCCTCACCGCCGCTAAATGTGTGGTTCCGGGTGGCGGTGCAACAAGTCACGAGATACCGCTTCAGAACGGCCTACTGCATGCTGCTCATAAAGGGGTCCATAAAGGCACATTGATTGATGACTCTGTATGGCCTGAAGAAAATGATATACGCAGACGTTTTCTGAGCGACGAAGTTACAGCTTTTACACTCCTTTTTCTTTTCGAAAATAGACGAGCATGCGAGCTCGAGAGAGAGAGAGCCCCTTGCGCTAGTGGTCAATAAATACCCTGCGGTTTATTTTCATGCGCGAAATCGACCATCTCCAAAAAGGAAATAGATCGACGATCCCTAAAGAAAAATCAGCGAGTCTGTGAACAGGCTTCGAAGGTGCTTGCTATTATTTTAGTGAACATTACAAAAGGTCTCAGGTGACTATGTTAACGTGTTTAAGTTTAGGGCAGGAGGAGGAGATGGGTGTTTTGGTTGGCATTGGGTTCTACATTAGGATCAACCCTACACATACAAAATACAAAAATTCATGTCTTTATCACTACATTTAGAGCTATCAAACTTTGTTTGATCCACAAAATTGGCGCATGAAAATGAAAGTTTTTCCTCACCACCTCTAAATGTTTGGTTCCGGGTGGCGGAGCACAAATCATGTTGTACCCTTCCAGAACAGCCTACCGGCTGCTGATTTAAAAGGGGTCCTTAAAGGCACATTAATTGATGACTGTGTGCGGCTTGAATATAATGACATACGCAGACTTTTTCTGAGCGACGAACGTGCAACCTTTACAATTCTTTTTCTTTTCGAAAATGCCCACGGACTTCTTCTCCTCGCTCCTCGCCGCTAGGCGGTCGTTTTTGCCTGAGAGGATTTTGACGTTATCAAAAAGAACTTGTCAGTGAGTTGGTTTACTTTATAGCCTGCGAACAAGTGCCTGGGAGTGGTGGCGGACAGCAGAGCCAGGTGACTATTCCTTGTTTTGGGTGGAAGCTAGCATGTACGTACATTCTGGTTTAATAGCTCGTTTTGCACGCGTCCTATGCGGCTAAAAAAAGCTCTGCACGCATGAGATCTCGTCGGGGTCTTCCATACTGGGTCAGATAATGTACAATTTGTCAACAGCAGGTTGAGGTCTCGCCAGAAAATGCCCTTGCTGCAGAGGAACAAAGCAAATTCTACTTTCAGTAATTTAAACATGTTAAATACTTGTATTTCACTCATCAAATGTGTCCATTGGCCATTGTCGATTCAGTATGGTTTTTCAGGAATGTTCTTTTGCGGAGCATTGGCCAATTTTCTTTAAACAGTTTTACTCTACCTTCATGTTGCATATGTATGGCGTACGTGTACCTAAATCCCTCAATTCATACTGAGGTGATCGATAGAGAAGTCTCATATAGATAGAGAAGGCTCAGAAGGCTAAGTGCAAATAAAAGAAAACTAGTGTGAAAAGTTTTGCAGACTCGGCTTACTCTATTTGTTTTCTTTCTCGGTTTGAGTTTCGGCCGCCTGTACATCCTAAAATCAAGTTTAATTCGACATGTTTTGGGGAATATAAAATATAAAACGAAAAAAAAAGAAATTAATTCTTATTTTATTTTTTCTTGTACACTCGTGCGATGATTTATCCTGTCTATACTACGGTGGCCCATATCTGCAAACACAACAAACAATTCTTGAATACGCATTATCTCACAACATATTTCTAATTATTAAGAAAGCACTTCAAATTATGCACAACACATTCCAAATTCCTCGAAACACATTCCAAATTCTTCGAAACACATTTTAAATTCACTACAAATTCTGAAATCTTCACAACACATTTCGAAATCTTCACAACACATTTCGAAATCTTCGCAACACATTCGCCCCAGGACACCAAGTGTTGGCAGAGAAAAAGGAACGGCTGCGCAGCTCCTCCTTCTTGGTAAGTACTTCATGTCAAGCCATCATATAGTTGTCCATATATTTTGCCTACATTTGCTTACTTGCGGTGCTTTGCTTACTTGAGGTGCTTTACCTGCTTGAGGTGCTTTGCTTACTTAAGGTGCTTTGCCTGCTATAGGTGCTTTGCTTACTTGAGGTGCTGTGCTTAAGCAGGCAAAGCACCTCAAGTAAGCAAAGCACCGCAAGTAAGCAAATGTAGGCAAAATATATGGACAACTATATGATGGCTTGACATGAAGTACTTACCAAGAAGGAGGAGCTGCGCAGCCGTTCCTTTTTCTCTGCCAACACTTGGTGTCCTGGGGCGAATGTGTTGCGAAGATTTCGAAATGTGTTGTGAAGATTTCAGAATTTGTAGTGAATTTAAAATGTGTTTCGAAGAATTTGGAATGTGTTTCGAGGAATTTGGAATGTGTTGTGCATAATTTGAAGTGCTTTCTTAATAATTAGAAATATGTTGTGAGATAATGCGTATTCAAGAATTGTTTGTTGTGTTTGCAGATATGGGCCACCGTACTATACAGTTGCGTGACCAGACTCAAATCACACACGGGCTTTCATGCACGCAACACAGCGTTTTGTTTGAGTTAAAAAACGACGGAAGATTTCAGTAAACTGCGGCCACTTGCAGTTGAAAAGACTGCGGAAAGTAAATTCTTGTAGATCTCGTATCCCATTCAAAGCTAGCACGCCGTTTCTAGCGGCTTTATTTTAAGTGCAGAAACTCCAGGTCAATATTTACACTACAAGAACTTAACAGCGTTGTCTTTTTCAGCTACTTGCGTGCAATCAAATGCAGTGTTAATCTACTTAGTTCTTTTTTTATAACTATCAAATTGAAAAGCATTCTTCAAAGGATTTTAAGAGCTTCCCTTAATGTGCCCCTTATAAAAGAAGCTAAGTTTGCAAAAACTCCTGTGTACCTACCTCGCGGCTAGTTTGTTTAGCTTTGTTTCAGCGTTCCAACGTGCGAAACTGCCCTGCACGTTTCGGTGTCTCAGCGACGCACTTTTGTAATGCCGCAAAAAAATTTTTAACACAAGAAACGGCAAAGGATGTGCTTTAAAACAATGTTTGTTTCATGTTGAAATTCTATGTACCAATTGGGTTTTTTTGATGGTGAAGTTAGGTCATATTTGCCATTTTTGAAAAGAGCCGAAATCGTGTTTCTTTTTGCGGCCGACACAGTCACATTTAAACAGCTTATCTAAAGATAATTGCTGAATTATAAAGTAGAAGTCTGTATTTGTTTTGTGACTTGATTTCATTTAGAGATATCATCCCGTTTTTATGTACGAGCGCGAAGAAAATGCTTACTCCTCGCTAATTTCATACTCGAAAGAGCGCCGATTTAGCGTGTTTCAAACTTTGCCCGATTCTGGAAAAAATAAACAGCCGTTACAAGTTTTAATGTGATTTTTGAAATTAGTGTACTATAGAGATTATTTGGGTAAAATATGAAAAAATTCAAAAATTCACGACTGTCAACCGATTTTCGAAAATTACAGACATTGGCTCTTAAAATACCAGGGCCCGGTTCCTGAAATGTCGATTAGCGTTAATCCAGGATTAAAATTTTGTTCCGATGTTGTATTTTACATGACCTATACATTGCTTAGGGTAACATTTTGTGTTATCATTACTGTATCTCATAGTAAAGACTAAACAGTATATTGTAACTTCGAGTCGCATGTTCTTAGACTAGAAAACCGTGCTTGAAATTTGGCTTAATCCTGGGTTAAACTTAACCGTCTTTCCAGGAACCGGGCCCAGTATTTTAGAAAAGCAGCCGTAAAAAGCCCTACAACCGTCACGTGAATGATAACCTTCCATATACGGAAATTAGAAAAACGAAACTGCTGACAAATGAGCTATCTTGCAACTTCATGCCTCTAGTGTGTGTGTGCATGCAAATTTTTATTTCGCCTTCTGATTTAGTATACAGTTATAACTGTTACGCAGCTCATTTTTTGAACTACGTATTTCTTTATATTAGTCGATGAAAAGGCGAAGATGCATTATATCAAGAGAACCAGATCAAACTTTGCCCGGAAAGCACAAAGCTCACTTTATACAACGGCCTTTGCAAGACAGGAAATCGTCTGGATACATACACGAACAGGATCAAAGTGCAGTAGCTAAATACGAGCAATTCATGGCGTGGGACATTCAAGGTCATCATTTTCAGATTCGTGTTTCCCCTGTTTTGTGTACGATCGATAGTGGAAGCAACGTTTCTAGTTCAACTAGCAAATTGAGCAACTGCATTATTTATACTGATATCATGAAGGTTTTTCCATCGAGTTTATCGAAGTCGGTTTTCCCCCCCTCATTATTTGCCTACTCGTGGAAATTGTGTGACATCAGGTGAAAAATGCTTCACGAATCTCTGGGAGTAATTGGAAATAGACTTCGGTCTTTTGCATGTAAGCATTAGCCAAAGATGATGTATCTAGATTGTCTTTCTTTTCGACGGACAAATTTATCGTCTGAAAATTAGGCTTTTCTTCCTAATCCCAACAAGACAAGCTTTTGCAGCTGAGAAGCACGTGTAAACACGAGCAAAAGCTAAGCGTGATTATTAGATGCCCCTAGACGATCATAAGACGTCTTTGTCCCGCTCGCTGCTCGCATCCAGGGTAGCCTTCGAATTCAACCGATTAATTCTTCATTCCGTTATCTCTTTAAAATTTCCTACCAGTCAGTTTTGCTGTGTCATCGATTTTTTAGCTTTTTCACGCGAATCCACTACAGTCCCATCGTGCATATCTTAAAAATATTATCATGGCAGTCATAACTAAAGGCCTAAAGTTTTCTATTGTCACTTACCCGTTTTAGAGGTCTTCTCTGAAAACTTCGGACAATATAAATTAACTGATGAATATTCAACCAGGCTCTGCTTTTAGTCAGCAAGCACAGTTTCGCACAGACAAGAATCAGACAAGCAAATGCAGTCACTTGAAGTGCACGTGGTTTCTTCGCTACATGTACAAGTTACAAGATCGGGTATTCCCCGGCTAGGCTACAATTGTAGCCTCGCTTCCAGGTATAGTACGATCAATTTACTACACTAGCCGGATCCTTCTTTCGCGAAATGCTTCGTTATGAGCTCTTTCGACATGTCAAAACTATTTTCTCTTCCGTTTATCGCTGTTTTGAATCAGAAAAATAGCTTATCCTGCTGACTCGACAAGAATTAGTTATTTCTAAAACATTTATCATGTAATAATGCATTTCTTTCAAGTGAAAAGGCACTCTGTCATTGGATACTCAACCAGATCAACACTATAAATGTCGATTATAAAATGATGATGTAATATTTTGGAATGAATTATAACGGGCGAATAGTCAACGTTCAAAGTGCCAACTCGAAGAGGACAGAGAAGTTTTCTCTCTTTTTTTTTCTCGTCAAGTTTTATCATGCATTATAAAGTTCGTTAGCCAAGATTAGATGCCTAAACGATTAACTTTTCTCTCGTTATCATTTTTTAAAAATTCTTTTTCTCAATTATTAGTATTTTTTCCATTCGCCTATCAGCTTCCGAATAAAGCTGTCACGTGGGCGTACAATTACTAATGCACGTGATAGTCTTGATAGTCACTGCACGTCTATTTATATCTTAGCACCCACTCTTCCTCTGTTAGGGTTGAGGCTCACTCAAAATGGCGGTGTCGGCGAGTTTTACTTATCCAAAAGCTCGAAGAGATGAAACTGTTATAGATGACTATCATGGTACAAAGATTACTGATCCCTATGTTTGGCTAGAAGACCCGGACTCAGAAGAAACTAAAGCCTTTGTTGAAAAGCAAAATGCCATTACAATGCCTTATTTAGCGAACTGCGAAATCCGAGAAAACTTCAAGACAAGGTCAGCAATATATAAATGTCGGCTTTTAACCCTTACAATTCGAAAGTTGAATATAAAATTATATCCTTATTTCTTTTATTTTTATCAAACTGGAAATAACTGTAAGTTAATGGCATCGAGGCAGTCTGAAGTACAGACTGCATAAAAGTGTTTACGATATTTTCCGAAGTATGCACATGTCTGGCATCTGTTCGTAAACAATACCCCATTTATTAAAGCCACTCCTTTTTGTTTCGTGAGCAAAAAGATTTTGATAGTAGACATGTGGGAAGTAAAACGCTGGAAGGTTAGAATGCTTATTTTGAACTCGCAAAGCTTTGCACGTGTAGATTGATGCACGTGTAATTATCCACCACCTCTCCCTTCCCTCTCCCCACAAAGACCGAAATGTCTCTTTTTATAGCAACAAAGTAGTTAACCCCCTCCCCCACTTACATTTAAGTCCCTTCCAAAAATTATAAAATATGATAATCCCGTAAATGAGGTAGTAGAGAGAGAGAAGAGAGTAAATAATCCCATTTGGTTGGAAGGAAAAACTCCCATGAATATTTAGGTAGGGGCATCTAACCCTTACCCTATTTCAGACCAAAATGTATGAATTTCTCTGTCCTATTTCATAACGAAACCAGTGTTCTCAAGGGAAAAAATGATCTCAAAATATTATGCAATTCCAGACCTTGTTTTAACGGAATGCAAAACCTTGTCCTTTTTCAGGCTAAAACTCTATACTCAACTTAAGACCAAATTGGCCTGAATAACATTCTAAAAAGGAGTATTCCTACCGAGGGTTTAAATAATGTCTTGTAATTTTTATTCCACCTGCAGGCTAACTAAAATGTGGGACTATCCAAAGTATGGCTGTCCATTTAAACGTGGTTCAAAGTACTTCTACTTCCACAACTCTGGGCTTCAAAACCAAAGGTAAAGTCTACTACATTAACCTTCTATGGTGTTTTTTTAAAGTAATTATATTCTGCATTGTGACACAGTGTCAATATAACTCATTGGTCTTGATTATGTGTTTAAAAAGCAGAAAATATCACAAAATTGTGTTAACATGGAACAGAAATTTATCTTTTCCAATTAGGTCTGTAATCATACTGTCTCATGATTAAAGAAATCAGCTCGGCCGGTAAAGGCAAAAGTATGCCCCAGAGGTGCAATTTCCTGCTGGGAGAGGGGGTAGTGGAGTGAGTAGCATTGCCCTGCCTTAGGAGGAGCTAGTCTTTGAAACATAATTCATTTTAAAGCCTATTTCACGCAAATGTTTAGATAACAATTGAAAACGTTTGATCATAATAATTTTACTTTGTCTTCAAAGTTCTCTTTCCAAAATGCGTGGCCCATAAAAAAAGGCTATGTATACTTTAGTACTTTTCAATAATAAACCCATTCATTTCCGTGATTGGATCGGATCACAACTTGCGTATTTTTTAAAACTATGTATTTGTCTTTAGCAAACTTTGAAGTGGTTGCAGGCGGTAAGAAGTGTTGATTCAGGCGGTAAATTTTACCGGTTACCGCCTGATAAGGAGAACACTCTGCTTGTCTGAATTTGTTAATCACTCATTTATTATAGACTGATTTGTACTCCACCCAGACCTACTACCATTTTTATGTTACCTTTTAGGATATTTACATTGAATTTTGCTTAAACCCTTTTATTCCCAAGAGTGACCTACATGAATTTTCTCCTCTCTATAATCAATACATTATCGATAGAAATGGTTATGAGATTTCATAAAATGATCATCTCAGGGAAATTGCTTTGATCTTTTATCAAATTCTCTCAACTAATTCTTTAAGGAAGTGTATGGAGGTCAGTGTGGAGAATTTGTAACTGGATATCAGGACTTAAAGGGTTAAAAGAGTATCATGACTCTGACTTTCCTACTGATTTTTCAAGTGTGATGTATGTTCAAGACTCACTAGATGGTGAGGCTGAGGTATTTCTCGATCCTAACAAGTTGTCGAAAGATGGAACCATAGCGCTTGTGGGGAGATCATTCTCTGAAGATGGACAGCTTTTTGCCTACTCTCTTTCACACAAAGGATCTGATTGGGTTACAATTAAGGTACTGATGTCATGCTTTTGTTGTTATAGGCTTTTAACCCCTTTCGTGACGTATTAAGCTAGTGTTGAGAAAACACAAGGCTTCCTTTTGAGCTAGTTTTCGGCCAATTAGCTTGAAAATTCTAAAATAAAAATAAAATAAAATTTGCAACACTGAGGGCATATACTGAATGCAGTCAGTACTGCTGAGAGGTAATATTATGTCACATCCAGTTCATGATTTTTTCTGACTCCTTTTCTTTTTAATAATTTCAGTTTATGAAGGTGGATGGTAAAGAGCAGTTGTCAGACTCCCTAGAGAATGCAAAATTCACCAGCATGGCATGGACACATGATAACAAGGGCTTGTTCTACAATGTAAGTTTTTAGATGTCCAGAGAACATCACTGTAAATTTTACAGTCTCCCCAATTAGTAAGGTGCTGTGCCTGTGCTATAAGACACAATACTTTATAATAAAGTTCATTATTATTATTATTATTATTATTATTATTATTACCCTGGGGAGTGAGGGTACCTTCTACTGGCATGGTAAGTGGCTATGTCCTCTGACACAACAATGCTCTATTTAGGATTCATTACTAAAAGTAGAAACTGAAGACTGGTAACAAAGGAAAAACTGAAGACTAGACTGGTTTCCATTTACTCAGGCGACGTGAACATTGGCGAATAGTCACCTTGACTTCGTCTCGGTGACTATTCGCGGATATTCACGTCGCCTTCGGCGACTAATTGTTAAGTAATGAATGTTATACATACCACTTTAATGTAGGGTCAGCAATGTTAACAATGGCCTGAAGAGTGATGTTGAAAATGTCCTGAGTAATAAATACAAGGTTGTCTTAGAAAGCTGGTAGCAAGGTTCTCAGGGTTCTCCAGATAATAAAAAAAGTAGATGGAAAAAATTATGATAAGTAGATGGCCTTAGTCGAGTTAAGAATTTATTGTAAAGGAAACGAGTGCCTTTCACAGTGCACAGCAACATTTGGGGGTAGGAGGGGACCACCCTTTGTGAAATAATAAACTTAGAGGCACTAAAAGCAGCTAGGTGATTAACTGGAAATACAAAGTAATAAATTATGAGGATGGCCCCTCTACTTAACCACATTTGCCTTAAATATTTTTCGGCTGCATTTCAACTTGATATGTTTTTTATCTTATGAAACAAAGTATTGTTGGTTTTCACATGACCACTAAAATTCAAACTAAAAAACTATCCATCCTACCGAGGTTTTACTTTCACGATGCATTAGAGCAGCTGAAATCTAATTGTCAAACAAATTTTCGCTTCTAAAGGGTTCTTGGTTTTGTGATAGAGTACGCTTGAATTTCTAAGCTTTTGCGTGACGCAGCATTTACATGACGGCCAAGAGAGCTGTCATGTAGGTTAAAAAAATGACTTATTTTAGGAAATTTTGCGATCTAAACAGTTCATGTACTGGAAAAAGTATTATTTTAATTTTTATGAGTTTCTCGAAGAATAAATTCACACTTTTGTAGCAAAACTCAGTAACAGATGTTTCTGTTGGTTTCCATCCGCCATGTTGGAGCTCATCCAGGTGAGCACCAGCATGGCGTCTCCATACAAATCTCTATAAATTTGGGTAAAACATTTTTTCGGATATCTCGTATACGAAATATTCCTCTGACCTGAATCTTGGCGAGGGTCTTTGCATATGTGCCTCCTTTCATTTCCCAGATTCTGGACTTTATTTATTGAATAGTTTTGATTTTTATTTTCATCTATTTTGAATGGCATGACACTGAAAACCAGCAATTGAGAATCAAATAAAAATGGATTTTTTACACTTTCATGACAATCACTAAGCAGTAATTTTTGCTGGGCCCCAAGGCTTCTGGAGAAACCTGTTTTAAGCTCAATAACAATAAAATGGAAAAGATAAGATACTTGTCAACTAAAGGTTTATATATTTAGTATTATTTTACATAACAATACATATTTTTAAAGAACATGTTATTGCTACTGTATCACTGTATTTTAAGATTCTGTTTTTAACTGACAGAAATATCCCAGTAGTTCTAAAGCAGATGGAACAGTCACTGAACTAAATCTTAATCAAAAGGTAAGTTTGAAATATGTTTGTCTTATTTTGTAACAAAAGTGTAATATATTTAATGTAGTCTTTAGTAGCAGCCTCTAAGAGGTTTTGGTGATGTTGGCCTTAAAAGTGTCTGAAGGATAGAGTCAGAATGAGAGGCCATGGAAAATAACTTATACAGTCAAACAACTACCCTGAACCAAAAATGCAACCTCAGTTGTTATCCTTTTTTCTACATCCATAACAGCTTTATTACCATGTTCTTGGAACCAGCCAATCAGAAGATGTTCTTTGTTGTGAGTTCCCAGAGCATCCTAAGTGGTCTGTGTAAGTAATAATATTACAGTATGAAAAAACTGTTTAATTTTTTTTGAAAATATTTAGTTCAGTAACATTGCTTACATGTAGCTTAGTAATACACTGTAGGTGAATCTTTGCTGACGTCATCGTTTACCTTTTTTCCTCATTAGCATACGACTTAACTCAAAGACGCTGTGGCCGTATATATAACTAAATTCAAAAGTTGAAAGAGCTGATTAACTTAAATTTGTGCAATTTTCAGCTTATTAAAAGCAATATTGAAGGAAATATCGATCATCTAAAACTGTGAAATTGCTGGGTGGCAAAAAAGTTAATGAGCCATACATTCTTTGTAAAATTTTGAGTTTTTAAAAGAGAATTTCTCCGAAACCATTTAGTATATGGGGCTCAAATTTTCAGAGATAACTGAAATTGTTATGCTCTTTCAATATTCAGGGGTTTTCTTTTATTAGCTTCATCAGATTATTAGTGATGAGCATGTGTAAATTAGGGAGAAAATGTGAACAAAGATTCCCTTATATGAATCATCATCAGCATACATTACCATACCCAAAAACAAAAATTACCTGAGATAAAAAATTAACTACAACGTATATAAATAATTATAAAAGGCAGCCTACAGTGTAATAGTACACCTATATGCATAGATGCACACATTTTTTTAAGGTTAACCTAACTGCTGGGGTCTATATTTCCAATGTTCCTTTTCTTTAAAATCAGCAGTGTGGGTCTTTTTGCATCCCACAGGAATCAGCAGTGTGTAAAAGAGCTGAGAGACAGTAAAATCCAACTAGTGGTCTATTATAAAATTTGGTTAAATGCAATTTAACTAAGTTAACCACCACGAGCTTAGCGGTCAAGCGGTTCACAAGTTTAGCGGTCAAGCGGTTCTCAAGTTTAGCGGTCTAGCGGTTCTCAAGCTTAGCGGTCAAGCGGTTCTCAAGTTTAGCGGTGTAGCGGTCTAGCAGTTCACAAGTTTAGCGGTTTAGCGGTTCACAAGCTTAGCGGTCTAGCGGTTCTCAAGCTTAGCGGTTAAGCGGTCCTCAAGTTTAGCAGTCCACATGTCAAGCGGTCATGCGGTCCACAAGCGTAGCAGTCAAGTAGCCCACGGGCTTAGCATGGATCCAGCGGTCAATCCCATAAGTGCAGGCTCACGTGGTTGTGTAGCTTTGTATACGGCTAGGATCTGTGAGTTTTTTTTAGCGTTTTGTACTGTGGTTTTTTGGGGAGCGGTCTTTCAGCGTCTTCCCCCCCTCCCATCCCCTTTTTCTTCCTTCCACTGTTTCATCAGTGTGACGGGTGCCTGGAATGGGGGCTCATGGCTGGGTTGCGGGGATTTGCCAGCCATGGGGGCAGTTTTTCTATCTAGGGTCTGGCTGGCCACAGTGGAAGCCCCTGGGTATCCCGGGCACCCACCTTCCACTTAAGCGAGGCAGTTGGTTAATGCTATGTTCTGATTGGTTGAGTTACTACTAGGCTATATGTTATAGCCCACTTGTAGCAAAAAGCGCCGGCTTTGAAAACCAAAACAATGGCGGCTGAATCATGTTTTGCTAGCTAAAGTTGTTTTATCTCAATATTTTTTACTTTGGCCTCATGGGCTATTGACTCAGATCCCATTCGGGCTCGAGGAATAATTTGTCAATTATCTGATTAACCATTTGTGGATGCCAGAACAAAGGCAGCACTCTCTCCATGGTTGTTTTAAGACCCTGAGTGTTGGTGTTGCTGGGGGTTTGAACCTGTGACTTTCCTGTTGAGATAATGATATTTTAATGGGAAGCTTTCTCACCCGTAGGTGATCTACAGAAAGGTCCCAATCCAAAATAACATTAAATTATTAAAAAATAAATAAACAAATTAAAAAAAAATTAAAAATACAAAAGTAAATTATAGACTAATAGATTTAAAAAAATTACTTTTAAACTGACACATGGTGTCAGAGTTCTTCAAGCCACTGTCCAAGGCATTCCAGTCTTTAAAGGCATGATAACAAGTTCTCTGTTTACCCCAGTTCCATTTTACTGTTGGAAGTCTAAGATGATCTTTGGAGCAAGTGTTATATCTATGGACATCGCTATTTCTAGATAATTCCAATTTGTGAGATGTAATTCCATTCACACATTTATAAACATACAAGCAGCGATGGAAGTGCCTGCGTTGATTTAAATTTAACCAGCCAAGCTGATTGAGAGCATTGGTTGCAGAACAATACAATGGTTTATTTAGAACAAGACAGTTTTGCCGCCTTGTTTTGCAACACCTGCAGGTTGTTCATTAAAACAGCGTTATCCTTATTGCCCCATACCAGATCAGCATAATCAAAGATTGGAAGACACACCAGTGCTTATATGATTGAGCTAGCCAAGGTGGGGAGGGGGTTAGCTCAGTTGCCAGTTACTTTGTGTAGAAAAAACTACAGCTTATGAATGTAAAAGCCACACCTCAGTGAATTCACTTTAAAGTTAGGTTATGTTTAGAGTGTGCTAACTTCTCTGTGGTGTCTGTATTCTTATTGACTTCACTTTAAGATTTACTTGGGTTATGTTTACTGCGTTTTGACTTCTCTGTGGTGTCTGTATTCTAAGTAATTTTGCACAGACCTAAAATGTTTTGTATTGAGGCATGTCTAATAAGTACCTAAACTTATGGCACTTGCTTTCTTGTTTTTGTAGAGGTGCTGAAGTCAGTGATTGTGGACGGTATGTGATTTTAACTCCACATGAAGGCTGTGCTCCAGTGAACAGACTTTTCTACTGTGATCTTGAGAAGCAAAATGATGGAATAACTGGTAATAATACAACAGAGTACAGTTCAGAGTCAGTGTCTGTCCCAGAAAAAACAGAGGAGCAAATTTTCAAGCGCTGGAAACTACAAAATATGAATTTCAAGCATTATGTTCATTTTTAGTTATCACGCTTATAATTCTTATTTTAATTAATTATTTATATTTATATTGATTTATTTATAAATTGATTATGTAAAGAAAAGTTAGGAAATAAGTGTATTGTGTATGGCAAACTGTATATTTTTGTTTATTATTGTTTTAGGTAAACTTCCCTATGTGAAAGTGGTGGACAATTTTGATGCTGAATATGAGGTAATGTGATAACAATGATGTATTTGTTGTAGTTAATTTTTTTACCTCAGGTAACTTTTGTTTTTCTTTTGTACTTGGATATGGTAATGTGTGCTAGTGAAGTTGAAACAAAGGAAAAATAAAAATAACCTGAGATAAAAAATTAACTACAACATATTCCCTCGGAATTACGGTCAATAGACCTCTTTAGCTTGTATGTTGTACACTTTATATTAAATTGTTTTATTTCATTTTGCCTTGTTTTGTATCCAGTACATCACCAATGAGGGGACTCTCTTCACTTTCAAGACTAACTTGAAAGCTCCAAGATACAAATTAATCAATATTGACTTTTCAAAACCCGAATTGGTAAGTACAGTATGATTGCGAATCTCCAGCAAAATAACGTTGCAGATGATTTTTTGTAATAAGTTATTTCAGTTTGTTGTCTGTGTGTTTTTTAATAATAACAGTTTGAATAAATGTCCCCTGATCAGAAGAGAAAATTTCCTTCGTTTACTCACTTTTGATACATCTGAGAAAAGTGATGGTGTTTGTCATTTGATAAAATCTAGTTTGTCATTGCTTATCCAGGAACACTGGTCGACTCTTGTTGAAGAAGACGAGCAAGATGTTTTAGAATGGGCTGCCTGTGTCAAGCAGAACTTGATGGTCCTCTGTTACCTTCATCACGTCAAGGTCCGTAATGTTTTCACGGTGGTCTCTTGTCATAAAAAAAAAACAGAGATAAAGGGCGTGTTTACGCGTTTTCGTTTATATTTGCAAAGCATACAAACTAATAAATATTGAAAGACATCTGTGACCGAAAAGTTAACTAGACTAACTAACGACTGCCGCCAGCAAGAAACTGTCTTTTTTTCAGTACTCGAAAAGGTTATTATCATCCGCAAGGAAATTGGCTGTACATCTCAAGCTGCTAAAAGCAGAAAAAACAAAGTTTAAAATACTCACGTATTCTGTCGGTTGTTTGCGTAAAAAAGAGTAAATTAAAACTGTCTTTCGCACTCTTTCTCAGTCTTCCTCACTCTGACAACTGAACGGTAAACAGCAGCGAGCGTGATAAATGGCGGGAAAATGTGGTCACGTGGTCATCCCTGCTTTTCCCGCGCTTCTAGTTGGTATCTGAACAGCTGTCTTCGCTCAAAAAAACGACGTTGTTACATTTGTTGTTACCAGGAGGGAGTCATAAACTATGGCCATCGTGACGTCACGTTCAAGCCCGGGAAGTTTAAAGAAAGGTAAACAAAATGCTAGTCGTGAAAAGTTCACGGTCCAATTTCTCAGCAACGGTAAGGCAAATCATTTCAACAACTTAAGCGAAGCTGCAGATGTTATCATATAAAGTATCAATAACGTAATTTTAGCCTGAAAACAAAAAACAGACTGGCGACAAGACTCAAAAGAGCTGACAAACGCTTCTATCGATCGATAAAAATCATCACCAAGATCATCTTTAATGGCCTGTAAATCAGAAACCTCACAATACTGCCCTTTGAGACAAAAACATAACTTACAGAGGTCAAAACTCTTTCTAATTTTTGAAAAATTAAATCTTATAACAATTTCATAAAAATGATCAGTGGCTTTAAACACTACTTTCCACAGGTACCTTGCGAGTCAGCGGCGAAGTGCAAGAGAAATAAACCAGTTAATCCAACAATAAAGCTCTCGAATTGAAACGAGTAATACGATTACTTCGAGGATATCTTTTTATGTCAATGTTTGGACTTGAGAGGTGCTTGAATACAGATTAAGTCTACAAAATTGCCTAAGAAATATGTTACACCCATTGTACGTTTCTCGCCACTTGGGCTGACGCAACTTCCACTGAAAACAATACCTTCAAGAAAAAATCAGAATCAAAACAATGGCTTTTATAAATAGGTGGAAAATATCTCAGAACTGGGAACGGAACGTTAAGACTAGTGACTCGGCGATTTGAACATATTTATACTTCAAACCTAGACAGCGACATCGAAGCTTATTTGTTAACGGCTTACGACTTGAAGACAGTGTTCCTGAAGGTACCAAATCGCTTCTCAAAGAGAAGACAAATCTTCTGTCAAGGTTCAGCTATACCGTTCAATCGTCCCCCCCAAAAATGGTCATAAAACGTCTTTTAAGTAGGTCAATAAACGCTCCAAAATTTTGGAGTAACTGTTTCCATGGGGGTCCGCATATTCCAACTTTCAGTTCAAATTCAAACATTTCGCTGTACATGCTTCGATTGCCGAAGCTATTCGGGTGTAAGTTTTTCGTTGGTAAATAATAATTGCTCCGTTTGCTTCTCAGAGGAAACTACTACCCAAGCCTGTTGTTATGTGGGAGTATATCTACCTCACTTGAAATTATGCTTCTAGAGCTGATACCACAAGTATCCCAGCAACAAAATACTTACAGTGTAAATCTTTTATTAACACTTTTTTTTACTTTCCATGGAACTATGCAAGACATTCTTACTAAATGAAAGGAAAAGTCAGGAAAATGTCTAGACAGGTCATATTACCGAAGACAGTACAAGAAGTACTGGGCAAGGGGAAAACTAATCAAACTTACTAAACAAAACATTTTGGGTTGTAGTTTCACGTCACTAAAAAATACAACTGAAAATCTGTCTGCATTCTCAGGCTAAAGCTTCCAGTGATGAATTGATTTGAAGGCTGTGCCTGTTAAAACACATTATTCATTATTTTTCTTCTAAAATCCTGTCTGTGAGAAGTTACACGAAAATAATTTCTAGGTATAAATCCTCATCACATCGTCAATAACAAAAAAAAGAACAGGTAGATGATCAGTAATGTTATGTTCTGGAGTGACCATAGATGTTTTGATTGAACGATGAAGCAGAGGCCAAGAGAATAAGTAATAATGAGAGGCCTGCCAGTCTACTCTCCAATTCTGTTTACATGTTAAGACATGTAAGCCTGGAAATGTCATTGATCTACGTAGTGTTAATCCTGTAGAAAAAACAAAAAATGATTAGCATTAAAATTACACCTTTCTAGTCCATACCACTATAGGTAGTAGTAACTATGATACTACTGAAAACCTGTTTAAGATTTATGCACCTACTTCAATTTATTAAGGCTGCTCCCATGAACCATGTTTCATAGCCGGGAGTGCACTATGGTAAACCCTTTTGTAGTGGGAAGTTTAATCTTGTTCATGTTCATTGACATAATGGAGACAATTTGTGAAAAGGCATTCAAGGGAGCTTTCAAGTCAAATGGCTGCTAAAATTCTTAAGCATGAGCAAGCTGAAAAATTTCATTTTTAAAATGTCATGGTAAAAAATTAGAAGCCTCTTCTTTTTTAACAAAGGCCTGTCTGATTAAGCTGTGTTTTTGCATGGGCAAGAATGCTGATTATTTCAATAACGCAAATCAACACTATTCTTTTTTTTATTGTATTGTTGTCCAACAAACGACTTGAATTTGATTTTTTTTAACTGCATCCAAAATTCCCACGTGCACGAGCCAAGTAAACTCATTGAAAATTTGCAGCATTTGCATATTACCACAGAGAAAAGTGGGGGGGGGGGGGGGGACAGGGGGGCGGGAGCCGGGGAGAACAGGGGGCGGGAGGGGTACGGGAGACGGGAGAAGAAAGGGCGGGAGGCGGGATCTCTACGATGGCGGGAAGCGGGAGAGAAATTCAAAAAGGCAGTCAAAGAAACGAACCCAACAACGTTTCTTGACTTCCATTTTACGTTTTTCGAGGCTTAAAGCAAAATTTTATACACGGGAAAAGTCAAAAAACGAAAATCCGTGTTCGGGATAAAAACAAAACCGCATTACTTCCTGTGAAATTGGAAACCTTTCCAAGTCGCTTACATCATAAGACATGAATGAGATTGCATGACATATGTACATGTGTGTCGACTGTGTCAGTCGTGTCAGTGTCTCGTCTGTCTTGCTAGATGTCGAAATTCTCCGTAAGGACGACAAAGCGAGTCAGGTCAAATGTCGTCAAAGATGATCGGTCTTAGTATTTTTCGGTTTGGTGGGGAAAAATCCGTCCATGGAAGACCTTCCTGGTAGCTCGCTCCTTACGACTGCAGTTCACAAAACACTGTGATGTTCCCTGCTAGCAGAGGTTTCTCATGACGAGGCAAAAATGAGAGAATGGAGAGAGACCTTTGCTGGCTTCCGACGCGTTTTCTATCACGCATGCCCTCGCGTTCCCTTAACAACCAGTGACGTTTTTGTCATGTGCGACACAACCCATAGAACCGCGGTTTGCCCTCGAAAAGGAAAAAAAGGAAAGCTGAAAGTCTGGAAAAGACGGTAAATGCCTTTTTTGTGGATTACAATTCAAAATAAGAGGGCAAATCACTTGGAGTTACCTTTGTATCGGCGGTAGAAACAGAAATACTGAACCTTAGCAGAACTAAACCTCTTGCGTGGAATAAATTCATTGACGATATTTTCTCGTTGTGGATAACTGAGAGGAAAGAGATTGCTGAATTCATTACTCTTCCAAACAGGCATCACCCTACAATTAAACTTACGGCTGAAATATTTGATAAAGAGATTAACGTTCTGGATACACTGTTTACAAAAGAAAGAGATTTCACAACCAAGGAATCCTTGACATCCGCGGGCGAAGCCCTTAGACTTCTGAGAACTAACTCCTCAGCTAAATCTTTCTATGAGAACATCTACAACTTCAAAAAACGCTTTCGCGCTAGAGGTTACCCTCACAAAAAAAATCCTCTGAGGTTAAATTTACTGAACGGAATTCGGCTATACAAAAGAACAACGAAGTGCGAAAGAAAATTCTACCTTTCGTTACCACGTATCACCCTGCTTTGCCAAACCATAAAAACATCTTAATGAGCAAATGGCATTTAGTTTAAAAGTAACCACTACTGAGAAAAATATACAACGAGCCCCCCATCATTTCATGGTTGGCCTGTCAACACCTTCCATTGTGGGCTCAATAATTGTCATCGTCCAGTCTAACAGGGCACGCGCATTACACATTAAACGAAAACGGTTTTGAAACCGGTAAGTTTCCAGCAGAAATCTGGTCGGCGGCTTCATCAAACAACGCTTCGGAAGCCGGCAGAGGTCTCTCTCCTTTCTCTCATTTTTGCCTCGTCGTGAGAGACCTCTACTAGCAGGGAAACTGTAATGAAGATTTTGCCGCGTGGTGTAAACTTGTGTCGAAGGAATGCCGCTTAAATGATCGCGCTGGAAAGTGCGGAGTGGTTCGATTTACAACACAATTTTTTATTTTGGACAAGGCCAAAGCACTCCCTATTTTAGAATCTGAATAGGGAGTCAAACAGCGTGATTTACATGATAACGGGAGAAACACAATAAAGGGCGGGAGTCGGGAGACAAAGGGACAAAAACGTACGGGAGGCGGGAGAACGGGGTACGGGAAGCGGGAGATTGTGACCCCCCTGTCCCCCCCCCCACAGAAAAACCTAACCTCAAATTACTGTCTTAAATTAATAAAAAGAGTAGGATTCAGTGTTTGAACTACATTGTCTTAACGTTCTGACATAGCATAGAAGTGTCAGCAGTGTTTGCTTTCTACGTTTCTAGGCTCATTGCGGGCACATAATTTACTAGATTTGCTACAATAATGCACCACAGGCTATGAAACATGGATCATGCATCATTTTTCTCTGAACCAACCTCAATTGAAATAGGAGTATACTGACGAGTTTTATAAAGTTAGATAGACCGATTAGTTGCTCTTGGTGACAAAGTAAGCGAGTAAAGGATGCTACCAGTGTTTACATGCATCAGTGAATTGAAACCCTTCCCCCACTCCCAAACCTCTGGGGCATAGCGGGGATTTAATGCAGCCAATGCCAGGATATACACATATTTTTAAAACAATGTGCTGGCCCTGGGTGCAGTAGAATTAACAACATTCCTACTTGACCCAGCTCATGAATAGGGATTTAACAGCACATAATTTATACATTTTTGGAAGCAGGGACAGAGAGTGGGATTTAACATGAGTGACTTAGGAGAAGCCCTTGTTTCCCCCAGGAAGGGGCGGGGGGGGGGGGGGGTTGTGCCATATATGGGCCATATAGGTATGTTCCACTCTGAAGGGTATGATTTTCAAGCAGTTTACTCTGGGATAGGATATAAAGAGAGTTTGAGTTCCAGGACACTGATCAATTGGTTGAAGATTTTAGTCTATACTAGGCAAACCAGGAATTGTCACTCAAAATTAAAATCAAAAGCAAGGAGTTGCTGTTACTCAACAAAAGATAACCAAGAATGAAGTTGATCGTCAGGCCCCGGCTGTTCAAACGTTGGATAGCGCTATCCACCGGATAAATCACTATCCAGCAGATAAGTATTACGGAAATCAATTACTCCATCCGCTAGATAGTGGATAGTGCTATCCAACCTTTGAACAACCGGGGCCAGGACTAGACAATATTAGCAAAGAAACCAAGTCCCCACTCCTAAAATGCACTGCAAAACAAAGGTAAACCTTGGAACAGATGGAAGCGCTGTCAACAACTACAAAGTTAAGCTAGGGGATGACATTTCTCATGAATTTGATAAAATGAAGTTGAGAGTTTCTATTAACAGGTCCATTGGTTTGAAAATAAAATAAATAAATACAGAGTACCAGACAGAAGACAGCGGTTTAAATCAAGCCTAGAACTACAACCACTAATTCTCCGCCAAAAGATGCTTTTAACAAACTACTTGGCCTAGGAAGTGGACAAATTAGTGGTGTTTTAACACCAGGCTAATGTTAAATTCCGGATCAGGGGGCCGGGGTTTCAATTCACTGATGCATTATATGACCAGATGTTGAGAGGGTATTGAAAGTGAAATGCAGTGTACATACATGTACATATGCAGGCTTGATAGTTCGGTTTAAAATTATCCTGTTGGTGTCTTGTTTCAAGAGTGTTTTCCCCCCTCCAAACCCCCCTTCACTCCCAGCCCCCAGGACTTTCCTAACTTATAACTTAACTGGGCGCTGTTGCTTGAAGCATGGTTAGCGTTAACCAGCGTTTAATACCTTGACAACGTATTGGTTTTGATACTGCTTAACCAATGGCTAAAGCTAACCATGCTTTGAGCAACTCAGCCTTCTAGAAGGTGTACAAAAAAACTTACAGGGGCTGAACAAATATTTAAATGTGGCCTCATAAAGGGTGAACTTCTCCACGATCGGTCTTTTACGAGGTCGTAGTAAGTTTAACAACTCTCAGTCTACTTATATACATCTTACTGAAGAACCGAAATAACTACAAAACAGCTCATTTATAACAAATTTTCGTAACCAACCTCACTTCAACAAGATTGCCAAATTATAACGGAGGAAATTGATTCGAATAAATACACTGATCATTTTTGTGGTTCACTCCCTGACATTTATTATATGCTACATGGATTCTGTGAGATATAAACTACTTTTGAGCGAAGCTACAAGTTTTCTCATGCTTTTTATCCAGAGAAAAACCAGATTTTGTCGAGCGAAATGCCGCACCGCATTCACATAATTTTCCTAACTTGGAGACTTACCAAAACGCTTCACAAACCTTTTTTGCAGAATTTTCACGTAGTAATCAAAATACACTTACCTCTTCCGTTGGAATATGAGGTAATGTTATCGTCGATCAAAAGAGAAACCACATTGCTGCTTCATTCACGGAAAAAAATAAGCTCAAAGTGTTCACAAGAAAAACAATAACACCGCCATTTTCGAAAATTCTGCTCGTCGCACGCTTCACTTTGCTGTGACGTCACGATGGACATACACATTGAAATGGCCGCGCTGACGAGTTTTGACTCCCTCCTGGTTGTTACTAATTTACCCTTTTTTTTTTTACTTTCCAGAGCGTTCTTTACCTTCACAATTTGTCGGGAGAAAGGCTGATGAGTTTCCCACTCGACATTGGTAGCATTGTTGGTTATTCTGGGCGGAAAAGAGATTCAGAGGTAAAACAACAACATGAACAAATTAAAAATGTAGAGCATCAGTTTTTTGTCCGCGGAAGCTCTTTTAGTGGGCCTCTCAAGAACTCGTTTGCATGTGTTCTTGTGTTCCAGATCGAATTAGAATTTGATAGAATCGTTTGTTTTTGAGTTAAGAGGGAAAAGGCCGGAGTACAGAGTGAAAAAATTCGGCTCTTGTAGCAAGAAAGAGACCTAGCTTAGCCGACCATTCGCGCCGCCTCCCGGATGCAAACTTGGGCAAACCCAGCTCTCTTTAATAAGTAAAATTTGAGGAGTTTTACAAGGGGATGCGAATAATGAATGAAATGTTCTCTAGTGGTAAAACTCAGGGAGGAATTCTGAGGGCCTCTGGCCCTGTACTTTTCAAAACGACGGCAACGGGAACTTAAAAACTGAATAGCAAATAATTATGTTTAATGAGCAAAACAACCACTCTGCACGTGCATTACGGTTTTTGGTACAATTCTTCCCCATCACTGCAATTATCACTGCATAATTGCGGTGATGTTCACACGGCCGGGCCTCGCAAGAATTTTCGACCGGCTAAAACTTCGTGTGTTTAATTTTTTCCGTTCACATGGAACCACCTTAACCGTATGAAAATTTAGACGTCTAACCTTTCAAAGTTCCGTGTGAACAGAGCGAAAATATTTAACGGTTCCGTGTGAACGAAGTGGCCAGTCAAATTTTCAGCCTTCGGCGAAAATTCATCTGATCTCAGATGTCGTGTGAACATATTAAAACAACAGCTCTGCACGTGCATCACGCTTTTTAGTATATTTCTTTGACATCCACTGCACGACTACGACGTGAAACCTCCTAATTTGCCGTTTTATGGAGGACGTGAACATACGACGACGAATTTTCCTTCCCCTTTTGGAACCTGAATAAAATCCTTAAGAATTCAACTCCAGGAAAAGTCGCCTGCATTTGACATATTGAGTGGGTCCAAATAGACGCGATTAAGTTTGAAAGAGCGCAAATTCATTTTTTAACGACGTTTTCGCTTCCGTTGTCGTCGTCCTTGCTTCAGGTCCCTATTATCTAATGTGACGTTTTGTGGACGACGTAAACATATGGCGGCAAATATTTCTTTCTCTTTCTGAACTTCGACTTGGACACTAAGAATGCAGTTTCAGGGAAACTCACCTACTTTAGACAAATTGGAGTTAGAATAATTTCTATGAAGTTTCAGAAAGAACGGGAATACGCTTTAAAGGTGACTAAGCTCCCTAATAATTGTTGGGCTTAACACTGCTCGACCCATCTTTGAACCTTCAACCATCGAATTTAACTAAACAAATTTGCCCTTCTTAGGCTCCGAAAGCACTCAGTATACGTTGCGCAAAATATGGCACAAAATGGTGCTGGATGCAGTCACGCTCAACTTTTTCAAATTTTTGGCAAATTGTCTGTCGTTGGAGAGCAAAATCCAGAGCAGTGGGGGATCCAGGAGAGGGCCCAGGGGGGCTGGGCCCCCTTATTTTCTTACCAAACTGAGCCTCGTAGGGCCGACAAAAGTTTTTTAGAGACCGGGCCCTCCCCTTATCTCATGGTCTCGATCCGGCACTGCAGAGGGCGCGCTTTCAGAGGTGATGGGTGTTCGTAATACTGCGGAATTGTAGCATTTTAACGTGGTGACGCTTAAATAACAAAACTAACAACTAACTGTTCTTTGCAGATTTTTTACCAGTTAACCTCATTTCTAACCCCCGGGGTTATCCACCATTGTGATTTAACTGAAGACAACATCCAACCCAAGGTTTGTGTCTTAAAATTAATTGTCTTCATGTCAGTTACAGTTTATTTATTTGTATGTTATAATATACAAAGGTTTCCCATCACTGTGAATGTGAAAAAAGAAAACAAATAAATAATAATAATAATAATAATAATAAATAAATAAATAAATAATAAAATGATATATAAAATCAATAAGAAAGATTAAAATAATTAGTAAGAGAAGATTTAAATGCCTCCAGGGAAGTCTGATGTAATAAAAAAGGCGGCAAACTGTTCCATTCTATAAATGTCATATCTGCGTTTTTATTGCTGAAGAAAACTATATTGCAGTTCAGTACATATAGCCTACGCTATTAGACATTGTGTTTTAAAATCGAGCAACGTCCTTCTTCCCATTTGTTAGAAAATGCATGGGATAAAACCCCTATAATTTATGACAAGCCCTCCAGTGTAAAAAACGACACTCTCTGCCAGGCGGCGGCGCTAAATAACCATATTTTTGGAAATGACAGGTTTTCCGGGAAATCAAAGTGAGTGGATTTGATGCCAGTAGGTATCAGACTGTGCAAGTGTTTTACCCAAGCAAAGATGGAACCAAGATTCCGATGTTCATTGTTCATAAAAAGGTAAACCTGCATGTGATTTACCTACACACGTGAAAATGTAATGTTGCATAAAGATCTGACCCAGTTGTTCAAACGTTGGATAGCGCTATCCACCGTATAAATCACTATCCAGTGGATAAGTTTTGGGGAAACTAATTGCACTATCCACTGGATAGAGATTTATTCAGTGGATAGCGCTATCCAGCCTTTGAACAACCGAGCCATGGTTTAACAAACCAGGATGTTACGAAAAGGGGCAACGGGTAACCGGTAGCAAGCACAGGAAAGGGTAAAATGAAAAATGGGAACGAAAACCTAGCTTAAAACCCTACTAGCACTATCAGTAGGTTCAAGGCCCATTCCCTGTTTTGTTTCCATTTTTCATATTTTACCGTTTTCCGTTTTAGTGACGATGTCTTGGTTTGTTACATGTATGTAGGAACTTGAGCAGCGACGATGGGCACGACCATCTTTGGTTGGAGTCGCTCCACCCACCCAGCCAGTCGTTTTGCTTACTCTATAAACATCTGATTGCCTTTCCCAGCGGGACCTTAAGATCCGAGGACGGCGACGGCAGAGAAAAGGTCGCTTTAAAAGTGAATTCGCGTTCTTTCAATCTTCATCGCGATTACTCCAAGTCACTAACTTTGTCAAATGTAAGCGAACCCTTCTAAAGTTGAATTTCTAAGAACCATGATCCAAGTTCAGAAAGAGGGAGGAAATTTCGTAGTCGCTTGTGTACTTCCTCTGTACAACGTGAAATTAGGCATTTTCACGCCGTAGTAGTGCAGTGAAGGCAAAGAAATGTGCAAAAAAGCGTGAAGCGTGCAAAATTATTGTTTTGATTATTAAACCCATTGCTTTTGTGACGTCCTCGTTGCCGTCGCCGTCGTCGGATCTTAAGGTCTCTATTTACTCTTCTGAGGTGACTTCGACTCCATAACGTAATGCTCATTATGAACTATTTCAATGAATGATGTATAACAGCTTGCGTTTGAGACAAGTGCTCGTGTTTAATACTTTTAAATTCAAGATTATAGCAAGTCTCAACTAATGTAGTTTAACTGTATTTGTTAATCAGGATATCGTGTTAGACGGCAGTCACCCTTTGTTTTTGTATGGTTACGGAGGATTCAACATTTCCATAACTCCAGCCTTCAGTGTTTCACGAATCGTATTTATGCAACATCTCGGGGGGATAATCGCTGTTCCTAACCTAAGGGGTGGAGGGTAAGTATATCTTAGCTGTACTTTAGGATTGCTTTACCCAGGGCAAGGAAAAGTATGTTTGTATTTTCTCTACGACACCGCCCCCCCCCCCCCCCCCCCCACCCGTTGGCCTCAGGTTTGTAAGTCATCATCATCATCATCATCACTTTTATTTATACACGGTAAAAACAGTCAGACTAAATATACAATATCCTAAGAATATTTACAAACTATAGAATTAATGCAAGAGCCATAGGGCCAGTTATTTAAATGGAGTTTAGCCCGTGTTTAACAAAACCGCGTTCTAAGCCATTTCAGTTTGCTTACCGCTTTTATCTAAACACCATTTATCGTGCACAGTTTTAATAAAGCATATAGCGTAGACTGGAAAAGCACTTACTTTCTTAAATTAGCTCACTACGAATGAGATATTTAGGTCCAATGATTTCTTAAACCGCGGCCTAAGTTAGACTTTGCTTAAATAACCGACCCATAGAGTCTAATGAGTACTGTTTATCATACGAGTTGCCGACATATGATAATGAACTTCACCTTTTGCCTTGTTGTGTCCCGAGAGGTACCAAATTTTTTGCGGGAAAAGCGAGCGACTGTGTTTGACAGAAACCTGCATTATGCCTCTCATTTGTGCCCCCCCCCCCCCCCCCCCCCTCGCTCAAAAGCCGGTGCTCCCGTTGAAGATTAATGAATTGCCGTTTATCAATAATTTGTCCAGCGTCAGGACAGAATGTCAGAGCGTGCTCTTTTCGACCAAATTCACAGTCATAGGAGTCGATTCGCCCTTTATCCAACCTCACAATCCGCTTACCGAAAGGGTCACAGCACAGAAACAGCGCTACTGAAGGTACAGAATGGCATTCTCATGAATATGAATGGCAAGCATGTAACTCTTCTAGTTCTCCTAGATTTGAGCGCAGCGTTTGACACTGTTTGCTCGTCGTAAGTCAAGTATCGGCATTAATGGCACCGCCCTGAATTGGTTTACGTCTTATCTCAACAACAGGTCGCAACGTGTCTCGCTAAATGGCTTTACATCTGACAGTTTTAAGCTTCCTTATGGCGTTCCACAAGGATCGTGTCTGGGACCATTGTTGTTTACCATTTATTCCAGCAAACTGTTTGAAGTCATCAAATACCATCTACCTGAAGCACATGTCTATGCTGATGACACTCAGCTTTACCTGTCGTTTAGTCCTGACTCGGCTACTAATCAGACTGATGCGGTCGTTGCCATGAAACGCTGCATATCGGACATTCGTTCATGGACGCTTACGGATAAGCTCAAACTTAATGATGACAAAACTGAGTTCATGTTGATTGGTACAAAACAGCAACTTTCCAAAGTAAATATTGATAGCCTTACCGTAGGAAGCAATTTGACGTTGCTCCTGTCTCTGTTTCAAGAAATTTAGGGACATGGTTCGATTCTAACTTGAATCTCCAGGAACAGATCCACAGAACTTGCAAATCTGGGGTTTTCCATTTATACCATATTCAGCGTATCCGAAAATATCTGTCCCAGGAGTCTGCATGAACTTTGGTGCATGCTTATATCATTGGTCGTATAAATTACTGCAACAGCCTTCTATTTGGTTTACCCTCTGTTCATCTACTTAAGCTGCAACGCTTGCAGAATGAAGCTGCTCGGCTTATATCTAATGTCCCTCGCTACAGTCACATAACACCAGTACTATTTTCGTTACTTTGGCTTCCTGTCAAATTTCGTATTGATTTTAAAATACTTCTTCTTACTTTTATCGCTACCTAGGGTCATGCGCCTGGTTACTTGATCGATTTGATTGCTATTAAAGAACAGCCGCGCTATAATCTCCGTTTATCTAGCGGTCTATCTTAAAGTATCCTAGTTTAAAACTGAAAAAGACTTCTGGGGATCGTGCTATTTCATCTGCTGCCCCTAATTTATGGAACAATCTGCCCCTTCACATCCGTCTTGAAGACAATTTTGAACGTTTTAAATCTTTACTTAAAACGCATCTTTTTAGATTAGCTTTTGATATGTAATGTTTTTAACCCACTATGCAATATATTTAGTGTTTTTATCTTTGTTTAATTTTTAGCGTTGTTTACTCTTAGCCTTAATTATTATGCTCATTTTAGCTTTTATTTTCTTTTAACATTTACGTCTTGTCACGCGCTTTTGTTCATATTTGCACGGAAAGGGCGCGTTATAAATTTTCATTCTTCTTCTTATTATTATCATTATTATTAGTTTTGGATATCGGCAAGGTTAAGTTTGAACTTGTAAACCATAATTTTTGACCACAACGTTTTCCAGGTGATCTGTGACGTCACTGCGGGGGCCTGGGGAAAGAAATTTTAATGCCGTATCCCATAAACCAAAGCTGACGGGAACAGATTGAATTGAATTGAATTGGTGCGCGCGTTGGTTTATGGGATACGGCATTAAAATTTCTTTCCCCAGGCCCCCGCAATGACGTCACAGATCACCTGGTTGAAAATGTATTTAAAAAGATGCCTTGGTGTTAATGGTCCCTTAGTTTCCTGTGTAGTAGTTGTTATGCATCATAATATTTATATGATGTCTGTTTCGTCTACATAAAAGACGTGTTCACGAAAATGGTTTTTGTTTTGTGATCTCCATGCAGGGAATACGGAGAAACATGGCATCAAGCGGGATGCTTTGGGAACAAGCAGAATGTTTTTGATGACTTTCAGCACGCAGCGATTTACCTAGCACAGCAAAAATACACTTCGGCAGACAAGTACGTATGTGCTATGGTTTTTCTTGATATCCTCGCAGCTTGGATGAGTTGTTAAAGTATCTTTACACTTGTCGACCTTCTTCCTGTCTTCCAATATGGCGCTAACTTATTTGTCTCGTTACCATGCTGCATTATGGCGCGAAAAGCATAGAACGCAGGGCTTCTTGGGAAGGACAAAACCTCATAGCAGACTGTTGCGCATTTATTCTACGACACCCCGCGCTCATAGTTAAAGGAAAGATTAACCTCCAGGGGTGAGGCAATATCTTTTTTGCGATAGTTATTAATCGATCAGCTGACCGAAGGAGAACCTTTTGCTGTCATAATTTTGGATGCACGCAGCCATCAAACTATGATCTGGTAGGAGTGCGAAAAGAAAGAGTAAGGACCTGTTTACAAGAAGGGAGGGTTACCTTAGCACTCGCCCATTTCTTTTTTACGCGACGTTTACAAGGCACATAGGGTCCTTGGAGCTAGGGTGACCCTACCTTTGGTGCTAGGGTTACCCTAGCAAGAGGGTTACCATAACTACCTTGTAAACGCTCTGCTACGGATAACTCGCCTACCCAGGACAACTTTGCCTGTTAAGCGTGATCAGAAATCTTTAAAATTTGAACGGAGTTATCCAATTTTTCGAGCTAAATTTTAAACATCTGAACAATAAAGGTGTTTTCTTTATACGGTGATAACATCTGTCCGTTTTCCCGTGAATTAAATGCGTTTAACATGCAGACCTTTAAGATTTCGTTTAAATCTTGGACGTTACAACGAATGTGTATTTTATTCTTATGGGGTGACACACGACGCAACACGTCAGTCAAGCTTGTAAAGTTGACCCGTTTGAAAGGGGAACCCTGCTTGGGAAATTTTGGTCGTAAACCAAAGATATCTTTAACCCTCTTGCTAGGGTAACCCGGCCTATCACCAGGGTTACCCTCCCTCCTTGTAAACAAGCCCTAAGGTTAGGAACACACTTATTTCACGCGCGCTTCTTACACTTTTGGCTCTCCTTCGACCTTGCAAGTCTCACGCGCTTCCTTCCCAAAATCCTTTGCACCTTAAAACTAAAACAACTATTTTGTATCTATATTCCTTCTACTCATATTCTTGTTTGGGTCACCTACTCGGTTAGTTCCATGAACTATTTAGGTGTCCCAAATTCTGCACAATGAACCTACAATTGAAATTTTCTTTCTCTTCGCAATCTCTCGAGTTTTCTTTTTTCTTTATATTTTAAAGCACTGATTTGTAGTAATTAATTATTCTGTGTGTGAGTTTAAATAAAAATTGACTTGACTTGACTTGACTTAATGATAGGAGCAGCGAAAGAAAACGCCTGTCATGCTGTCTTAATGATGAAACCATTTCGGTAGCAATATCATTGCAAGTTAAATGACTTCACATCCTCTTGTTTGTTCAACGACAGGATAACCATCTGTGGTGGCTCTAATGGGGGACTTTTGGTCGGTGCTTGTATCAACCAGAGACCGGAGCTGTTTGGATGTGCTGTCTCGCAAGTACCGTAAGTCACGGTTCAACTTTATTCCTTAAGCATAGACCGTACTAGGGAATAGAAGATGTTTGTAATAGGCGAGCTCACTTGTCAGCTTTTGAACTCTTTTAAATTCAGGACAACTTGGAATCTATATTGGAATGACTTTCGTCGTAATTTATATGAGTTAAGATCGCCCTAACGCCTTACATTTTCACTGATGTTTTTATTTCTTGGGGGATCCCTGAGACTAG
This sequence comes from Porites divaricata, assembly GCA_038088405.1. NCBI lineage: Eukaryota > Metazoa > Cnidaria > Anthozoa > Scleractinia > Poritidae > Porites > Porites divaricata. The sequence goes on from JBBMOI010000001.1 coordinate 42,936,077, forward strand.
TTTGCGTTATCTCGATTTTGTACCCGACTCGTCCAAAGTTTTTGCTTGTGAAGTCTGCACATTTTTGGGCAATAGTTTATTTGCACGATGACGTCATCAGACTACAGCTACCAGAATCTTCTTTCAGTTCGATGTTTTCTTGTGGAAATTAGGGGTATTGTTTCATAAATGTCTTGTACTTGAGCTTATCCACTTTGCATTCTAGTTCTTTATAGAGAACTGATACCACCATCTTCGCTAAATTAAACAAACCCCTCCACCCCCCCTCTCAAACAAGTCCCCCGTCTCTATTACTGAAGCCCCAGCAGACGTGCTTGAAATGAATAAACCGCCCGGAGGGGGGGGGGGGGGGGGGGCGGTTAAAAGAGGATTTACGGTATTATCTCTTTGTTTATAATAAAGTGCGTTCACTCATCTATATATGCGGCACTTTCTGCAATCATTTCCCGAATTCGTCAATACTAGGACGCATGTTTTACCCATTTCTTTGAACTCTACTAGTGCCCTGTACGGAACTGAAAACATGCTTATGATTCTTTGAATTCTATCATCACTTTTGCAGAGTCATGGACATGCTGAAGTTTCATAAGTTTACCATCGGCCATGCCTGGTAAGTAAGCTTTAGAGAACATTGATGTAAAGAAACTTTTGTAATATTGCTTCCAATTTGAGTCATTGAAAATGTGTCTTCTTTGTTTACAAAGGACAACCGATTTTGGTAGTCCGGACAAGAAGGAAGACTTTGAATGGCTAATCAAGTGAGTTGCTTCCTTTCCTAATTGAAATTAAACATTATTTTCACTCTCTTTTCGCGAAGTTCCTCGGGTTGTTGATTTATTTCTGAGAGACGTTTTCTGTTGCTGCTAGACTGGATCTCCTCCTCTCAGTTGCTAATAAATTGTGGGGGGAGAGAGATTCCTCGCGACGAACGAAATAAAAACGTGAACTTTAATATTTTAAAATGAAAGAATCCTTATTGTGAAGGTTTCATGTTAACGCAAAGGGTCACTGGAAGTGTAGCTCTTCCCAAGGTGACTTGTGCTCTTTTAAATTGTTCCCAAGTTTGCATTCGATCATAATCATTAGTCATTGACATTTATTAATCCATTGATCAGCTGGTTGAAGTGTTGATTGTGTGATTAACTAATTGGTTGTTAGATATCCCCCCTTACACAATATCAAGATTGACATTTATTGATCCGTTGATCAGCTGGTTGAAGTATTGATTGTGTGATTAACAATTGATTTTTAGATATTCCCCCTTACACAATATCAAGATTGACATTTATTGATCCGTTGATCAGCTGGTTGAAGTATTGATTGTGTGATTAACTAATTGATTGTTAGATATTCCCCCTTACACAATATCAAGATTGACATTTATTGATCCGTTGATCAGCTGGTTGAAGTATTGATTGTGTGAATAACTAATTGATTTTTAGATATTCCCCCTTACACAATATCAAGATTCCCGACAACGGAGCACAGTATCCAGCTCTGCTGCTATTAACCGCTGACCATGATGATCGAGTTGTTCCACTCCATTCGCTGAAGTACATCGCAGAGTTGCATCATCGTATTGGCGGTTACGAAAAACAGGTACCGTAAATCCCCTATTAAGCCCCCTCCCCACACACACACACTCAAATTGGTTTGAAATAAGGATTTACGGTAACAATATTTCTTCTTACATTCTTTTCTTAAGAGGAAAATTTACTTTTTAAGAACAACTCGACCCTTGCATGTATTTTTCTTTGCAGACAAACCCGTTGCTTATAAGAGTGGATACAAAAGCCGGTCACGGATTTGGAAAGCCTACCGCTAAAATTGTAAGTCTGATTATTTTGCACAGGGTTCCCAAAACGTTTTTCGGGTTCCGGAATTTACCTTATTTGAAAGCCAGTATTTGGGCTTTTAAAGAAAAATGGGGTCGGGATTCGGATCGAATGTATGCACGGGATGTGGGATGACGAAAAGAAGATTTGGGTCGGGACGACGAGATTGGGGAACCATATTATGGACTATCAATGTCAATTTTAGCACTGAAGCACGCGTACCAACTCCGCATGTGGCCATTACCTTACACATGTGCACGACCGTATTACTCCGGCAGTGACAGCCATGGACAGTTGCTTCGCCTTTATTAGGGCTCATCAGCATGGCATAGCTCTCTGGTCTATGAACGGGTAAACCCGTTTATCAAAGACCCTTTACTGCCGAGGCGAGTGCAAAGAAGTACTCCTTTAAGCGCCAGTTCCATTGTAGACAAGTGGTAGCTGTTGGTTGGGAACCGCATGCAAAACAGTTCTCCCTCGGCATGCGTATGGAGATGGGATCAGAAAAATTGACCTGTGTGCTTAAATACTTTCAATGTCCACTGTGAAGGCCTAAGATAAGTTGTCTCTTTCAACATGAATTTTCCTCCTTTAACTCTTCAAGCCCCACGATTCTGATTAACATACAAATTCTTTAGACTATAGCCCCCAAACATGTCCTTGAAAAATTGTTTTAGAGATTTTGTTAAAGGGGCTGTGTCACGGCAGTCCAGTTCATTTTGTTTGATTTTTCCAATTACTCGCCCTCAATCGCGATGGAACTTAAAGTAAGCAAAGAAATTACAAGTAAATGACAAAATCAGAGAACCGTGACAAACAAATATGTGTCCTGAGCATTATTTTTGAAGTTGCAAGCAGCAGGGATCAACTTCGAAAAACCCTAATTTCGATCCGTTTCAATCTTCTTCAGTTTTGCCCATCCGTGGCATCTGTTGTGTTATTTTAACCTTCCTTTATTGTTTTAAGCGGTTATTTTTACGTGTCTCTTAATTTAAGGGGTATTTTGTAATTACCTAATTTGGCTGAATTTCTTGACACAGCTCCTTTAAAAGATCACTAAGCATTTTTTCTTTAATGATCATTTTGTTAGTTTTCATAACCTTTTTACTTGATAATATATTGATATTGTTAGGAGTAAATTGATGTTGGTCAATCGTGGAACTCGGTAAAGGATTAAGGCGTTCTTAGGTCTCCGAACGAAAGACACAAAACCTGAACGATAAATGTTTTCCTCTGCCAAAAACGAGTAAAAGAGTGCTTAGAATTTGATTGATTTCGAACTGTGTGTTACAAGTGTTTTAGTTTTGTTATTTCTGACAACTGAAACTTACCAATGCCAGTTATTTATCCCTTTTCCTTGCTGGATGAGCTTCAGCAGAAGTCCTTTTTTGTTCTTCAAACTCTAGTCACATTTCTTATGTAGTAGTAGCCTGCGTGGCAGGCGTTCGAAAGGGAAGGGGAAGGGAATAGGCCATTTCTGAGTTCCCCCGGGCCTCTGTATCAAAACGAGGTTAGGTGCTCAACTTTTCTTGTGGAAATGAGTTTTATTTGCATGAGAATAAAAAATCATTTCCACATCAAAGGTTGAGCACCTAACCTCGTTTTGATACAGAGGCCCGGGGGAACTCGGAAATGGCCTATTAGGGCGCGTCGCGCGCCCAAATCCCCCCTTCCCCTTCTCCTTTTAACGCCTGCCACGCAGGCTAATGTAGTGGCTTTTTTTAACACAGAATAATGTAAGCAATGCATGTAGAAATGTCATCGTCGTTAACAAGCGCCATTAACCAATTTTGTTCATACTTCCGTTCGCGACCTTTTCAGGGACGTGATTCTCAAGTTTCAAAAATCTCATTTTTATAACGAGGCTAAGTGCAAATCATTTGTAGTGAAAATGAGTTTTATTTGCGTGTGAATAAAAAATCATTTTCATATCGATGGCTTCGCACTTAGTTTGCCTCGAATAAGGCTCTGTGTAGGAAACTCTGAAATGGCCTGTCTTTACCGTGTTTTTTCTCCTCTCTCTCTCTTCAGATCGAAGAGTATTCAGATATTTACGCCTTCATCGCTCGGAATCTTCTCCTCCAATGGCGAGACTGAGCTATTCAAGTTCTTGGAGATAAGTGTTTGTCGCGTTTTCCGCTCTCCAGGTTTGATCACACAACCATTTGTTCTGTAGAAACTGAACTGAATTGTGGTTTTCTTGCTTTTAATCGAAAATTAAAGACTTGTATATTGTACGAACAAGAGTTCGGGTAGACTGTACTTTTTATAAAACTGCGTTGCAGCCTTTGGTCCTTTTTTTAAGGCTGTAGCGACGTCGTATCCTTGTTAGTACTAGAGCTATTGTTTGGGTCCTTATCGAATGTCCTTTCGTGAAACTAATGACAGCATCCCTCCTCCTCCTCCCCCACACTCTACATGAACTTACAGGATAAGTAGGAGCATTCTCTCTTGAAAGGAGAGGATCCTGGGAACAAGATTGGAACTTACAGAGTTTAGCGGAATGCCATTTGTATGGTGGCCGATAGGAACGAAACAGAATCACAAATAGAGGTGACAGGCCTGTGCGACTACCACGCTCATGTTTTAGCCTTTATCACAATTTTGTTTTTACGAGTATATCCTGTAAAGACCGCCCTTTCTTGTATGATATTAATGGAGCCTCCTCAAATATTTCTTTAAGTAATGGTTGATTTGTAATCAAATGCCATTTGCTCATAAGAATTAGTTTCAATTTAGGCACTGATGGTTGAAATTGCGCTACAAAAGCCAAGATGCGTTTGTTTTCTTTACTCTTCTGTTGGAGGGCTTGTTTCCTGTCCTCGAAGTTTACTTCTGAAAATGTTCTCTGTATTAACTTTTCTGGATGACCCCTATCTAGGAGTTTTTCTTTGAAGTTTTTTATTTTCTCTACAAAAGTTCTTTCGAAGAGTTTGTTCTCAAAACTCTTATAGCCTCTCCTTTTATAAAACCTCTTTTTACACCAGGTGGGTGACATGAGGTGAAATGCGTATATTGGAAAGTTTCAGTAGGTTTGAAGTGCGTGCGCAAATCAGGTACTGAATCTCTTTTTTAAATCTTTCGCCTTTGTATGCGGTAGTATCCAAGAACGTCGTTTCTGTTCCAAAACTTAGCTATTTCCTCTCTACTGACATTCCATATTGAAAAGATGTCGTCTATAAATCTTTTCCAAACGAGCGGTTTTGTACCGGTTCGGCTTAGGATATCTGTTCGTATCAAGAACCGGGTCGAATTCACCAAAACAATAGCCGTTTGTCCTAGGTGTTGCTGCCGAGAACAGATCGAAAAGTCTGTGCATGATTGTTTAATCTTCGGCGTGACAAAAATGTAATATTAGCGGGGAGGAGAGAGGTTTTTTGCCTCGACGCGAGGCTATTTTAACTGGGGTACTGAGGGGAAAGTTTCGCCACGTGGCGCTCATTGTCAAGTAAAACATAGGGGCGTAAACGTTTCTGTTTCCTCATCTTACAAGTAACTATTACTAGACATGATAAATTAACAAGTGAGATTTATTGCGGCACACAACACAGGAGTGTATATTTTGCGAGTCGAGCGGGAAAACCGTTTCACTTTTGATCGGATCGTGCCTTTATACTGAGCGCTCTGAACAAAAAATATGATTTCAGAAATACTTTACAGCAAGCGTTCTTAAAGCGTTATTAAAACAATCTCAGTATTATTTGCGCGTCCTACATCAATCTCGTTCCCAGGGTTCTACGGAGCTCCTACCCGCTCCGTAGGGTGGGTAGGAGAGAACCCTGGGAACGAGGTTAGTCCTACATTCAAAGGTACGGTCTTTGAATGTAATTCATACCTTTTTCTAATTTTAGTGCGTGCAAAATGCGTCCCATAATTCTCTTAACGGAATAAAACTGACAAGTGAGTTCTACAACAGATTAAACGGCTTTTGTCATGAAGATGTTGGCAAAAGCTACAGACATTTTAGAGACCATAGCCGTGCCAGTTTTTAGCCCGCAATAAATTGGAATGAGTTTTCCTGTAGAATTAACCTTAGCGCTTGTTCAAGTCAGAGGTGTAGGGATAGGAGTTTTACTGTGGTAGAAGGACGTGTTAGATCTGCATATTGTTTCAATCCCCTCCTCTTGTGATATGTTTGTGTATAAGGTCGTTATGTCCATTGAAACAAGTACCGCCTTTTCTGATATTTTTGTTTTCTCAATAAAGTTAATGAAGGCGGTCGTGTCTTTAAGGTATGACTTTTGCTGTTGTGCTATAGTCTGAAGTAGTCTGTCAACAAATGCTGATAATTTCTCTGTAGGACATTGAGTGCGCAGAATATAGGGAGGCCAGTTGGACTTGGTTTATGAATCTTTGTAAGGCTGTAGAATATAGGGATACGACGAGGCGTGCTTGGTGTATCACAAAGCCATTTTTTAATCATGTTATCTATGTGGTTTATGCGGTGGACTTTATTAGCTAGTTGTCTAACTTTGCGGTCTGTCTCAACTACCATTAGAGCATTAACGAAAACAAGTTGATATAACAGAAATACGAAGACTGTGGCGGGAAAAAGAAAGTGATTTACCAAAGAAGCCTTGTTCTACACTGAGTATGAGGTTTAACCTTTGTGATTCAGTACACGTGTCTATCTTGGTAACTTGACTAATCCACTGTTTTGTGTGACTGGTTTTTTTTTCTGTTATCTATTTTGTATTTCCGTTTTTGGTTTTGTGTTTCCGTTTTGAGTTTTGTGTTTCTGTTTTGGGTCTTGCGATTCTGTTTTGAATTTCATTTTGATTTTGCTTTGGGTTTTGTGATTGTGTTTGAGTTTTGTGATTCTGGTGTGAATTTTGGGATTCTGGTTTGGGTTTTGTGATTCTGTTTTGTTCCTATCGGCCACCGTACATTTGAAATCTTTCAAAACAAATTGCACGCAATACAAGGCATGAAAAAAAACGGTCAGTATAAAACACGGACTACGGACTACGGACTACGGACTACGGACTACGGACTGCGGACTGGGTACAGAATACGGACTAGGTATAAAACGCGGACTGGAAAATACGGACTGGGTATAAAACACGGACTAGGTATAAAACGCGGACTGCAGACTTCGGACTGAGTATAAAATAGAAATTCTTGGTGGAGGTTCTCTGAATCAAGAGCCTGACAAAAATGCTATTTTCTTCACCCATTTTAGACATGGTCTTGGTCTCTAACAATCATGAAAGGGGTCAGGACCTGGGGGGTACTCTCTTATATAATCCATACACTTATTTGCCGCCCTAAAGGGTATGGTTTATGGGCCGTTTTGGTGGTCTGAAAACACTTTGCCTATTTTGGTTTGGAATCGGATATGGTTTTCGAGGAAACTACGGGAGCGTACATCTACGAATGTATATATCGTTTTCAGTTCTAAATGAATAAGAACGAAATTAAATAGAAATATGCGAATTTGAAATGCATTTGAAGAATTTTTTGTTTGCGCTCAAGAAAGAATGATCTACTGTTGCGCTCTAATCTATAAATTTATAATGATGACATAATTTCTGCCTAATCAGGCCTAGCCTGTTCCAGGCTCCGAGATAGTTGGGTCCGCTAAATTGAGAAAGCGCGAAAATAAAACAAGAGGAAACTGGGTAGTCTCTTTATCTGAGAGCCTGGAACAGGCTAAATTAGACCAGGTCTGAAAATGGGTATGGATTTTAGAGATCAGGTCTGAAAAGTGGTGTGGAAAATAACATTTTTTATTCTGAAACAGGGTAAGGATTTAGAGAACCAGGGGGCATAACCTCACCAAAAAATTCCTAGGAGTACACCCTTCTGGGGTTCAGGAGCAGGGTGTAAATCATGTCATCATAATGATCGCGTAGAATATAACGTTGGGTTGGATGATTCATTTGGGTTATTATTCACGTATAGGTGAGTAATCCCTCCCCCCTAATACTGCCTTTTTACCTCGCGGAATGCCCCTATATTGACCTTCTCGTCTGAGTTCTTCATTTTCTCATATTCCCAAGGCTTTATTTGAAAAGGAATAGAGGCATCTTTAGGAATTTTACTCTGACTCGGCTGACACCAATACTGTTCTTTTTATTCGGTGCTTCTCTGATTGGTTCTCTTCTAACTCCTTCTTTTAATAAAATTCAGAGTTTAATTTCAGTTACCTTGAATAGCGGCATAACCTTCCTTGTCCGTGCAGTATGCTTTCCTTCTCCACATGAGGAGAATATAGACTGCGTGACCGGCTTACGGAATGTTTTTGTGTGAGGCAAGGAGCTGAAACTACTGTTTTATGCAAGCCCGCTTTCCGTTTCTCTCATTTTTACCTATATACATAGTTCGTAGTCCGCGTTTTATACCTAGTCCGTGTTTTATACTCAGTCCATAGTCCGCATTTTATACCTAGTCCGCGTTTTATACTGACCGTGAGAAAAAATACAGGTGTTTAAACATCTAAGGCAACACTTCTTAAACGATAAATCTACTAGAGCTAGAAGCTCTGCAAATCTCTTATAGAAAAACAAGCTGCATGTGAGTAGTAAACGAAACTATGTCACAGTTACGATCGAGTTGAATCAGTCAGTATAAACCCATTGCACGTACGTGCACGTGAAATGTTAGATGAACATTATGTAACATCCTGGATGTCACGCTATTCTAACGGTGTCCTGTTTTGTTTAGTGTTCTTACTCCGTTTTGTTCGATCGTGCAGCAATTTCATGGAACTCATCCGGTCAGCCACGGTTACTAAACTAAACTGAAGAAACGAGCGAGTAACAGCTCATTCAGTCTTTACTCACGCTGAGAGAAGTAAAAAAAGTCAGTTATAAATGTAATGAAAATTTCCTACTTAATATAACATTTTACTTATTTCCTCGTTTTATTCCAAATACATCACCAACACATATCACTATTCCCTTGCTCGCGATCTATCACAAAGGACGCGTTTAAAAGAGACACAATGTTGGTACAGGCTATGTTATTGTTTGCTGCCCTTCTCGAACTTCTTTATTCAACTCTCGTCACGTTCTTTTCCATTGTCATGTCGTTTGCCTGTCTTGGGTGCTGGGGCATATGTGTCTTTCCTTAATCAGTTTTGCTCCCCTGTTTTTCACTCCTTACGTGCTTGCTGTTTTTGGCCCTTAGCCACGACTTATCTAAGCGACACGTACAATCAGCATACCTTTATACCCCGAAAAATATGAAAGATTGAACCTTGACAATTCTTGGAACGGTATTTTAAGATGAGACGCAATTTTAGGCCATGTGTTACAACGTATGCGAAGAAAGAAAACGAAAACACCGTAGTAAAGAAGACGAACGTGGATGAAGTTTATCTCAAATTTAAATGTCAGGAGTCACATGATATGTTGTCTTCTTTAAATCAGGTTAAATTAGTGATGACGTCAATAAAAATATCTTCCTTTTTACCTGGGGATAGACTTTAGACCCGGATAAAGTAGTAAACAGAATTGCAGAAACATTGTTTTTGAAAGTGGTCAAACTATGAGACCATGTTGCGGACGCAAAATTTGCCTCCTTGAAGCGGGAATATTTTTTACCTGGTTAAAATTGGGAAATTGTGTCCACCACATTTTCCAGGTGTGTTTCTCGAGCAGTTTAACTGAAAATCTCTTGCGTTCGTGGTTAGTTGCCACAGCAATATTTCTATTTATAAAAGGCCCTATCGATACCGGATATAATATAAAGACCACACGTGCTTCCGTATCACTCGGCTTTGTGTCGATAGGGTATAAGAAGGGGCACTCGATACAACAGTGAGATCAATCTCTTGAACGTTAACACCTAGTAGACACTTCTACCATCCGCATGGCTTATACTCCAGTACCTGAAACCTCGCATTTGCTGGAATTGGGTTCATCCTCAAACGATGAAGCATCCCACATCAACAGAATCAATCTCTCATTTCCAGAGGTGTGTCTTGAGTACTGCATTGTTGTAATCACTTTTGGTTGCTTCTTGGTTATATCTTCGTCCGTGAAATTTCTAAGCCGTGGCGCTGACTGTTCGTGGATGTGATGAGTCTACAGGCGAACTGATTCTTAAATTCCAGACTTTTACAAAGACGGCTTCAGTTTTGACTTTGGAAGACAGCCTCTCTTCTTTTGCATTTTGGACACTACAAGAATTACAAAGGACGTCCGGTTTAGTATCCAAGTCCATCCATACGTGCTACGCCGACAAAGAGTGAAAAACATTGTTATCACCTGCAACCTGATCCGCAAGACCCACGACGAGGGCTTCTTTAAAGTTCTATTTCGATGCCATTGCCGTGTATAAAGAGGAACACTGGCTATTTACCCAAGAATTTAAGTTAACTTTCAAAATTGCAAGTATTTATGTTGTTATAAATTGATGTTAAGTATTACAGGGCTCGAAGAGCAGAAAGACGCTTGAAAAATTAGAAAATATCATGTATATAAAAGATGAGTTACTTCGCTGAGAGCGTTTTCTTAAATTAGCGTGCACTTATTTATTATGTTTTTGTTTTGATAATGGTCCGCAACGGAAGTTAAATCTACAGATATTTAATCTGATTTGCACAGCTCAACCCGGATATACGAACAGCTTTTACACGTCTGCGGTCACTAAAACGTGTTACAGGTTAATGGAAAATTCGAGTTTTGTCAGGAGCCCATAACCCTCCTGGTTTTGTAGATTACAATAAATAAGAAGTGTCCAAATAAAAGGAAATAAGTTACAGTTTGTCAGTCTGATGTAGCATTCTTGTAATACATTCCACCCGGAAGCTCTAATTCGAAATGTTGCGCTGTACTTTCCCAACACGTTTTCACCGCACCTTGTTCGACGGAGAATCTGGAAATAAGCATCCCTTTGCAAGAAAAATAATTCGCTACTTCCGCATCGTCCCAAATACACACCTTTAGGCCCCCGAATATGCGCAAGCATAGTTTCCAATCTTCCCAAGGGGGAGTAAGTATATTCTGGGTCGCAAACGTTGGGGTTTAACTTATTATGTTCAGATTTGAAGTGAAGGTAGAACGAAGGTGAAAGCGCCGAATGGACTCCTATACATATTTGAATTGTTAATTTTTTATCTCTTGTTCTAATGTTCCGTGCCCCAAGTACTTCTGTTAAAGGTTACCTCTGCCAACTTTCCATATTTAATAGTAAGATTCTGGGGTTTAACTTTTTGCTTTTAGGTGACTATTGGGATTGGCTGAAAATAAGGTGACTATTGGGATTGGCTGAAAATAACGGTCATGTGACCTCGCTTAGAGCTAGCGTTGACTTCCCCTCTCTCGACATGCCAATGAACATACGCCTCCCCCCTCTCTCCTTCACCTCCCTCAACGATTAAAGTCTTGTGAGTTTTGAGTTGCTAGGCCACTTAGAGCTCCTTCACGCCTAAGTCCAAACCTGAAGCCATTTTGAAAAGGCCGTCGATAAAACCCGGAACACGGAACAATCCGGAACATCCTGGAACACGAAACAATTAAATTAATTTTTTATGAAAAACAATAGATGATGATGACAATAATAATAATAATAATAATAATGGAAACTTTATTTGTGTTTTTGAATGTACAATTGTAAATCTCGCTACGTATAGGCAATTTACAATGCTGCTTGAGATTGAATTATTAAAAAAATAATAATAATAAAAAAACAACAACAACAAAAACAAAACAAGCAAAATCCAAAAAAAAATTAAATAAAAAAAAAATCAAAATTGCATTAAGTCTGGGCTATCCCAGTTCCTGTTTCTACAACAAAAGATGTAATACGTTGCTCTAATGGCTATATTTATCACTTTCTTGATTATATAACGTTGCTGCTTTTTGTCAATGCCAATGTCATTCATCATGTCTAAGAACGTGGAGCATTCATCGGAGAAAACGCCAAGGGAACTCATGGAGAGATTTACAAATCTCACACATCTGTAATTTCTACTCATTTCGTTGATCAAGTTCACATATTTTTCTTTCTTATGCACTGCATTGTTGTTAAGGTTGGACTCGAAACCAACTGTTAATTCTAGAACATATAGGCACTTGGACTGGATTAGGAAAAGAAGATCTGGACGATAATTTTCACCAGTTATTATTGAGGGATTCAGAAAACCATTAACATCTGCATAGAGTGAAGAGTGAACATTAATTACAGGTTGAAGTGACTTGGCAATGAAGTTCAGGATTGAGTCGTGTCTCCAGGTAAAGCGATCAAGGTACTGTTGACAACCTTTGACAATCCCCATCTTGCCATATTCTTACGTGTAGGGAGGGAGTTGTTGATGTAGCGGATGGTAAAATTGTAAATGTTCTTGGGTAGATGAGACTGGACCTCTGACCAAATAGAATTTATAATAATAATAATAATAAACATCGTTTAATAACAAAATAAATAACATTGGGCGAGTGAGGGTCCATTAAAATTACTGTCACAGTTTTTGAAGGCTTGCCTCTAAATTCAAAATATATTAAAATGGGTCGCAAGGCAATGCGAGGAGGGGACTTTTCAAGCCGATGGTCTGAAATGTGAAGGTAAGTACTTCATGTCAAACCAACATCATGTAGTCTCCCTTTATTATAACCGACATTTGCTTACTAGTTTCTATACTGTTTACAGTTAGCGTAATATTTAAGACGTCTTGCGACTCGAGGAGCCGGAGATGATTCCTGTTTCTTTTTTTGTCTTTCTTTATTTTTCGTTTTTATGTTATGTTATGTTATTTTGTTGTTATTACTTTTTGCAAAAATTATTTCATTGTTAGTTTATTATTATTTATTTATTTTTTCATGAAAATTAATTTTATTGTTTCATGTTCCGTGTTTTTGTAGGATGTTCCGGAATGTTCCGTGTTCCAGGTTGTATCGACGCCCTTTTAAAAATCGTGAAGCATCCATTCTGTTTTGCACCGCACAAGTCACGAACATTGTTGCATGGCGATGTTCCGGTCTGTATCCGATAATATCTATTACAGACTTCCGGCAAAGTGACTCTGAATCGTATCGCATTATGTTTAGGGTACTTCTAGCCTATGTGGTCCAGAGACAACAAATTAATTTAGTTTCTGAAAGATCCAGAAGCTGATTTTGTTTTTGTTTTTCGGCGAATATCAACAGTGGAAATGATAAATACGATTACAAGGATTTGGGTTCTGACAATCATCGAAACAGACGTTGACGGATCTCATTAAACTTGATAAGTCCAGTTAGCCATCAAAATCTACTGTCTCCTTGCTATGACTGACGTACATCGGTCAGTCCGTCAAATGAGTCATGGCAATTAATAACATGATCACTCAAGATTAATTATGTAGATATAACCTCTCCCTACTGCAGCAATGATAATCTTACAGGAAACAAAAGAGAGTTAATCTTTTCATCTGAGATAAATAAACTCTTCATTGACTATAATCAGTTAACTTTCATGATCACTTTTCTTTGTTGAAGTCTCCTCGAGGGGATGTAAAAAAAGCGTAGACGCTAGATGTACATTGTATACAAAACACAATTTTTTTGGTGTTTTGACCTCGAAATGCATTAACAAATAAGCGAAAGAAAAAATATCCAGAAATCATGGAATATGCATCGAATTCCATCCTTCATCATTCACCGCGAAGCCATTCTAGAATCCAGAGGCTCATAACAGGTCAAGAACTTTTTTTGGAGTATAGCTTGATGGTGATTATTCTGGCATGCTTTTTGCTCGTGTCTCTTTCTGTGAAACTATTTCGTCACGTTGGTGGAGATGTCGTTTGCTATAACAAGTCCTATAGTTAAAACTTTTGAACCAGAGCAACATGGAGAACTGTATTGTTACGAGTTTTCAAGGGTGATATAGGTAGTAAAGGGACTATGTTGGATCGAGATTGTGCAGAGACAAGAGAATCTTGCAGGACCTTTGACTTAGTTTTGGAACAAACGTTACAAGGTTACAACGACGACCATGTGCGGAATAACTTGCACTTGAGGTACTAATGAAATCAATTAACATGAGGCAACGTGTAAAGAAAATATTTACAAGATAAAACTGAGATTCTTCATTCACACAAAACAAGAAGAAAAAAACAATGACCGTCAAGAATGAACAATATTCCACTGTTTCACCTCCCAAGAATACAAACGAAGAGTATTGTTATTTTCATTTAGACTAAACAATTATACTAAAGATGCAACACAGAATTGTGTTTTTTGTTTATTCTCTCAGAAATTTGGTGGCCAAGAAAGTCGTAAAAGAGGGCATATATAAATTTTGAAGGTTTCTTTTTGTGTTTTTCAGAAGTGTAGGGATTCCTTGAATTGTCGTGTAAGTTAATAAATTCTCCGTCCTATAAAGACAGATTAGACTTTAGGTACTTGGAATGTTGTTTACGTAGACGAAACATATTCATTTTCCATTAGCTACGATATGTGTATTAGATTTCATGTATTATGTTTTTTCAAAAAAACATGCATGTGCGAGAGATAAGTTGGGCAACTCAGCAGTTCTTTACAGCATGAATGGATTCCAAGCGAATTTAAATTCCAAACATCGAAATCTACATTAGTCGATCATCGATTCCATCAAAACTTTACACAGTTATGAATGTACCATTGAGGTTAAGTAGGGATTTGTATGAACGAAAATTTGCTATCAGTGCAGAATCTCCGCGCCTCCCTCACGTGCCAAAATCTCTTGCACGTGAGCTTGGCTAAGTTGTCACGCGATCTAAATTATGGAATTTACATGTAAGATTGATGGCTGGCATCTTTCACCTAATTTCTATAGTTTCCTCAGGCTCGCGTCTTTGGATCCCTTACATTTTTAACTAAATTTTGCTTGAGGACCCACACTTCAAGATGTTTTCCCATTGCAGTGATCATTATTGTCGTTTTTGTGATGTGTGCGTACTCTTTGACCCCAAAAGCTTTTTGCTCTCCACATATGTTTCTCCAATTTCGTTTTGCCCGGAATGTTCTCCGAACTTTCTGACGTCTTGCTTCTTGAATTTGGTGAATTTCGAAATTTTTTCACTCGGTCCCTGAGAAGTTCATCATACATCAGTCCACGTTCATTTTCGCCCAACGAAGTGTGCTTTGTTTCCTGTGTTCTGATTACATGACATTTTGTTATCTTAACACCTCTAGCACTCTGCATCCCACGGCCCACTCATGCTTACGAAAATCTCCAAAATTTCAAGAGGTTGTTGATTGAGTTTAACCGATAACTGAATACAGGTCAAAATTTTGACCCCCATCTCAGGGCCTCTTCATATGAACCCGGTTGACCGGGCTGGCTCGGTTACCGGGACTCTCTCCCCCGCAGAGGCTTCCGCTGGGTATCCCTATAAAATAGCAATAATCGAAAAATTGAAAGCGCGCGGGAGACGATAGGAAGAGGAAAAAGGCGCGCTCCCTTTTTCTTTCTCCCCAGCCTCCCCACAACACAAAGAGGCCTCTGCGGAGGAGAGAGTTACCGGGATGAATTTTGCCTTGGGTTCATATGAGAAATTTCAGCCCGGTTTCCGAGATGAGAAAAAGTCAAAGATCTTGGGGACGAATTCTGGCGCCAAATTCGGGAAACAAAGCAAACATAGCGAAACACAAAAATTTTAACTTTCGGGCCTATCTCAGCATCGGTAACTCTTAAAGCTGTATCACTGCAGTTAAATGGGAAACTTATGACGTGGAAAATACAGCAGGCCATGCAAGACGATGCCACCTGCGGTAACCGGGATGAAGTGTTCATATGGCAAAATTTCCAGCCCGCTTTCCGAGATCTCGGGAACCGAGCCAGCCCGCCCTCTCATTTGAACACATCGAAAAATTTTACAAAGGATTTAGAGGTGAGGCGAGATCTCGGAACCGGGCTCATATGAAGAGGCCCTCAGACGGTTGTTAGTTTACCCTTTACGCTTAAGTGACAAAGATTACTATTCTCCTAACAATATCATTCCATAACCAAGAGGACCAGTTGTGAGAATTAGTAAAATGATCAACCAGGTGAAAATGCTTTGATCTGTTATCAAATTCTCTTTCCTAATTCTTTATGGAAATCTGGAAAATTGTATGTGGATATTGGGAGTTACACGGTTAATTAAGAGCTGAGAAATGGGTTTAAAGTTTAACTGATTATTAACTAACCAAGTTCAAAAATTTGCTTTCTCCTTACTCCTGACTGCTGGAAATCTCCGAAATTCTTACTGAGGACTGAGGTCCCGCGCAGTTCATTAGCCTGCGAGCAGGGCCATTTGTGCGCCGCCAAAATGTTTTCCGAACTAGTAAGCCAGCTCGCGGCTAGCAGACCCTCGGCGCAATATTTCAATTTTGTCATAAGGGAATTCAGACGTAAATTATGTGCCTTCTCTATACGACTGCTTATACAGTTTTTCTTAGGAGTCAATTTTCAAGTTAAAGGGACACATTCAGCTGATGCTCATGCGCATTAGATACCATTTCTTAGCTGATTTGCATGTCACAAGACACGAGCGTGAAACAGAAAGTGAGAAGCGTATCCGGAATACTCAAAACAAACCTTGTTGAGTTGAACAATTTACAAGCCCAAATCGTGATTATAGACCTTAAGCCACATCAGAGCACACATTTTTTATATACAATTGCGAATTCATCGATGGATTTGTCCAGGAAAAGCCAAACATCGACGAATACTTCTGAACTCTATCATCAGTAGAGGTGAGGAATGACACGGAGTCGGCATGAATCATTGTCGAAGGTTCAAGGTCGAGAAAGTTTGATTTTACAAACATATGTAACCTTTAACATCGATTTTCCAAATACATATAACGATTATTTGCTCGCCAATGTTATTGATTCATTTCTTTTCTTATTTTGGTAAATGAAAGCGATTTCTCCCGCCTGGAGCCTACGCGTTTCTCACCTCTTCTGTTCATGTTCCTTTGGATACTGTTTTTAACCAAATATGATAAATATAATAAATATAATGTCATAGGATAAGTTAAAGTTTGCTCAAAAAGAGGTTTTCTGTAAAAGATCGAGGATCAAATGAAACACTAGGAAAGATTGAAGCGGATTTCTAGATGTAGCCGACGCGTTCTTTTGATTTCGGGTTGAGGTAAACTCTTTTCAAAACTGACAAAAGTAGTGTCCAGGTCAGCGCGGTCACATAGCTGACTGTGTCCCTTTTAAACCGGTTGTCTTGAGGATTTGACGGCAAAGGAAAAAAATAACCAAAATATTAGTGCACGTCAGTATTTAGCTCCAATGAGATATCCTTTGCAGGGTTGATAGAACGCTAAGATGGAGATAGTTGTGTAGCCTGTTTGTTTTGTTTCCAAGTAACCAATTTCTATTCAGTCAGTTGAATCGAGGCTTGGCAGGAATTGACTTGGAGACGGAAATCCTTCAATAAGAATGACCGAGACTAGGTTTTATGAGCCCGCGAGACTGAGCACCCCCACCCAAACCCTTGTTTTTTACTCTGAAACCGCTGGACGCCACAACTTGGGAGCAGTGTAGGAGCTGCTCGTAAGGTCTCTCCTAATTGGTCGCAGGAAAAAATGTCATTTTCCTAATTGTTTTAATGTTGTTTGGGGTCAGGGAAACTCACCATTGGTGACTTCTCTTCCGAACAGCTGCTACGTCCAACCTGGGTGAGGTAATTGTTATCTAAGGTCTTGCTGAGACAGTGAAGGAGCCGAGAGGAAAACTGGAGAGAGGCCTTTCTTCTAGATCTCTCCCTAGCTTTCCATTTACCTCGTCTTCATGCTGGCCCTCGCGTCAGTCCAACCTCGTTCCAATGACATTTCCCCTGGAAACGAGGCTGTCGATAGTCACGATAGACTGCTAACAGTGCCAGTTATGGAGTTGACTTAAAAATTCGGCAAAATTTCGTTACACCGGGACGCAAAATGAATTCCGAGAGAATCTTGCAAGGTTTTTGTTGTACTCTTTTACCGGTTCTACTTTATATCCAAACGGCCCAAATGCTGAAACTGGGAAGTGCTCTACTCTTTGAGGTCAATACTCAAGAATCCTATCACATTTCGTTCATAGCTAGTGGTACAAAGGAATGTATTTAGTATTTTAGCCACAGTGCAGGGGAGCTACCCGCAAACATATTTATTTCTGAGTTTTCCTCGTGCATGCTCACACTTTGTACCTTCTTTATGGACCTTGGATTTGCTAGTTTGACGTTTTCGACGTGGTCGTAACTAATTTTAGTGAGAGATCTCCCACCCCATTCCGATGACGCGCTGTGGGGGCAGGAAAAGATCAGGCAATGGAAATTGTTTATAGAGTTTAAAATTAGCATGGGTCAACAACCACAATACAAGGGTTAAAGCTCTGAGGGGCTTGTTTCACAATTTTCTCGACTGCTATTTTCAAAATCCTTTTTTATCTCCAGAGGAATGTAGCTGGGGACCTTAATCATCTCAACTAATGAAAACACATCCTGCTTTGTACTCTTCTTCCTCTTCAATCTAGATCTAGAGCGGGCGGCGTAGTCCGTCGCTGGTGAGAGCAAGATAACTGCAAAATCCCTATTGAACAATAATGAACGATAAATCTAACAGCAAGGAGAAACTTAAACTAGCGTGAGCAAGTCTTAAGAAATAATTGCCTCTTGTTTGTGTTGTAACTTAGCCGGGCAACTTAGTCATCCAAACCAATCAAATGCAAAGTATCATTTTAACCCCACCACATCTTATCCTTCCTCTAGAAAGAAACTTTTAAGACCGGCAACTCGCGGATCAAATCGTTTCGATGTATGTGGCTTGTTGCGTCTATTGCAACTTTCCTTTTCGTTCATATCATTTCTCTAGAAGGATGTGACTATTGCCTACTTTTGTGGATAAGTTGATGTGAATCCTCTGGACTCTTCCAGAAGGATCCATGTGTTGTGTGACGTATTTCTTGCTGTGCATGTGACATCAAGTAAAGACAAAGTTGCTTAATTTTTAAAGCTGCGTATCCGCGTCTTATCGTCCTGAAATTCCCCATTTTAGATTCTAAATTAAGCGATCAAAAATGAGCCGGGAATATTTAAAGAAACATTTTGCAAAGCCGTCTTGCGTTTTTAATCTTTTAACCTTTCTAAAAAAAAGTTAAGACCGACAGAGAACGATTGTATTTTATAAGTTCCGTGCGTCATCGGGGGTACGTGATCAGTTCAGTACGTCACGGGTAGGCGAAGGCGTGTTTATTTGTGTTGGCGGCTCTATATAAATAAACCTTCCGTTGAACGTGAAATACGGTAGTCAGTGTCAGTTGATTGTGATCCGGCTACGGTGGCCAAATACTCTTCCTGAATCACTATACTTCCATTGGCTTGGATCGAATCGAAAATATGGAAACGTCCCAAGTAATCAGGCTCTATTCGGCTTGTGAAGTTGTATTGGAGTACAGTATTGTTACTGCGTTACTTGGATTTATCTTGGTGTTATCTTGGTCTGCGAAGCTTATTAGAACTACACAAAATGACTGGAATGTGTATTAATTCAAAACAGGAAAAGACAAGTCACTGAGCACAACAAATCAATTAGATTTTGTGAGAGATACGTAGCGAGTGGAACTGTTTTTATTGAAAGGACCGTTATAATTATCAATTGACAACACTGAACCAATCCGATGCTGTGGAAAGCTTATTCTGAACTTCAGAGATGAGTACAGAGTTTCTCAGTGGCCAATAACTTTAAACTGCTGAAAAAACAATCAAACCTTGAAAAAAACACCAGTTTTACATCATGCCAAGATATATGAATACGCGGAATCAAACAAAGGGAATCACCCTCAAAGAGAACTTCAGCGACGCATGATAAAGAACCATACCCTATCAGTATGGGACACTCTAAAACGGCTTAACTTATTTAGAACGACAAATCATGCTTTTGCACTTTTTCCAAAGCTGGAGGCTACAGATCTTACCAAAATCGTCGGAACTGCTTCATATTGTAGACAATATGTACTGACTACGGTAGCCTAAATATTTTCATTGACTTCCTTACCTTTAAATTTCAGTAAGGACCGGATATTTATGTACAGCTCCGAGGGATTATTTTATGTTAGGCTTCCCGTACGTATTTATTTTTTATATGGAATAAAATATTTGTCTTGTTTTCACATGGTGAGTCGTGAATGTATTAAAGTAAGTAGGAAGAGAGGTTTAACCCGGGGGTTTAACTCTTTTTAAAGCCTTTATAGATCAGCATGAACTTTCTCCATGTAATATCAATACTTTATAAAACAGAGTGATCATGAGAATTGAGGATATGATCACAGACGAATCTAATTAAAACAAATTCTACCCACTACTTTTATTTAAAGCGTATAGGGACAACATAAGATAATTTAAATTTAGCCTGCGTGGCAGATGTTCGAAAGAGAAGGGGAAGGGAATTCGGGCGCGAGACCACGCGCGAGGCTCTCGCGAGCCCAAATTTCCCCTTCCCCTTTTCACGCCTGCCATGCAGGTTAATTTGAATTTTATATTTTGGTTTACAGGCTTAAGTGCGCTTACCAGCTGGGAGAGACCTGTCTTATTTTTATGAGCATAACGTAGCATGTGTCTTTTTGGAAAGAGAATGTTGCCGTTTCAAAGAGAACTTGAGCGGAGCCAGTGGTTTCCTGTTGCCGCAACATTCTGACGGGTCTACCCGTTCCTTCTTGTCCTTTTCTGTTTTCCTTTCATTTTTAAGGAGGCAAAATTCCATCTGTCACGGTCATATGTTAACCACAACATTAGCCATTTTCTTATTTTAAATGCATTCAATGCTCGGGAGAGAGGGCTTGGGAGTGTGCTGTACACAGACATGACGGTTCCCACCGCTACAAGGAAAGACCGCTTACCTCCAAAGAAGATATTACTTCATCTACTCCCTTGCTCTCTATCGTTCATAGGAAGTAGGTAGATAAAAATGAAAGGTTTATGCACACCAGATAGTTAAGGCCCATCTCCTTTTTTATATCTGATCAGGGCCCGAGTGTAGGCCACAGAGACATCCCAAAGTTAGGTGGGTCCTCGCCGAGTAAAATTCTGAACACGTGCTAGTTCATGCTTCATTCCTTCCATTAAAATACCCCATCAAGGCTATATACGAAAAACTGTTTTCTAAATTAGTAATGATTGATGCCTTAGACAAGACCACACCACAAAGTATCTCTGATGTACTTCTTCTTTCAAATAAAGTTCATAAATCATGATAACACCAAATAAAAAAAAGGAATAAAAAATAAATGAAAAGTAGACCCCCATCTCCCCTAGCCTGTACACAGACGCAGGAGCCGATTACTTGATCGGCTCTTGACAGACGTTCTTTTCAAAAACATGGGCGAGCTTCCTTGCGCTGGCGGTCAATAAATCTCCTTCGGTTTATATTTTATCACCCGCGCTCGAGTAGTGCGAGGGAGACTAGCGCGCGACGGACTTTGAAGAGAAAGTAGAGGGTCTGTGAACAGGCTAACTCTCCCCCAAAATAACGCGTTTTGCACTTCGCGCGGCTTCATCCTTGATTTGGGATATGGGAATTTGCTGTTCCATTTTATTTTAAGATTGTAGCTCGCGAGCAAGCTCTCTGGAGAGTTCTGGAGATCCTCTTCAGGCAATTCCATTTTTTGCAAATCCTTTAGACTAAACCAATATAACTTTGGAGCATAACTATAAAAATACACGATCTCATATTTCTCAGTTTGACCATCACGACAATAGTTAATCGTACTTGACGAAGACACCATTATTGATTTTTTTTCTTCAAAAATGTTCTTTTTTTCTTGTTACCTTTGTGTTCTCTACACGTTTGTTAAATCTCTTCATAATCAGTGATGAGAAAGAATGTATAAACATCCCCTCCTGCTTGCTTCACTAAATGATGTAAACTCCAAAGGGGTGAGTGGTTAAAAACCCGGGGGGTGGTACTCCTTAAAATAAACGATATGAGTATGTGCCGCCCTATCGGGTCGGGTTTTTGTGCAGTTTTGGTCTGAAAACGGTTATACACTTTGCCCATTTTGGTCTGAAATCGGGGATGGTTACGTGGGTGAGAGTAAAGTAAGAGAGGTTCTGTGTAGTTGTGAGTGAGTGGTAACTTGTTTCAGTACCACTTCCGACCTAAGTTCATCGTGTTCCGTTTCTAGCTCCGCGCCTGTTACGTATACCCTCTGTTTTTTTAAAATAAGTTGTTCAGGGATGCTGTTTTAATTTGGTAGAACGTGATGTGCAATGTGGACGTGACGGCTCGCAGAAATGGTGATCTCCGAGGTGATCTCCTTTCCGGTTCTCGCGCCGTCTCGCCGATGTTCCAGCCAAGGGGTCGCGACAAGACGTATTGCTGGGAAGTGATATTACACGTGCATTTTTAGCACTAACGATGCCTTTTCATTTCTTTTTGGTTTTTTAACTTCAAGCCCTTAGAAAGAAGAGATTTTTTTTACACTATTAAACAAATCAAAGGAGAAGAAATCAGCCCACTGCAATGGCCCGATTCGTTTCTCTCCCTTGTTCGTGCGCCTTTGTCGAAAGTCTTGCTATAGGCAAGCCTATCTTTCGGATCAGATTAGTATTGCGTGGAGATATTCGTTTCTTGGCTTTGGTAAATTGGGGTCAAAGGCTATCAGACTTCACAAATACGTTTTCCTTTCTGTGACAAATATAGATTTATCAGTTTTTTTTATTTCGACACATCCGGGTTTCAAGGTTTAGAGTGGGGATCTCCTAAAAAAAGGGGAAAATACTTTCAGCTTAAATTTTCGTATTTTTTCAGTCATGGAAGTCGATTGTATAAAACAAAATAACGTGACGAAGTAAAATGTGTTCTTGTCAGTCTGAAATGTTTGTAGCGATAAATTCATTGATCTATCTGTTATACGTAACAAAATGTCTGTTGTCTAGCTAATTTAATGAAATCTTCCACTGATTTCTATTTTCGACAAATCCGTTTCTCTCACTTGCCCCTGCTAGCAATTGACCGAGGAGGGATGGCATGGCATGGTGTTGGTCTTGCGATTGTTCGCTCTGCAGCATTTACTGAGTACGTAAGTTCTAAAACGCAGCTACAACGTGTTCTTGACGTGGTTATAGACCTACTGAGCACGGAATACAGTTTAGATCTTCAGTTGAAGGTCAAAGCAACTGTATTGTAAATCTGCAAGAAGTTTTTGAGGATAAGGAAAGACAGCCATGAGTTTAAAGCCATACTTCTTGTAAAGTCCAATTGCAGGTGTCTGTGCACTGGTTGTAGTCAGGACAATCTTCTCAAAGCCCTGTTTCTTGGCGTGTTGGAGTAGTTCATCGAGCAGTTTCCTGGCAATTCCCATTCGTCTACAGACAGGCGATACAGACATTCTCTGCAGTTCAGCGACTCCTGGTTTGTGACCCTCATTATGAACGAGTCCCACCATCCCAACAACATTTCCACCCCACTCTGCCACCCACATATGGCACTTGTCAATAGACATGTAAGTCTTGTCAATGTCCTTCAAGTCCGAGGCCAGACAGGAATTGATGAATTTCCAGCACTCAAAGTAGATGTCGACATACAATAGAGCAAGAATAACCACGCAAGCAAAGATGTAGACAGCGAATATCCACAAGTTCCATTTAATGGCTGCAAGGATAGCAAACACAGACAATGCTGCAAGAATCCAACAGTATCTTGGAAAGACTACCCGCGTAACGAGGCTGATGAGTTGTTCCATTCCTTGAGTGAATAGGTCTTGGCAGACTTCTCTATCTGAGTTCTGGTACGAGCGTATCTTTACCTCATGAGCATTAGATGTCATAGGGGCCTAGAAAATTCATACATGAGGTTAACCCTTTTTCTACTGATAATGGCCAGTGGAAAAATTCGCAACAATTCTGAATTTCCTTTGGTAAAATCTTGCGAAAATGGATAGTACTGTGCAAAATTAATGCTAAAGAGGTTTCATTTGAATGGTAACACCATGGGAGTTCGTTCACAGATTTAAAAGTTAGGGCGACAAAGAAGACCAAATAATCTCTCCATAACATTGTCTCCTGGAAAGGGTTAGTGGGTTTGTTTGTTTGCCTTTGCCCTTTTCAATATTTTGTAGTGGGGTTTCAGTACGGTATACAGGATATATTTCAGGGGCACCCAACGTCGATTTTTGGAAAATATCTGTTCGGAAGACGATTTGAGATCTAGAATTTTCGGAAAATTTGTTGCAAAATTTCTTGCTAGCCTGCCACCTCTAGGATTTTCGAACATCTGAAAAATGGTATAATTGCCCACTTTTTAGTGTTTTTTTTTACCCTAAAAGGGCCACCTAGAATTTTCGGGAGCCTTTTTTCTGGCTGAAAAATAAGTTTTGATCCCTATAATTTTCGGATCACTAGACGTTCAGCTAGGAAATCCGAACAGTTGAAAATATTTAGGGATTAAAATATGCCTATGTCTACCGTTTAAATACTAACTGCGTTCAATAATGCTATGTTAAAGTGGTTTTGAACTATATTCTCGTTGGGTGCCCCTGATATTTGGACATGATCTAGGTTGGATTTAGTATTGGACGTCTCTGACGTTTACATCAGATACCAAGACCAGCCGATTTTCAGTATATTTGCATCTCCTCGATTTCGTGCTTTATGTTTTTAACCGAACGTTTGAAATTGTCACAATCCGTAACTCACGGCGTTCGGTTTGGCGCGTAAGAATCATCTTTCACAAAGCATAAAAATGCATTTTGGAGATCATCTAGATCTTCACATTTGGTTTGATGTGCCATCAGTTCGTAAGAAAATTCAACCTTAATGTAATGTTCTATGCCTGACGTACTGAAGTGATATCTGGACACTCCCAAAAGCATGAAAAAAGAGATAGGATAAGGTCCTTCACGAAAAGTACTTGATTCTTTCTTATAAAAACACTTGAGCTTCTAGGAATATTGAACTGATGTCAGTACCTTCATATTGTGTCCTGTTCGTGTGTCAAAACTTGATTACCTTCGTTCCCGGTTCTACAAATGAAGAGGAAACACTATTCAACCTCTAAAGCTAAGAAAAAAATCAGTCTCCGGAAACAGTCCTTCAAAGACGTACACTATACTTACAGGCTCGAAACAAAGTCCGCTTTGTAGACGAACAAACTCGGAGTTGATATTCGCAGCTGAAAAAGGCAAGTAGCAAACAGCTTAGAGCCTTAACTGCAGAACTCTCGTCTTGACTCTGCTGATATAAGTCGAGAATACGTGATGGTTCCACTTGGTCTGTTTACTATGTTTCCTAATGTACGTGATAACTGTTGTAAAAAATACGTCATATGATTGGTTACCGCTGTCAACGCGAATACCAGTGACGCAGCCGATAACTCTGTTGACCAATCAAATATCTTTGAGCTTTTCAGACGTGATCTAAACATGTCGGACACAAGAAAATACGTAAACAATAGCATGAATTGCATGACTTTTATTGCAGTATTGCAAAAGCTTCAAGTATCTCTTTAACAGTCCATTGTTTGAGGCATTGCTAAGCACAATCCTTGTCAGCTTGTTTTTCGTTCCGACACGATGGCTGCATATGACCCCAATATGAGCAAACTTAGTCTGTCCTAGCCTATACGTGACGTGATGCACTGATGATGCTATTTTCGTTTTTCTCGAAGTTTTTTGAATGCTACTGCCCGCCCACACCAAAAGCAGAAACAAAACATTGGATAAAGATGGAGAAGACTGAGTCTGCCAGACTTCATAACTATCGTATTTAATTAGATTTGACTTAACGATCGATGCCTTTATTTTCTATATCGTTATTGATAGTTTCGGTATGTTTATTTTCAATCATCGACCGAGTAGCTGTTGCACGACTTCCTAGTTTGTGCTCACGCTAGATAAATTCCAACATACACTGAACTGTATATGAAAGAAGATGATTTGCATTTCATTGTGTCGTTTGGACGATTGTGTGAAGCTGGTTACGATTCACTTTCTTAACTCAGAATCCCAAACTTACCGCAAATTACACACAGGCAGCAAGTGAGACTTCTCCCCTGGGGCTATGCCATGCTAATGGGCTGCCACTACGGGGTGATGTGGTTGTGCGCATGCGTAAGGTACTGGCCATACCGCGGAGTTGGTACGTGTACTTCATTCTGCTAGCACGGAGGCTGGATTTTGGGGAGGGTCGATTAATTTGTGAGAGCAGACGCAGTTTTCCGGCTCCTCTCAATAGACGGAAAGGGCGTCTTGTCTCTGTGGAAGTGTCCACATGGGCTTCCTGTTTGCCTTGAGTGGATCAAAAAAACGAGAGTGCCCTGTACACCCAAAAACTGAAAGTCTGGCGGCTATTCGTTTTTGTGCGGTAAATTGCGTTGCAAAACACTCATTTCAACCGCAACGTCTGTATTTCTTGTCTAAGAACGTATTGTCAGATGATAGACTTAGCAGTTCTATGGTAGCTTTGGATGTCGGGGTTGATTACAATTCAGGTTCACGTGCATGTGAAAGTGCAGCCTATTTTGGCAGTTTACAACAGTTTTCAAAACACGAGCAACACGTATGCTCCGCCACCTTGGCCGAACTATCAAGAAAACTTTCATCTTTGGCATGTATTGCTATTTCACCGCCGGGGCCGGTGGACCATAACTCCATAACTTTCTAGAAGTATTGTAACGGCTTTGAAATCCCCTGAACGGGGTCGGCTTAACTGTCAGAAATGTCTGGAAAACCTCTTATCGGCTATTTTTTGCCATTTTTTGCCATTCTTGTTGTAAAATCCCAGAAAATAAATAGTACACCATGCAAAAGTTCTGGCAATGAACGGTTTTGATTTTTATTTTGATCTATTTTGAATGGCGTGACACTGAAAACCAGCAATTCGTAAATATTGCTGGTTTTCAGTGTCACGCCATTCAAAATAGATGAAAATAAAATAAAAAACCGTTCAATAGATAAAGTCCAGAATCTGGGAAATGAAAGGAGGTACATATCCAAACACCCTCGCCAAGATTCAGGTCAGAGGAATATTTCGTGTACGAGATATCCGAAGAAATGTTTTACCCAAATTTATAGAGATTTGTATGGAGGCGCCATGCTGGTGCTCACCTGGATAAGCTCCAACATGGCGGACGGAAACCAAAAGAAACATCTGTTACCAAGTTTGCCTACAAAAGCGTGAATTTATTCTTCGAGAAACTCATAGACATTAAAATAATACTTTTTCCAGTATATGAACTGTTTAGATGGCAAAATTTCCTGAAATAAGTCATTTTTTTAACCTACGTGGCAGCTCTCTTGGCCGTCATGTAAATGCCGCGTCACGCAAAAGCTTAGAAATTCAAGCGTACTCTATCACAAAACTAAGAACCCTTTTGAAGCGAAAATTTGTTTGACAATTAGTTTTCAGCTGCTCTAATGCATCGTGAAAGTAAAATCTCGGTAGGATAGATAGTTTTTTAGTTTGAATTTTTGTGACGTCATGTGAAAACCAACAATAGTCCGTACGCTCAAAACAGAAGGTTTAGAGCGTCTGCGACGCAGGCAAGACTTTCCCAGTGTGAAGGATGCCTTTAAAACCGACGTTGTGACGTCACATGGTTTCATAAAATCTGCCCTTTCCGTTACTTCCACTACTGGCCAAGTTAAGAAGGATGTTCAGCTAAACCCCGGGGGGGGGGGAACTCCCGCGAATTTTGGATAGGGGTGTGCCGCGAAGGTTCGTGAACCCTAACCCTATTTAAGGACTAAGAAAGCAAATACTGATACCCTTTTTAAGGCCCAAAGCCGAAAAATGACACCCTATTCAAGGGAAAAACAAATTATTAATAGCATGAAAAGGAAAACGTTATTTCTTCTCTGTAACATTGGATGTATAGCATCAAGCATAAAATACTAGAATAAGCCGTAAGGTACTGGCCTATACCGCGGAGTTGGTAGGTGTGCTCCATTGCTGTCAATTGGTATTGTTAGAATAAGCCTAGTTTAATAATATGCAATCATAACCGGCGGGCGTTTTCACACTCCAGTATTAGATAATACAATTATGCGACCCTATCTAAGGACCAAACCAGGGACACAGAAACAAAAGGGTCAAACAAGATACCCTATTTAATGACCAAGAACCTCAAAAACCATACCCTATTCCGCGGCACGTACCTATATCGCCCATATATGGGAGTAACCCACCCTCCCCCCCCCCCCCCCGGAGCTAAACGCAGCATTTTATTCAAAGGAAACATTTTAATATCAAATAATTCTCATTGCTGTACATTTATTTGATTTCTAAACACAACAATACAATTACAATACTAACTTAACTCAAAAAGCATTTACAATGACTTTGTAGAGTTGTTAACAATTAGAGCAGCTGAAATTAAGTATAATGACACCTGGTATAAAGTTGCGCACGATTACGTTCCGGATAACAAGGTAAAGAAAAAAACTTATAGAAAGTAAGTGTTTGAAAGAATTGATTAAAAAAAAATCAAGACAAACTGAAATAAATCGAAACGAATAGGATAAACAGTCTATTTCTTTCCGAAAAAAGGGTTCCAGAGTGTAAATAACAGGAATTGTTTGGTTTCCTCTAATGTCCCACATGGCCTTTGTTTAGATTTAATTTCCAAAAGAGATCTCATCCAAGTTTTAGCCTCAAACTAATACTTCGCGATCCTTTTCAGACAAAAACGACTTCAGTTTACCGGATTTGACTACATGAGCAGAGACAGGCAAATAAACAAGTTTTGCTTACATATAAGACAAAAAAGCAAGGCTGATTTTATTCCCGACTGTAAAATCAGCCTTGCTTTTTTGTCTTATATTTTCACTTATTGCTGATTAGATCCTTTATTAGGATCCGGTCCTTCTTTTTTGTAAGCTGGTCCTTGCTTAAAAAATTGAATTTGCTTACATAGTAGGTACGAGGGTTTTCCCTTTCAAATGCAGAAGAAGTCAAATTGAGCGCCCTTGTAGGGGAATCGCGGCTATCCTCTCCCGGAGCATTTGAAAGTCGAAGCACTCTGAGATGTGATCTGGTGCATTTCCGGGTTGGTCTAGCATTTCCTTACTGAGAGCGATTGAGCGATTGATTAAGGGTTTTGGTGTTACTTAACGTTATAAATCCGATACCCTCAAATCCTGAAATGCGACGAACATTGTTGTTTTTATTACCAAAATGGAGAAAAATGTACTCGAAACAAACATTTTTTCATGGATGGAAACATATCACTGAAAAGATGGTTGCCATAGAAACTTCAATCATCATAATTAGCCAATGGATTTTAAACACTCAGGTTTGGGCGTTCCCATTAATATCATGTCAGAGCTATTTGATTGGGCGATCGTGCGGGTAAACTCTTGATTGCATGAGGAAAATCTATTTAGCCCTTAAAAGATTGAGCTTAGAAAGAATAATTCTTCAGGAAAACTCCTGTAGGACACATACATTCACTACAAAACAGTTTTTCCGACTTGTTCTCTTTTTTCCTATGCATAATATTTACACAAAATATGCCACTATATTTAATTGGCATAATTCCCAATTCAATAAATGTCCTTGAGAAAAACGACAAATGTTAATGTTACTTATCAATTGTCCCTTGTTATGCTCACTGAGATAAGGGGAAATGTTCAGCTCTCACAAGGAGGCTATCCTAATGCACGATATCTCCAATAACTGGGCTCCTTCTAAAATTTCCGAATTGTTCGTCCGTTCTAACATGATCCAATCTCATTTATGACATTATACCAAATTTTCTGCGGCAGGTAATTTCATGTCCAGAGATCTAGACTCATTCAGCTATTATTATATTTTTCTAGAAGTGCAGGTGTAAGAACTTAGAAAAAAATCCCTCTTAACGTTACGTGAACAGCACAGAGACCCTTTCAAGCGTAAATTACATAAAATACTGATCAAGGTTTTGAAGACTAAGAAGGTGTATGTCGATATGAGTACCATTACCAGTTCCTACCTGAACTCCTTATTCAGTTAAAGTTTTATCCTTCCTTATATCTTACTACTGGTGCTACCGTTTATCTATTTTATTTTTGCTTTCTCTTTACTTACCGTTCCTTTGCCTACTTCATAGGAGACAATTATTGTTTTGTTGCGCACCTAGAATAGCTCCGCTAATTGTGGGTGACACAGTCTTAAATTATTTGATAATTGAATAAACTGTTGTTGTTGTTGTTGTTGTTGTTGGAGGCCAGAAGTTCACAATGAATGCCTTAGAT
Organism: Porites divaricata; assembly: GCA_038088405.1. NCBI lineage: Eukaryota > Metazoa > Cnidaria > Anthozoa > Scleractinia > Poritidae > Porites > Porites divaricata. Next base: position 42,966,021 of record JBBMOI010000001.1, read on the forward strand.
TAAAAGCATTTGTCGTCATAGATAATTGTCTCCAAGGAAATGAAGACTAATGTCTCTACATTCTTGGCTAGTTTGCTTCATTCATCCATTATCCATGTGCACTATTAACTTTATTTTCATATTTTCAAAGCGTAGGTTTTCTTTCCTCTGAGAAAGTTCCGTCTCTTTAAAAGTCTATTTATGTCCCAGATTCTTCGAGAAGAAGCAACTTCTGTTAAACCTTGAATTCCACTTTCACTTAAGTAAACTTTGGACCCAGGCGGATCGGATGGAGTTAGTTCTGAGACTTTCCGAAGTGATACTCAACACACTTCAGGAACAGCGAGAGAAAAACAAAGAATGCCAGAGTTACAATCATTATACAATATTCCAGTACAGCTTCTGTTTCGGAGTATTCTCTAACGCAAGGGTATCTTAGATTTGAAGATGGGCGGTGGACATGTCTCGGCTCTAAGGACTGCGGCAACGCATCTGACGTGTTCGGCATTTTATGTAACTCTGCTGATTTCCCCTTCCTTTTGCGTTAATGGCTATTTTTCCTGTTATAAGCACTTCTCGAAATTTTTTGATCCTGTGAGTCTTCCTATGTCGCCCCAATGCCGGTTGGTAAAAGGGGGATGCCAGCGGTGTAGTAAGAACGTTCACGTATGAAAACTTGGAATCAACACAAATTTTTTACACTACCTGGTTTTATACGTGAGTGACACCAACCTGTTTTTATTGTCATTTGGCCAACTTAAGACTTTAATAATTTTAAAATTTGGATAAGCAAACCGGATTTTCGTCATCAGATCACGTAGACTAAGCTTTTGCTTATCAAACGTACAAAAATAAGTAATTAAAAAAATACTCTGCTAATTGGAGGGGGTAGAAATTTCTCTGTGAGGGGTGCTAAAAATAAAGGGATTTTTTTGTCATCTATTGTCTATCAAACTTTAAGGTTTTAGTGCAGATTTTTTCTACGGGAAACCATTTAATGTTTCAAATTTTTAAGCCTTAAGGTATGATAACTTAAAACCTTTAACCTGAAAGTGAGCACTTTAACAAACGTCAGCTTTAAGGCTGGATGCTTCAAATCTGTGTTAGGTTAACGTTTTGCACACGTATATTCAGGATTTATTTTGGCGATAAAAGCAACTGGTTCCCATTCAAAAGTCGTCTTTTGCATGCAAAGTCTTTCTTCTTGACTCGCATCTACTCTCACATGAATTTGTGCACCCCCGTTAGATCTTGGTATTATGCTTACAGCATTATTTTGCCTGTCTTAATATCAAGGGAATTACCATTGTAACTCAAGAGCAGGATGAAAGATTAGTTGATAACTATGCCAAAAACACTATTGTACGACTTATCTACTGTGTTGAGAAAAACACGAAAATGTATAAAGAAAATTAAGTAGGGAATTAAAATAATGCAAATCTGTATTTAGGGTGCCGCGCAAAAATTCTGCTTTGTAAAAAATGTTTTTTCTCAGTTCTTTTCTCTTTTTGAAAGCCAGAGCAATTTTCATGTGTACTTTCCAGAATATCAGAAGATGACCTTTTAAATCAAGATGATTTTTATCTCGTAGCTATAAGTCACGGAAATTGCTGCTGGTTATATAACGTAAAGGAATTTCGTGCAAATCTTTGTTTTCTTAAAAAATCCCATTATCGTGTGAAAAAACACAAACTCAAGAATGAGTCTTTTAGAGTAAGTGTAGATCCCTAGCAAATCCTTAATGCTTGAAGTAATGATAATAAGCATTTCTTTCGTTGAATGTATATTTTATCAGTATAAATTTAATTTGGTTTTTACAAATTTAACTTGATTTCATGACGCTGTATACAACTTATCGATATGCCTTAAAAGAGGAGCTAAAACATTTTATAACCAATAAAAGAGAACCGAACTTTAATCGGATCTTCTCTGAGGTACCATAAGAGCTTTAGTATCCATTTCTGGTGGTTTCGCAGCATTTTGATTTGTACAAAGCGAGGGGATCATTTACAATAGAAACCGCGTCAAATCGGCTTTGCAGCTTGTACGTATCGAATTGAGGAAAACAATTTTCAGGGGCATAACTCGGGTTTGGTAACCGCAGTGGAGTATACAGATGAGTGAATAACAAAAAAGCCACGCTTTTTAACAGTAAACGGTTGTGTCAGGTTTTCAATTTGTAATACAAGTTTCATGGCATATAACTAAATGAGCTGGGACGGGCCAACGAGCACCCCTGAATGTTTCCTCGAGCTCCTTTCACACTTCTCTTCCTTTTTCTGTACTTTCAAACAATCTCTTGGAATACGAGTCAGTTTATTGTGAACAACTGTTGGTTTGCCTTTGATTCGTGATCAAAAACCGTGCATTGATTCAGTGTTAAAATTAAATTTTGCATACCTGGCCTTCTGGATATTTTCTTAATTGGTATTTTAGTTATGGAAGATAGGCATGAAAGATCTAGACAGATGAACTGGAGGCGTTTTAGACATTTACAGCTTGTTACTATCAATCACAGCAATAGGTGCCAAGGCCTCTTAAGAGGACAACCAGTTCATTTCTTATATATTTCTTTGTGTCCCCAATTAGTATGGGATTTGGCCTTGACACATTAATAAAGTTTATCTATCTATCTATCTATATAAGCCAATGAACTTTGACAAGTATGAATACCTAGCATATAACCAACATTTCAGCACCATGAATTACTTTTATGTAATACGCAGATAACAAATGTAACAGCTTTCAGAAAAGAGTATGAGGACATTTAATATGACAAACGTACATGTAGTTATGCCGCCTATGCGAAAAAGCTTGTGATAAAATAACTAATATACTAATGCAGCTTATGGTTCCCAGCCTTGTTTTGTTTGATTACGTTGAGCATTTCACAAATCCAGCCAGCTGTTACATTATTATCTCAGGTAGCTAAAAAATGCAATAAATTGAGATTGTTTATGTGGCTACTCTACTCGGGTATTTCAAAGTTGTGCCACATATAGTTCCAAACTTAAATGTATCATTTCCATTTCAAGAACACACCGGGTCAAACTCAGCCTCTTCTAGTAGTACTCTTGTGTTATTCCTGCATTTTTAAGGTTACAATGCCTTATTCTTAACTGAAATGTAACATCCCCGTTTCAAAGGTAGAGCTTACGACTGAACGCAGCAACAGTCCACCGCAAAAATCATGAATGAAGACCATTGTTGCTTGTAAGTCGATATTTGGCTCTCTTTAACTAGTCGGTTTTCTACAGCCCGTCCTGTGCAGTAAAAAGGGCAGCTCCAGATAGCAGTTCACGCAATATTAAGGGAAAAGGAACATTTGACGGTACTGCGTGAAAACGCAGTAATCTACCAGCTTTATATGTAAAGAATTGATCTTCACAAACAACATCGTGTTCGGTCGAAGAGTCTTGTAGTCAAAGTCACCAAGATAAAACACGCTAGAACAATTATAACCAAACTGTATTCCAGTAGCAGTTCTTGAATTGAAAATAGTCTTTGGTTTCTAGAATCATAGGGTGCTGAATTCATTCCTTCGCGTTCTACCTGGTCCATGCCTCTAGGAGTTTTATTTTACAGTACGAAGAATCAAAGTGTCAAAAGTGCAATTGTACACAAGTATAAAGGTCACAGGTCGCAAGTAATAAAAAGTAAATTAATACATATGTCGACAACGCCAGCGTCAACTGATATAATGCTTTTATCGCTTTTTCAACCTTTCTTAGTCCGCCGTATCATCTGTATAAATTTCTTGAACCTTGTACCCTCATATAATCAGTGGGGACATTTTTCGATGTATCAGTTATCCATACTGCGCGATCGAGGGGATGGAATTCGTGTCTTTTTTAAGGACAGATATGTTCTTTTCTCATCTGTTTTGAGAGGGCGCGTCTTTTCTTTACTCTTCCGAAGTACTCTTGGTGTCATGGGATGGATCGGTTCCGTGTCTTTTGCTTCGTTCCTATGATGCCCTGGGCGCCGCCTTTTTTTCCGCGCTAAAAGGGGGCCCCTCCCCCCAAGAGAAAAAATGTTCCGATCTTCCTCTCTAGCCCTATTGCCCATCAAAATATTGGATTCTCTCTTCCCTATTTTAGACCTGAACTTTTGTTCTTGAGAGACGAAACGATAAAAATATGCCCAGTTAATTTCAGACCCTCTTCAAGACACAATACCTTACCCTATTAACCTTAAGAGCGACTTTTTCCGGAGACCGAGTGAGAGGTGGCACATGATGGAAAAAATGCCTATCCTCATATTTCGTCCAGAGATACCTTATAGTGAGTCAATAAATGTGGTGTATTTTTTTTTGTTGAAATACGTTTTTCTTTTCCAGAAAATTCTCAAAAACTGTAACGGGTGGCCACCGCCATAAAATGACCAAAATAAAAGCGACAAGTAAGGGTACAAGAAGTTTGCTCATCAAAAGCGCAGAAGGAACTTAGGGTTTTTTAAATTTAAATACGTACGTAGGAGGTATTGACAAATGATTTAAGCCTAATAACAGGATTATAACGGTTATTTTGAATTTCCGGCAAATTTTTGAAAATCGCTAATATTTCATTGTTGTAAAATCCCATTTCGGAGCAGATTTTCAAGAAAACTTTTTCCCATGCGGTATAACTCAGAATGACTTGAAATTAATTTTCATGTTAAGTGCAAATGGCCTTCTTTCCAATAATGCAAAAATTTATTTGGGGCTTTAATTCACTGCTAGGAAAAAGTCCGCTAAACCTTGAGGAAATCACGCATTGACTTGTCAACAAACGAAAGTTATCAAATTACGCTCTTCGTTATCAAAGCCAAGATTTCACACAAATCTTAGCTTTAAGCACTAATTTAGATCTAAAAGACAGTACAGTAAGCTTACCTTGTAGAGCCAGCGGTGGAAAATTGGTTTTCCTCACTATTTTCGTTTCAAATTGCCATCTCAACGTGAACAAACGGCACACATTCCTGGCGGCTTTCCAGTGAATATCGCATTACTCAACATTTTAAACCATATTTGAGCTTTTACTCGTTAATACCCTACACGCTGACTAGATTCAGCTAAAAAGAACGACAATGAGATTATTTAGAGTTGAAGTAGAATGAATTTTGAACTCCCGAGTGACTTATTGTTCGCTAACCGGTTGCAGCTCGTTTTGATGTTTGTCACGCAATGAGACACAGGAATCCCAATAATGCCATCGTATACACAAACGCGTTTAAGAATTCCTTTCCTGGCTTACAGTTTGAAAATCTTGCAAAAAAAAGTAAAGCATCTGATATTTTCTTGGAAAGCCAAAGTCGAAATCGGATCTGTAATCGGATCTTGATGAACGTTTCGCAAATCGTTCAAGAGACGGTCTGACGATGCTTATTCTTCTTCACTGTTTAACGAATTTTGTGATGACACCGTGGAGAATTTTGTGATCGGCGAGTCGGGTAGTGACGACAGATCCTAGCGCTAGTGGGACATAAACAGCGACGAGAGGGGACCAGATTTATGCTCTCAGTACAGCTTGGACACCGCGAACTGATTTGCGTATCGATTAATCAGGGTCGTCCCAAAGGGGTGGAGGGGGGAATGGAAGCAAGAGTGGCCGGAGCCCTTAAAGTTTTGCTGCGGAACCCGGAGCCCTAACATTATTTTACTTCGGAGATTGGGGTAAGAATTCTTTTCCTTAATACCTAAGTTTGGAAATCTTGCAATAAAAAAGGTAATGCATCTGATATTTTCTTGGAAAGCCAAATTCGATCTTGATTAACTTTTCGCAAAGCGTTCACGAGACGGTCTCGCGATCTTTTTTCACTGTTTGACGAAGATGACACCGTGGAAGAGTTTGTAATCGGCGATTCGAGTAGTGACGACAGATTCTAGCGCTAGTGGGGCATAAACAGTGAAAAAAGCGGGCAAGAGTTGAAAATTAAGCATAGGTTGGCGTACTCAGTAGAGCTTGCACACCGCGTTCGTATTATGTCGAGCCGATTTGCTGCGTTCCTGGAAGCTGGCTTGAACTGGGTGGAAGACCTCCAATGCTGCTTCAAACGCCTCTTAAGGAATCAAGAAAGTCTTTGTATATTTGCATTTATTTTATTTTTATTTTTATTTTTTTAATTTTTTTATGAAACTCAATTGAGCGCCTATCCTGTTTACATGCGTATTTGTAGAGGAGTTGCAGTTCATTTGCCTTGTTAATTTAACCTATTTATTTAGGAATTTGTACCATTATATGGTTAATAAACAGATTCTACTGCTGTAACAGCAGGAACGATACGTTCTTCTGCTGTTAGTTTGATGTTGGAAAGAGGCTTTATCTGGGTATGGTCCAGCTGGAAATACCACGCCTCTTTCCACCTTTTCTCTCTTCCCATCGTCCCCCGCGCACTTTCTTTTCGATTATTGCTACCCACAGTAGAACCTCGATAACTCGAACTCTGATAACTCGAATTCCCCGCTAACTCGAAGTTAATTTCCTTTCCCTTGATCACCCCGACAATTTGAATCGTTTTTTTGCCTCCCTTCAGAGTTCGAGTTACCGGGGTTGTACTGTATTTTTATCGGGATAACCAGCGGGAGCCTCTGCGGAGGAGAGAGCCGCTGTGTCGCTGTGTCGCTTATTCAATAAGCGCCTAAAAAAAAAAAAAAAATACCGTTTGCACTTTGAAATTGAACGACCCCAAGTAAAATAAGAACTATATGTAGGAGTTTTTCTTATTTTAGAGCCCTTGATTCACCATTGCTTACCCTCTAACAACTTCGCTGATTCATGGATGGTTCTTATCTCTTGTTAAACTAACCAATTTCCGAAGTAAAATAATGTTAGGTTTCCGGGCTCCGTAGCAAAACTTTAAGGGCTCCGGCCACCCCCTCCACCCCTTTGGGACGACCCTGATTAATCGACGTAGGCAAATCAGTGTCCAAGCTGTACTGAGTACGACAACCTCTGCTTAATTTTCAACTCTTACACGCTTTTGTCACTTTTTATGTCCACTAGTGCTAGGATTGGTCGTCATTAATCGAATCGCCGATCACAAAATTCTCCACGGTGTCATCATCACATAATTTCGTCAACAGTGCCGAAAAAAAGACATCGTCAGACCATCTCGCGAACGCTTTGCAAAAAAGTTCATCAAGGCTACAGATACGATTTCGAATTCGGATTTCCAAGAAAATATCAGATGCATTAGCTTGTTTTATTTTTAATGCAAGATTTTCATACTTTCAGGAAAAGAGTTCTTATTCCAAAAGTAATGATTGAGGTTATACGATAGCATTGTTGGGTGTCCTGTGTCTCATTGCGTGACAAACTGCAACTGGCTAGCGAACATTCAGTCACTCTGGAGTTCAAAATTCACTTTACTTCAACTCTAAATAATCTCAACATTGTCCTTTTTAGCTGAATCTAGTCAACGTGAAGGGGATTAACGTGTAAAAGCTCAAATATGGTTTAAAATGTTGAACATCGTTCACTGGAAAGCCGCCAGGAATGCGTGCCGTTTGTTCACGTTGAGATGGCAATTTGAAACGAAAATAGTGAGAAAAACCAATTTTCCACCTCTAGCTCTACAAGGTAAGCTTACTGTACTGTCTTTTAGATCTAAAATAGTGCTTAAAGCTAAGATTTGTGTGAAATTTTGGCTTTGATAACAAAGAGCGTAATCGGATTACTTTCGTTTGTTGACAAGTCAATGCGTGATTTCCTCAAGGTTTAGCGGACTTTTTCCTAGCAGTGAATAAAAGCCCCAAATAAATTTCTGCATTATTGGAAAGAAGGCCATTTACACTTAACAGGAAAATTAATTTCAAGTCATTCTGTGTTATACCGCATGGGAAAAAGTTTTCTTGAAAATCTGCTCCGAAATGGGATTTTACAACAATGAAATATTAGCGATTTTCAAAAATTTGCCGGAAATTCAAAATAACCGTTATAATAATGTTATTAGGCTTAAATCATTTGTCAATACCTCCTACGTACATATTTAAATTTACAAAACCCTAAGTTCCTTTTGCGCTTTTGATGAGCAAACTTCTTGTACCCTTACTTGTCGCTTTTATTTTGGTCATTTTATGGCGGTGGCCACCCGTTACAGTTTTTGAGAATTTTCTGGAAAAGAAAAAAGCATTTCAACAAAAAAATTACACCACATTTATTGACTCACTATAAGGTATCTCTGGACGAAATATGAGGATAGGCATTTTTTCCATCATGTGCCGCGATTTTTCGATCTCACACGGTCCCCAGAAAAAGTCGCTCTTAAACAGCCAAAATCTATAAAAACAATTTCAAACCAAAGGGGTCAAAAACGATACGGTCCTTTAAATACATTTTCAATACTAAGTTGAACCCAGCTTTTCGTAACTTCAGCCCTCAGTGTCTAAACATTTGAGACCCTTTTGAAAATGCCACGAAGATTGTAATGACCTCTTAACCCAGTACTACTTGGCATTGTAAAACATTAATCTGGCGTTGCCGAGACTTTAGATTTTGCTTGCGGAAACAAATCATAGGAATTTTAACACTAAATTGATTTTACTATCTCTGAGTTTGAATACATGATATATATTTTTATTATTTTGAACGCCTCAGTGGGAAATTTGGAAGTAGGTGGGTAATAAGTTTTTCTCGTCAAAATAGAATAGGGCTTACCATGACACATCAGCTAAGAATTTAGCACTGTAATAACTTACCTGGCTAAAAACAAGCGAATCCGGTTCTAAGCAGGCCATTCCTGAATTTGTCTAAACTATCCTAGAAATCCAAGCTTCGATTTGAAAATAATTTTAAATTCCCAAACAAAATAAGCTTATTTTCGCTCGGAAGGTTTGTCAATTAACTTCACTTTGAAGTGAAAGTTTTTCACCTTGAGTGAAAGTTTTGCGTTTACTAGGAAGTAGCCTATAAATAAACGTCGTAGTGATTGAAGGAATAAGTGGATACTGTAGTTATTGGGATGGTATTACAAGTACCTGTTTGTTCACACCTGTTATATTCAAGTAGCGTTCAGTTGACAATAAAATGTTTACTTCTTCCATAGACCTGCTTGGGTCAAAGAAAGTCGTAATTGAAAGCCTTAGCTTGCATTTCATAGGTAGACCCCGTGCCATATATATATATATAATATGTATATAATTCTCTTCAGTTGCTTTTGTTATTGCATCATCTTCCCGATTCGCTTCTCCAAGTAGTCAGTTCATTCATACAAATGCAAAATTACCATCTTTTAACCATTATTGGTGATCATCAACAGATAGGCAGGACGTTTAAATTGCAAGGTATGACATCCGCTCAAAGTCTTGGACGATTTTTTCATTTTTAAAGGAAAACGTCAACAGCAAAAAGCAAGCCACCACCGCAATGATCAAACTGTATTCAAGTAGCAGTTCTTGAGCTGTTAAGAGCCTCTGTACTCTAGAAATACTCCGACTTCTATGTAAGTTTCTGTTGATTGTTGTGTATTCCATAGCTAAAGAAACGTGGCTTTGTGAGCTGTACTCTACCCTCTGTCTATCCTTCCACGCAGAAGTTCATAAGGGGTTCGTCACGTGTTCCTGCCCCTAAGAAGGTCTGCGTGGGAGGCTACCCTTTCTCTGGTTACCGTGTTGCTAGGACGATTGTAACATCTATATTATAAAACTCTACGAAGGGATTACACTTCAGTGTTTTATTGGCATAATTGGACGTTGAAAGATCACAGTAAGCCAAAAATGGATTAATTAGGCATGACAAATTTTTAACAATAATATTTGTCATATCTGCCTTCGCAAGATAAATAACAAACAGACTAAACTAATGAAGTATGATAAGTTCTTTCGAGCATCGGCTTTCATAACTAAGGCTTAACTATCAAGAAAAGAATGAAACTCAAACACGGCATTAAAATGGATAAAATGTGTCCATTTAAAAAATTAAGTGGAGATTTTCAAACTTACGCGTGGTAAATGGGAGTAATCCACCCAATTGTTTGTACGTTATGCTGTCCTTTACATAATAAACTAAATATACACTTCTTTCTTTTCTTCGTCGAATCGAATGTTTTCGGTCCGAGTACCTAACAACCTTTCCTTATTAATACGATTTTACGTAAAGATTATAATCATTATTTTTCATTTTTTTCAGAGTTATTAATTTCTCAGCTGAAAATCAAAAGTTTGAGAAATGATCCACACCTTGAAATTCTTTTGTTGATCTATATGATTTTCTGAAAAGTGCATCGAGCGTGAGAGTTAAGAAAGAATTTTCTAAAGTGTAAATAGCCAAATTAACAGAAGGCTATGTCGTTTCATATATTTAAGGCTTATTTTTCAAGTACAAGTATTTGCAGATTGTGTCCATAACACTCTAATCCTCGAAAGCCTCGATGCCTTCTCGTGCAGAATAAGCTATCCAAGATCTCACAAGTACATTTAATAATTAACGTAGTAAACCTATGGGGTCAACTAAACTAGTTGGGTTTCTTTTTGGGCCAAGACCCAGCAGAACCGTTATTTTTTTTTGTAATATTGGCTTTGGGCCTTGAATGTTAAGAGAACTTTGGAGAATCGACCCCCCCCCCCCCCCCCCCGGCTTGGGAGAGGAACATCAAAGGTTACAAGTCAGTCATCTAATCTTGCGCTTTGTTTATCAGAAGAAAGAAAAAACTGATAGTATAATATTGAAATAATGTACACTAAACTGTAAATTTAAAAAAAGAAACAGAAAACTTCGTTTCAAAAGACGATGGTATCTCCATAAGGATCTAGAATACAAAGTGGATAAGCTCAAGAACAAGAAGTCGGTCACGCAGCCCAGGATCAAAAACAAATCCGAACTTCCAGCTGGTAAATAAACCATCCCAGATCAGTCCACACGAAGTCTTATAGTCTATCAATTGTTAGTGAACAATAATAAGAGGGGGAGGGGAGGGGGGCTTATTCACTTTCTTCCCCTGAAAAGTGGGGGGCTTTTTAGAGACGGGAAGCTTATTTGAGAGGGGAGGGGGGGGGGGGGGGTGTGGGCTTAATAGAGGATTTACGGTAGAATAGCGTTCTTTTGCAATTTTTTTTCCCGTAAATTAATTAAAGTATAATATTCAACAGAAACATCATGATATTTTGTCAAATCTCACCATTTCCAAAGATAAACACAAATTAGCTGTTGGGAAAACAATAATTGAAAACAATAATTGATCGTGAATGTTTATATATGCGGTCATTTTATTACAAAAACGTTGAATCGGTAGGTATTTGGTGATTGTTGATCTTTAAAGTGGATATCTTAATCTGCTACGGAAAACTATTACAATGTATTTGGAATCTTTCCATTTTCATCTCAAAGCTATGTTTATGATTGAGGTTACTTAATCCTATTTTATGTGTTCTTTGCAAACTTTTAGGCCGACAGCGAGGTGAAGTTTGACAAGGGGGCGTGGAATATAAAAACACAAAAATTTGGTATCATCAACTAAGATGATAAAGGAAGCTGTTCACCGAAAAAAGGGGGGCGGGGGTGGGGGGGGGGGATGTGTTACACAGAGAGGCTCCGCCCGAAGGGTACCTCTTTTCTGGCTTCAGGTATATGAAAGGGCAGGGAATTCTCTAGTTAAAGTCTATACAGGGGTGGGAAAATCTATCATTTAAGAATTAAAAAGGGCTATCAATCAAAATGTTTCAAAAAGACGACGGGACAGCTGTATCAGTTTGATTTCAGTAAACGTGACACGAAAATCACAAGAATACTTGCTGTTTCAGTGATTTAGTAGGTACGTTAAGGAGGCAAGAGGCATCATTTACCAATGGAAGGTATATTAAAAGGTGCCTATTCCGTCAACAGTGAAATGGCGGAGGGGTTGACTTTGTTAAGTAGCCCCCAACCCCCCCCCCCGCCCCCCCCCCCCGCCCCCCCCCCCCCCCCCCCCCCCCACACACACACACACACCCCAAACACTTCCCCTGCTGGGAAAGGAGTTAAAGCTAACGTTGCCAGCTCTAGCTCTTTGTCAAAGCGTGTCGACAGATTTGGCTTTTGCGTAGTTGATAAAGAGCCAAAGAAAACAAAAATAACAGAAACTGTTCTCTCAAAGTTTGACCTCTTGTTAGATGCGTACCTTTTTGGCCTGACAGATATCCTGTTTAACAGAGCTTAATCACTCGAGCTCGTGTTAGAAATCATATATTAGCTAGTTCAATTAACAAGCAAAATGTAATTAAGAACCTTAAACAGCACCTTAACAAAAGTCGTTTCCTTTTCCTGATCATTTTTAAAGCAATTTAGGATTAGTAAAAAACCCGAAAGAATCGAGATTGTGAGCTTATGCATGCCTTGTCGGGTATAATAAAAAACCTCAAGCTACACAAAACTGTATTTTAATAGGGCGAAATTTCTAAAAGTGTACTTTTCTGCTCTCTTCTGTTAGTATGAACGTTTGCTAGTTTATGTTAGGGGCTTTCTTTGCTTCTTATGATAGTGTTATAATTAATAATTATTCCACGAGTGCGGGTTGGATATGAGATGGTAGATAGCCAAGGAGGTACTTAGCGCCTAGTTGGCTATGGTCTCGTATCCAACAAGCGCGAGTGGAATAATAAAGGCCCACAAAATATGAAGAATTCTTCTCGACCTTTTTTGTAAACACAACCGATTTTCAGCTTGTGTTTAATTTTGAGCAGACGTGTACAGTTACCATATTTGGAGAGCATGGTATAATGGCTCATAGCATGATGGCTAAGCCAATCAGAGCTCTAGAACCGCATTATACAATGGCTCAGTTTTTAATAATTTAAATTAGAATCTGTCTCCGTATCATCTATGACCTTTAACACTAAATAACTCCCCTCACAGACTTCATTTGCGGCTGGAGTTTTGTTCCTTCTTATAAAAACTCAAAATTACAGGGCCGTTCCTTTCCTCTGCATACTCGGAGCAAAATTGTGGAAACTGTGGCTCCTGAAACTGGAAAGATTGTAAAGTTAAAAAAGGATATTTTAAAAGAAACGTTCAAGATAATATTTTGAAAATTGAGGTCGAAGTTTAAATTTTGGTTTTTGAAGTTTGAGCTGCAACCAAAAAAAATTGAGATCCAGGGCACGTGTTTATCTATAAGAGCGTTCAAATCAAATTTAAACTTTCGAATATAAAGGTCTCGAATAGAGAAAGCGAAAGTCTAAAGCCAGTAGACACTGATTTTCAATGGAGCACGCCGCACCACGGCTCAACAATATCCCGCGAAGAAACAATTTTCTTGTGGAGCGACTTATCACCACTCAAGAGCTTCTGCTGGAGTTCAGCTTAATTGTTGTTGTCCTATGCCTCTTTTTGTTTGTGACTATATCTGTAAAACTGTCCAAATCATGGAGTTTTTGGGGAGCTTAATGACCGAATTCCACAACTACCCGGTAAATAAGAAATCTGTATTATCAAGAGTGACGCAAGCGTGCAGTAGTGTATCGCCGCAGAAAATCAACGGTAAAACCTGAATTTCTTTTGCGAAAATGCACTATGTCGACAAATGCCTATATGGCATGCCTTTACTTGCTGTGACATAACTGACCTCCCAAGGAAGCTTCATGCAAAGAAGAATCAACGTAGTCCGTGTGTGAATACAACGGAGCCAATCATGTACCATTAATTGGTGAAAATGAGAATACATCAATCCAAACTTGCAGTCCTGTCTACGATTTTTAATAGTCCATTACTACTTATTCAGCGAATACAACCCCTGGAGGAAAATAAGCAAATTTGGTTGCTCATTGCCACTGAATTCATGGAAGCAGAATTCAATAACGACAGTGCAGCCGTTATGGCAAGGGATATGGATAAAATAACTCAGTGGAGCAGGGTGCTTTCATAAATAAAATGACCTGTAGAAACCCGTTAACTTGATGACGTTTGACAGCCTAGTAGTGAATTTATTAGGCAATATATAAGTAAAGTATTTGTGTGATGTTTAAAAGGGAGCAAAAAATTATGCCTGTTTGAGAAATAAAAAAAGAAAGAAATAAAGAAAGAAATAAGATACTGGAATTAAGTGGATGAATACTTCCTGCACCTTCATTTCCTGAGGGGTGTTAAGTCAGGGAAACGTTTCTAAATAAAAAAAAATGACTGATCGCTCAGTTAAGTTTTACACGTCCATTTCTTTCACCAACAGCGGGCGGCCGGAGAAAGACAAGTACTTAGCTACCTACAGTAAAAGCAAACAAGTAGAGACAAAGAGCTTTGGTCCTGTTTGGTTTTCATGGCTGCGAAATAAGTTTGAATTCGCGCGATTCTTGCCCAATCGTCATGCCTTAACAAATTAACATTATTTAGTAAAATAAAGTACTGCCTTAGTAGCTCAGTACAGCTGTGTTGTTATATTACAACATCTTGTTTTGCGTTGTGGGAGACTCTTTCTGTATCAATCGACTAATATTTGTTATCATGAAAGCTTTCGGTTGTGTATACGTGAACGTTAACTCTTGCGGATTAAATATTCGCGGAGGTTACACACCATGCATATTAAAAAGTTCCATATTGAAACAGACAGTCCCACATGGTCAATTGGAAGAAACCAACCCAGCCTACCAGACTTATGCGCGCAATGTCTTAACAAAGAAGGAAAAGACAGACAAAAAAAATAATCTATTCAAATGGAAAATGTAAGTTAAGGAAAGATAAAAACCCCTTTTGAAAACCAAAACCTCGGATTAGAGAAAATTTCTGCACGCATATGAAAATAGTTCTGAAGTATTCGGAACCACAAGAGTTTATTAATTAATAAATTAATTGACTGATTAGAAGTACTTCTGTATTGTAATGTTTGACTGCACGTGTTGGTCACAGAGGCAAATAAAATCCTACAAATTAAAAAAAACATACTATGAAAAAACAGACATTAGTTGAGTTCTAAACTGACATGAAGGTTTTCTTATAAAATTACATCTGGCGGGACTAAAGTTTAACAATCGCTTGCATCTATTACTACTCTGGATCGGTTTTTTCAATTGACGGAGTTGATGAAGTTGTCGAATCTCTTAATAACCAATATTAGAAGAAGCCCGCTCTCCTCTCTCTCACTAAAGTGACTAAAAAACTTTAACAGCTCCGTTTAAAATCGTGACCAATTAGCCCTTGAGAAACCGACGGTTTAATTTGTTTTTGTTCATCAAGGAAACAATACCGGGGGAGGTGCTCATACCGTGTGCACTATGTTTCACAATTCACAGCGTAAAATGGGATCCAGTATATAATAATTTCTCCACTTGATGTTGCCATAGATAGAGTACAAAGGCGTCCTCATCAAATACTTCGGTATGGTTGCCACAAAAGATATATTTTCACAAACAGCTTCTACACGGTTGTCCGGCGTAGTAAAATTATCTTTATAAATACTGAATGGACCAGTAGAAAGACGATAGTACCCTTACGGTATACACCAAGAGATATAGTCTCTTGTATCTACGAACTGTTGTCATAAACGTGGAGTGAGAAATGTGGCCAGGACGCAGGAATTTAGAATAACTGCGTTGTGTTGCTAAGTCGTTTTTAAGAAGTGAAACAATCTGGTTTTCTTAATTCCTGTCATGATGCTAGGTGGCCATGCACAGTGAAGAAATAACTGACTGAACCTTCTTCAAACCCCCTTTCGAGGCGTGTCTTGTACTTACGTGAAAAGCTAATCGCAGCTCACTATCGGCTTTTCCTACGAATTGCTGTTAAAATACCATTGTTGTAACTGAACCGTGAACTATCCACCCCTAGCTCCGAAAAGAAAAGACTGAATATACCGTCGATGTAAAGAAAACTCCCCCTGCCCTCTCCCTCTTCCAGTTCATTAATCGGAAGGAACTATCTATCATGTATATCAAATTTTTGGCGAATTCATGACATTCCAGTTACTGTCAACAACTTTGGTGTAGGAATCGTGCATGCAATAAAACGTTTTTAGTCTTGTAAAATCAGTTAACAGGAAGGATGACAACGTTGTTCACTAAATGTTAAGCTCCTTTTGGTCGCGGTCAAGAGGGACATGCAAAAATTCAGAAAAGGACTTCAAAGATAGTTGTTATTTTCATCAGTTGTTAAGAGTTTGGTCCACTGCCAGTATAAATTTATGTTGGTTTACCCATCTTTTCGAACTTCACTTGAAACGTTTCAGGTATTTTAACTGCAATAAAGGTAGCCTCGTACCTTTTTAACTGCATAGAAAAACAGTTAGAATTTATTTTTAAATTCTTTAAGATGATGAAGCTCACGTGCGGCACGTGCAAAGCCGTTTCAGTATCGTGCTATCATATAGTACTCGAAGGCTTTAAAACAGAAGTTAAACGTGTTAGGAGTTTAAGATCTGAGGACAACAGACCTTGACCGAAGGCAAGTTTCTGGATCTGCACTAATCTTTCGGCCGCACTTCTCAAAATCCTTCGATTAAATCCTGGTGGCTAAAGTTGTTTGAGAAGCTCTTTAAAGTTTTAAAGTCGGCTAGTCCGCAGTCAGGTTTATTCTGTAATCATTGCCGGCATTTCTCGCGCTATCATGAAACTGTTAAGGCATAATCCCGCAATGCTCGCTTTATTATTATTTGTGTCTGTACAGAGTAATCATGTTATAACTCAGGGTTGCGTACAAGTCCATCAGTATGAACGATTATCATCAAATAGTTTCATCATTTTATTAAGAATAGAGTCACCTCGTGCCTGAAGTGTGTGTGTTCAATTTATCAGCGTTTAAAATCTAGAGATCAGTAAGCTTTGGTATTAAATCGTAGATTACTTGAGAGTCGTCTCAACAAGTTTCCCTCTTGATAGTCTTCCGCTCAGTTCAGTTCTGCTTTATTTCCTAAATTGCCTCTCGTTTACATTCTCTGTACTTTGGACTTTTCTCGTCTTGAAGCTTGAAGATCGCGGTTCTTGATTCACTACACCCAAGCGATTCCACTGTTAATATCATGGGAGTTTCCACGACACAGCCTTAGAGGTAAAGATAATAAAAGAAAACATCCAAGAACAATAACAACCAAACTATATTCCAATAGCATCTCTTGAACTGTCAATAGTCTCTCAACTCTATACTCGTTTCTTGATCTGTTCAAAGAGAAACCTTCAAGATGTGTTAGTGAGTATTCCATATTACTGGGGCGTAATAGTTAGAGTACTTTTCCGCAGCTGGTTTGATTCAGGATTAGAGCGCTTACACGCTTACAGAATAAAGCTTTTTATCAAAAGATCATATGTAAAAATAGAAGAACAAAACATGAGCATATGAACGTTCTGTTTTTGGCAGGGGGTGTCGCCCGAAACCGCTAAATCTGATATGCTAAATAAGATCATTTAAAATCATTTTAATGATTTAGCAGTCGATAAACGGTTAAAAGTGGTTACAATATGGACTTTCATAAATTATTGGGTGGACGTAACTTACATAATGAAAAGAATCGAGATCGAGTTGATGCCCGACAAGGTTTTTTATTGTATCCATTTTGAAATCACTGGTGATCCCTGCAATCTGATTGGCTCTCACCAATGTGATAAATTCACAAATCACACTATGTTTTGCCCTAAATCACATCTGTTCTCAATCGCGTCATTCATGTTCTAAATCCCATCATTTCTGTCATTTTAAATCGCACCATTTTTGCTCTACATAGCGTCATTTCTGTTTCGAATACAAAATGAGTTGTAAAAACCTTTTTGTGAAAGGTTTGAACCTAGGAGCCATTTCAAAAGTAGGTTGAGTTTGATCGTCCAGGTGAACGTAGTTCTGAATAGTACTGTTGTTGTTGACAGTGACTGACAGTGACTGACAAGTGAGTTGTATCACGTCAGTTGATGGTATTATACTCTGGTTATTGATCTGATTGGTCAATTACGTCGCGATGTTATTGGTCGTCTGTCAGTTAAGCCGTGATGTTATTGGCTATGAAGACTCGTAATCAGTAATTGGTGCGTTTCGATCCGTCTATTGTCACAGTTAAACAGTCGTCTATTGTTAGTCAAATTGTCAGTTCTCCAGTCGTTTGTTTCCGCTTCAGTTCAACATACGGGCTACTTGACCAACAAAATATTGGTACTGACTGAATTCTGCGATTTCATAATGGTTGCACTAATTTATAAAGTCGTAATTGAACTTCGTGTCGTGCAATTTTGGTCTGAAATCATACTTGTGATTTCAAATCGAACTTGCGTTGCGCGCTCGTCTGATTTTAATCACTCCTATGATTTCAGACCAAATTTCAATTACCATTATTAATTTCCCCCGAGACTTTTAAGGTTGTTTCGTTGGCAAAATGTATACTGGCGGTAAAACAGGACATTAAAAATTGCTCAAGCAATGAAACACCCGTTCAGGTTCTCAACCATTCGGGACAAGCGAAAGGAAAGCGAACGCAGAAAAGCATGAAAAAACGTAAAGGCCATCAGCAACATGAACAAAACAGTAGGAACGAGTAAGAGAAAACATTTCCAAGAAAACATTGTTTTTCTGTTTTGGTTTCTTTTTGCTTGCACGTTCGTTTTGCATAAAAACCTCGCGCAGAAACAAATCCGGAATTAAGCCATAAAACCAGTGGGTTACACGAGCAAGATTTTCCCGGTAAAAAGTACACATCTCGTTTGCATGGCTTTTCCAAGGGCCCAACCTGATAAAAAAATTGAAAACGTAATCAAGGGTTGAACTTTCGCCCATAAAAAGATATACTCGAAGAGAATTTTTCAAGTTTCTTTTTGTCCGTGAAAAAGTTTGTTAAAAGATGTGTTTTTTATGCAGCTACAGAAGTCTTTTCAATCTAAGAAAAGTTAATGGTAATGTATTGAGACAACAGCCACTGAAAGCTAATGTACCGGCACTTTCTTCATTCCGTTTAAACGTTTTCGTCGGGCATGAGTTTTCGCCGCAAAGGTGCCATGTACGATTTAGCACTGAAGATTGCTACTCTAATTAGTTATGCTTCTCATTAACCAATCAAAAACAAGCATTGCACGTGCACATGTTTGTTCCTGTTGGTGGAAAACTCGAAGGTGAATGTAGTAAACAACGCCGACAATAAACTTACCTGTCGACACATTCTCTTCGTTCGGTGTAACGAGATATGTACTTGTTTTGTTTGTATAGTTGTATAAGTGATTGACACTTGAACCTTGAGATAAGTGGGATGTACAATAGACTTTGATCAGTCCATTTTCGAAACGAGAAGAGCGAGATAGAAGTTATGAGACAAAAGTTGTGTATATAGGGACGAACATTGGAATAAACGCGAATCAATTCAAATTACAAAGAGTCGCAGTTTATGACATTGCGCCCTTCGCCGCAAAGGTGCCACGTGCGTTTTGATATTGAAGATTGCCGCTTTAATTAGTTATGCTTCTCTTTAACCAATCAAAAATAAGCATTGCACGTGCACAAGTGAAGAGTGAAAAACAAAAGCTTTCTTTGATATATGGATAGAGAGGAATTTCAAGGAAATACCAGTTAAAAACCTGTCAAACTGTGCCAAGATTAGATATTTTACTGCTGACGACGGCGAACAAAACACTTCTTAATCTTAGCACTTTTTGGTGCCGTCAAACCTCTTTAATACGGACACCAAAGGGATAGAACCAAGTGTCTACTTTACAGAGGTGTCCGTATTATAGAGGTAGGGAATGTATGATTTTTGGCATTTCTGGGACTAAACAAACTGTCCGTAATAGAGAGGTGTCTGTAGGAGAGGTTATACTGTACATTTCTTGGTAGTCCACTGCCAACAAACAACGCGAAAATTCCAGTTGAGAAAGCTGGTCGCAACAACGAAGATTTCTTTTTCATAACAAATTTCGGCAGGCCATACTAGCCTTCTTCAGATTTACAGTGTGTTATGAAAAAGCAATACACGTTGATAACCAGTTTTGATAACCGGTTTTTGCAGTTAATTTAATTTCTGTATTATCGAGCATTTAAGCGACTTTTTTGGGGGGAGACCGAGCATTTAAGATGGAGCATATTAGTAGGCAAACAAAAGCATAATGTACAAAAGCCCAGCTTCGGAATACCGTAAATCCTCTATTAATCCCCCGGGGGGGCATATTTATTTCCATTTGAGGGGGGAGGGGGGCTAATAGAGACGGGAGACTTATTTGAGGGGGGAAGGCTTATTTAATTTAGAAATGCCAATGGTATCAGTTCTCCATAAAGAACGAGAATACAAAGTGGAAATGCTCAAGTACAAGAAGTTTTAGGTCATGCGGCCGAGGATCAGAATCAAATCGAAACTTCCAGTTGTTAATACAGTCTATCATTTATTAGTGAAGAATAATTAGGGGTGGGGAGGGGGGGGGGGCTTATTTGAGAGAGGGGGCTATTAAAGGGTTTACGGTAAGCACGCATCAAAGCCTTCTTATTTACGTGAGAAAATCCCCGCCCCAGTCCCCTGCTCTATAAATAACTCACAGGGTAACTAATCTTCACTCTAACCCATCGTAAATGCTCTTGGTTTTTGGCCGTCTTATCTCATTTCTGATGTTTGTAACCGCAGCTTGTGTGTTATTCGAACCCAAAACGGAAACAGAGAAGATTAGTAAAGGATATAAACAAACACCCTCTTAATCATAGTAAGCTCGGATGGCGACATACGACACGTGTCTCACTGATGATTGAATCAATCTTTTTTTCGGTACAACAAAGCATCAAAGAACAGTTTAGAAAAGACACACAAAAAGACCCAAAAACCTTCCTGAATTCATTTGAAATCTTGCCTCCAGTCGTTACATTCGCGATATAACTACCTAACTCTTCCAGGACTTTACTCACGCTATCAGTGAGTTAAGTGGAATCACGTGCCCACAATACAAAGAACCCCTTTCTAACGCCAGACGTCCTGAAACGGAGGCAAGGAAGCATTTCAACTTAACTCAAATGCTGCGACAAAAGTTACTCAGTGATCTCTGTCAGAAAACTTGTGGCTAACTAGTAGATCCCGAGGACGACGTGGGGGAGAACTCAGGAAAAGAGGAATCTTGCTGATAATAAAATAATGTAAATCTTCTATTAAGCCTCCCGTGTGGCTTATTTATTTCAAGCACGTTTGAGGTGGGGGGGGGGGGGGGGATGGGGCGGGGCAAACTAGAGAGGGAGGGCAAGGAGCCCGTCGCAGGGCTGATCAGTGGTTGATTTGAGAGGAGGCACTTGTATTAGCAAAATACGGCGATATAATGCTTTTTATAACAACCAGAATATTGTATCAATAAAGAACTAGAACACAAAGTGGAAGAACTCTAGCACATGAAGTTCCCAAGTAATACAGTGGCCGGCTCAAATGTATAACAGGCGCTCCGCACCCCCATACCCGGAGAATAGCGGGGTATAAGACCAGTCCTGCCTTCTAACTGGAACAAATTCCCCGCCGCTATGCGGGGCAATTTCGTACGTGAAAACGTCACCTTTGAGCCCCGCTTACTGGGCGATACCGTACTTAAAAAATCACAAATGTACAGTGTTGATCAAAATTAATATATTTCAGGAATTTTTGCCTTAAATTAAACATTTACAAATAGTAAAATCAACAATGCTGTCCATGGCTCACACAGCCAGAATTGAAAAGTTGAGCAATAAGCTACCTTGAGGTACAGAATTGGTGTCATCCAAACTTCAACCTCTCCAAGCGACTATAGTTACATTAGCCCTCCATCTTATACGCCCATCAGTCCACATCAATGTTCCAGTTATTTCCCGTCAGATACAAGGTTTAATGCTTCCTTTCTTGTGCCATACCTATTCAAGATGGTGTCAAAGCTCAAACCCCCGTCTAAGCCCCTCCAATGGTCACCACTAGCTGAAACTTGTGTCTTATGCTGTTCTAAAACCCCGCCACCGTGGTAAAAGTGGCAGTCAAAAACCGCTGAAATATCCCGCTAATGCCCCGCATTCCCTGGTGCATAAGGGACATAAGGGAAGCAAGATAAACGAGAGTATTTCGCGCAAAGTGAGAGACGTATGGCGGAGGTTAAGACGAGAGGAGGGAAAAAATGAAGCTGCTTGGCTGGTACAGCTGAAGGCAATAGGGTCCTCCTGAAGATCACTAAACTAACAAATGAAGTCGTGATTTTCAGTTGATTAATACATTCTTGAATTAATGCATTTGGTTTTGAAGAATATGGGGGAGGGTGTGCTTTTTTGAGTGCTGACTTAAAACTTTAATCCCCTGCAAAAAAAAAGGGGGTGGGTACTTATCAGAAAAAAACTGCTTGAATGCAGGGGTGCACACAACGCGTAAATATTAACTGACTGGTTCCTCTGCCGGGTCTCTAATTAAAAAGATTTTGTAGCCAGACGTCACTTTAGGTGTAAAATAAAACAAAACTGAATGCAGGGCTGGCAATACGGCAAAGGGCTGATTAGCCTTCCTTAGGGCCAGAGCTTTACTGAGAGAAAACATCTTTTAATCTCCTAAAATTTGAATTTAAAATTTACTTGTGTTTAATAATAAACTACAATTATTAATACTAGATAGAATAATATACAGGTAAATGATTATACAATAAAAATAGAAACAGAAACAGTTTGTTGCCTGTCTATGTTCTTGAATCACCGAAGCTCGCCGAAGCCTGAACCATAGCTCGTTTCCAGTCTTTGTGGGTATCATTGAACGCCTTGTCAATATTATGATCAAAATGGCGGTCTCGATGTTTCAGTTTGAACATGTTGAAGGCGGCAAACAGTTGTATTTCTTCAGTGGAATGGAGAGATTGCGCTATGAAATATTTAAATACTGTGAACTCGACTATTATTTAAAGCGAATGAAGACGATTTGGATGACTTTGAGGTTTGTGTGATTTATGCTCCTTCATTGACGAAACAAAAAACCTTGGGAAATTAAGATCAAGCTTATATATTTTAATTCTTTCAGTTGATTTTACAAGCTGCAAACGTCTCCTACACTTTTTCCTTGATGAAAAGAACAGATTGAAGCCCGTAACTGCTACTTTGCAGCTCAAATGGGTATGCCACGTCCTTGCGATCAAAGTGGGTACTGGGAATTCGACTCGAAATTAGAATAAAAACCAATTTAATGTAAGCTTACTCTGTACCAGTTTGTGCCTTAGTCCGGTTTCACAGACCTAGGCCCAGTTGCTCGAAGCATGGTTAGCGTTAACCAGCGTTTAATACCTTGACAACGTATTGGTTTTGATACTACTTAACCAATGGTTAAAGCTAACCATGCTTTGAGCAACTCAGCCCTGACCTTTAAAGGCTGAGATGATAGTTACTTGTACATTTATTACGTTCCCCACGTTTCGTTTGTGTATAAGCTCTATTTTCGTTACAGACCTTTTCTGTACCGTACTTAAGGGAAATCTTCTAAACTACGGTTAAACCTCTCTACAACGGTCACCTTGGGGACAGACAAAAGTGGCCATTGTAGAAAGGGGGTTGTTGTAAAGAGGTTGAAACAAGAGTGAATGTGTGGACTGTCAGCCAAAAAAGATGGCCGTTGTAGAGAGAGAGAATTGGCCGATAGTGGAGGTTTGACTGTACCACATTTTATCGAAACTGAAGACTTCTCTTATAGCTAATGTGTGTCCCAAGTCTTTGTATTGTGTTACTCTTACTATGATGTATAAACAGTTATGGAATTGTTTCAGGCACTTTCCCAGAGGATCCAAGACACCCCCCCCCCCCCCCCCTCACACAGACACACACCCCCTTTACTGAGGCTCCTCTATAGGGTTCTTCAGTCCTGTCATCCAGACCTAAATTTTAGCGCAATCCCGTAATCCTAATGGCTAGTTTTGACATCCTTATGTGTGTACTTTTGATCCTGAATCTCGCCTCCATTTTGCTTTAAGATCTCGGCAAAAATCTATTGGGGATACTCCTTTTCTGGTCAAGACTAACCTCAGTGTAGCAGACACTAGGGGGTAGAGGTAAGATTCAACAATTCATTTCTCACAAATAAGTTTATTTTTGTTTCAGTGAAATGGCATTATTAGGATCTGGATTGCTTGAAGATGTTCAAGTTGAAAGCATACATGTATGAGGCCAGCTCCATTTAATGGCAGGAAACTCCGTATTGGGACTTAATGGTAGGAGTATAAACCTTTCTTATTAAATTTTTTAATCTATCTGCCAGCACAGAGTGATTTATGTATTCTACAAAAAGAAGTGGCTAAATTGTTATTTCAAGAGCTTTGCAATTTATTTTCTGAGATGATCCCTACTTGTCACTGGATAAAAACATCATCATCATCATCATCATAATACTATAATAATTATCCTCTCCCCTTATGCTGGGGCTTTTCACGGATAATGAAGCAAATAATTTAAATGGAACATAACATCATGTGGTTAAAAATTCCAACTGGTAGGAGACGAACCAGCTGACTATTTTGAACTTGGGACTACTGAGAACAAATCCAGCTAGTGGTGCGGGTGTGACTTAAAACTCAGGGCCTCTGAAATTACAAGTCCAGCACTCTTGCTACTCAGCCACACTATAGTGGGAAGGGGGGGGGGGGGACAGGGGGGTCACAATCTCCCATCTCCCGTACCCCTCCCGCCCCCTGTTCTCCAGGCCTCCTGCCCCCCTGTCCCCCTCCACACTATAATGATCAAGATTACCTTAAAAAACATTTCAATTCAAGTTATCATTGAAGTCTTTTTATGAATGAGGTTTACTCCTGTGGCCAGCTACACACAAACTTAAGGTCAAACATAACTGATAATGTATAGCATCAAAAAGGAGTATAATTTACTACTCACTAGGTTCGGTGCATAAAAAGTTTAGCATCTAACACAAACTGGGAATCAAAGCCGGTGCTAGAAAAAAGGTAGTTAACTTCCATGGTATAGGTCTGAACTGGGCCTGACCTGAATTCGAAAGTGTCTACTGGTGCTCACAATGTAGTAATTAACATGACTTGATCATTATTGTGAACTCCCTTTACAGCTGCCCTGTCCGCATGTTAATTTGCTTTACAAATGAAGTATTTAGTGATATCCGTCCAGGGTTCGTTGTAGCAGAATGCGGAAAATTTTTTGTTGAAAACACTCGCATTAGAACTAACAAGGTTAATACATTTCACCATTTTCACTTACCCTCCTACCAATCAAAGCAGAAAATGGTGGCTTGTTCAAGGCAGTTATTTTACCAGACAGTTACTCAACAATTGACGCATCTCGTGTCTCTCATGCGTCAATGTACTGAAGGCGATGATGTGAGACGGAATCAGTAAATAAATTTTCACCGTCTCTAACTTTTTAAAGATTGCTCTTAATGTCCATGATAACGCGAGTTAGTGTTAGAGCACCAAAGATTTAGATAAAATTCTGATGTCTGGACCAAGTTTGCTCCAGGCTTATAGTCTTTTTGCCGGGACGTTTTATGTTGTACAGGGGTTATGTAATTTTTCCGCGTTTGTTTGTCACGATTGTCTGTATTTCAGACCAGCGAGACATGTAATTAGCCCTGGCGCGTAAGGCATTATACGAGACAGACAGAAAGGTGGAATTTTTTGTTACGGCATTCGTAAATCATATTAGCTTACACTTTGTGGAGAAACTTGTAGAGCTTCGTTCGCGGCAACGAATGTGATTCGTGCAGGTCGTCTGTCAGTCAGTCTGAGAGGGAATTTAAGATTTAAACCATGGAACAAGCCAGACGTTGTTCACGCATCTCTCAAGTTTCGTTTTTGTCAGAAAATATTGTTTTAGTTTATACACAAAACCTAGAATGTATTTTAAGTCAGGTAACTTCGACCTATTGAGCAAGCCAAATACAGACCTCGTCCGTTCTATCTCCACGTACAGTTTGAAATCACGTCACGTCTCCCAGGCGTTGCCGTGTTCTTATTGGTGGAAAGACGCCATGGCCGCGTCGCTTTTTGTCATGCTGAGTATAACGGCCAATTGTACAGCGGATTGTGTTCAATACCATCACGTAGAAATGTAAACGAAGTAAACATTTCTAGTGGTATGATCACGTATCCCTTGTGCTATGGGTCAAAGTCAGTTTTACAGTGTTCGAGGAGTATCAGCTTTGAAACTCTGCGCTTCTTCAGCTCAAATTGTGTTAATTCCGAGTTTGCATCACAAGAAAGCGGGAGTCAAGTCTATAAAAGTAACCTCGTAAGTATGATTTCATGTGTTTTGGAAATTTTTCAGTTCAGGGTTGTTTTTGGGTTTTCTGCTTCAGAAGGATAGCGTGTTGAGTTGAATCTTTTTTTTGTTTAGGGGGACAATATATATACCAGCTCAGAGAGCATATCGCGCTGCGTATTGCTTTGGAATAAAAGGTGCGTGTTTATCTTAGAACTTCAGACTTGTCTTTGTCATTTTTACCTTATTAAAGAGTGAAGCTAAAGGAATGAGGTCTTGTCTTTTGAAGATTGCCTTTATACTAAAACTTACTCCAAATATTTCCGTCTACGAGTTGAGAAAGTAAAACGCTAATTCAGTGGCTTCTACTAGTTGCGATTTGTAAAAGGAACATGTTAGTTATAATTATCTCTGTTGCAATGTACAACAGTGACGAGTGAATCATAACAAGACTGTAAAAGTAGATGAAGTAGATGAAATTGGTGAATAACAAAAATAGCCTGAAATGAAAACCATCTCATACTAAAATAAGATCTTTTGGATTGCTATCTTTATAACCATCCACATTTACGGCTAACTATACATAACCAATTTCAATTCTCTATGCCAGGTGAATCAATTTGAACGGTGAAATTCATGAGCAGTTTTACTAAAACTACATCTTTTTGGTTAGCTATCGGCTACAGTTGAGTTGGTTGCGAGAAGCTGAATGTTGTTATGAAAACCGCACCAAGTGTGTCTGAGATACATAGTTTAATAGTAGCTATTTTGCGACTTGATACTTTACAAATACAGTAGTTTATTGCGTGAGTGTTGGAGGACTGGCTGTGAGATTTGTTCAATTATTCTTATACCAAAAAGCGTCATTTGCCCGTCTACAGGCTTCGTCACCATTTACTAAGTGAAAATACTGTTGCTGTAGCAAACGTTTTTTTATAGTCATGAGAAAAATAAATCATTTGTTTAGGTAATACGTACATGTAATCAGAAAAGGCTACAGTTTTGTTCTGTGATATAGACTTTCACAAATTAATCGTCAGTCGTTACGTATTTCTAGACATTTCTAGAGTGTTTAAGTGATGTCGTCGCCCAAGGAATATGTCCTTGACGCACGTTTTTCTTCACATTCAAACGATGCTCACGAAGTAAAAGTACGCTCGTACCAAAGCTTGGATCAACAAGTCTGCCAAAAACTTTTTACGCAAGGAATGGAACAGCTGATCAGCCTCGTTGGGCGGGTAGTCTTTCCAAGATACTGCTGGATTCTTGCCGCATTGTCTGTGTTCGCTATCCTTGCAACCATTAAATGGAACTTGTGGATATTCGCTGTCTACATCTTTGCTTGCGTGGTTATTCTTGCTCTATTGTATGTCGACATCTACTTTGAGTGCTGGAAATTCATCAATTCCTGTCTGGCTTCGGACTTGAAGGACATTGACAAGACTTACATGTCTACTGACAAGTGCCATATGTGGGTGGCAGAGTGGGGTGGAAATGTTGTCGGGATGGTGGGACTCGTTCATAATGAGGGTCACAAACCAGGAGTCGCTGAACTGCAGAGAATGTCTGTATCGCCTGTCTGTAGACGAATGGGAATTGCCAGGAAACTGCTCGATGAACTACTCCAACACGCCAAGAAACAGGGCTTTGAGAAGATTGTCCTGACTACAACCAGTGCACAGACACCTGCAATTCGACTTTACAAGAAGTATGGCTTTAAACTCATGGCTGTCTTTCCATATCCTCAGAGGATTCTTGCAGATCTTGAATACACTTGCTTTGACTTTCAGCTGTGAAAATAGCCTGATAGCGGCCAGTCGTGCAAGCTCGTACTTCAGACGTACTGCTACGTGTTGCACGGAAAAAGCAGGATAAAGGCTTGCAGGCTTAACACAATTGAAGGACTGTAGAACAGTTATCACAAAGAATTAGAGGGTAAAGTAAGATACCGAGATAAAGCTCCTTGTCATTAAGCCGCTCGTTGCTGGGCTGTTTGTAGGTTAACCACACTTTATTTTGTGAGTGTCTACTGTCTTTTCTGAGTGTTGGCTCTAAACTTGTGGACTAGCATAAAAGAAGGTAGTTTGCAAATGGCAGATTCAAACAACAAATAGATCATGTAATGAGATAATATTGGGATAAGAAACTTTATTTAAGTGTCAAATTTGATAGCAGTTCAGTACAAAACACGTACTAGGGTCACTCTTCTAAAAACATATAAGAATATGAATACCAAAATCTACAAATGAAGGTAAATGTTAAGACAAATTACCTAGTAGACACTTAGTTAACTAGTACGTATGTAATAATTGGCATTATAAATATGGCGCTATGCTAAATAGCTTCGAGGATATAGTGTCGAAAAAATGTCTATTGAAAGTAATGCATAGAATGCTTTCCAAAGAACTGTCATCAGTTAGTAATATATAGAGAGATCAAATGTTCGAAATTAGGACTTGATCAAGTGTTCGACAAGTGTTCGAAATTGGAACTTGACTCCGGAAAGGAATTTTAACAGTGATGAAGCTCACAATTACTGTTTCAGTTAAAATTCTGTTTGAAAAGCGCAGCGACAAAATTTGTCGTTGTCTTCTCTTCACGATATTTTGTCCTACACATGTTTACTTGTCATTTAAAAAAAGTAGGTGGTGGTTTTTTTCTGATAGATCGGGTGTCCATTATAACACACACATGATCAGTCCACCTGCAAATTTAACAACTGTCTTTCATCTTTTTGTAACTATAATCTAAAAGATGAAACAACGATATAAGACCCCTTATAGATACGGCATCCGGCGCTGTGAAATTAAATGCTGTTTAAAAACTAGCCTGTTAAAGTTGGGGTCACCGTGCTTGTTTTCGCCCTGTGTGCCTGTAATTCTGTGTGTTTTTCCTAGTTGCGTGCGAAATGTTCGAAACTTGAACGACCGTCAAAAATTCTTATCATACAGCAAAAACTATGAATCTTACTAAAACCTTAAACCCGTTTGTTCGTTTGTGCTATTATTTCTCAGTAAAATGTCTTCAAATTACCCGATCTTAAAATGGAGAGAAATGGACAGTTTTAACTTTATCTTATGATCCTCTGTCGCTCCAAAGGCGTCTTTCCACGTCACTCATATCTAAAAATTTACAACTTCTACTATCCAGATTTTTTTCTCTTTAAGATGTATTTTTTGTTTAGCCATAACGAGTACAAAACAAAAATAAAAAAGGGCCAGAAGACTACGAAGGGACAACTTCGCCTTCAAGTGATCATTTTGCGCGAAGGAACAGGGGCGAGTTTCAAGACAAACACCATTTTAGCCGGGTAGAATTATCAAAATCGCTATTAAAAGCATTTGGACCACAAAAGGGTCATTTTTATCTCTCTTTAGGCGTCGGGTGAAAATTATCGCTAACTTTGAAATCGTATGTTAAGGCAGATGGCTGTACGGAACTGTAAGGCGCGCTTAACAATCCTTAATTTTCTCCGTTAGGAGAAGAGAACACAGAAGGTGGCCGGACATGCTGGAGATCCTAAAGGCTGGCTTTTAGTTCACTTGCGATGGAGTCGGAGTCGGAATCGTAAGCGGAGTCGTAAAAGCGCTTATGACTTAGTGAAAATCAAAAAATCGGAGACATAAGCGGAGTCATAAGCGCGACGAAATTGGAGTCAGAAGAATCAGAACGTTTCCATTTTCTTCTGACTCTGCTTATGACTCCGTCGTTCAGTTTACGTTCTAGTGAAAACCAGATTGTCGGAGTCGGAAGCAGTAGCGGAGGTATAAACCAATCACAAAGGACGTCTGCGTAGTCTCCTACACAGCCGTTTTTAGTGTCGTCACGCAACGTTCCTCCCCACTGCATGACGACACTAAAAACGGCTGTGTAGCAGACTGTACTATTGCCTGCGTCGCAGACGCTCTAAACCTTCTCTATAGAGCGTCTGCGAATTAGTGCACAATATCGTGTTCGAATCCCGCAGAGTCGCAAGGACATATGTCAGCGTTTTTGATTGGCTAGTTTCTTACCCGGTTTGTGATTAGTCCGATTTGAATTAAGTGTTGACAGGCCAAACACGACTAATGGCTCGTGACAAGTGCCGGATAATTGAACAATAGAGGCTTTTCTTGCTCTCTTTTTGCGTAGTTTACGCAGTGCATGGAGTATTCTACACTTTGACTGAGCAAAATTTTTTGCCGCTTTGAATCTCATATTTAGATGTTATAAAGCTGGTCTGTTCCATGCATATTGAGTAATTAGTTACTATTGTTTCGGCAAATGTTTTCAGACAGGATGTGATCACGGATGCAGTTTCTTTTACCTCTGTTCAAGCCTTAAGCTTTCTTATTGGAGCTAAATAACCTTAGTCTCTTTGGTTTTCTCCCAAATGCCTGGACCTGAATAGCTATATGTGTGTAGTTTTTGGCCGTGAATATCATGATTTCCTACTTTGTTTTGACGCTAGAACTGCTCTTTCATTGTTTACTGTAAACGATCCTTGCCAACTTCCTCCTGTGAATTTTGACATGTCACTGCCGTCAACCGTCACGCACACGTACGAATTAGGCCAATCGTGAGGCGCATAGGAAATCCGCAAGAAACCCGCCTATCAGTAACGCTCACATATGTCCTTCCGACTCTGCAGGATATTAGAACGAGTTTTTGTGCACTAATTCGCAGACGGACTATATTTACGAATACGTGGGCCGGCTGCAACGCAGGCTAACTGTACTAACGTCTGCGGGGAAACAGGGGTCTTTTCTGCATGAGCATGCGCGACCGCTGAACAACCGATGTGCATGGAGGCTCACCACAGGGTCTGCCTTCATCATTGAAAATGGCGCGTCTCAAAGCCATCGTCGCGATTATTTTTTCTCGGTGGTCTTGGCGAATGTGCTCTTGATTTAACAAAATGTGTAGTTTACAAAAAAACTGTAACATGGTCTTAACAAAAGCGAAGTAGACCGGCTTTAACATACACGAGCTACCATCAAATTGACCTGGACAACATTGCGCGTATATGTAGTGCCTGTAGGATTGCGCTTACCTCATCAAAGTCTAAACAAAGTGCCGAAACGTTTTTTGATACAAGTAAACGCTTTCAATTTTCTTCGTTTTGAAATGAGAAAGGAACAGAAATATTAAAAAAAAAAAACAGCAAATTTCAGCGAGCGGGCTCGAAGTGCGCAAGAGCCGGTGTTGAGTTCAGCAGTGAATTAATATATGTTCTACAATTTTTCCAGGACTTTAAAGCTACAAAATTAACAGCACACGAGACGTAGATTAGTCACCTGGTGAGATGTTGGTGGTAGTCACTCTGTATGTCTCGAAAATTAAAAAAAAATGAATATCAATGAGACACAGTCAAAACTGTATTCAATAGGACCGAAAGTTAAGTCGAATCTTGTGACCGATTTCGATGAAACAAACGGTCAGGTTTCCCAAGAAGTACAGTAAACATGTGATGCCGACCAAAAGTTAAAAATTTTTACAGCACTTAAGTTCTGGCTAAATGAATATTCCTATTAATAATGCGTTACAATGTTAGTCCACGCAAAAACAAGACGTTCTACAATTTTCCGATAAACAAACTTTGTATCGCTAAAATACTTAAGGGAACAACTTTCTATTCCAACTGATAACGGCGTGGTAGTCGCCCGCTGATCGTTATTAATCCACTCCCGAAATATGGCTAAATCAGCTATGAACAAATTATTGACAGAAATCCTCTATGGTATCGAGAAACTAATTTACATCCGATTTATAGACAAACACTAAATAAAGAACATTTTGCTTAATAACTATGCATCAGCAATGCATTCTATGCCAAACTTTGCGGTTCTTGAACGGGAAACAATAACGCCAAACAATAACAAGCAGCCATGTTCGTGTCAGACATCCTTGAGAAACTTGCTCTTTCAACTCGTTCAGCGCATCAGTCTCCACTTTAAATCACCAGATCTTTAGTTATCTTGTACAACGAAGGTCTTTCCTAAGTTCCTGCTACCATTTCAATGTCAAGCAAGCTTTCAAAGAGAACAATTTGGCTCCTACGACTATGCACCACGGTCGCTGTCACTGGTCGCGTGCTCTTTGTCAAGTCAGCGGTCGCGCATGCTCATGCAAAAAAGACCCCTGTTCTGCGGGGAGGCTATCTTATATGCTAATTTGATAACATACGTATTTCTGCAGAAAAAGCAGCGCTAAAGAAAATTCTGGACCGTTGTTAATTGAGGTGTTGAGGACGCATATGGGCAAGATTTCCGTATAACCCCATACATTAATTATGCATACATTCATTGTTTAAAGAAAACAAAAGATAGAACAATACTAAGCCTTTGGGATTTCAGCTATTGTTTTAGAAATTTTTATTTTTTTTTTTCTAAGTCTTTTTTGAAACGCGCTTAATTTGGCGCTTTTTGGACTAAACTAAGAACTTTTTGGAACAAATTTTGGACTATTTTCGCTTTCCGAAACCTAAATTTTATAATGACTCCAAAGATACTGATAATCAATGTAACCAGTAGTAAGAAAACTATCCTTCAACCGTAACACGGGGTTTAATAAACAACTGACGTAAAAGAAAAGTCTACCTTATTTGTCAGAGTTGCATTATTTCCTGAACTATATTTTCGAGTTTCCACCGTCTTCTCCTACGTCTGATCTGTCTGTTTTATTTAGCCCTTTATGTGTCGTTCCCAACGTCATTTTAAAGTTCGACGATACGCCTTACTATGCTTCGAAAGAGAACTTCACCGTAATGCCTACGCCACATATTTCAAACTCCTGCCATGTAGTTGCTTTCGCGGAATAGTTCTTTGAATGTTCCTGTACAGGACAAACCATGCTTTACCCCTCGATTTATTTTCGATGCACTGCGTCTCGGCACCTGTGTCAACTGGATGTATTTTACCAAGCTTGGGCTGTTCCTAGCCCTCCTCTTGTCGATATTCATACGACCCATACTCGTCGCTCATCACGTTTGTACACCTCCAAAATTTGAGCACGAATCATGGTCAAACTGAGTTCCGTTATTCCTGCTCTTCTTGGACAACGGCTGGGGTATTTTTGAAAAACGCCGAATGATCCTGAAGTTTAGTTATTAGGGTTAGGAAACTGAGTGAAGCACTTCTATTTAAGTCCGCTCCCAAAGCTAAGCTCTTGCACATTTAACAGAAGTTGTGAGGGCTGCTTGATTCTTCCTTACACCACTCTATATACCGGTCGCGGTCATGATCCACCAGTATTCTGGAGAGCGTTTTAAAAGTTTCGTTGAGCTATACTAAACATCAAAGTTGACTTAGTCCCTGACAAGTGTAACACAAGAGAGGAGTGTTTGTGAAGCCTGTGCGTGCTTGTTATTGCCTGAAGAGATGCATGTTTTCGTGGATATGTTACAAGCAAAAGCGTGAATAATTTACATGAATACACATTTCAGTTCTTTTGTTATGTATATTTGAACTTAAGCACGCAAAAAGATATCAATTTTTTGACCAGGGAATCTTAACAAATCGTCGTGGTTTAGTGGTATAGCAGAGAGACAGGTACGCCAGAGCTACAGGGAAGCGTTGGTTCAAATCTCACCGTCTACCGAGAAAAAAAAGGAAAAAGGAAACGGGCGGGCTGGAGAGAGTGGTCGGTGAATGAGAGGGGAAAAAGAGAAAGAGAGGGGTAGAAAAAGATGAAAAAAAAGACAGAAATTGAAATCCTCTTTTATTAACGCAGTAAGTATTTATTACCGATGTATATATGCAGTACTCTGGGGAATTCGCCATTGTCTTAGAAGACAATAAGGGTGATGCATAATTAATGACACAGAATGCATAATTAATGTATGGGGTTATACGGAAATTTTTCCCGCATATGTATTCAATTTTTCAGGCTTTCTTTTTCGCAGCTAAGTTGCATGCATAACAGCGATGATTTTTCATGTATGGAAATTAATATTTTCTTTAATTAGAACTTACTTCGACTGAAACATTTTCCCCACACTAACAAACAATGTCGCAGTACCTAAGACATTTTGTTTTCTTATCGGGCGCCATATGGGACAATATTGTCATTCAATTTATATTGGTCTTAATAAATATATTCGTATCATTGCATAATATATTTATGCCTGAAAAATATAATTGTGCCATTGCATAATATATGTATGTCTAATAAAACATATTCGCTCCATTGCATAATATATTTATGCCTGAAAAATATATTTGTATCTATGCATAATAATTTTATTCCTAATAAAATATATTTGTACCTATGTATGATATAATTATGCCTACTGGAAATGCTATGAAATTGATTGAACTGCCAAAAATGTATACGAGTAAATAATATATTCATGGCCAATGAAATTTACCTGTACCGTTGCCGAATATATTTATGACTATGAAAAGAAAGTATACATGCCCCTTCAAAATTCATAATTCCAGCTGCTTTAAAATATATATATAATTGCGCTGAAAGTACGTTAAGTAATTGCATTGCCATTCAATTCCTGTAAATAAAAACGTCTATTGCGCCTGCTGGATTATTGGTCAGTGGAGTGATAAATTAACATGCTCCATGATGCTCCATGCTCCGTTTCAAAAATTGCTTCACGTACACGCCACCTCTGAACACGAACTCCTCTACTTCGTAATGACCCAATTACGTATGTTTCTCCCGCGTTTGGCATTACTTGAAGTACCTCTTCAACAATTTCACGAAGTCTTGCATCTGAAATTTCAGAGTAAGTGATTCTCGAACCAGAAGATGTCTGGTTAACTGCCATGGAATACTGATGTCGCCTTCGTAGAATTATTTTGTAAGAGACACCTGCTTCGTTCGCCACTTCTCTCCAAACGCCATGAATATCATGTAATCCCCTAATTACGTTTCCGGGGATGTAAAATCTTGGCCTGCGTCGCTCCGAATACTGTTCTAGTGGACACAAGAATCCCATTTCCGAAGCAACGTTTCTTCGAGCGTTAAATAAGTCTTGGATTTGACCATTTAACTCGTTCACTCCTCCGTGCAACAAATCCAACAGCTGAATCAAGCCTTCGCAAGCGTTCTGATGTTCGCATTGTAGAATCACTGATCCAATGACGTACGTGTAATCATTTAACCGGCACTCAAAATACCCTAAAACATTGAGATTATCACTGTGGAGGTGTCTCTGTGCTTGACGAAATAGCGAAGGAATCGAGTGAAGAAAAAAAGCCTCCAGGTCACCGTCCTGCGCCGCCATTTTGTTTAAATTTTGGCGCGAGAATAGCAACCTCTGACCCAGGGCTGTCACCCGTCCATCTTAGCTCCCTATCAACTCCGCTGATCAGCAGGCGCAATAGCCGTATATATTTTTAAAACCGTAGATATATATATATTTTTTAAGCAACTGGAGTTATGAATTTTGAAGAGGCACGGATTTTTTTATATATATATATATTTTTCAGTCGTATATTTTTGGCATTTCACTCATTTTCATAGCATTAAACTAGGTATAAATATATCATAGAAAGAAGCCAAATATTTCTCATTAGGCATAAAAATGTCCAACATAGATACAAATATATTTTTTCATAGTCATAAATATTGTTGTGAAGTATTTTGAAAGTTATTTTTAAGACGGATCTATCTTATCTTTTAAGTTTAGTTAAGTCTTGTTTTTGTCCACGTACTGTTTTCCTGTTTTGATCTTCTGTTTTTACTTGTACTTTGATTTATTCTTAGCTCCCGAATTTACTTGTTGCCATATTAGGAATGTTATTCGCTTGACATGTTTTTAAAAGATGGTCGTGTTTGTGGTGTTAGAGCTGACCTTGGTTCTTTATGGTACTTGTCAGTTGCGGCTGTGCGTAAGCTAATCTATTCCCTAACAATAGCAAACCTGTTTCAGTTTTCGCGATAAGATATACAATAGAAACTTTTCCGGTCAGCTAACCCAAACATGTCCACCTTTGGCTATTAAAACCGCTACTATACTTGAACTAAGGGAGAGAGTAAAGCAGAGAACATAGAGTAAGTTAGAGTAAGGTTGAGTAAAGTGGAGAAAGGTAGAAAAGAGCTAGAAGATTAAAAAGTATAAAGACCAAGATGTAAATCAGATTCCTGGTACCTCATCGTGTAGCGAGCGAGTTGCTCGAACACACCCCTACAATATATTCCGCAATGGTGCAGGTAAATTTCATTGGCCGTGAATATATTATTCAGTCGTATATATTTTTGGCAGTTCAATCAATTTCATAGCATTTTCAGTAGGCATAATTATATCATGCATAGGTACAAATATATTTTATTAGGCATAAATATATTATGCAGTGGTGGAAATATATGTTTCAGGCACAAATATATTATGCAATGGAACGAATATGTTTTATTAGACATACACATATAACGCAATAATACGAATATATTTATTAAGACCAATATAAATTGAATGACAATATTGTCCCATATGGCGCCCGATATTTTCTTGTCTGCATGATAGAATTTACTGAATAATTGATAGTGAACACAGCTATGTGCTTTCACATCTTCCTCATTAACAGTCACGGAAAAGATTACTTTTACTCAAGTAACAAATACACTGAGAGCCTTTGAAGTTAGGTAGACCGAAGTAATTGTCACGGAATATGAAATTCTGCTACATGATCTACTATGTCATGATCTTGTACAAAAGCATGGCCACGCTTGTAAGAAGTAATTCTTATAATGAAGGTATGTTTAAGAACCCTTTTTTCTGATGTTCTTGGAACACTAACAGTTAGCCAAATTTTGCAGCACTTTAACAGAGGAGGGATATTTTGCGCATTAAACAGAATTGCGGTTTAGTTAATAAAATTTCCCCGCGCTGCCGTTTTCGAATTAAATACAACCATTATTTCTCTACTCTGTTACATGTTTTTGTTTTTTCAATTTGGTATGTTCTTTTTCATAGTGTTTTCAACTCTCTAATTTACTAAAATGCAAGCTCTTTGACAGAAACGTAAGGAAAAATATTCTTAAACGTTTTTGACCGGTCTGTTACTTACTGAAGAGAGTTCACGTAGTGTTTTGTTTCTAAGTCAGTCGTTTTTCCATTTTTACTAATCAATCTGAGTGCTTAAAACGTCGCTTGACATTAAGTACGAGACTTAAGACGCTTAGTCAATTTAACAACACTGCGTTTAAGGTTAGAAGCTGCAGCTGCAAACAGCTAGATCTCCAAGGTCTTGTTTTTGACCTTAAGGATCACCACCAACTGGGGACTAAGATGAACTTATTTTGAAACAAGTCAAATGCGACCACATGTTGGAGAGTGTTTAGTCTTAACTGTCACGTGTTGTGAATTTTAAATGGAGGCAAGTTGACCTCTAACTGTGCAATATTTACCTACAATGTAGATTCATGGCATTCGGATGTAGACTGTTTTTGAATTATTTACGCTGATGTTATTGCATTAATTATAGATGGTAAGACGTTTCCCATAGAGATACGTTCTATTATTTGAAACATTTTGCGAAATCAGAGTTCTTTGGATTGAGTCTTTTTACCAAGTCAATTACCACTTTAAGTAGCGGGTTTGATGAAAAGCGGAAACAAAAAGGCTTTTACATAATTATCATTTTGTATTAAAAACAGGAACGATGCGATATAGAGCACAAATGGTGCGATTTAAATCAGAAATGATGCAGTTTAGAACATGAATGACTTCATTTAGAACAGATGTGATTTAGGGCAAAACATTGTGTGATTCGTGAATAAATCATAATGCTGAGAGCCAATCAGATTGCAGGGTTCATCTGTGATTTCAAATTGGGTACAATAAAGCTTGTTATGATAATTTACCGTCATCAAATCTTAATGGCTTTCACTCAGCTTGAAATTATATGCCCTCGGGCGTTTTTCAACTTTATAAAGGGATCGCTTTTAAACCCTAAAGCTCAAAACCTTAAAAAAATTATGGTGTAATCTGGTAGTCAATGGGTTAATGAAGAGGCAGCTTCAGCGTTCGTATCTTTTAAACAAATTTACTTTGAAAAAATGGCGGACAACACAAGTTTTGAAAGCGGCTTTTTGCGCACCTTCTTTCGTCTAATAACGTGGCTTAAACAACTGAAAACTTTGAAAAAAATGTAGTTTCTTTCCTCGTAGTCTACAATGGTGCGAATTCAAGGGCACGTGAGGACAAAACCATGTGTCGGCGACACGTTGTTATAAGTACGTTCTGGCGTAAACATACGAAGGTACCACTGGCTGCTGCCGCTATCGGTCCATTTATGAACAAGCATTTATTTACCCCGGGTATCAGAGGTTTTTTTAGCATGCGGTGGGATACTTCGGAGTCGGCCGGTGGCCGACACATCTTCGGCTGGTTACGAGCGTCGAAGGTACGTGCACTGTGGCCAAAGAAGCGACAGCTTTCGATCTGGTCACTGTCAGAATAGCGGTAGAATTTAGATTATCACTTTCAAACACAAAAAGAAAAGGCTTGATTTGCTCTGGACAGCGGCAAAATATGATAAACAAAAATAAGCACTATTGTTTTTTAAACACAGCTAATATGCAAGACGTCACAGGTGGAGAGGGTCGTTGGGGGGGGGGAGGGGCGAGTAGTGAGTATTTGAGGTGGAGATGTGGGAGTAGCCTGTGTACAGACCCCCCCTCCCCTCAGGAAAAATGCGTAAAGTTGTCAATGTGATGATTTCAAGATTGCCTGCTATGTTTTGACTACAGACCCTACAGCCAATCAAAATCCCTCATTTACATGATGCAGCGATCTACGAGTAACAGCCAATCCAGTTATTTTCCACACATTTCGGGAAAATCACGTGGCCTCCATACATGATTAGCAACTGCGAATCACAGACGCCCCTTCTCCGATTTTTCATGAGGGGAGGGGGGGGGGGGGGCTTCTGTACACAGGCTAAGGTGGGAGTTTTTCATTTCAGCGTCAGAATGTAATCATTCTGCGGAGCTTAACCACTTATTTCTTTCTGATCTCTTCCAAACAAGATAACTGTAGAAACATTGTTTTTTTTGGCCACATTGAGGATCAAGCTCTTGTCGATCACGTGATCTCATCTCTGCTAGTGATAAGTGGTGATATCTGTCAAATACTATGTTATTTTGTCCACGATTGCGTATCTTTCAACCTGGGGATAAGTGAGACTGGTGATCATTATATTTGCGAGTTAAACAATTCTACGGATCAAGCATTTTTACAAAGAAGGGAAAAGTACACATATCATGAGACCCAGGTTAGTGTCAAAAAATTTCAGCTGGTGTATAGAGTGTTTTCACATGAAGTCACGGCGGCCATATTGGTAAGATACCAATATGACCAAAATGGAAAGATACCTCTTCTAGACTGCATATCCTGCATCACACAGGTTACATTGAAATTGATAAACTAAACATTGTTGGTTAACAATGGCTGGCTTGACTTCTCGAAATTTAAGGTCTGTTTCAATTTGTTATTTGTTCTTACCACCCCATGGGAAGCTAGTGTTGTTTTTAGGGACCACACTACAAAAAGTTGGCAACCTCGTCCCTAGGGCTTTACCCTCAGATAATGGGAAAAGCCTTGAGGACGAGGTTGAAATATGGATTCTCATTTGCCATCACCCCTCCCTCTAACACTAACAGAAAAGAATAGTAAGGTTGAAATTATCCCATTGCTGTTGGTCTGACAATGCAAAGTTCATCCTTACAAAATATTTCAGTTTAATCTCAGATTCTCGGGTCAAGAATTTGTCCCGTCAGAGCTCCCAGATAAGTGATGTCTTGTAGAGCCCTTTCACC
This sequence comes from Porites divaricata, assembly GCA_038088405.1. Lineage (NCBI taxonomy): Eukaryota > Metazoa > Cnidaria > Anthozoa > Scleractinia > Poritidae > Porites > Porites divaricata. The sequence continues at coordinate 43,005,767 of JBBMOI010000001.1, forward strand.
CAAGTCATTTGGAGGAGTCGCGAGTGCGTTCTCTGCGGCTTGCTTCGCCCCCATAAATGGAGGGCTTGCTAGCAGGTTAGATGGGGCCATGTCAGGATTCCTCCTGTCCTTGTTCAGCGCTCTGACTTGTATTCACCACTTCGCTTGACTTTAGAACAGCTGTAACTCACGCCCTTGTTTAAATAACGCCAAGTGTTAGCATGGATTCACTGCCAAAACATTTCGATGTTTATGTCCAGCTGGTTTTGAGGGAGAGCTTTGCGAAAGAGGTTAGCATAAATTTGTTTTATTATTTCAAATATTTAGAAAATGTACTCACTGTCATAGATACAATTGTCTCTCTCTCTTTTTGGGATATTATATTAGTATACAGCCCAACCAGTATCTGAAGTGTTGTGGGTTACGACGTGGGTTTTCTACCATTACATATATAGAGGATATTACATGGCCTCGCGGAGATACGAAATTTCTCTTCGAGTGTTGAAAAATATTTTTTCAACACGAGAAGAGAAATTTCGTATCTCCAAGCGGCCATGTAATGTTCTTTTTATTATATAAACACCAATGAAATACCAAACCATTTCACTTTAATAGTATTTTGAGGCCTACCCTGGGACCTTAACTCGCCTTAACTCGCCTTAACTCGCCCTAACTCGCAGCTTGAGATTATGTTCAAATTTCCTTATCTCGCCTAAACTCGCATTATCTCGCACAAACTCGCCCACCCTCGCCACTGCAAAGTGGACACCAATTTTAATACCTCATCCTAGCTGCTCTCAGGGTAATTTCACAATTAATCCACAAAAGGACGACACCAAAAAATGGGGATTTCAAAAATTTTAAACAATAGTGATTTGTAAGTCCCATCCTTCTAGAATTTCCAATAGCCTCTGTGGTGAGGGTATTTCACCACTAACATTTGATAAAGTTTTTGTTAGTACTTAATGGACAGCCAATGGAACTACCAGGAACAACCTGAAGATGCAACAACTAGTTACCTAACAAAAAGGCTACAATGCTAAGCATTGCAGAAATTCCAGAGGCATGGGGTCACAGGGTCTAGAGAAACCCACATTGATTGCTAGTATTTTGGGCCAGCTTGGGCCACAAAGTAAGTGACATTAAGTAAAAGTAGAAACAGTGAATGCACGGAAAAGTTTTCATGAAATAATAAATTTACTTATACTTCTAAGAAATACAAAAACATAATAACAGAATGTTGTTTTTTTTTCTTTTAAGCTAGCTAACGATTTACAATAAAGTTTGATTGTTGTGGAAAATTTCAAAATGCAATGCAATGCATGCAAGCTGTTTTTTATAATGAAAAGCAGCAGCATAATTATCATCTTATAATATGATGAAGCTTATTCAGGATTATAGCTAAAAATATAATCCTGGGATGTAGCCAGAATCCTTTAAATACTCCACATACTGATTGCAGTAAAAATACCTGGTACTAGACGATCTGTACATCGGTTCAACGTGACATCCTGTTTGGCTTACATTGTAGTGAAGCTGGCAACCAGAAGCCATGATTCATAAAGACTTGTTACATTTAGCCCTTAACTGAATAAACGTTTTTACATTGCTAGCCAACTTCGTTCGCCATTTTGCAAATTACCCAGAAGATACGGAAGACCTTAGATAACAACGACCTCAACCAGGTTGGCGTCCAGCGGTTTTAGTGAAAACAAGGGTTTGGGTGGGGTGCTCAGTCTCGCGGGCTCATAAAACCTGGTCTCGGTCGTTCTTATTTAAGGATTTTCAGAAGATACTGGTAACTCGTGTCAATATTGATCCCAGTCCACTAGCAAGTTTTAGGTGGTGGGAAGCTTCAACGTGGCGTACATGACATCAAAACACGTTACAACACGGCTCAGCCGGTGGCCATTTTTGTAAGAATGGGAAGCAGGGCAGATTCATCACTGACAACTCTTAAGAGTTTGCTAGACAAAGCCGATAATGGAGAGTATTCTTGTTCATCAACTTAAATGAGGTATAGCTCTCTGCACAACTGTGAACACTTTGTAAAATGCAAGCAAGCCTGAACAGGAAACGAAAAGAGTGAAAAGGCAATTGGTGTTTTCGTTTCTGGCAGTGAAACCAATCAATTGGGCTGGATTCCAAGGGAAACCATCAGTGAAGTGGAGAGAATGGGTCGAATGGAGGACTTAGAGATAAGTCTTATAACTTTCAAGGAGAAAGAAATTTCATTTCAGTTTAGTAAAATTGATTGTGTCATAAAAATTTCCTCATCTGAGATGTAGTTCGTCAGCTTCCCCGTTTTTCTATACTAGTTCTTTGAAGAACATTGACACAGACTGTAAAAACATTTTTTTAAATTCTGGAGTTAGTGATAACAAGTCATGCCATGTAATGTGATACCTATTATACACACCTGTCTAATATTTAAACCATAGTGTTGGTGAATTAAAAACATGAGTAAAATTAAATATCCTAGCTGTGTTTATGCTACAATTTCATTTTCGTATCTATTCATGATTGTTTTGTTTACATTAGTTTCTTTTTTCATTAATTTATTATTCTGCCAAATATTTATGCACCTATAACAATAAATAATATATGATGATGACTATTTTTATTATTAGTAGTAGTAGTATCATACAGCCACCAAATCGTATAGTTTGGTGTCTGAATGCTATCAGAAACCCATGCTATGTAATAAAATTATTAATAAAGAACAGGCCTAGGTTATTCAAAGGCTGGATAGTGCCATCCACTGGATCAATCTCTATCGAGTTGATAGTGCAATTAGTTTTCCCAATACTTATCTGCTGTATACTGATTTATCCACTGAATGGCACTATCCAATGTTTGAACAACCAGGGCCAGAACTCTATACTCAACTTGTCCAATTAGGAAAAAAACTCAATATTACTAAATTTAAATAAGATTTTGCTTCAGTCAACTTAGGAGTTCATCTGAAATTTTTCGTTTAATTTTTTTTGTAATTGGGCAACATGGAGACTATTAGGTATTTATATACATATGACATACAAAGATTGCAAGGCATCTTTATATGTATGTTACTAAAACATATATGTTTTAACCCTTATCACCTCAACATTAGGTTGATCATTTTCCCTTAACTCGCCTTAACTCGCACAGACTCGCAACTGATAGGCAAGCTCAATTTTTCCTTATCTCGCCTTAACTCGCCTAAACTCGCATTAGCTCACACAATCTCGCGGCGAGTTAAGGTCCCAGAGTAGGCCTATTTTGGTTTGAAAGGTGAGATTTATTATGTAGCCATAGCGAAGGTGTTATTTTCACATGTGAAGATAACATGTTATTTTCACATGTGAAGATATCAAGTTTTCGCGCGAAAGCTCACCTGGTATTTCATTGGTGTTTATATAATAAAAGGTCTTATAATTCACATGGCGAATAGCTTGAATGCAAATTCGAAAAGCGTTTGTATTACAGTAAAACGACTGTTTCTAGAAGATGGACATGCTTGACTACAACGTATTTTCGATCAGCGTTTCCAAAAAAAGGAGGAAATAATCACTTACCTTTTGTATAGAGAATAGGTGCCATTGAATAATGATACCCTTTTAACATAGTTATTTAATAAGAATAAATCGCTTAAACAGGAAGTCTTGTTGTCATTTTCGTGATACGTTGTTGAAATACTGAATCGTCCTTTATGCTCTGCTCTTCCTGGTTATCTCATTCCAGAATTGAACGCGGAAGATAAATATTTACCATCGGGTGCTGTCAGGAGCCCATAACCCGGAGCGAGCAACTCCCATACTGGGCCTATGTCACGGCGTTTTTAGGGACCAGTTTATTTTTAGACACATTATAGGGCATTTTTTCCCGCGAAAATAGAATTTCCACCAAGTCTATGAGCGAATTCGAATTATACTGATATCAAAAAGGGAAATTTAAAGGTCATTAAAAGATAAGAAATATCATTTTTAGGTCTGTAAGTTTTGCTGACCGGTTTGTGGAATTTAAAAGATATTCAAAATTCGCGCCAAAAACGTTCTTAAAATAAACTAGTCCGTAAAAACGCCGTAACACGAGCGCATGGAAGTTACTCGCTCAGGGTTATGGGCTCCTGGTGCTGTTCATCTACGCAAACGCGGACAAACCTTCCTGTTGGAAACAATTTAATTTGACGTTTTGCTCAAATGAACTGAAGAGACAGAAACAATAGAAGATATGCAGCAGCGAACTATTCGAATTTCAAACAGGGGTTTGCATTGGCTTTTCACCATTTTACTAAGTAGTGTACCTAAAAAGTAAAAAAGTGCTGCTGCTTTTAGTTCAGACAATTATTGAACATCTTGTATCAAATGTAACATGAACAGAGCAACAATATGACATGAGAAGTTTAAAAAATGAAATTAAACTGAAGCTTAGAATAGGTTTACCATCAATTGTGAATCAACGCTTCGCAAAAATAGTCCGTATAGTTTTCAAGGTCATTTACGACACACAGTGCACCAAAGAGCACACTGAGCATTAAAGATCTGAACCCAGAAACAATAACAATGATCTCAGGTGAAATGACATTTTCAAGCGGCCAATGGCCAACACTTCACTTGACTTGTCTTAGGTTCCTCTTGGTTGCATGTTATATCTACGCCTTTTTTTAGATATAAACGAGTGCACCGCTGGAACCCATAACTGTTCAGTAAATGCCTTGTGTACCAACACCGTAGGCGGATTCATTTGCACTTGTTGTGGCGGCTTTGTTGGAGATGGAGTGAACTGCACAGGTAGTAAGGAGAATGTTTATTTTTAATGAATTCTGACACTGTCCCTTACCTTGACTGACGCCTTAATTTATCTTTGGACTGTGGGTGTTTTCTAGAGATATACCAGGCTGAAAGCTCCGACGATTGCGGGATGGGATATTTTGTACAAACGTTTTCCTAACTCAAGAAATTCGTGAATTGTCTCAACCGCTGGGAATTTCGAGTATTGGTATTAGAAAAGCTACATGCAAACGGACGCAACAGGTAAACAGCTCCCAACATTGTTGGGAGTTGTTGCGTTCGTGTTGACAGTAGTGCGCAGACAGATGCAACAATTCCCAGCAATGTTGGGAGCTACAGTGCATCATGGGAAGGATAAAACCCATAAGACTTTAAAGAGCACGTGTAATGTAACGCACGTACGTGGCCCCAAAAATGTTGGGAGAGCTGTGCAAATGGATCCAACATTGTTGGGCTACGCTACGGCGATCATGGAACAAAGGAAATATTGGGAGGTGTTGGCTCAAAAGTTTGACAAGTTTCAAATTTTGCGCAACAACTTTTAACAACACACAACAACATGCAACAGGCCGGTGTGCAAACGGACGGAACAACAATGTTGCGTCCGTTTTCACGGGGCTTTAAGTAAAATACAGAGTACGTGGTTAACGTACTTGGTTACAGGTTTTAAAACATACTTGTACAAATAGAGACTTTGGATGATGATTAACTGGTCTACGAATACAGCCGTCTCCTCAAACCCGGCCGGGCGGGTTACCCTACCTGAAAACGTTTACAACCGTATCAAGAAATGGTCTATTGTACGACCTGAGTTTGCCCTTCAAACTTAAAACAATAGTTCTTTTGTTCCAGGTGACACTTTCCCAGACCGACCGAAGCTTGTTTGAATAATCGGAAACCTTCGGCTTGACAAACTTGTGCACCACGGGGGGTGGGGAGTGCTAATTGATCTGTGAAGAATGAAATTTCACTAGGGTACCGACGGGAATAGTCAAAGGAGCTATAGAGAGCTATTCTTCTAGAAGAAGCATTTTCATATGCAATAAAGACGTCAACAAATTGTCAATCTTTGAGGCAGTGAACTGAAAACTTGATCTTTTAGTTCTATCATTGCTTTTATTTTTTGCATTAACCCGTCGCTTGCAGAGACTTCTCCCGATACTTTTATGCCGTTGCTGCAAAGATTTTAGTCATAGTTATCCAAGCGGCGAGTATACGTTCTCAAACAACCGGCTTTCTCTTTGCTCGACAACGCACTGTGAATAAAACAGGTGTGATCTTTTTGCTTCATTTGAATTGAATTGAATTGAATTGCTTCATATAAAAACGAACAGTTGCTTATTATACAGTACTTGCATGTGCGCTAAGTTAGCAGCAAGCGCGTGTGGTTTTTACTTACAGAAAGCAATTAATTGATCAGTAAGTGTGGAGGCATTGAGCCGTGTTTTAAACCCCGCAGGCCCGTAAAAAGGAGGTGCGATTTTTTTTAATCTTTAGTTTACTAACTCGTGTCATTGCCAACTTGAAATCTGCTTTTTATAAATCGATTAGTTTCGAGATTAGTTTCGTCTGACTCTGCCCGGAAAGTTAAGCAATTACAGCCGCATCTTTAGGCTGTTAGAGAAGCGTGTAATTTTTACTTGAAGTCGGAGCAGTAAATTTTACTGATAAGTAAGTGTCTTGTTTAACTTCGCGGCACAGTAAAAGGGAGGTGCGATTTTTTCAGTCTTTTGTTTTCTTATTCCTTTCTGTGTATTCATCGCCGACGGAAAATTTGCTTTTATAGATCGATTTGTTTCGTTTAACCCTGTCCGAAAAGTTGCACAAGTATATAGCGCGTTGAAGATGTTCAACACCAAGCACGTGTAATTTTCACTCGAAGAGAGCTATAAATAATATCGTTTTGTTCAGTCTTTAGTTTACTGAGAAGAAGGGGTCTGATTTTAATCCTGTATTGTATACTACGCTCTATTTAAACTTCATTTGCTTGTAGACTCAAAGTTCTCTCGCGCGAAATTTCGATTTTGCCATCTCGGAAACAGAATAACCAGTATATAAAAAAATCACAACCAAAGCGTATTCGATCAAACAAACTGCACTGTAAGTTTTCTGCTGCTTCCATTCGAGCCTATATTTTAGTTCCTTACAGCAATATTAACGAGCATGCTTTGCGTTAAAGTTGCTTCCACTAGGCTCAGCCTGTAATAAAACACAAGGACGCAACTGATAAACTCGTCTGTTCAGCACTTACCTCACTACCACTACTGCGTCGTATGTTTCGTCCTGACTACTGTAACTCTTACCCACCCCCTGGGTTGAAATTTCTCCTTACTTCGGTCGCGCCGAAGATTCAAACGCCTTCGGAAAGGAGTTATCGGAAATCTTGAAATTTCCCGTGCGTGAAAGCTGTTGTTTCACGTTGATCGTTTTTGTCCTTACAAGGTAAGAAACGATCAAAAATAACAATACAGAACAATACCTATTGTTCTCGAATTCAGGTCGCTTTTCTTGATACGAAGCAAAAGTTGACCCCGGCTGAAAGGGTTAACCGGTCTGGCAGACCACCGATCATGTAAACGTGATCACATTAAATAAGAGACGGATTTTATGGACAGGCGGGTATTACCCCACCAAGCGGGTTACTTTACCTACCCGGGGTCCCCCTCCTCAAGCTGTAATCGTTTTATTTATTTTCAGCATACTGCGGCATTCTGTTTGATTTCGAAAACGGATTGTCAGGCTGGACATTGACTGGGAATGCATTCAACAATCAGCCAACATACGGCAATAATTCATTAGAGAGGGGCAGAGAACCTGCCAATCACAAAGGGAATTGGTGGATTGGCGGCTTCGAGGATCGACCCAGTCCCTCTGATCAGGCTGGTGCAATCCAAAGCGATGTTCCTCAAGGGACGATGACGTCACCCTGTTTTGGGATTAATGGAAATTCTCTTCGGTTCCTTATTGGAGGAGGTTGTTCCGAGAACGAGATTCGTGCTGAGCTTATTGTTGACGGAAATGTGGTTTTTCAGGAAACTGGTGGTTGTAGTGAATCCATGACAGAGAAAAGCTGGAATTTGTCTGGTTTTGTTGGTAGAATAGCTCAGTTGCGTTTGGTTGACAATTCCTCAGGCCGATGGGGTCACATTAATTTTGATCATTTAATTTGCCAGTGAAAACGAAATCACGCATAGTGGCTTTCGTTGGTGCGTAAAGGGTTTGCTAAATACGATTTTGAACATCAGGACTCATCAAAACTGGCCGATAAATGGTACTGCATTTTTAATAAAATCGGCCAACATACATACGGTAAACTGCCGCTTATAATCTCTCGTAAGGATTGTACGAGGGCTTGTAAAAAGATGGGGTATAGGGTTAGGGTTATACTTAGGTATAACTGGAGTAGAGAAAACCCCTTCGAAACAAGCTCTAGCAGTGCTTTCAAACGTTATAATAATCGGAATTCAAAATAAGAAAAGCTATAAGAGGGGGGCTTGTATAAGGGAAGGGCTTATAATCGGATGTATTTTTATGTTTACAGATTGATGGGCCTACTACTGGGGGGTTTATCAGTGGGGGGACGTATGTGTGGGGGGTTATAACTGGGAGGACGTATATGTTGGGGGCTTATAACTGGGGGGACGTATATGTCGGAGGCTTATAACTAGGGGGACGTATATGTCGGGGGCTTATAATTGGGGGGACGTATATGTCGGGGGCTTATAACTGGGGGGACGTATATGTCGGGGGCTTATAATTGGGGGGACGTATATGTCGGGGGCTTATAACTGGAAGGAAGTATACAGGACAAGACAAGACAAGACAATGTTTTATTTGGAGTCTTATACAGTCCTATGTATATCGACTTTATCCAAATAATTTAAAAGTATAATACAAATTGCACACTAGTGGAACTATAGTCAATGTTAACCTAAACAACTAGTGATCTTCTTTTCTCATAGCAGTCGAATAAGTATTTTGCAATTAACTTTTGCACTGGTTTGTTCTGGCTGGGAGGGTTTATTAACAACAGAAAAACATCATCTGGTGCCATTCTGTTTACTTATATTCTGTATTCTTTGTTTAAGTATTCAAATAAAGTACTTCTTTTTTCTTGATACGCATGGCACAGAGTTAAAAAGTGTATTTCATCTTCTACGTCTTTTTTACAGATAGGACAGATCCTCTCTTCCGGTTTCTTATAAGGTCTTACATACCGACCTGTCTCTATCGCCAATTTGTGATTACTTAGACGGAGTTTAGTTAGAGTTACCCGGTGTTGGACGTTGGTGACCTGACGGAGATAATCTTCACATTTATAATTTTCTATTGTTTTAAATTTTCGGAAGGTTCTTAGTTTATTCTTTTGGTTGGCGTCTTTTCTTACGTCATTGTTTACGTCACTTAACCATCTTTGTAATTCGATGTCTTTCAGTCTTTGTTTGATAATGTTCAAGATTCCTATGTCATTTTCATGTGCTTTTGTCCAGATTGGTATCCCAGCCCTATTTGGTCTAATATGCGTTTGATTTTTTGGCTGCATAATTCCTTGTTCATTCTCGACTTCATATCATTATAAACCACCTGTGATAATTTGTGTTTTGGGTGTTTGGTTAGAGTTAGCCAAAACTTAAAATTCCTATATTGTGCTTCGATTTTCATTGGGAATCTTCCTGTTTCAGCCCTACATGCATTGTTGCTCCATTATTTATTTACACCTAGCAACCATTTCAAGAATTTAATTTGAACTAGTTCTGCGGGATCTTTTTCTATTTGGTCGTTACAATCAACACCCCAAATTTCACTTCCGTAGAGAAGTATGGGGGATATCAGAGCATCGAATAGCTTAATCGTCAGCATAATATTTTCTCTAAAGTTGTCACCCATCTCTTTTCTTAGTTTATAAAGTGCCTTAAGCCCAACTTTTTTTAACTCTTCTCTATCTAAACTAAAATTTCCATACGGGTTCAGTGTCATTCCCAGATATTTATAAGATTTAACATTGTTTAGTATATGTACTCCATACTTAAACGAGTAGTTATTTAAGGACTTGCCACAATTATTAAAGATCATGACTTTTGTTTTGTCTAGATTTACAGTTAGTTCAGTTTTCTCACAGTAGGATTCCAACTTGTTGAGGAGTGTTTGTAGGCCATTTGCTGACCGCGAAAAGATCACTAAGTCATCCGCATATAATAAACAGTTTATAGGTTTTTCAGAGTCATCAAGCAGAGTATCGGTTGAGCTTGATGAATTTAGAAATTCAGGTAGATCACTTAGATAGAGATTAAAAAGTGTGGGTGATAACATAGAGCCTTGCTTAACTCCAGGGTAACACGGAAAAGCTTCGGTCATTTTGTTGTTGATTTTGACTGCTGATTTATCTTTTGAGTACATGGACATGACTATTTCTAAAAAACGCCCTTTAATTCCTTCTTTTCTGAGTTTTTCGAGTAATTTTTGCCTGGGTATGCGATCAAAAGCTTTTCTAAAATCTACAAAACACGAGAAAAGCAAGTTTCTGCGTTTTCGTGGTTTAGATTTAACAAACTTATCTATGAGTGTTTTTGAGATGAAGATGCTATCTACTGTACCGTGCCTTTTTATAAAGCCGCCTTGTTCTGCTTTTAGAATAGTATATGTCGGGGCTTATAGCTGGGGGGACGTATATGTCGGGGGTTTATAACTGGGGGACGTATATGTCGGGGGCTTATAACTGGGGGGCCGTATATGTCGGGGGCTTATAACTGGGGGACGTATATGTCGGGGGCTTATAACTGGGGGGCCGTATATGTCGGGGGCTTATAACTGGGGGACATATATGTCGGGGGCTTATAACTGGGGGACGTATATGTCGGGGGCTTATAACTGGGGGGCCGTATATGTCGGGGGCTTATAACTGGGGGACGTATATGTCGGGGGCTTATAACTGGGGGACGTATATGTCGGGGGCTTATAACTGGGGGGACGTATATGTGGGGGCTCAACATAAATCGCTGGTTTACCGCAAATAAATTAACGCTAAATATGACTAAAACTGAGTTCATGTTAATCGGTTCAAGGCATAAGCTTAATAATCTGCCTTCTTTGAATATAAATAACCTTCTTATCAAACATTCTCAATGCTCCAAGTCTCTTGGCGTGCTTATTGACGAAAGTGTAACATGAGAAAACCATTTTGACGCTTTATCTAAGAAAATTGCGTCTGGTATTGGAGCTATAAAACGCATCAATCATTGTTTGCCCCCTACCGCCTTTCAAAATGTATATTATGGCCTTGTCCAATAACATTGCCACTATTGCAGCGTGATATGGGGTAACTGTTGTAAAAATTTGCGTGATAAATTGCAGCGACTCCAGAACCGTGCGGCACGCGTTCTCACAAACTCCAATTATGATGCAGATGCGAGTATACTTTTAAATGACTTGGGGTGGCAAAACCTTGAAACTCAGCGGCAAATTCAGAAGGCTGTTATGGTGTGTAAATTGCGTTGTACCTGATTACATGTCTTCAAAATTCATACTACGCAGCGACTTATTTAATTCTTACAACCTTAAAGATTCTGAAAATAAGCTTGCTGTTTCCTTGCCGCGAACCAATTAATATAGAAATAGCTTCTGCTACAGCGGGGCTGTTCTGTGGAACAATTTGCCCACTGATGTAAGACAAGCAATATCTTTTTTGACAAGCTTTATTCGTAAACTGTTAACTTCTAGCTCGAACACGGCATTCATGGCAAACAGGCATTAATTGTATAAATTAGTTTTATTTATTTATTTCAACATTCATCTTTATAAGTGCTATTACTGTTAATTCAATAGTTTGTAACTTTTTTAGGATATTGTATATTTGCCTGATGTTTTTGCCGTCTATAAATAAAAGTGATGATGATGATGATGATGATGATGATGGGCTTATAACTGGGGGGACGTATATGGTGGGGGCTTATAACTGGGGGGACGTATATGGTGGGGGCTTATAACTGGGGGAACGTATATGGTGGGGGCTTATAACTGGGGGGACGTATATGGTGGGGGCTTGTAACTGGGGGGACGTATATGGTGGGGGCTTATAACTGGGGGGACGTATATGGTGGGGGCTTATAACTGGGGGGACGTATATGGAGGGGGCTTATGACTGGGGGGACGTATATTGGGGGGTTTATAACTGGGGGGACGTATATGTGGGGGGCTTATAAGTGGCAGTTATAAGTGGAATGGTATCTGCCACGTATTTTATGAGCCACTAAGCATTTTCTGTGCTAACAATGAATCCGGGGGGATACTCAACAACGTTTTGTACGGGGAGGTTCATCCCTTTCATTTAACCTTTTACTCTTTTACATACCATTTATGACAGAAAAGGTACCCCTCTCTTAAACATTTTATTGTAAGTTTTCCGTCTCAAATTCCTTGAGTTCTTCTATGTTAGCTCTTTTTGGTTCTTTTACAGAGGGAAATAACACGATTTCCCTACCCTTTCATAAACCTGAAGCCTGAAAAAAGTACCCCTTTCGGGCGGAGCTACCCGTATGGGCCATTTTATGGAGCACTTTAAGTGCAGTGAGTCGTGATTTGAAACAGGATTAAAAACCATTACATTTAGACCTTGGCCAAACGTCGAACTTTTCATGAGACGAACCAAACTCTAATTTGAGTCGACCTAAATTAAGTTAAGATCGTCTGTTGGGTCAGACGTCGAACTTAGGACGCGTCGAACCAACCAATCAATTGAATCAGACCAAAAAGCAATTTTAATAAATTTTATCCCGAACGAGCCCTAAATATACATCATCATACAAATTTAGTTTTAGTTCGTCCCATGTGAAGATCAACGTTTGTCCCGGAAACGATCTTCAGACGTTCTATCCGTCTGAAGCAGACGAATAGAATGTGTTGGACGATCCAAACTCATTCAGACGAACTTAACTGCTAGCTAGGCGTGGAAAACTTTTCATGAACTTAACTCACTAAGTTTGGTTCGTGTCATGAAAAGTTCGACATTGGCCTGGGGCTTAGTTTCAAATTTATCACTTTCTCTTTGTTATGTTAATCATGATGCAGATAATAAGTTAGACATTTTGACAACGGCCACCTTGTTCAACCTGTTTTTCTGATTAAAACGCCGTCTATTTCCTGAAATTTTGCCAAGATCGTTTAACAGCAATCAATGTACCGATGTAAAGATATAACCCATAAAATGACTATTAAAAACGGTGCAAAAACTGATGTGCAGAATTGGCCGGTGCAGATAGCTTTACGCGAACCTCGCCTTAGTAAGTAACCTTTTTGCCTGTTTACAAAATGATATGAGGCATTCAAAAACAAAAGTTGATAAAGCTGTCTATTTGGACTTAAGAACAAGCATTGGGTGTCTCGTAAGCGTGTTTCTACTGGAGCTGTTCTAAACGGCATTAACCATAGACGTAACTCCCCTTTTTCACCACTGACAGATACTAAATAACTTATTATAATGAAGTGGCATGTTTCCATATACTGTCAGCATTCACTGTCATAGCTGCTCTGATGTTTTTTCCACAATTATGAAATAAATCCTCTTCGAACAAGTTTAATAGTTGCTTCACTACAGCGAACCTCTATATAACGAAGTTGTCGGTATAATGAAATATGAGGAAAAGAACCTCGATTTAACGAAACCTCGGGTGCTCAACATTTACACAAATCATCCCGCTGGAAATCTTTTTATGCATAAAATTTAAACTATAATTGAATTCTACTAGCGGGGGAGAACGAATGGCTCGAACCATTTGATTTTCCAACCTAAATTCCTGGTTTTTTCCATATAAATGGCAAGTATCCCTCGTTTTTCATGTAGCGATCATATTTTGTCAGTCTCTTGTTCCTTCGTTATATCCAGATTTCACTGTATTGAATTCCGTGGCAGCTTAACGGTGCATTAGTGATTGCAAAACTAATTAACTTTGAAAATTAGCCACTAATTGAAAGAGCATTGTGTAAATATCGCTGAACGAACAAGTATACGTCAGTGGAAGTTGTGTTTATCACAAATTGCCTGGTTTATAACTCAAATTAATTTACCTTACAAGGAGAACAAATACTGTATACGCCATATTTCCAACCATGATACACAACAGATTATCAAGGCACCTGACTACTTAAAATTTCCTGTTTGAATTTTAAATAAGAGGAATTTTAGATGAATAACATGAAAATTCCTTAATTCATTGTGTGGTATAAAATGATAAAACTTGGGGATATTTTATCGACCCTTTCTCGTACCTTGAGCACGGCCAGTTTGTCAAAATTTAGCTTATTATTTTTGGTAGTAAGTGTCACTTGGCAGTTATGCAAATTTTTTGTAGAAAATTCGGCTCAATTGCCTTAACTATACTCTATAAACGTCGGCAGAAATTCCTTATATATATACACTCGTTTACAAAAAGGGTGACATTTCAGAAATATATATAAATATATATACCTGTTGTTTTTTCTTTTCTTTCGCCCAAAGAAACAAAAGATATCTATATATTTGAAATGTCAACCTTTTTGTAAACGAGTGTATATGTTGTAATTAATTTTCTTATCTTAGTTGTTTTTTATTTTTCCATTGTTTTGGGTATGGTAATGTATGGTAATGATTGAAACAAGGGAAAAACAACTTATCTGCAACATATACAGATCATGCGTTCACCTGCTTCATTAAAACGTATGTAAACTCAGGTAACCTGAAACTGGGCATATGTCAGACTCGGTTGAGAGATAATTTTCACTTTTGCAGACTTCAAAGTAATGGAAGTCTAAAGTGAAGAAAGTGTTCTAAAATTTCATTTAAAGAGAAAGAAACGCGTTTCAAAGATAGAGAGAATGCTAACCGCTGAAAAATATACGGAATCCTTATTTAAATTTGAATAGGAAACCCAAATGAACTCTACTACAAGTGTTAGAAATATAGTTCTGCTATTTTTTTTTCTTTAGGTCCTTGTCGCAAATTGGCGTTCCCAAGTTTTCTTTTCTTTGCCGACAAGCGGCTGATGAACCACACCATAAAAACTTTAGAAGTTCGCGATCTGGACGAGTGTGAGTTGAGGTGTTACTACGAACACAATTGTGTCAGCGTTAATTTTGAAAACAAAATGCTTGGAAATGGAAAATGCAGCTGTGAATTGAACAATTCTACACACGGAGAACACGATGAAGACTTTGTGGAGGCACCAAATTTCCTTTATCGTGGAACAAACGTAAGATCATTAAATTTTAACGTTATCCAGTCTCCGAGCCTATTAATACCATATCCCAACGCATCTTCCAAAGGAAAACAGCTGGAGCTCACCCTTTAGGCTTGGCTGTGTTACAATATTTTGCAAAGATCCAAAATTGAGTAGATACTTTCCGTTTGTGATAACTGCACGAAATGATGTGAATATTATGGAATTTGACGCGCTGAGGGCCAATGACGTCATTTATGATGGCAGCCATGTTGACCGTCATATTGGATGTCACTGAAAATTCAGATTTATTGCAATGGAGTAAACGCTAACCATCTTCATTTGAACCCCCCCGCCACTAAATCTGACAACTAGACTAGGTCTCTTCCTTTCGCCAGCCATTTTCACTTACTCTCTGAAAAACGAGTTTTTCTCCTAGACGGTTTTGTTTCAACTGTAGCCGTTTTAGAGAATGTTAACTTTATGATTATTTTAAGATCAAAAATTTTTGTAATTACCTCCTAAATTGGAGCGCCTCCCAAACGAAAGCGTCATTTGCTGCGTAAGTAACATGAACAATTCAATTTAACTTGTTTAAAACATCAAAACAGCGCTCACTGTATGTAAGACGGACTAACCCTTAAAAACTACGCTTAGAGGTGGTCTCTGCCAAATTTTTATCATTTTCCTTGAATCATGATGAGGAAGAAACCCCTCGCAAAGATTTAGAAAGGCTTAGAAGCATAAACCAATTCTCTTTTCTATAATCTTTTCCCCAGAATCCTTGTGGTAGTTGTCCATGCAAAAATAACGGGACTTGTCAATCAGGATTTACCAAGAAAGGATATCACTGCTTGTGTCGAGGTTGGACAGGTGCAAGATGCCAAGAGGGTAGGTCTGAAAAGTCGGCTAAGTGAATGCAGTAGTCATGAAACCACGCAAGCTGTACCGCACTTAATTAAAAGGGAGAAACTGCAAGTAACAACATTGATTTAAAAAAAAGTATATCCGCAGTAATATTAGCCCTGCCATTGTCAACAAAACCATCACAAGCGTATCAAGCGCAGGACCTTCCAGACGGAAGAATGAAACAGCATTCCTGTTCCAGCATTTTCGGGAGCTCGCGCATAGATGAAAGAATGTTCCTTTTACTTTAGAGTGGATTTGCAACACGTTGCCCTTTACTTTCACTTTCGTTTGGCCTACAATTCTCGATCTCAGTTGTTATTTTACGCTGAATAGTGAGTTATATTTATCAGTGTTTTTAAGTTAATTTTCGGTGGACTTTCAAGTTCTCGTCTAAGCGAAGACATTGTGATTCTGATAGCTAACTTACTCATATATAACTTAAGCTGCCATTTCCACGGTACAGATATCGTGCAGATATTTCTGGCGCGCTTGCTTTGCAGAGTAACTAAATGAGTCTTCTTTTAACTCTCTCAACCTAGATATTAACGAATGTGATGAAAAAAGTCACGAATGTAGCAAGAACGCAGATTGTAATAACACGAGGGGATCTTACAGATGCAAATGCAAGACTGGTTTCCAAGGAGATGGATACAACTGCACAGGTATCCCAGCATTTCTTTTCTGTTGTTAGTTGACTTCAGGCAGATTAGCATTGCACTGAAGACTTGTAAATGCGTCTATCTCTCCTTTATTTGTTTGATTATTGTATAAAATTCTGTTTCTAAGCCCTGGCCTGACAGTCAAATCTCTCTCAAGGAACACCTCCTTAAAGCGCACACTTAAGAGTTGATTCCTGCGGGAAAGACTGACATTGAGATTCGGAAAAAAAATCAATATGGTTCAACATGAAAGCATAACTATGATAAAAGTACTGAACTACAAGGCTGGCACTACTGTAAGAAGGTATCGGCTGTGTATTATTCTGTGTTGTATGCTTTAATGCATAATGTTCAATGTTTTTCGTGTCCCGTCCTATTTGGTCTGAGATGATGAGTGACCAGTATCCAGAGAAAAGATCGGAGAGTGCGGATCGTATCCGTTGCCCGGGGGGTTGGGTGGGGTTGGGGGGATAAAGACGAGCGCTCTGGGTTTTTGTCAGCAATTCCTTTGGTGACTCTGCCTTTCTCCATTCTGGCCCTTTTTTCAAACAAACTTTCTCTGGCGATTGTTCAAATGTAAAAGCTTTTCAAACAAAAGTTAAATAAATACCGTTTTCATCTAGCGTGATTAGCGTTGCGTAAAGCCCTTGACAATAATTTTTGGCGCTTCAAGATTAATGTCTATTTATTGCTATTTACTATAACCCGAAGTTGACGGTAGTTTGTCTTTGGTTGAAAAGGAAAAGAGGGAGGGGATATTGGACTCAAAAAAGAGAGAAGTCATCTTCCTTGATAGAGGATAATGGAACTGGAGATGCGTGGGGTTGAAAAGATTCACAGTGTTACAAAATTATCCTAGATATAGACGAATGTGAAAAAAAGAGATGTGGAACGAACGCAAATTGTACAAATACAGAAGGATCTTTCAGATGCACCTGCAATATTGGTTACTATGGAGACGGATTCAACTGCACAGGTATCTCAGTATTTTATTCCGTTTTCTCGACAGGGGCCTTATAAAGTCTCACATTCCCCAGATCAAAAGATCGTGGAAGAGGCTCAATGCCTTGATTACTACAATTATTTTCCCACAAACTTTGATAAGCCTTCTTATCAGGTTTCATCTATAACACAAATAATGCTGAAGTGTTAAGGCCGGCTTTAAGAAAAAATTGCATTACCTTATCACAATCATTCCTCACTCATCAAGAAAATATACGTTCGTGGAGTCTATGTGAGCTTGAAATGCGGGAAAAAAACACCGAATACTTAAAAGCGAGTTAAAGAAGCAACAAGTGAGATAAAAAGAAAAAAGCATTTTATTTAATTCTTCCGCGAAACAAATTAGTCCCTTAAAAACCATCGTATTGTTTAGAGGAGTCTAATAGTCACTCAAGTATATTGCGCATTCAGAGGGAGACTGACGTTTACTTTGAATTTTCTGACAGTGATCGTAGGTCTTAAAAGGTTAAACAAGATTGTACATACAAAAAAAATTATGCCTATATAGTTTTCTATTGTTCGTATAAAAATTTTAAAATTTTCCAGTGAAGGAAACGCTGGTTAGAGGTGTCTGATAGCATCATGGATAACACAAATTTATGAGAAAACTTCATAATTACTCTCAAGGGGCGCGTTACAGCCATTTTTTAAAATACCGTGTTGCATATTTTTTTCCCTTAGAATGTTACACTATATTTGACTTTGAAGACCATGATTTGTCAAATTGGACTTTGAATGGCACTGCATTCAATAATCAGCCAACGTACGGCAATAACACATTAGCAAGGGACGGTAGGTCTTGGAGCAACCACAAAGGGGATTGGTGGATTGGTACCTTCGAGAATCGGTCCAGTCTCTCTGAACCATTTGGGGGACAACAAGACGATGTGCCTCAAGGCTCAATGATGTCAGCCAGTTTTCAGATTACTGGAAAGTTCCTCACGTTCCTGATTGGAGCAGGCTGCCAAGATTATACAGTTCCAAACTTTCGTGCTGAGCTTATTGTTGACGGTGTAGTGGCTCGCAAGGAGACACCGGCGGCGTGTAAAGAAGCTATGACAAAGAAAAGCTGGAATGTAAGAGGTTACGCTGGTAAACATGCCCAGTTGCGTTTGATTGATCACTTCTCAGGTCACTGGGGTCACATCAATTTTGATAACTTACAAGCTTGCCATAAACTCATTTAAGATACGGATCCTTGAGTGGTGTTTATTTTGAGCAGTTCCGTAACATGAAAAAAAGGACTAAGGACTTGTAAGGCTAGAAGCGGTTTTTTTGGAATCATTTACAGAATTTACAGCTCTCTTTGTTTTTCTTCTGTGATCAATGAAATCGTCTCTACTTTTATTTTATTCATATTTTATGTAGGGATTTCGGTGAATAATCCGTGTAGTAGAGTTCGGTTGTTTTGAATTCGTTCTGCGGTTTTTTGCCAAACGTTAAAACGAAAGTAACTTTATTCGCTCTTGAAAACTCAATTCAATGGGAGTCATTCCTCCCCCCGAATCAAATCACAAGCTCAAAACTAAATATGAAGGTAAGGTGCAACGGCGGGGTGTAAGAAGCTTGTTCTTAAAGAATCTCACCCACCCAGTTTGCATTGCGCACCTTTGTTGTTGTTGTTATCCGGGATATGCTTATAACGCTCCCATATTTGGTCAAAGATAAGACAGGTCCAGACAAGCGTGAAAGGTCACATTTGTTATGGAAATTGAAGGAGACAGTGAGCGTGATTTTTCATCGCCGATTAGAACCGTAAACAGCGCTCATCGCCGTGAAACCACCGTGACCGCCGCAGTCGCTGCTCCAAGAACCAGCGACGCCAACAGCAATCGCGTGGTAAGAATCCGCTCAAACTAAAAATTTTGTATTCGTGTCGTTTCAGTTAGCTGTTGTTACTGCTGTGACTAACTTTAGCTTTACTCGCTGTTGGTTTGCACTTGTAAAAATACTTGCAGCCGCAAGAAAAGTACAAGGCTGTCCGTGCCAATATTTTACCTTGATGCACTTGAGGTGAAGTATCATCTCGATGAGCGTGAGGAGATCGATCACGCTCTCGTTTAAGTTGCTGGTGAAGAAGTATCTCCGCAAAATCATTATTCGAGATTCCGTTTAGCCCAAGGGCCTCCTTCCGTTCAATCCACATATTGTATGCGGATTCCCTGAGTTTTAGGCGTTTGATGCCTTCTGGCCTTCTTGGACGGCCCCTAGCAGGACGGCTGTCCGCCATATTGGCCGACGTTTCTACGAACCGCGACAGAAAACCAACTAGACAGTGCCTTTTGAAAGAATTTTCTTCCACTAATGCGAATCACAAAGATAGTTCAGAAACTACAGAAAGAATTCCAGAGGAAACAGGACCTTAATAACGCCTATAAATTGTCGAAAGAAAGGAGGGAATATCAAAGTGATAAAACTTCGATTTTCGGGGGCCCTGAAAATGGCGAATGAAGAGCGTGAGTGAAGCGTGAGCGCACAATGCAAACTGGGTGGGTGAGATTCTTTAAAAATGGTGTACGATTGCGTTTGGTTGACCATTACTCAGACGGCTGGGGTCACATCAATTTTGATCACTTACAAGCTTGCCATAAACTTATTTCAGACACGGATTCTTGAGTTATATCTTGGTTAAGTATTCAACTTAAGCAGTTATGTAAGATGAAAAACAATCCCCCAATCCCCCACTACGTAAGCTTTTCGATATAATTTTGCAGTTAGTTAGAATTTACAGTTCTCTTCGTTAATTTTTCTCTATCATTATATCCATTTTTTTAGTGCTTTTAGAGTTTGATGTTTTGAATTAGCTCGGTGGTATTTTCCTAAACATTCAAACGGTATTGACCGACTTTATTCTCCTTTGAAAAAACATTTGCAAAGGGAATCATTCCTCTCCCCGGACTAAATTACAAACTCAAAACGAAAGGAGGTTAACGGGCAACAGTCGGGTGCAATGACCTTCTACTCGACAACGTTTCGTAGGCCTAAAACGCAGTCAGAACATAAATGAACACAAGAAAGCCTTAAAGTTGAGCTTAAACGCGAAATTCAACGCACATTTTGCAAAGACGGAATAATTATCACACAAAGTCTTTAAATTTTTGCCGTATGAATAATTAGTTACCTTAGTAGGATAGTTTCGGCATCCTGAGAGACCTAAAACGTGATCAGCGAACAAACAAACAAACACAAGAAATGCTAAAGGAAAGCTTTTCGCTAAATTATAGAGAAAAAGAATAATTTTGATACAACCTCTTATAATTGCTGCTTCAGTTATGAAAAATTAATTATGCTTTCATCTGTCTCTCGGTGTCTGGATACAGCCATAGTATCCTTAAATTTCGCGCCTATTTGGGGTTAACCCTTTAAAGCTTAAGTTTCAAACTAATTTTCATGACCGATGTAAGTAATTATTGTCAAGAATGAAAGATAGAACTTTTTAAAACTTCTCTTGATACATAAAATATCAAGAAATTTGGGGAGCACCTTTCTTAGCAACTTTCTTATCACTGTTTGTAAGAAAAGACTCGATCCTATTCCCATATTGTGGACCAGGATTCGTAGGCACGTCTGAGTAGATAGTAATGTCCGGCCACTAGTAACGTAGTTTGGCCATGCTTCGACCATTTCGAAAAACCCACACGAGATCTTCGAAATCCGTGCTTTGCCAAAGAGACTCTTATGAGATTACCAAGTTGAATGATAACTTTTCGCTCAGAGCACAATGATGGAGGAGTCTGGTTTTCCGTAAACGACCGTGCAGTGATCTTAGTGAGCTGTTGGTGCAGGTCAGAACACAGGCAGCCCAAGTGCACTATGTGTGGGTTCGGGCTTCGGAGGTCATTGGTCGAATTTGGTCGGAATATACTAGAATTCACTGTGAATTATTAGTGTATTATCTGATGTTAAATAAAGGTAAAACTCTTAAAGATATGAAGTATTCTTGTTTGTCTGTTTATACTAGTAGCCTTTATTACATGTCGTTCGCGGCCTTACTGTTCGAATTCTATCACATGTATTCGAATCTACAACGCTAAGCAAAAAAAACCATGATCACGCGAAATATTGATTCAAAAAGCTCCCTTACCTTTAGTTCATAGCCACTCTGTGTCCAACAGCCGGTTTAAACGCCGTTTTGTCGACTTTCTTTCCATCTAGTGACTGAACACTATAAAAGAAGGGAAGGCTGGAGACCTTCCAGCCGACACTCGCCACGCGAAGGCCAATAAATTCCAAACAAAGCGATCGATCTTCCTAAAATTCCCACCAGCCAGACCGAAGAGCGTATATCTACCCGTTCGACGAGCGACAGTTTCTAAATTCGGCTGCATGAGCCCAAGGAGCGCTGCATTTCGCATCGATTTCGCTTCGCCATGATGCGCAATCTGACCGTTATCCTACGAGGTTTCATGTGTCATACACGCGTGAACTATTTCTGGTCAAATTAAACGCACCGGCTCCCCCGACGGTGTCAGTTTCCCATAGGGCAAAAGTAACGACCCTCCCCCCGCAAGAGTGATACCATGACGTTTTGTCATTGCTTAAGCTCCCTATTGTTGTGATCCAGAAATTTTGCTACCATGGTAACGTGTCGTCACACTTCTCCTCTCTATAAACTCCAAAATAAATTGACTACAGTGTCTTATTACCGCACTAGTTTAAATTTTCCTTCGCTTTCTTTCGTAACACCTCGAATGGGCTCCTGCCTTTGGACAGAGTCTAGGTAAGTAATAACTCTGGGCTCCTTATTATAAGTTGATAATAGAGTGGAAACGTATTAAACACAATTTTTCATGAAGTTTAGCAAACTCTCCAATAAGAGCTCAACGCGTTTTCATTTGAGATAAAACACCGCTCGCTGTTTCGACGACGGTAACGAGAACGCCAGAAAAGCAACTCTGCATGCACTTACACCACACTTTTTTGTAAATTTCTTTGCCGTCAATGCATCCCTGGGAGTTCGAAGTAAAATTGCCTAATTTCGCGTTTTGGGGAGGGCGTAAAGGCAGACGACCACGAAGTTTCCTTTGTCTTTCTGGACTTGAATATGGCTCTTAGGAGTTTAACGACGGGAGAGTTCGCCTATGTTTGCCCAAGACATTCAATAATGTTTTCGCTGCCGGCGGGAGCTGACATGCTAATAGGATTTAGTTCAACAAATATTCAGATGCCTGTCTCCCGGTCTTGTGGTGGAATGAAAAAAGAGAAACCGGAAAATTCTCAAGGAATTTTACACAAATGTGCACCAGCCGCAGTTGAATGCGAGCAGTGGCTACATCCTTAATATATAACAAGTAAATTTCCAAAACTGAGAGAAAAGGAGATAAAAATTTTTGAATAAGTTAACCATGAAAGTTTATTTTAGTTACAAACAGCATAATGAGATAAAGCTTTAGAATGTATATATCAAGAATGCTTATAGGGGGTGATAAAATTAACGGTAAAGCTATCGATTGATTGTAAATATTTAGTACGAAAGTACTAATTGAGGACACCTAATACATTCCACGTCTCCTTGACTGAAGGGCATTTAAGGTGTTCATCCGAGTCATGAGAAGGTCTGGCCGTTTGCAGGGCAAAGGCAATACTTTCACCCAGTTATTTTAAGACTCTCACTATTGCTCCGGCGGCTGTGCAGTCAAGTGCTCTACTCAGTTAGCTAATGGCCGGCTACCAAAGTACTCAGTGAAAAGATATTGTGTGAGATCTGTATGACTGCGATGTGTATTAAGAGGAAGGCATGCGTTATTGGAGATTAAGCCGAATTCCATGCTGCCAAATATAATAAATAAGGCTGGATAGGTGTCCTTTATTTGTGGTTAAGCGTAGAGTGGTACAGAATGTGATATAGTATAGCAATAACGCCAATTTAAAAAATGTTTTATTTGTTTGCGACATGGTATCTCCACGAGAGCTTTTCATGAATAAGCAGCCTTAGATGTATTTGACATTTTTTGTGTTCTAAGGAGATGTAGCCGGTCCAGGCAGGTATATGGTGCAATATACTTTCAAATCAATTTGGTGATCTAACGTTTTTCTGAATGACGCTTAAGATTTCTTTACATGGCAATCTTTATTTTTGAATACATGAGTCTCTGAAAATGCATTCTGCTGTATTTTCTCTCCATTTTGTTTCATTTCATTGGGCCTGAGAAAAAAAATCGTTGGGAAGAAAGTACGTACTACTTCGCCAAGCAGACGCAAAACAAAAGTGTTGTAAAGTATCTGTTATAGGAAAAAAAGTATTTTTTCAATATTTCCAAGACGTCTGGTTGATTATTACGTAGATCCGCTCCTAAACATCATCTACTAAGTACATAATTGTGGCTTTACGTGGGTTTGGCAAATTTTGCATATGAAAGAATAAGAATCATGCAGGTCTTGGAGGCTGCCTGCTATGGGGTACATTTGCGGACAAAAATAACTTAAAATAAAATGCAATTTAAAGTTCAAAAATTAGACTATCCATGTCGAAATCTCGACATATGAATTTCAAATCGCAATGAACGCAGTCGAAATAGCATCATTCGAACTTGAAGTTACTTTGAACAAGTTGAAACTATATAAAGGGGAAACTCGACATCGCGGATCACCATTCCAACAAAAATGCAGTTTAAAGACTGTTAAGCTTATTCAAAATCTATTACCCAGGGAGGAACTACGCGCTCTAGTCAAAAGACTCGCACTATCTTTAGAAAAACACTAAGCTGGAGTTTACTGAGTCACAATTCAATTCTCCATAGTAAGTTGATGTGGCTTCACGGTTAAGCTGCAGTTCATTCGTGGGAGGCTGAGGAGAAAGAAAAAGAAAGCTCACAATTTTGGAACAGTTACAAGTGGAATCGGTATCTGCCACGAATTTTATGAGCCACTGAGCATACTTCACGGGCGAAACGATGCAAGCCAGTATTGTGCCTATTGTAGTATTCGCTCATTAGTAAACCTATACCGAATTAGTATGCAGAAAGACAGTTAATTAATATGGAGGAAGGCATTTTTTCTCTAGGTTATAACAATGGGTGACGTCATAGACTCGACCCTTATGCATATTAATGATTTACCTTGACTTAACTCGACACCAACGACTCTCAGTATTGCTCCGGCGGCTGTGCAGTCAAGTGCTCTACCCAGTTAGCTAATGGCCGGCTGCAAAGTACTCATTGAAAAGGTATTGTGTGGGATCTGTACGACTGCGATGTGTATTAGGAGGAAGGCATGCGTTATTGGAGATTAAGCCGAATTCCATGCTGGATAGGTGTCCTTTATTGTGGTTAAGCGTAGAGTGGTACAGAATGTGATATAGTATAGCAATAACGCCAAAATGTTTTACCCGTTTGCGATATGGTGTCTCCACGAGAGCTTTTCATGAATAAGCACCCTTAGATGTATTTGACATTTTTTTGTGTTCTAAGGAGATGTAGCCGGTCCGGGCAGGTATATGGTGCAATATACTTTCAAATCAGTTTGGTAATCTAACGTTTTTCTGACTCAGTTAAGGTCATGCGATAACTGACAAAGCTTAAGATTTCTTTACATGGCAATCTTTATTTTTGAATACATGAGTCTCTGAAAATGCATTCTGCTGTATTTTCTCTCCATTTTGGTTCATTCCATTGCCATTGGGCCTGAGAAAAAAAAATCGTTGGGAAGAAAGTACATACTACTTCGCCAAGCAGACGCAAACAAAAGTGTTGTAAAGTATCTGTTATAGAAAAAAAATTATTTTTTCAATATTTCCAAGACGTCTGGTTGATTATTACGTAGATCCGCTCCTAAACATCACTACTAAGTACATAATTATGGCTTTACGTGGGTTCGGCAAATTTTGCATATGAAAGAATAAGAATCATGCAGGTCTTGGAGGCTGCCTGCTATGGCGTACATTTGCGGACAAAAATAGCTGAAAATACGTTTGTAGCTTCAGTTAAGCTGCACTTCATTCTTACAATTTTGGATCTGTACATCACTATCTGTGATAATTTAACATTCTGCAAAGAAACTAACAAGCTGGGCCCAGCGTGATACGGCATTGCTGAAAAACATTACACTCACGGACTAAAGAAAATTGCTTAGTTATTCAGATCCAGAAGGCGCTTTGGAGAAAATTGGAACCCTTATTCAGCCGTAATAAAAAAGCTTTACGCTTCAAAAGAGCTTCCAAAATGCGCTTGCATCAGACGGCAAATCCTGCCGACCAGAAACAATAACTACAGTAAATCAATATATGTGTCATGACCTCTCAGTGTGAAACATGCGGCTAAAATCACATTTGCTCAGTGAAAATGTAGAACCTTCCAGAGCATAATCTACCCAGCAGAGAAAAAAATCTTTATTGGAATAAGCAGCATTTTAGCATGAGGTAAAAGTCGTGCAGGCCTACCACACCCTTTTTATCGTTACTCGGTTCCTGTGTATTTTTACTTCCACTTCCTTTCGAATTGGAATTTTGGTTTTTCGAATTCGAATATGTGACGTGACTTTAAGTTAGAATTAAACGTTTCTTTTGGAATTTTGTGGAAGATTATGGTTGCATTGTTGACGATTAAGTGGATTATTAGAGTGGAGAAGGTGAATTGAAGTTCAAATCATGTAATTTGCATTTTAGTTGGAATGGTGATTTGAACTTCAACATCCGCGATGTCGAGTTTTCCCTTGATAGTTTCAACTTGTTCAAAGTAACTTCAATTTGGAATGATGCTATTTCGACTGCGTTCATTGCGATTTCAAATTCATACGTCGAGATTTCCACATGGATAGTCTAATTTTTATCTTCAAATTGTATTTTATTTTCAATTATTTTTGTCCGCAAATGTACGCCATAGCTTTGCTGCGAAAATGAGAATTCATAACTCGAGGAACTCCTAAAATGAAAGTAACACATCTTAATACTTATCCTATTTTTTTTTTTTTTTTTTTTTTTTTAAGTTTCAGAACCCGCAGTTCAAGCTCTGTATGATGTCCCTGGCACTTTTTACAATTTGTCTTATATCCCAGATGCATGGAAGTGAGGCTGTTGGTGGGCTATGCAAAACTTCAGAGGGATCGATCTCTGGTAAAGCACTCAAGGGTCACACCTTCAGAGAATTTGCAGTAAGGGGAATTGTTGATTGCCAAAACACCTGTGAAAGAGATCCTAGGTGTGCAAGTTACAATTTTTACATTCCGGGAAAAGTATGCGAGCTTAACAGCCATACCAAGGAGGAAAAACCCGACCATTTTGTAACGGATGAACAGAGATTCTACATGAAACGTGAAGGTATGAACTGTGTAAAACGCTGTACACCAAACACTCTCTCAATTGAATGTTACTGATTTGAAAATTGTAAAATCGACGCTGTTCAAAAGAGTCTTTATTCCTCAAATTTCCTTTTATTAGTTTGTCACTGTCACTGCTGTCAGGGCTAAACTTGAGTGCAACACTGAGCCAAGTTACCCGAGGTTTTGGGAGATACGTATTTCTAGCTGTGGTAGTTCCAAAACGAAACGAGGAGTGGTATCCATGCTATCAGAAGAACATCAAAAGAAATTCATCCTTGTATTTTGCAAATCATACTTAATTAAGAAACACTGAAATGCATTTTCCTTAAGCTGTCTGATTTTTATCATTAGATGAAGATGAGTGCTTGAAGACGCCACCAGTCTGTGACGTCAACGCAAACGCAATAACACGCTTGGCTCCTACCTTTGTTCTTGTAAAGAAGGTTTTATGGGTGACGGTAAAACCTGTCAAGGTAAATGAAAATGATGATCAGGAAAACACTTATTGAACGAAGACGTTAGTGAAAAATATGAACATTTTATTACCATTATTTGAATGTTTGCTGAGTTTGCAGGAACAGTGGTATCACCTTCTTGTTCTCTGTTGTTTTGTCTTCAACAACTTGAATTAAATTGGCCAATATCTAGGCTAGTTCGACTACGTTTGTCGCGAGCTGCTCACTCAGTTTCAACCCGTCTTTGTGTCGTTTACAAGTCGCCTTTTCTGCTGCCTTTATGTCGCTGTTTCAAGACCATTTCGCTTCAGTGTCGAAATTTAGCCAAACAGCCAAACAGGGCCTGACGAAAGTGGTCAAAACAAGGGTGGAGCTATACAAAACACAACAATTGAAGGAATCATTCAGTAAAAATTATCTTCTCAATAAATCAAAGCATTCTATTTACTATTTTGCGAATATAAACTAGTGTGAGACAGGAAATAAGCATCGCTGCGACACCAATGCTTACTGTAACAACACTAAAGACTCTTACATTTGTACATACAAACCAGGATACACCAGAAACGCCGTTAACTGCACAGGTAAAATAAGGAAGTGAAAACCCTCAGCTGATAGCACTGAATAACCTGATATAAAAAGCATTTCTATTCAAAAAATTATTTCGAGTTCCATTAAGGCGTATGTTATATCTTTAGGGGTTCTTTAAAATAGTTCCAATATGATAAAATGTGATAGGCCGCTTGTGGAGTAGGCTCAGTTTTTTCATATGACTACTATAAATTTTATTTTAATTTTCGTTTGAGGACAACTATTTTATTAGAAAATGAAAATTGTCGTACCTTAGGCTTTTTTAAAAAAACATTGATGCACCTTAGATGGTTTAAAATTATCTCATCGTGAACTTAGATATTGACGAATGGATGAAAAAGTCACGAGTGTAGCAAGAACGCAGATTGTAAAAACACAGAGATCTTACAAATGCAAATGCAAGATTGGTTTCTATAGGGGCAGATAAAACTGCACAGGAATCCTAGTGTTTTTTTGGGTCCTTAGTTGTTGTAAACAGTTTAGAAAAAATCCATGCAGTGAACATCAATGAACTGCAAAAATCACCCTCTTAGGAACGGCATGTATACTAAGAAGATTTCTGTCCATCCAGTAAAATACCCCCCCCCCCCCCCCAGCATCTCAGGACCAAGGAATGGGCCAGGTTCTAAGAGAGTACAAGAAGCAAAATATAGCACTAGGAACAACAACAACTACAATAATATTAATAATAATAATAATAATATAGCGCCAGATAGTTGTTGAAAACGGTGGGAAACATCCCAGCGGTTCAACTGCATGCCATTCTATACATGTCAAGAGAGAAGGGAGGTAGAGGTCTGCGTTCGATCGAGGAGGAGTACAAGGCGACAAAGATAAAGGCGGCGGTGAAGTTATATGGAAATGGTGACCCAGCGATGGCGATGGTTCGTGAAGAGAGAGCGGAAGAGTTAGGTCATAGCTCGTTAGTTAAAGAGGCGGCAAAGTATGCGGGGGAGATGGGCCTTCAGTTGCAGCTAGAGTAACCAAATCCAACTTGCATAAAGCGTGATAGTGGAGAGGTGATAACAGCAGAGGAACTGAAGGCGGAGCTGAGGAGGTGTCTGGAACAGAACGGAAATGGGAAGCGGTGCATGAACAGAACTGGCAGGGGAAACTAATCTCCGCGACAAGTGAAGACGAGAGCCTTAACTTTGATGGTTGTTTCTGGTGGCTAAGCGGTTGGAAACAATGCCCAACACATGCAGTGGCGGGAAATTGTGAGTTCTACGAACAGTTTTTACCTACGAGGCTGTATGCCTGCCAGAAAACGCACACGGATACGACGGGTGAGGTGATGAGCAGGCTATGTAATAAGGCCCCTGAAAGAGGCATGTCCTGGCTGGTTGTACAGCCCTTGCATAGAACAAGTACGTTACCCAACCAACATAACGCAGCCCTGAAGATACTTTTCCTCGAGATTCTGCAACACCTAGGCCTTGTATACTCAGTACCACCTTGGTACTCGCCACTGAAACCGAAGCCAGTGTACGAGGCCAACATGCACAAGCATTCTGGGATGTCCCTCTATTAAAGCCAACAGAGTAGATGCTTGCATTTTCAACCATGAGTCAAAGCGAGTCATCACGCTGGAGATGAGCTGCCCATGGGTTACAAACCGGGAGAAAAAGGAGGAGGAGAAAACCACAAAATACGGACCGCTCCGTTGGGAATTGAAGCAGAAGTACCAAGGATATGAAGTGGACCAATATTTAACAATTAGTCGCCTCAGGCGACGTGAATATCGGCGAATAGTCACCTCGACTTCGTCTCGGTGACTATTCGCCGATATTCACGTCGCCTGAGGCGACTAATTGTTTTAGTATAATTACATTGATGATTATTCGAGAAAATAAAATTATTGATCAATTTCCGACCCCGAAACATCAAAAAACCTGGCTGCCATTTTGAAAACTGCTAGCCTTCAATGCTATAATCACCGCGCGGTGATTATCGCGGGATAAAGCGAAGCTCCTAGCCAATCACAGCGCTCTATTTTCGATAGTCATCGATGTAATTATACTAAAATATCATAATGGACGTACTAGGGGGATTGTTACGAAAAACTGTATCGCGTGACTAGCGTGACTTTCTAGAAGCCTCGCGAGAGTTCATAATTTGTTTATTTTAGGATATTGTGTAAGCGTTTCTAAAGTGGGATATTTTGTAATCTTTTTGTAATCTTTCTATAATTAGACTATTTAGAAACTTCTAGAATATTATTGTAAACGTATATAAGTAAGCGAGTATGATTGGAGTTTTAACTAGTTTACCACAAGCGAAGAGAGTTTGACGATCAGCCGTGTGTAGTCAAGTGTGACTGAAGAAGTGTTTATCAAGTTGGCAGAGGCCGTGTGAGTTTATTGAAGTTGGCGGAGGCCGTGTAAGTTTATCGAGTTAAGTGCTGTTGTGGAGTTTTACTTCGTGGAAACTACGTTCATTTTTGGAATAAATCTTCTTGTTGCTGTTCCGACAACCCTGCGTTCAGTTTAGTTTGCAAGCTACCCGTCCTCTAAAAGATTACCCGCGTAACAGGGATGGTGCCGAGACTTAGAAGTCAAGCTGAAGGAGTTGGTCGGAAGTAAGAGTAAGGGAGTTCTTCATAACATGCAGAAGGCTGTACTTTCGGGAACAATAAACATCGGTCCGACGTTTAAAAGTTGCAACATGAACAATGAATATTGCATTCGAATGTATTAACACTTCCTTCAAAATCTTTTGGACTTTTAAAGTTATGAGGTGATTGTCGATGAATTTTTACGCCGAATAAGTAATACGTTTTTGAGAGAATTAGGTGCTAATTTTTATGTGTATTTTTAAATTTTAAATTTATATTTTTATGCGAAGTTTTCACTATAGTCAACGGACTACGTTCACACGCTCCGTCATACTATTTTAATTATATATAGCATACTGTACAAAAGTTTTAACTGCTGCCTAATATTAGTAATAATTGTTGCTTTTCACATGACGTCACCAAAATTCAAACTACAAAACTATCGATCCTACTGAGATTTTACTTTCATGGTGTATTAGAGCAGCTGAAAACTAATTTTCAAACAAATTTTCGCTTCAGAAGGGTTCTTGGTTTTGTGATAGAGTACGCTTGAATTTCTAAGCTTTTGCGTGACGCAGCATTTACATGACGGCCGAGAGAGCTGTCATTTAGGTTAAAAAAGAGACTTTTTTCGCAGAATTTTGCTATCTAAGCAGTTCAAGTATTAGAAAAAAGTATTACTTTAATGTTTATGAGTTTCTCTAGGGGTAAATTCACGCTTTTGTAGCAAAACTCGGTAACAGATGTTTCTGTTAGTTTCCGTCCGCCATGTTGGAGCTCATCTAGGTGAGCTCCAGCATGGCGTCTCCATGCAAAGCTCTATAAATTTGGGTAAAACATTTTCCCGGATATCTCGTATTCGAATTATTCCTTCGACCCAGATCTTGGCGAGGGTCTTTGTATATTTACCTCCTTTCATTTCCAAGATTCTGGACTTTATCAGTCGAATGGTTTTGATTTTTATTTTGACCTATTTTGAATGGCGTGATACTGAAAACCAGCAATAATTAATCAAAGAGTCGGTGTCCAGAAGAAAAAGGTAGAAGAGTGGATTCTAAATCCAGCGTGCGAATGGAAGTGGAATTAAAGCTCAGTTATAAGCGAGGTATTATTTCTCTGGCCAGAAATTTTATGCTAGTCTACCATTGATCAATTTGTTTAGGAAAGAGAGGGAGAGAATTAGACTTAAAAAAAAGGGCGGCTTATTTAGAGATATAAGTGGTTCTAAGAATTCACTTTATTGCAACATTATTCTAGATATCGACGAATGTCAAGAAGAACTGAGATGCGGAAAGAACGCAACTTGTACGAACACTGAAGGATCTTTCAGATGCACCTGCAGTATTGGTTACTATGGAGATGGATACAACTTCACAGGTATACCACTGTTAGTGTTAACTTCCCAAGATAAAGCGATTGCAAGAGAAGGCAAAAGACAGCAATGATTGATCACCATCAGAAAAACAGTCTGAAATATGATGTTTACCAGTTTGAGGTTGCTAATAGCTCCTGGTAAAACTTTTGCTTCCAAGCAAGGGATGCTCTTAAAATTCCGCTAAAAAAATGTTAACAGTAACTGGTGCGCTAGACGGAGAACTTTCTTTCTCTAGCGGACGTTAAAAAAACAGTGCATTGAACACCAACGAATCTTCTATAATCTGAGGCGTTGGATGCTTTGACAGTTATGATCGTAAATCATATAAATCGTAAACTTTTAAACAAAACATTATATAAGAAAGGACTGGCATGTTTTTTAGAAGAGTTAAGGAAAACTCTTTAACAACTGCCTCTGGCAACATAGTGTCTCATCGCTCGCAGAAATGTTGATCAGTCTGATATTTTTCTAACGAGGTAAAAACTGGTTTGGCTACTTCTTCAGGTTTAATTCTTCTCAGTCTTTATAATAATTATGCGTATGACAATTTCGCTATTAAAACGGTCTCCTATGGCTTCTCTTTTTTACGAAAAAATTGATTGTCTCACGGTCACAGTGATCTCACCCTCTGATCTTAAATATCTTTTGTTCTCCCACTAGAGTGTTACACAATATTTGACTTCGAAGACCATGATTTGTCAAATTGGACTTTAAATGGCACTGCATTCAATAATCAGCCAACGTACGGCAATAACACATTAGCAAGGAGGCAAGACTCTTGGAGCAACCACAAAGGGGATTGGTGGATTGGTACCTTCGAGAATCGGCCCAGTCCCTCTGAACCATTTGGGGGACAACAAGGCGATGTGCCTCAAGGCTCAATGACGTCAGCCAGTTTTCAGATTACTGGAAAGTTCCTCACGTTCCTGATTGGAGCAGGCGGCGGAAATAATGCAGTTCGTGCTGAGCTTATTGTTGATGGTGTAGTGGTTTGCAAGGAGACACCGGCGGCGAGTGATGAAGCTATGAAGGAGAAAAACTGGAATGTAGCAGGTTACGCTGGTAAACATGCTCAGTTGCGTTTGATTGACCATCACTCAGACGGCTGGGGTCACATCAATTTTGATCACTTACAAGCTTGCCATAAACTTATTTCAGGTACGGATCCTTGAGTGGTGTTTATTTTGAGCAGTTCCGTAACATGAAAAAAAGGACTAAGGACTTGTAAGGCTAGAAGCGGTTTTTTTGGAATCCTTTACAGAATTTACAGCTCTCTTTGTTTTTCTTCTGTGATCAATGAAATCGTCTCTACTTTTATTTTATTCATATTTTATGTAGGGATTTCGGTGAACAATCCGTGTAGTAGAGTTCGGTTGTGTTGAATTCGTTCTGCGGTTTTTTGCCAAACGTTAAAACGAAAGTAACTTTATTCGCTCTTGAAAACCCAATTCAATGGGAGTCATTTCTCTCCCCGAACCAAATCACAAACTCAAAACTAAATATAAAGGTAAGGTGCAACAGCGGGGTGTAAGAAGCTTGTTCTTAAAAATGGTGTACGATTAACATAAGAATTACCTTAAAATTTCGAAAATAAGCGCCCGGGCTTATATTTTTCAAAGGCCCTTTTTGAGGGGCTTATATTCGGAGGGGCCTATTTACGGAGAGAAATTTGCGTTTCAAAATCGATTGAGCTAGCTTATAGTTCAAGGGAAATTTACCGTTTTTGCTTTGTCTACTTTGTATTTGAGGGCAATTTCCAAGTGCAAGCCCCCCAGGGGGTTTATATTCGGAGGGGCTTGTTTTACGGTATGTGAAGACTTTAGTGATGATCCCTGTTAAAATTGGGGCTATTAAAGTAGCAGGAGGCGGTTCAGAGCCTTGCTTTATCTTTATTGTACGTGCGACTAAAAGCTGTAAAAGGTATAGCAAAACGTATACATACACCTGGAACCTAGCCAATAGTTCATAAATTCTGCACAGGATTTAATCGGCTTTCAATTTTAAAGAGACCAAAGTTGTGTAAGGTGTACAAATGTCTATCTGGAGAAGTAGTATTAATCGCATTTCCAGGTTATATATTAGCTTTTTCTTTCTTATTATTTTAGTATCCTGTGCCATTGTCCTCGGTTTACTTTCACCGTGGCTCCCGAGTGATCAGCAATTGGTGAAAGAAATAAGACACTTGGCTTGTCACGGAGTAATGAACTCTGTTTCTGTATCCGTTATTCGACATTACTGTAGTCATTATTTTAAGCTTGTTTACTTCAAAAGTTAGTTTATTATCTTTCCTTTACTTTGAATTTATGCGGTCAATAAAGGATAAATATAGTTAAAAAATCTTTCAATAGCAAGCATTTATACGAGAAAATAAGTTTAACTCTTTGTCCTTCTTGGAAACAGCCTTCTCGCATGCCCTGACTTTTCGCCTTGAGCCAATCTCGTTCCCAGAGGCCGCGATCCTTTTGCATAGCGACGAGGATCACTAACAGTACAGTCCTTTCTCTTCCCTGCTGAGCTTATTGTTGATGGCGTAGTGGTTCGCAAGGAGACACCGGCGGCGTGTAAAGAAGCTGTGATAGAGAAAAGCTGGGACGTAACAGGTTACGCTGGTAAACATGCGCAGTTGCGTTTGGTTGACCATCACTCAGGCGGCTGGGGTCACATCAATCTTGATCACTTACAAGCTTGCCATAAACTTATTTCAGATACAGATCCTTGAGTTATATCTTGGAGTTTATTTTGAGTATTTCTGTAAGATGAAAAAAAGACAAAGAACTTGTAAGACTAGAAGCGGTTTTTTTTTATCCTGGAGTCAATTAGAATTTATATTTCTCTTTGTTTTTCTTCGGTGATCAGTCATTTTATGTGGTGATTTCGGTGAACAATCCACTTAGAGTTCGGATGTTTTGAAGAAACTCGGCGGAGGTATTTTGCGAAACGTTAAAACGGAAGTAACTTTATTCGCTCTTAAAAACTCAAATATAATCGACTATTTTTGGATCCCCCATAATACACTCTGTTTGCCCCCCAAATTTTCAGTAGACCTCCCCTTTAATCTGCACTTCCATTGTTTTCAGGGATAGGGACATTGTTATATCACAATCCCTATTGTTTTTCCAGCTAATCAAAAACAATCTTTTAAATAGGTACGGGATCGCCCCAAATTTTGCATAAGTTATTGTCTTCAAATGCTCCTGGGAAAATGCAGTACTCCCAGGAGCATTAATTGATAACAATGGCTTCTGCAAAATTTTGGGGGCGAACAGGGTATATTATGGAGGATTCGAAAATAGAGAATCAGAGTTATTCCTCTCCCCGGACTAAATTACAAACCTACGAACTCAAAACTAAAGAAAGATAACGAACAACAGTAGGGTGCAGAAGTTTGTTCTTAACGTTAGTGTAAGATTAATAAAAAAGTATGTGAAGACTTCAGTAATGATCATTGTTAAACTTGGGACTATTAAGGTAGCTGAAACCAGTTCAGAGCCTTGCTTTATCATAATCGTTTGACCAAAGTCAGAAAGTGGTAGCCGCAACATACTGACACCAGGAACCTAGGCCAATAGCATATAAATTTACAAAGGATTTAAGACGGACTCCCACCAGGAAACTGAGTAATTTTGATTTTCAGTAAACAAAAACCTTGCACTAGAATAATTGCCAACGAGGCAACCGAGCTAAGAAGCGAGGATGACTCGGCGGCAGAATTATAACGCAGCGCAATGTAGGCAAAAACTCTCAAATTCTGCGTAACCCTCTAAAATTTGCATTTTTGACTATATTTGGGTGTAAGTAAGACCCCATATTTGGGTAGTGACGTCATGGTCTTGTATTTACAACTCGTGGTCCGAAATTGGGTGATTCAGTGTGCAGCTGTTCGTTGTCTGGTCAAGAGGACCTAACAGGTGAGCAAGCTTTAATAGATTTCTAGTTTGAAACGGCAATTAGTGCTCTGGTTTGCTTTATAAATTGCGTTTAAAGCAACAGCTTTACAAAAATTGGGTTTTAGGCTCAAACTTTTGTCAGAACCAGCTTGTTCTTTGCAGCTCGATTTACATTGAGGTAGCGTGTTCGCTTCTCGACTCAGAACCAGGGTTTTCAGTGTTCTCTTTTCCTTTATGAATTGAATTTTAAGCGGTAGTTGATCAAGGCATAGGGTTATATTCTCAAAACTTTTATCAGAACCAGCGTGTTCTTCGCCGGTCAATTTACATTGAGCCAGTCCTCACCTCCCGTGAGGAATGCAACGTATTTGCAGACCTTTTATTTTAGAATTCATTCGAGAGATTTTGTCAACCAGCATGTTTTTTTTCCGCTCGATTTACATTAAGACAGCCCAAACTCCGTGAGGAATGCAACGAATTTGCGGACCTTTTGTTCTGAAGACCATTTATACGAGAAAAAATAAGACGCGTCTTAAATAAGACGTGAACTTTCCGTATAAACGGCGCATTTCGTCTAAAATAAGACGCGTCAAGTCTTATTTTTTCTCGTATAAATGGCCCTATTGTGCCTTTCAAGAGACTCTTTGTCCTGTGACACTCGCTCATTAGATCTTTGTATTTTATTCAAGTTTATATTTTTATACCTCTGATACATTCCGTCCTATTCTTGCGCTTTTCACATTTTACTTTACACCAATTCTTACTCATATTACCACGCGAAACATTTTAACATTTCTTATCCTTGATGACGCTGTTGCTCGGGATTTAATTATTGTTTATAATATCAGCAGTCAAAGGCCTCATTTGAACTATCTTTTTCTTTCTAACGTTTATAGTTTTGATACAATTTAATTTTCCATGAAACATAAGTACTAATTAATATAACTTGCTCATGTATTTACCAACAAAGCTTCAAGCCATGTTGTTATTGCTTAAAAAGTGAAAGTCTACAATGTGCCAAAGTTGTTGTTTTTACAAGTTGGGTGCCATCCTTTTCTATAGTGGAATCCATTTTAAACCTCTAAAATTATGAAAAAAATATCGCGAAGATCTGAATAGGCACATTTCACAAAAGATAAACGAATTCGCCTCGTTGGCACTTGCCGGGAAGGTACCCCAAGTTTATAGAATATTGCATTCTTTTTTACATTTTTCAAGGGCTAAAGATGTAACTAGTCATCCGTAATAACACCAAAGACTATTTCTCAAGGGAGTCCGAGAAAATGAATGTCAAATTTTACAAGAATTTTGAAGACACAGGTAAAATTCTGAAAATTTCATGTGTAAGATGTAATTTTGTGAAATTTGACATCCATTATTCAGTGTTTGTTTTTTACCTTGCACAGTTTTGATAATGGCAACATTGGGAAAATAATTTGTCTCATGTAAGCCCAAGCCTAGTGTCGTACCACGCCTCATTAAACCGATTTTAATCCTTGTATTAAAAACAAGCAAAAGTAGCAGTGGAAAACCATCAAAGTATTGTCAGTAGCTCTGTCGTATTTTTGTTTTAATGCGGGTCTTGAATATTCGCTAAACAAATACTGTCGTTATATAATTACCTCGAGTGGCAGACAACCAAAGCTACGAAAAGAAACCGTATCTTCTGATTCTTCCTTTGAAAAAACTTGAAAGCAAACAATAATTTTTTTCTAAGACAAGCAGTGCTAACTTTTCGCTGGCGTTTTGTGCTTACACTCTTGAACTACAAAGCATACGTGAAGAGCGATGCGAAAAGTCTATCTATGATACTTCACAGCTGCTGCAATGTGAGTCGAAAGCTGAGCTTGTCAGTTCCCCCTTAAAACAAATAATTCCTGGCTGAACTTCCTAGTGAAACTATTGAAACATGGACGGTATTGCAACTTTGCACTTTTGGGTTGGTAAATCAAAAGGCAACTTATTCTACATTAAGCTTGAGAGAGATTCAACTGCGCAACGATCTAAAATCATCACGTGAATTTCAAGAAATCTAAAATAGATCGACTTGGAAAGTCGTATGAATTTCACAGTTATAAAGGCACGGAGATATTTTTCTAATACAAACAGCAAAACTAGCCAAAACAGTAAATAAAAAATCTCCTTAAGTTATGTCAGATCATCAGTCGAAAAGAAAGAGCGCTTTTAACTCCGAGTGATTTCAGCAGCCAATCAGATCGATTATGATTGTTTTAACAGCCAATCAACTGCTGCAGCCATTATTGGCAACAACAGGTAGGGTTCAGTGTCCACATTGTTCACTTTACATTTAATGTTTCTCACTGTTATTATGATTCTTTATGCTCAACAAATGCCAAAATTATGCTTTAAAAATAGCATCAATAAACGTGTCCTTTTGTACGATTTTTCTCACTTGATTGACTCATTGAGTAGGCGGCTGACACTGTTGTAGAACTGAATCTGCTGGCAGCCACGATATCAGCCATCTTTTTGCCGCTAATTTGTAGCGTGATTTGGAGATGTGATCTTAAAATATGGTGCAAGTCTTGCTGGTGTGTCATATGGAAATCCTGACGTTTTGGCAAAGTTTCTATAAAACACATTCAAAAAATGTTGTAATATTATTCCAGTATGATTCTTAATTGTTTTGGTTATCCTTATAATTGTAATCTTTCCAACGTGGGAACATCAATCTGGTGAGCATTTTGACATATAGATTGTTTTCCACCTGTTACCGATAACATGATATGTAAAACCCTTCCAGTTCTGAATTTAAAAAGGCAGCCTCTTCAAATTATTTTGGTTTTGCTCGCTTAGGGAGAAAAGTTCCTTTCAACAGGCGGTCTTGTATTGACTTGGTTTTCTAGAGCTGTAATTCACCTAGAAAAAACGCTAGAAGAAAGAAATGATTTGGTTACCAGTTTTTTGCTATTTTGCTGCTACAAGTTCTGCATTGGACGAGAATTCTAGATCTGCCTACTTTATCACCAGGAGAAATAAGCGCTTAGCAGGTCAAGTCGTGAAAAAATTGATTCTAGAAGTCTCATGCCTTGTAGCCAGGCATGTTTGAGGCACTCCTGGTGTACCTCTACTAACTTCCAGGAGTTCTCTAGTAAGGAAAGTAAAGGCAGCTAACTGAACAAGCACGAGTTCTCTGCACTAGAATACGTTTACAATGGTCCTTAATTTAAGGTAGGAAAAAAAATGTTCTTTCCAATCTAACCTGACGATTAGTTTTTCATTGTCTAGTAGGAGAGATACAACGGCAACCTCTGTTATTGTTTTCAATATTGTTATTCGAAAATACAATTCGAGTGACTCTGTGAATATTAAACTCTCCTGGGTACTGATTCAAAAAAAGCAACCTTTTAAATTACCGATAAGCGATTTCCCGAAACTATACCCGGCAACGTTATAAGCACCTCTATGTTGTGCATCATATTTGCTCGACTTGCTTGCTGTTGCTGCTTATCTCAAAAGTTTTGAAAGGACTTCGACTACGACAGCACTACTCTAGTTGATTGCTTGTTTTCACGCGACGATTTTGATTGTTCTGTCATTCACACATGGGACAACAATAAAAGCAAAGCTGTGATTGGAGGAGTCACCATACCGCAAAGGTGGCGCGAACACTATCCAGAAAATGGGAGCTGAATTCTAATTGGGTAATCGCAGGAAAGGAATGTGGTTCCATTTTCAGCAGCCGTTAGTGGTGAGGAACGTTGCGTGACGACACTAAAAACGGCTGTGTAGCAGACTACCTTTATCGTGGAACAAACGTAAGATCATTAAATTTTAACGTAATCCAGTCTCCGAGGGCATCGTCCAAAGGGAAACGGCTGGAGCTCACCCTTTAGGCTTGGCTGTGTTACAATATTTTGCAAAGATCAAAAATTGAGTAGATAGTTTCCTTTTGTGATAACTGCACGAAATGATGTGAATATTATGGAATTTGACGCGCTGAGGGCCAATGACGTCATTTATGATGACAACCACGTTGGCCGTCATTTTGGATGTCACTGAAAATTCAGATTTATTGCAATGGAGTAAACGCTACCCATCTTCATTTGAACAACTCCCCCCCCCCCCCCCCCCCCGCCACTAAATCTGACAACTAGACTAGGTCTCTTCCTTTCGCCAGCCATTTTCACTTACTCTCTGAAAAGCGAGTTTTTCTCCTAGACGGTTTTGTTTCAACTGTAGCCGTTTTAGAGAATGTTGACTTTATGATTATTTTAAGATCAAAAATTTTTGTAATTACCTCCTAAATAAGAAGCGCCTCCCAAACGAAAGCGTCATTTGCTGCGTAAGTAACATGAACAATTCAATTTAACTTGTTT
This sequence comes from Porites divaricata, assembly GCA_038088405.1. Classification (NCBI taxonomy): domain Eukaryota; kingdom Metazoa; phylum Cnidaria; class Anthozoa; order Scleractinia; family Poritidae; genus Porites; species Porites divaricata. The sequence goes on from JBBMOI010000001.1 coordinate 43,045,732, forward strand.
AAAACATCAAAACAGCGCTCACTGTATGTAAGACGGACTAAAGATGAAAGAATGTTCCTTTACTTTAGAGTGGATTTGCAACACGTCGCCCTTTACTTTCACTTTCGTTTGGCCTACAATTCTCGATCTCAGTTGTTATTTTACGCTAAATAGTGAGTTATATTTATCAGTGTTTTTAAGTTAATTTTCGGTGGACTGTCAAGTTCTCGTCTAAGCGAAGACATATATAACTGAAGCTACCAGTTCCACTCGGTAGAGATATCGTGCAGATATTTCTGTTGCTTGCTTTTCAAAGTAACTAAATGAGTATTCTGTTAACTCTCTCAACCTAGATATTGACGAATGTGATGAAAAAAGTCACGAGTGTAGCAAGAACGCAGATTGTGTAAACACGAAGGGATCTTGCAGATGCAAATGCACGACTGGTTTCCAAGGAGATGGATACAACTGCACAGGTATTCCAGCATTTCTTTTCTGTTGTTAGTTGACTTCAGGCAGATTAGCATTGCACTGACGACTTGTAAATGCGTCTATCTCTCCTTTATTTGTTTGATTATTGTATAAAATTTTGTTTCTAAGCCCTGGCCTGACAGTCAAATCTCTCTCAAGGAACACCTCCTTAAAGCGAACACTTACAGAGTTGATTCCTGCGGGCGGGAAAGACTGGCATTGAGATTCGAAAAAAAAAAATGAATATGGTTCAACATGAAAGCATAACTATGATAAAAGTACTGAACTGCAAGGCTGGCACTACTGTAAGAAGGTATCGGCTGTTTTATTCTGTGTTGTATGCATAATGTTCAATGTTTTTCGTGTCCGGTGCTATTTGGTCTGTGATGATGAGTGACCAGTATCCAGAGAAAAGATCGGAGAGTGCGGATCTTTGGTGACTGTGCCTTTCCACATTCTGGCCCTTTTTTCAAACAAACTTTCTCTGGCGATATATTGTTCAAATGTAAAAGCTTTTACAAACAAAAGTTAAATAAATACCGTTTTCATCTAGCGTGATTAGCGTTGTGTAAAGCCCTTGACAATAATTTTTGGCGCTTCAAAATTAATGTTTATTTATTGCTATTTATTATAACCCGAAGTTGACGGTAGTTTGTCTTTGGTTGAAAAGGAAAAGAGGGAGGGGATATTGGACTCAAAAAAGGAGAGAAGTCATCTTCCTTAATAGAGGATAATGGTACTGGAGATGCGTGGGGTTGAAAGGATTCACAGTGTTACAAAATTATCCTAGATATAGATGAATGTGAAAAAAAGAGATGTGGAACGAACGCAAATTATACAAATACAGAAGGATCTTTCAGATGTACCTGCAATATTGGTTACTATGGAGACGGATACAACTGCACAGGTATGCCAGTGTTTTATTCCGTTTTCTCGACAGGGGCCTTATAAAGTCTCACATTCCCCAGATCAAACGATTGTGGAAGAGGCTCAATGCCTTGATTACTACAATTATTTTCCCACAAACTTTGATAAGCCTCCTTATCAGGTTTCATCTATAACACAAATAATGCTGAAGTGTGAAGGTCGGTTTTAAGAAAACATTACATTACCTTATCACAATCATTCTTCACTCGTCAAGAAAATATACGTTCGTTGAGTCTATGTGAGCTTGAAATGCAGGAAAAAACATCAGATACTTAAAAGCGAGTTAAAGAAGCAACAGGTGAGATAAAAAAAAAAAGCATTTTATTTAATTCTTCCGCGAAAACAAATTAGTCCCTTAAAAACCATCGAATTGTTTAGAGGAGTCTAATAGTCACTCAAGTATATTGCATTCAGAGGGAAACTGACGTTTACTTTGAATTTTCCGACAGTGATAGTAGGTCTTAAAAGGTTAAACAAGATTTTATAAACAAAAAAAATCATGCCTATATAGTTTTCTATTGTTCGTATAAAAATTTTAAAATTTTCCAGTGAAGGAAACGCTGGTTAGAGGTGTCTGATAGCATCATGGGTAACACAAATTTATGCGAAAACTTCATAATTACTATCAAGGGGAGCGTTATAGCCATTTTTTTTAAAATACCGTGTTGCATATTTTTTTCCCATAGAATGTTACACTATATTTGACTTTGAAGACCATGATTTGTCAAATTGGACTTTGAATGGCACTGCATTCAATAATCAGCCAACGTACGGCAATAACACATTAAAAAGGGCGGATAGGTCTTGGAGCAACTACAAAGGGGATTGGTGGATTGGTACCTTCGAGAATCGGTCCAGTCCCTCTGAACCATTTGGGGGACAACAAGACGATAATCCCCAAGGCTCAATGACGTCAGCCAGTTTTCAGATTACTGGAAAGTTCCTCACTTTCCTGATTGGAGCAGGCTGCGGTAAGACAGTTCCAAACATTCGTGCTGAGCTTATTGTTGATGGTGTAGTGGTTTGCAAGGAGACACCGGCGACGTGTGATGAAGCTATGAAGGAGAAAAACTGGAATGTAACAGGTTACGCTGGTAAACATGCTCAGTTGCGTTTGATTGACCATCACTCAGGCGGCTGGGGTCACATCAATTTTGATCACTTTCCAATCCCCCACCACATAAGCTTTTCGATTTAATTTTGCAGTTAGTTAGAATTTACAGTTCTCTTCGTTAATTTTTCTCTATCATTATATCCATTTTTTTAGTGCTTTTAGAGTTTGATGTTTTGAATTAGCTCGGTGGTATTTTCCTAAACATTCAAACGGTATTGACCGACTTTATTCTCCTTTGAAAAAACATTTGCAATGGGAATCATTCCTCTCCCCGGACTAAATTACAAACTCAAAACGAAAGGAGGTTACCGGGCAACAGTCGGGTGCAATGACCTTCTACTCGACAACGTTTCGCAGGCCTAAAACGCAGTCAGTACATAAATGAACACAAAGTCTTTAAATTTTTGCCGTATGAATAATTAGTTACCTTAGTAGGATAGTTTCGGCATCCTGAGAGACCTAAAACGTGATCAGCGAACAAACAAACAAACACAAGAAATGCTAAAGGAAAGCTTTTCGCTAAATTATAGAGAAAAAGAATAATTTTGATACAACCTCTTATAATTGCTGCTTCAGTTATGAAAAATTAATTATGCTTTCATCTGTCTCTCGGTGTCTGGATACAACCATAGTATCCTTAAATTTCGCGCTTTTTTGGGGTTAACCCTTTAAAGCTTAAGTTTCAAGCTAATTTTCATGACCGATGTAAGTAATTATTGTCAAGAATGAAAAATAGAACTTTTTAAAACTTCTCTTGATACATAAAATATCAAGAAATTTAGGGAGCACCTTTCTTAGCAACTTTCTTATCACTGTTTGTAAGAAAAGACTCGATCCTATTCCCATATTGTGGACCAGGATTCGTAGGCACGTCTGAGTAGATAGTAATGTCCGGCCACTAGTAACGTAGTTTGGCCATGCTTCGACCATTTCGAAAAACCCACACGAGATCTTCGAAATCCGTGCTTTGCCAAAGAGACTCTTATGAGATTACCAAGTTGAATGATAACTTTTCGCTCAGAGCACAATGATGGAGGAGTCTGGTTTTCCGTAAACGACCGTGCAGTGATCTTAGTGAGCTGTTGGTGCAGGTCAGAACACAGGCAGCCCAAGTGCACTATGTGTGGATTCGGGCTTCAGAGGTCATTGGTCGAATTTGGTCGGAATATACTAGAATTCACTGAGAATTATTAGTGTATTATCTGATGTTAAATAAATGTAAAAATCTTAAAGATATGAAGTCTTCTTGTTTGTCTGTTTGTACTAGTAGCCTTTATTACATGTCGTTCGCGGCCTTACTGTTCGAATTCTATCACATGTATTCGAATCTACAACGCTAAGAAAAAAAAAATCATGATCACGCGAAATATTGATTCAAAAAGCTCCCTTACCTTTAGTTCATAGCCACTCTGTGTCCCACAGCCGGTTTAAACGCCGTTTTGTCGACTTTCTTTCCATCTAGTACTGAACACTATAAAAGAAGGGAAGGCTGGAGACCTTCCAGCCGACACTCGCCACGCGAAGGCCAATAAATTCCAAACAAAGCGATCGATCTTCCTAAAATTCCCACCAGCCAGACCGAAGAGCGTATATCTACCCGTTCGACGAGCGCCAGTTTCTAAATTCGGCTGCATGAGCCCAAGGAGCGCTGCATTTCGCATCGATTTCGCTTCGCCATGATGCGCAATCTGACTGTTATCCTACAAGGTTTCATGTGTCATACACGCGTGAACTATTTCTGGTCAAATTAAACGCACCGGCTCCCCCGACGGTGTCAGTTTCCCAGAGGGCAAAAGTAACGACCCTCCCCCCGCAAGAGTGATACCATGACGTTTTGTCATTGCTTAAGCTCCCTATTGTTGTGATCCAGAAATTTTGCTACCATGGTAACGTGTCGTCACACTTCTCCTCTCTATAAACTCCAAAATAAATTGACTACAGTGTCTTATTACCGCACTAGTTTAAATTTTCCTTCGCTTTCTTTCGTAACACCTTCTCGAATGGGCTCCTGCCTTTGGACAGAGTCTAGGTAAGTAATAACTCTGGACTCCTTATTATAAGTTGATAATAGAGTGGAAACGTATTAAACACAATTTTTCATGAAGTTTAGCAAACTCTCCAATAAGAGCTCAACGCGTTTTCATTTGAGATAAAACACCGCTCGCTGTTTCGACGACGGTAACGAGAACGCCAGAAAAGCAACTCTGCATGCACTTACACCACACTTTTTTGTAAATTTCTTTGCCGTCAATGCATCCCTGGGAGTTCGAAGTAAAATTGCCTAATTTCGCGTTTTGGGGAGGGCGTAAAGGCAGACGACCACGAAGTTTCCTTTGTCTTTCTGGACTTGAATATGGCTCTTACGAGTTTAACGACGGGAGAGTTCGCCTATGTTTGACCAAGACATTCAATAATGTTTTCGCTGCCGTCGGGAGCTGACATGCTAATAGGATTTAGTTCAACAAATATTCAGATGCCTGTCTCCCGGTCTTGTGGTGGAATGAAAAAAGAGAAACCGGAAAATTCTCAAGGAATTTTACACAAATGTACACCAGCCGCAGTTGAATGCGAGCAGTGGCTACATCCTTAATATATAACAAGTAAATTTCCAAAACAGAGAGAAAAGGAGATAAAAATTTTTGAATAAGTTAACCATAAAAGTTTATTTTAGTTACAAACAGCATAATGAGATAAAGCTTTAGAATGTATATATCAAGAATGCTTATAGGGGGTGATAAAATTAACGGTAAAGCTATCGATTGATTGTAAATATTTAGTACGAAAGTACTAATTGAGGACACCTAATACATTCCACGTCTCCTTGACTGAAGGGCACTTAAGGTGTTCATCCGAGTCATGAGAAGGTCTGGCCGTTTGCAGGGCAAAGGCAATACTTTCACCCAGTTATTTTAAGACTCTCAGTATTGCTCCGGCGGCTGTGCAGTCAAGTGCTCTACTCAGTTAGCTAATGGCCGGCTACCAAAGTACTCAGTGAAAAGATATTGTGTGAGATCTGTATGACTGCGATGTGTATTAAGAGGAAGGCATGCGTTATTGGAGATTAAGCCGAATTCCATGCTGCCAAATATAATAAATAAGGTTGGATAGGTGCCCTTTATTTGTGGTTAAGCGTAGAGTGGTACAGAATGTGATATAGTATAGCAATAACGCCAATTTAAAAAATGTTTTACTTGTTTGCGACATGGTATCTCGACGAGAGCTTTTCATGAATAAGCAGCCTTAGATGTATTTGACATTTTTTGTGTTCTAAGGAGATGTAGCCGGTCCAGGCAGGTATATGGTGCAATATACTTTCAAATCAATTTGGTGATCTAACGTTTTTCTGACGCTTAAGATTTCTTTACATGGCAATCTTTATTTCTGAATACATGAGTCTCTGAAAATGCATTCTGCTGTATTTTCTCTCCATTTTGGTTCATTCCATTGCCATTGGGCCTGAGAAAAAAAAATCGTTGGGAAGAAAGTACGTACTACTTTGCCAAGCAGACGCAAAACAAAAGTGTTGTAAAGTATCTGTTACAGGAAAAAAATCATTTTTTCAATATTTTCAAGACGTCTGGTTGATTATTACGTAGATCCGCTCCTAAACATCACTACTAAGTACATAATTATGGCTTTACGTGGGTTCGGCAAATTTTGCATATGAAAGAATCATGCAGGTCTTGGAGGCTGCCTGCTATGGCGTACATTTGCGGACAAAAATAGCTGAAAATACGTTTGTAGCTTCAGTTAAGCTGCACTTCATTCTTACAATTTTGGATCTGAACATCACTATCTGTGATAATTTAACATTCTGCAAAGAAAACTAACAAGCTGGGCCCAGCGTGATACAGCATTGCAGAAAAACATTACACCCACGGACTAAAGAAAATCGCTTAGTTATTCAGATCCAGAAGGCGCTTTGGAGAAAATTGGAACCCTTATTCAGCCGTAATAAAAAAGCTTTACGCTTCAAAAGAGCTTCCAAAATGCGCTTGCATCAGACGGCAAATCCTGCCGACCAGAAACAATAACTACAGTAAATCAATATATGTGTCATGACCTCTCAGTGTGAAACATGCGGCTAAAATCACATTTGCTCAGTGAAAATGTAGAACCTTCCAGAGCATAATCTACCTAGCAGAGAAAATAATCTTTATTGGAATAAGCAGCATTTTAGCATGAGGTAAAAGTCGTGCAGGCCTACCACACCCTTTTTATCGTTACTCGGTTCCTGTGTATTTTTACTTCCACTTCCTTTCGAATTCAAATTTTGGTTTTTCGAATTCGAATTTGTGACGTGACTTTAAGTTAGAATTAAACGTTTCTTTTGGAATTTTGTGGAAGATTATGGTTGCATTGTTGACGATTAAGTGGATTATTAGAGTGGAGAAGGTGAATTGAAGTTCAAATCATGTAATTTGCATTTTAGTTGGAATGGTGATTTGAACTTCAACATCCGCGATGTCGAGTTTTCCCTTGATAGTTTCAACTTGTTCAAAGTAACTTCAATTTGGAATGATGCTATTTCGACTGCGTTCATTGCGATTTCAAATTCATATGTCGAGATTTCGACATGGATAGTCTAATTTTTTATCTTCAAATTGTATTTTATTTTTAATTATTTTTGTCCGCAAATGTACGCCATAGCTTTGCTGCGAAAATGAGAATTCATAACTCGAGGAACTCCTAAAATGAAAGTAACACATCTTAATGCTTATTCCAATTTTTTTTTTTTTTTTTTTAAGTTTCAGAACCCGCAGTTCAAGCTCTGTATGATGTCCCTGGCACTTTTTACAATTTGTCTTATATCCCAGATGCATGGAAGTGAGGCTGTTGGTGGGCTATGCAAAACTTCAGAGGGATCGATCTCTGGTAAAGCACTCAAGGGTCACACCTTCAGAGAATTTGCAGTAAGGGGAATTGTTGATTGCCAAAACACCTGTGAAAGAGACCCTAGGTGTGCAAGTTACAATTTTTACATTCCGGGAAACGTATGCGAGCTTAACAGCCATACTAAGGAGGAAAAACCCGACCATTTTGTAACGGATGAACAGAGATTCTACATGAAACGTGAAGGTATGAACTGTGTAAAACGCTGTACACCAAACACTCTCTCAATTGAATGTTACTGATTTGAAAATTGTAAAATCGACGCTGTTCAAAAGAGTCTTTATTCCTCAAATTTCCTTATTAGTTTGTCACTGTCACTGCTGTCAGGGCTAAACTTGAGTGCAACACTGAGCCAAGTTACCCGAGGTTTTGGGAGATACGTATTTCTAGCTGTGGTAGTTCCAAAATGAAACGAGAAGTGGTATACATGCATGCTATCAGAAGAACATCAAAAGAAATTCGTCCTTGTATTTTGCAGATCATACTTGATTAAGAAACATTGAAATGCATTTTCCTTAAGCTGTCTGATTTTTATCATTAGATGAAGATGAGTGTTTGAAGACGCCATCAGTCTGTGACGTCAACGCAAACTGCAATAACACGCTTGGCTCCTACCTTTGTTCTTGTAAAGAAGGTTTTATGGGGGACGGTAAAACCTGTCAAGGTAAATGAAAATGATGATCAGGAAAACACTTATTGAACGAAAACGTTAGTGAAAAATATGAACATTTTATTACCATTATTTGAAATGTTTGCTGAGTTTGCAGCAACAGTATATCACCTTCTTGTTCTCTGTTGTTTTGTCTTCAACAAATTAAATTGGCCAATATCTAGGCTAGTTCGACTACGTTTGTCGCGAGCTGCTCACTCAGTTTCAACCCATCTTTGTGTCGTTTACAAGTCGCCTTTTTTGCTGCCATTATGTCGCTGTTTCAAGGCCATTTCGCTTCAGAGTCGAAATTTAGCCAAACAGGGCCTGACGAAAGTGGTCACAACAAGGGTGGGGCTATACAAAACACAACAATTGAAAGAAATAATTCAGTAAAAATTATATTCTCAATAAATCAAAGCATTCTATTTACTATTTTGCGAATATAAACTAGTGTGAGACAGGGAATAAGCATCACTGCGACACCAATTAATGCTTACTGTAACAACAATAAAGACTCTTACATTTGTATACAGCTATTTCGAGAAAGGTTGTCGGAAAAAATGTGCACGCGACAATCCCGAAAGGTAATATGGGATATGATCAATACACTGTTCCTGACGACTGTAGCTGTCGAAACTACTTTGTTGCTTCCCTTTAGCACTAGAAAACACATTTCCTGGCCTTTCGTGCCAATTCTTTCAAATTTCTTTGAAGAACGGAGAACTCAAAACCACCCACAATGCCTTTTGGGATTGTCGCGTGCACTTTTTCCGACAACCTTTCTCGAAATAGCTGTATACAAACCAGGATACACCAGAAACGCCGTTAACTGCACAGGTAAAATAAGGAAGTGAAAACCCATAGCACTGAATAACCTGATACAAAAGCATTTCTATTCAAAAAATTATTTCGAGTTCCATTAATTAAGGCGTATGTTACATCTTTAGGGGTTCTTTAAAATAGTTCCAATATGATAAAATGTGATAGGCCGCTTGTGGAGTAGGCTCATTTTTTTCATATGACTACTATCAATTTCATTTTAATTTTCGTTTAAGGACAACTCTTTTATTAGAAAATGAAAATTGTCGTACCTTAGGCATTCTTAAAAACATTGATGCACCTTAGATTATTGACGAATGCGATGAAAAAAGTGCACGAGTGTAGCAAGAACGCAGATTGTAAAAACACAAAGAGATCTTACAAGTGCAAATGCAAGATTGGTTTCTATGGAGACGGATACAACTGCACAGGAATCCTAGTGCTTTTTTGGGTCCTTAGTTGTTGTAAACAGTTTAGAAAAGATCCATGCAGTGAACATCAATGAACTGCGAAAGATCACCCTCTTAGGAACGGCACGTATACTAAGAAGATTTCTATCCATCCAGTAAAATACCTCTCTAGCATCTCAGGACCAAGGAATGGAGCAGGTTCTAAGAGGGTGCAAGAAGCAAAATATAGCACTAGGAACAACAACAACTACAATAATATGTAATGGTAACAGGACTGAGTGGAGTCCAATTCGGTCTGTAATCATACGAGTGATTAACAAAATCGAACGACCGCGTAGCGGGAGTCCGATTTGTTTAATCACGAGTATGATTACCAACCGAATTAGACAACACGAAGTTCTGTTACCAATTAATCATAACTTTAACAAAATTTGTAATATAATAGGCTATTTTTTAAATCAAAACACAAGAAATTCGAAATTTTGTTTTGCCAGCAGTGAAAAAAAAAAGCCATTTAAGCGCGCGCGTGATGGCGCGTACTGTCCAATTACTTAGGCATGACGCGTACTGTCCTATTAAACTGTCCAATTAAGGCTGAAATCAGGGCAGTTGATAGCCAATCAGATTTGACAATTTTTTTATAGTTATGATTATAATAATAATAATAATAATAATAATAATAGTAATAATAATAATAATATAGCGCCAGATAGTTGTTGAAAACGGTTGGAAACATCCCAGCGGTTCAACTGCATGCCATTCTATACTTGTCAAGAGAGAAGGGAGGTAGAGGTCTGCGTTCGATCGAGGAGGAGTACAAAGTGACAAAGATAAAGGCGGCGGTGAAGTTATATGGAAATCGTGACCCACCGATGGCGATGGTTCGTGAGTTTGAAGAGAGAGCTGAAGAGTTAGGTCATAGCTCGTTAGTTAAAGAGGCGGCACAGTATGCGGAGGAGATGGGCCTTCAGTTGCAGCTAGAGTAACCAAATCTAACTTGCATAAAGCATGATAGTGGAGAGGTGATAACAGCAGAGAAACTGAAAGCGGAGCTGAGGAGGTATCTGGAACAGAACGGAAAGGGGAAGCAGTGCATGAACAGAACTGGCAGGGGAAACTAATCTCCGCGACAAGTGAAGACGAGAGCCTTAACTTCGATGGTTGTTTCTGGTGGCTAAGCGGTTGGAAACAATGCCCAACACATGCAGTGGCGGGAAATTGTGAGTTCTACGAACAGTTTTAACCTACGAGGCTGTATGTACGAGGCTGTATGCCTGCCAGAAAACGCACACGGATATGACAGGTGAGGTGATGAGCAGGCTATGTAATAAGGCCCCTGAAAGGGGCATGTCCTGGCTGGTTGTACAACCCTTGCATAGAACAAGTACGTTACCCAACCAACATAACGCAGCCCTGAAGATACTTTTCCTCGAGATTCTGCAGCACCTAGGCCTTGTATACTTAGTACCACCTTGGTACTCGCCACTGAAACCGAAGCCAGTGTACGAGGCCAACAATGCGGAAGCATTCTGGGATGTCCCTCTATTAGAGCCAACAGAGTAGATGCTCGCATTATCAACCATGAGTCAAAGCGAGTCATCACGCTGGAGATGAGCTGTCCATGGGTTACAAACCGGGAGAAAAAGGAGGAGGAGAAAACCACAAAATACGGACCGCACCGTTGGGAATTGAAGCAGAATTACCAAGGATATGAAGTGGACCAATATAATATCATAATGGACGTACTAGGGGGATGGTGCCGAGACTTAGAAGTCAAGCTGAAGGAGGTGGTTAGAAGTTAGAGTAAGGGAGTTCTTCATAACATGCAGAAGGCTGTACTTTCGGGAACAATAAACATCGGTCCGATGTTTAAAAGTTGCAACATGAACAATGAATATTGCATTCGAACGTATTAACTCTTCCTTCAAAATCTTTTGGACTTTTAAAGTTATGAGGTGATCGTCGATGAATTTTTACGCCGAATAAGTAATACGTTTTTGAGAGAATTAGGTGCTAATTTTTATGTGTATTTTTAAATTTTAAATTTATATTTTTATGCGAAGTTTTCACTATAGTCAACGGACTACGTTCACACGCTCCGTCATACCATTTTAATTATATATAGCATACAAAACTTTTAACTGCTGCCTAATATTAGTAATAATAATTAATCAAAGAGTCGGTGTCCAGAAGAAAAAGGTAGAAGAGTGGATTCTAAATCCAGCGTGCGAATGGAAGTGGAATTAAAGCTCAGTTATAAGCGAGGTATTATTTCTCTGGCCAGAAATTTTATGCTAGTCTACCATTGATCAATTTGCTTAGGAAAGAGAGGGAGAGAATTAGACTTAAAAGAAAGGTCGGCTTATTTAGAGATATAAGTGGTTTTAAGAATTCACTTTATTACAACATTATTCTAGATATCGACGAATGTCAAGAAGAACTGAGATGCGGAAAGAACGCAACTTGTACGAACACTGAAGGATCTTTCAGATGCACCTGCAATATTGGTTACTATGGAGATGGATACAACTGCACAGGTATACCACTGTTAGTGTTAACTTCCCAAGATGAAGCGATTGGAAGAGAGGGCAAAAAACAGCAATGATTGATCACCATCAGAAAAACAGTCTGAAATATGATGTTTACCAGTTTGAGGTTGCTAATAGCTCCTGGTAAAACTTTTGCTTCCAAGCAAGGGATGCTCTTAAAATTCGGCTAAAAAGTGTCAACAGTAACTGGTGCGCTAGATGAAGAACTTTCTTTTTCTAGTGGACGTTAAAAAAACAGTGCATTGAACACCAACGAATCTTCTATAATCTGAGGCGTTGGATGCTTAGACGGTTATGATCGTAAATCATATAAATCGTAAACTTTTAAACAAGACATTATATAAGAAAGGACTGGCATGTTTTTTAGAAGAGTTAAGGAAAACTCTTTAACAACTGCCTTTGCCAACATAGTGTCTCATCGCTCGCAGAAATGTTGATCAGTCTGATATTTTTCTAACGAGGTAAATACTGGTTTGGCTGCTTCTTCAGGTTTAATTCTTCTCGATCCTTATAATAATTATGCTTATGACAATTTCGCTATTAAAACGGTCTCCTATGGCGTCTCTTTTTTACGAAAAAATTGATTGTCTCATGGTCACAGTCATCTCACCCTCTGATCTTAAATATCTTTTGTTCTCCCACTAGAGTGTTACGCAATATTTGACTTTGAAGACCATGATTTGTCAAACTGGACTTTAAATGGCACTGCATTCAATAATCAGCCAACATACGGCAATAACACATTAGCAAGGCCGGGTAGGTCTTGGAGCAACCACAAAGGGGATTGGTGGATTGGTACCTTCGAGAATCGGCCCAGTCCCTCTGAACCGTTTGGGGGAGATCAAGGCGATAATCCCCAAGGCTCAATGACGTCACCTAGTTTTCAGATTACTGGAAAGTTCCTCACGTTCCTGATTGGAGCAGGCTGCGGAGATAATGCAGTTCGTGCTGAGCTTATTGTTGATGGTGTAGTGGTTTGCAAGGAGACACCGGCGGCGTGTGATGCAGCTATGAAGGAGAAAAACTGGAATGTAACAGGTTACGCTGGTAAACATGCTCAGTTGCGTTTGATTGACCATCACTCAGGCGGCTGGGGTCACATCAATTTTGATCACTTAAAAGCTTGCCATAAACTTATTTCAGATACGGATCCTTGAGTGGTGTTTATTTTGAGCAGTTCCGTACATGAAAAAAAGGACTAAGGACTTGTAAGGCTAGAAGCGGTTTTTTTGGAATCATTTACAGAATTTACAGCTCTCTTTGTTTGTCTTCTGTGATCAATGAAATCGTCTCTACTTTTATTTTATTCATATTTTATGTAGGGATTTCGGTGAACAATCCGTGTAGTAGAGTTCGGTTGTTTTGAATTCGTTCTGCGGTTTTTGCCAAACGTTAAAACGAAAGTAACTTTATTCGCTCTTGAAAACTCAATTCAATGGGAGTCATTCCTCCCCCCGAATCAAATCACAAACTCAAAACTAAATATAAAGGTAAGCTGCAACAGCGGGGTGTAAGAAGCTTGTTCTTAAAAATGGTGTACGATTGCGTTTGGTTGACCATTACTCAGACGGCTGGGGTCACATCAATTTTGATCACTTACAAGCTTGCCATAAACTTATTTCAGACACGGATTCTTGAGTTATATCTTGGTTAAGTATTCAACTTGAGCAGTTATGTAAGATGAAAAACATAGTAGAAACCACTAGTAAATTTCTGATCCTCATTTCCAATCCCCCACTACATAAGCTTTTCGATTTAATTTTGCAGTTAGTTAGAATTTACAGTTCTCTTCGTTAATTTTTCTCTATCATTATATCCATTTTTTTAGTGCTTTTAGAGTTTGATGTTTTGAATTAGCTCGGTGGTATTTTCCTAAACATTCAAACGGTATTGACCGACTTTATTCTCCTTTGAAAAAACATTTGCAATGGGAATCATTCCTCTCCCCGGACTAAATTACAAACTCAAAACGAAAGGAGGTTTAACGGGCAACAGTCGGGTGCAATGACCTTCTACTCGACAACGTTTCGCAGGCCTAAAACGCAGTCAGTACATAAATGAACACAAGAAAGCCTTAAAGTTAAGCTTAAACGCGAAATTCAACGCACATTTTGCAAAGACGGAATAATTATCACACAAAGTCTTTAAATTTTTGCCGTATGAATAATTAGTTACCTTAGTAGGATAGTTTCGGCATCCTGAGAGACCTAAAACGTGATCAGCGAACAAACAAACAAACACAAGAAATGCTAAAGGAAAGCTTTTCGCTAAATTATAGAGAAAAAGAATAATTTTGATACAACCTCTTATAATTGCTGCTTCAGTTATGAAAAATTAATTATGCTTTCATCTGTCTCTCGGTGTCTGGATACAACCATAGTATCCTTAAATTTCGCGCTTTTTTGGGGTTAACCCTTTAAAGCTTAAGTTTCAAGCTAATTTTCATGACCGATGTAAGTAATTATTGTCAAGAATGAAAAATAGAACTTTCTAAAACTTCTCTTGATACATAAAATATCAAGAAATTTAGGGAGCACCTTTCTTAGCAACTTTCTTATCACTGTTTGTAAGAAAAGACTCGATCCTTTTCCCATATTGTGGACCAGGATTCGTAGGCACGTCTGAGTAGATAGTAATGTCCGGCCACTAGTAACGTAGTTTGGCCATGCTTCGACCATTTCGAAAAACCCACACGAGATCTCCGAAATCCGTGCTTTGCCAAAGAGACTCTTATGAGATTACCAAGTTGAATGATAACTTTTCGCTCAGAGCACAATGATGGAGGAGTCTGGTTTTCCGAACACAGGCAGCCCAAGTGCACTATGTGTGGGTTCGGGCTTCAGAGGTCATTGGTCGAATTTGGTCGGAATATACTAGAATTCACTGAGAATTATTAGTGTATTATCTGATGTTAAATAAATGTAAAAATCTTAAAGATATGAAGTCTTCTTGTTTGTCTGTTTGTACTAGTAGCCTTTATTACATGTCGTTCGCGGCCTTACTGTTCGAATTCTATCACATGTATTCGAATCTACAACGCTAAGAAAAAAAAATGATGATCACGCGAAATATTGATTCAAAAAGCTCCCTTACCTTTAGTTCATAGCCACTCTGTGTCCCACAGCCGGTTTAAACGCCGTTTGTCGACTTTCTTTCCATCGAGTACTGAACACTATAAAAGAAGGGAAGGCTGGAGACCTTCCAGCCGACGCTCGCCACGCGAAGGCCAATAAATTCCAAACAAAGCGATCGATCTTCCTAAAATTCCCACCAGCCAGACCGAAGAGCGTATATCTACCCGTTCGACGAGCGACAGTTTCTAAATTCGGCTGCATGAGCCCAAGGAGCGCTGCATTTCGCATCGATTTCGCTTCGCCATGATGCGCAATCTGACTGTTATCCTACAAGGTTTCATGTGTCATACACGCGTGAACTATTTCCGGTCAAATTAAACGCACCGGCTCCCCCGACGGTGTCAGTTTCCCATAGGGCAAAAGTAACGACCCTCCCCCCGCAAGAGTGATACCATGACGTTTTGTCATTGCTTAAGCTCCCTATTGTTGTGATCCAGAAATTTTGCTCCCATGGTAACGTGTCGTCACACTTCTCCTCTCTATAAACTCCAAAATAAATTGACTACAGTGTCTTTACCGCACTAGTTTAAATTTTCCTTCGCTTTCTTTCGTAACACCTTCTCGAATGGGCTCCTGCCTTTGGACAGAGTCTAGGTAAGTAATAACTCTGGGCTCCTTATTATAAGTTGATAATAGAGTGGAAACGTAACACAATTTTTCATGAAGTTTAGCAAACTCCCCAATAAGAGCTCAACGCGTTTTCATTTGAGATAAAACACCGCTCGCTGTTTCGACGACGGTAACGAGAACGCCAGAAAAGCATCTCTGCATGCACTTACACCACACTTTTTTGTAAATTTCTTTGCCGTCAATGCATCCCTGGGACTTCGAAGTAAAATTGCCTAATTTCGCGTTTTGGGGAGGTCGTAAAGGCAGACGACCACGAACTTTCCTTTGTCTTTCTGGACTTGAATATGGCTCTTAGGAGTTTAATGACGGGAGAATTCGCCTATGTTTGACCAAGACATTCAAGCTGAAGTTTAGAATTAAGGAAGCCACTTCTTAAATAATGTTTTCGCTGCCGTCGGGAGCTGACATGCTAATAGGATTTAGTTCAACAAATATTCAGATGCCTGTCTCCCGGTCTTGTGGTGGAATGAAAAAAGAGAAACCGGAAATTTCTCAAGGAATTTTACACAAATGTGCACCAGCCGCAGTTGAATGCGAGTAGTGGCTACATCCTTAATATATAACAAGTAAATTTCCAAAACTGAGAGAAAAGGAGATGAAAATTTTTGAATAAGTTAACTATAAAAGTTTATTTTAGTTACAAACAGCATAATGAGATAAAGCTTTAGAATGTATATATCAAGAATGCTTATAGGGGGTGATAAAATTAACGGTAAAGCTATCGATTGATTGTAAATATTTAGTACGAAAGTACTAATTGAGGACACCTAATACATTCCACGTCTCCTTGACTGAAGGGCACTTAAGGTGTTCATCCGAGTCATGAGAAGGTCTGACCGTTTGCAGGGCTTGAAAGGCAATACTTTCACCCAGTTATTTTAAGACTCTCAGTATTGCTCCGGCGGCTGTGCAGTCAAGTGCTCTATTCAGTTAGCTAATGGCCGGCTACCAAAGTACTCAGTGAAAAGGTATTGTGAGATCTGTATGACTGCGATGTGTATTAAGAGGATGGCATGCGTTATTGGAGATTAAGCCGAATTCCATGCTGCCAAATATAATAAATAAGGCTGGATAGGTGTCCTTTATTTGTGGTTAAGCGTAGAGCGGTACAGAATGTGATATAGTATATATAGCAATAACGCCAATTTAAAAAAATGTTTTACTTGTTTGCGACATGGTATCTCCACGAGAGCTTTTCATGAATAAGCAGCCTTAGATGTATTTGACATTTTTTGTGTTCTAAGGAGATGTAGCCGGTCCAGGCATGCAGGTATATGGTGCAATATATACTTTCAAATCAATTTGGTGATCTAACGTTTTTCTGACGCTTAAGATTTCTTTACATGGCAATCTTTATTTTTAAATATATGAGTCTCTGAAAATGCATTCTGCTGTATTTTCTCCCCATTTTGTTTCATTTCATTGGGCCTGAGAAAAAGAATCGTACTACTTCGCCAAGCAGACGCAAAACAAAAGTGTTGTAAAGTATCTGTTATAGGAAAAAAAAATCCTTTTTTCAATATTTCCAAGACGTCTGGTTGATTATTACGTAGATCCGCTCCTAAACATCATCTACTAAGTACATAATTGTGGCTTTACGTGGGTTTGGCAAATTTTGCATATGAAAGAATAAGAATCATGCAGGTCTTGGAGGCTGCCTGCTATGGCGTACATTTGCGGACAAAAATAACTTAAAATAAAATGCAATTTAAAGTTCAAAAATTAGACTATCCATGTCGAAATCTCGACATATGAATTTGAAATCGCAATGAACGCAGTCGAAATAGCATCATTCGAACTTGAAGTTACTTTGAACAAGTTGAAACTATATAAAGGGGAAACTCGACATCGCGGATCACCATTCCAACTAAAATGCAGTTTAAAGACTGTTAAGCTTATTCAAAAGCTATTACCAAGGGAGGAACTACGCGCCCTAGTCAAAAGACTCACACTATCTTTAGAAAAACACTAAGCTGGAGTTTACTGAGTCACAATTCAATTCTCCATAGTAAGTTGATGTAGTTTCAAGGTTAAGCTGCAGTTCATTCGTGGGAGGCTGAGGAGAAAGAAAAAGAAAGCTCACAATTTTGGAACAGTTACAAGTGGAATCGGTATCTGCCACGAATTTTATGAGCCACTGAGCATACTTCACGGGCGAAACGATGCAAGCCAGTATTGTGCCTATTGTAGTATTCGCTCATTAGTAAACCTATACCGAATTAGTATGCAGAAAGACAGTTAATTAATATGGAAGAAGGCATTTTTTCTCTAGGTTATAACAATGGGTGACGTCATAGACTCGACCCTTATGCATATTAATGATTTACCTTGACTTAACTCGACACCAACGACTTTCAGTATTGCTCCGGCGGCTGTGCAGTCAAGTGCTCTACCCAGTTAGCTAATGGCCGGCTGCAAAGCACTCATTGAAAAGGTATTGTGTGGGATCTGTACGACTGCGATGTGTATTAGGAGGAAGGCATGCGTTATTGGAGATTAAGCCGAATTCCATGCTGGATAGGTGTCCTTTATTGTGGTTAAGCGTAGAGTGGTACAGAATGTGATATAGTATAGCAATAACGCCAAAATGTTTTACCCGTTTGCGATATGGTGTCTCCACGAGAGCTTTTCATGAATAAGCACCCTTAGATGTATTTGACATTTTTTTGTGTTCTAAGGAGATGTAGCCGGTCCGGGCAGGTATATGGTGCAATATACTTTCAAATCAATTTGGTAATCTAACGTTTTTCTGACTCAGTTAAGGTCATGCGATAACTGACAAAGCTTAAGATTTCTTTACATGGCAATCTTTATTTTTGAATACATGCGTCTCTGAAAATGCATTCTGCTGTATTTTCTCTCCATTTTGGTTCATTCCATTGCCATTGGGCCTGAGAAAAAAAAATCGTTGGGAAGAAAGTACGTACTACTTTGCCAAGCAGACGCAAAACAAAAGTGTTGTAAAGTATCTGTTATAGGAAAAAAATCATTTTTTCAATATTTCCAAGACGTCTGGTTGATTATTACGTAGATCCGCTCCTAAACATCACTACTAAGTACATAATTATGGCTTTACGTGGGTTCGGCAAATTTTGCATATGAAAGAATAAGAATCATGCAGGTCTTGGAGGCTGCCTGCTATGGCGTACATTTGCGGACAAAAATAGCTGAAAATACGTTTGTAGCTTCAGTTAAGCTGCACTTCATTCTTACAATTTTGGATCTGTACATCACTATCAGTGATAATTTAACATTCTGCAAAGAAAACTAACAAGCTGGGCCCAGCGTGATACAGCTTGCAGAGAAACATTACACTCACGGACTAAAGAAAATCGCTTAGTTATTCAGATCCAGAAGGCGCTTTGGAGAAAATTGGAACCCTTATTCAGCCGTAATAAAAAAGCTTTACGCTTCAAAAGAGCTTCCAAAATGCGCTTGCATCAGACAGCAAATCCTGCCGACCAGAAACAATAACTACAGTAAATCAATATATGTGTCATGACCTCTCAGTGTGAAACATGCGGCTAAAATCACATTTGCTCAGTGAAAATGTAGAACCTTCCAGAACATAATTTACCCAGCAGAGAAAAAAATCTTTGTTGGAATAAGCAGCATTTTAGCATGAGGTAAAAGTCGTGCAGGCCTACCACACCCTTTTTATCGTTACTCGGTTCCTGTGTATTTTTACTTC
>JBBMOI010000001.1:43070000-43260000 GCA_038088405.1 Porites divaricata
GATATGAAGTGGACCAATATAATATCATAATGGACGTACTAGGGGGATAGTGCCGAGACTTAGAAGTCAAGCTGACGGAGGTGGTCAGAAGTTAGAGTAAGGGAGTTCTTCATAACATGCAGAAGGCTGTACTTTCGGGAACAATAAACATCGGTCCGATGTTTAAAAGTTGCAACATGAACAATGAATATTGCATTCGAACGTATTAACTCTTCCTTCAAAATGTTTTGGACTTTTAAAGTTATGAGGTGATCGTCGATGAATTTTTACGCCGAATAAGTACTACGTTTTTGAGAGAATTAGGTGCTAATTTTTATATGTATTTTTAAATTTTAAATTTACATTTTTAGGCGAAGTTTTCACTATAGTCAACGGACTACGTTCACACGCTCCGTCATACCATTTTAATTATATATAGCATACAAAAGTTTTAACTGCTGCCTAATATTAGTAATAATAATTAATCAAAGAGTCGGTGTCCAGAAGAAAAAGGTAGAAGAGTGGATTCTAAATCCAGCGTGCGAATGGAAGTGGAATTAAAGCTCAGTTATAAGCGAGGTATTATTTCTCTGGCCAGAAATTTTATGCTAGTCTGCCATTGATCAATTTGCTTAGGAAAGAGAGGGAGAGAATTAGACTTAAAAGAAAGGTCGGCTTATTTAGAGATATAAGTGGTTCTAAGAATTCGCTCTATTACAACATTATTCTAGATATCGACGAATGTCAAGAAGAACTGAGATGCGGAAAGAACGCAACTTGTACGAACACTGAAGGATCTTTCAGATGCACCTGCAATATTGGTTACTATGGAGATGGATACAACTGCACAGGTATACCACTGTTAGTGTTAACTTCCCAAGATGAAGCGATTGGAAGAGAGGGCAAAAAACAGCAATGATTGATCACCATCAGAAAAACAGTCTGAAATATGATGTTTACCAGTTTGAGGTTGCTAATAGCTCCTGGTAAAACTTTTGCTTCCAAGCAAGGGATGCTCTTAAAATTCGGCTAAAAAGTGTCAACAGTAACTGGTGCGCTAGATGAAGAACTTTCTTTTTCAGTAGCGGACGTTAAAAAAACAGTGCATTGAACACCAACGAATCTTCTATAATCTGAGGCGTTGGATGCTTAGACGGTTATGATCGTAAATCATATAAATCGTAAACTTTTAAACAAGACATTATATAAGAAAGGACTGGCATGTTTTTTAGAAGAGTTAAGGAAAACTCTTTAACAACTGCCTCTGGCAACATAGTGTCTCATCGCTCGCAGAAATGTTGATCAGTCTGATATTTTTCTAACGAGGTAAATACTGGTTTGGCTGCTTCTTCAGGTTTAATTCTTCTCGATCCTTATAATAGTTATGCTTATGACAATTTCGCTATTAAAACGGTCTCCTATGGCTTCTCTTTTTTACGAAAAAATTGATTGTCTCATGGTCACAGTCATCTCACCCTCTGATCTTAAATATCTTTTGTTCTCCCACTAGAGTGTTACACAATATTTGACTTCGAAGACCATGATTTGTCAAACTGGACTTTAAAGGGCACTGCATTCAATAATCAGCCAACGTACGGCAATAACACATTAGCAAGGAAGGGTAGGTCTTGGAGCAACCACAAAGGGGATTGGTGGATTGGTACCTTCGAGAATCGGCCAAGTCCCTCTGAACCGTTTGGGGGAAATCAAGGCGATAATCCCCAAGGCTCAATGACGTCACCTAGTTTTCAGATTACTGGAAAGTTCCTCACGTTCCTGATTGGAGCAGGCTGCGAAGGTTATACAGTTCCAAACATTCGTGCTGAGCTTATTGTTGACGGTGTAGTGGCTCGCAAGGAGACACCGGCGGCGTGTACAGGAGCTATGACAGAGAAAAGCTGGAATGTAACAGGTTACGCTGGTAAACATGCCCAGTTGCGGTTGATTGATCACTTCTCAGGTACTTGGGGTCACATCAATTTTGATCACTTACAAGCTTGCCATAAACTCATTTCAGATACGGATCCTTGAGTGGTGTTTATTTTGAGCAGTTCTGTAAGATGAAAAAAAAACTGAGGACTTGTAAGGCTAGAAGCGGTTTTTTTGGAATCATTTACAGAATTTACAGCTCTCTTTGTTTTTCTTCTGTGCTCAATCAAATCGTCTGTACTTTATTTTATTCATATTTCATGTAGTGATTTCGGTGAACAAACCGTGTAGTAGATTTCGGTTGTTTTGAATTAGTTCTGTGGTTTTTTGCCATACGTTAAAACGAGAGTAACTTTATTCGCTCTTGAAAACCCAATTCAATGGGAGTCATTCGTCTCCCTGAACCAAATTACAAACTCAAAACTAAATATAAAGGTAACGTGCAACAGCGGGGTGTAAGAAGCTTGTTCTTAAAAATAGTGTACGATTAACATAAGAATTACCTTAAAATTTCGAAAATAAGACTAGGCCCTTTTTGAGGGACTTATTTTTGGAGGGGCTTATATTCGGAGGGGCCTATTTACGGAGAGAAATTTGCGTTTCAAAATCGATTGAGCTAGCTTATAGTTGAAGGAAAAGTTACCGTTTTTGCTTTGTTTTACTTTGTATTTGAGGGTAATTTTCAAGTGCAAGCCCCCCAGGGGGTTTATGTTCGGAGGGACGATGTAACGGAGGGTTTTTGCATTACGAGTTTGGGAGGCTTATATTTGGAGGGGCTTGTTTTACGGTATGTGAAGACTTAAGTAATGATCCCTGTTAAAATTGGGGCTATTAAAGTAGCAGGAAGCAGTTCAGAGCCTTGCTTTACCTTTATTGTACGTTCGACTAAAAGCTGTAAAAGGTATAGCAGAACGTATACATACACCTGGAACCTAGCCAATAGTTCATAAATTTTGCGCAGGATTTAATCGGCTTTCAATTTTAAAGAGACCAAAGTTGTGTGAGGTGTACAAATGTCTATCTGGAGAAGTAGTATTAATCGCATTTCCAGGTTATATATTAGCTTTTTCTTTCTTATTATTTTAGTATCCTGTGCCATTGTCCTCAGTTTACTTTCACCGTGGCTCCCGAGTGATCAGCAATTGGTGAAAGAAATAAGACACTTGGCTTGTCACGGAGTAATGAACTCTATTTCCGTATCCGTTATTCGACATTACTGTAGTCATTATTTTAAGCTTGTTTACTTTAAAAGTTAGTTTATTATCTTTCCTTTACTTTGAATTTATGCGGTCAATAAAGCATAAATATAGTTAAAAAATCTTTCAATAGCAAGCATTTATACGAGAAAATAAGTTTAACTCTTTGTCCTTGGAAACAGCCCTCGCGCATGCCCTGACTTTTTGCCTTGAGCCAATCTCGTTCCCAGAGGCCGCGATCCTTTTGTACAGCGACGAGGATCACTAACAGTACAGTCCTTTCCCTTTCCTGCTTAGCTTATTGTTGGTGGCGTAGTGGTTCGCAAGGAGACACCGGCGGCGTGTAAAGAAGCTGTGACAGAGAAAAGCTGGAATGTAACAGGTTACGCTGGTAAACATGCGCAGTTGCGTTTGATTGACCATGACTCAGGCGGCTGCGGTCACATAATTTTGATCACTTACAAGCTTGCCATAAACTTATTTCAGATACGGATCCTTGAGTTTTCTTGGAGTTCATTTTGAGTATTTCTGTAAGATGAAAAAAAGACAAAGAACTTGTAAGACTAGAAGCGTTTTTTTTTATCCTGGAGTCAATTAGAATTTATAGTTCTCTTTGTTTTTCTTTGGTGATTAGTCATATTTTATGTGGTGATTTCGGTGAACAATCCACTTAGAGTTCGGATGTTTTGAACAAACTCGGCGGAGGTATTTTGCGAAACGTTAAAACGGAAGTAACTTTATTCGCTCTTAAGAACCCAAATATAATCGACTATTTTCGAATCCCCCATAATACACTCTGTTTGCCCCCCAAATTTTCAGTAGACCTCCCCTTTAATCTGCACTTCCATTGTTTTCAGGGATAGGGGCATTGTTATGTCACAATCCCTATTGTTTTTCCAGCTAATCAAAAACAATCTTTTAAATAGGTGCGGGATCGCCCCAAATTTTGCATAAGTTATTGTCTTCAAATGCTCCTGGGAAAATGCAGCACTCCCAGATCGAAAATAGAGAATCAGAGTTATTCCTCTCCCCGGACTAAATTACAAACCTACAAACTCAAAACTAAAGAAAGATAACGAACAACAGTAGGGCGCAGAAGCTTGGTCTTAACGTTAGTGTAAGATTAATAAAAAAAGTATGTGAAGACTTCAGTAATGATCATTGTTAAACTTGGGACTATTAAGGTAGCTGAAACCAGTTCAGAGCCTTGCTTTATCTTAATCGTTCGACTGAAGTCAGAAAGTGGCAGCCGCAACATACTGACACCAGGAACCTAGGCCAATAGCATATAAATTTACAAAGGATTTAAGACGGACTCCCACCAGGAAACTGAGTAATTTTGATTTTCAGTAAACAAACACCTTGCACTAGAATAATTTACAGAATATTGCATTCTTTTTTACATTTTCCAAGGGCTAAAGATGTAACTAGTCATCCGTAATAACACCAAAGACTATTTCTCAAGGGAGTCCGAGAAAATGAATGTCAAATCTTACAAGAATTCTGAAGGCACAGGTAAAATTCTGAAAATTTCATGTGTAAGATTTAATTTTGTGAAATTTGACATCCATTATTCAGTGTTTGTTTTTTACCTTACACAGTTTTGATAATGGCAACATTGGGAAAATAATTTGTCTCATGTAAGCCCAAGCCTAATGTCGTGCCACGCCTCATTAAACCGCTTTAACATGATTGAGTTCTTTCGCTCACCAATTTTAATCCTTGTATTGAAAACAAGCAAAAGTAGCAGTGGAAATTAAGGGATTAAATACCATCAAAGTATTGTAGCTCTGTCGTATTTTTGTTTTAATGCGGGTCTTGAATATTTGCTAAACATATACTGTCGTTAATTACCTCGAGTGGCAGACAGCCAAAGCTACGAAAAGAAACCGTATCTTCTGATCTTTCCTTTGAAAAAACTTGAAGGCAAACAATAATTTTTTTCTAAGACAAGCAGTGCTAACTGAGGTGAAAAATGTTGCAATATTATTCCAGTATGATTCTCAATTGTTTTGGCTTATCAATATTATGCTCAAAATTATGTCGGCATAATGTGGGCAGTTTAAAGGCAGGTTATTTCAGGCCTAATTTCACAACCACGTGAGAGAGAATGCATCAGACCTGTTCAAATTGCACCTGATCTCAGGTTTCGACTAACTGTGTTTTGCTCCACCCGAGTAAAAATGACAAGTTGAATGTTGCAGTATAATTAAATGACTTAAAAAATGGTTTGGGGCCGTTGAATTTTTGTACTGTTTTTCCTTCGGAAACATTTTTCCAGTTAAATGAATTTTTATATTCCCAAATCGTACTATCCTATTAATTGTAATCATTCCAACGTGGGAGCATCACTCTGGTGAGCATTTTGACATATAGATTGTTTTCCACCTGTTAGTAATAACATGATATATGTAAAACCCTTCCAGTTCTGAATTTAAAAAGGCAGCCTCTTCAAATTATTTTGGTTTTGCTCGCTTAGGGAGAGAAGCTCCTTTCAACAGACCGTCTTGTATTGACTTGGTTTTCTATAGCTGTAATTCACCTAGAAAAAACGCTAGAAGAAAGAAATGATTTGGTTACCAATTTTTTGCTATTTTACTGCTACAAGTTCTGCATTGGACGAGAATTCTAGATCTGCCTACTTTATCACTAGGCGAAATAAGCACTTAGCAGGTCAAGTCGTGAAAAAATGGATTCTATAAGTCTCATGACTTGTAGCCAGGCATGTTTGAGGCACTCCTGGTGTACCTCTACTAACTTCCAGGAGTTCTCTAGTAAGGAAAGTAAAGGCAGCTGTGAACTGAACAAGCACGAGTTCTCTGCACTACACCTTGACGCCAAGCTCGCCGATCAACCAGGGAATACGTTTACAATGGTCCTTAATTTAAGGTAGGAAAAAAGTGCTCTTTCCAATCTAACCTGACGATTAGTTTTTCATTGTCTAGTAAGAGAGATACAACGGCAACCTCTAGTATTGTTTTCAATATTGTTATTCGAAAATACAATTCGAGTGACTCTATCTGAGGTTTGTTATGTTGTCGTAAAATTCTAAACTGGGAGTTTAAAAATGTCTGAAATTACGAGAACAAAACTAAGATAGGAGAAAGAAAAGGCGTCAAGTAGTATTTAGACATTTTGTTCGTTTTATAACTTATATTTGCACTTTTCACCGGTACACCAACTAACGAATACCCGCCTACAAAAGCACCAAACGTTTTTTCTCTTCTTTTGCTTAGCTAGTTAGTTAGACAGAGCACTGTTCACGTCGATGGCAAACTTAAGCGTTTCTTATATTCACAGGAGAAATAGCGCGGAGAATACAGAAAAAATAACGTGACGAAACCACCGTTGTAGTAAAACGTAATCATTTTTTCAGGGCTGTCTAATGACCGCTTGCCAAGGATCTTGCTTGTTTAACAAAGAAAAGGAAATTTTTTGCTGCTCGTGTAATAAGGTAAATTCTTGTTTCGCTTTTTCTTTTTCTTTTTTAAATAATTTTATACAGAAATATACAAGGTACCTATCCACTTTAATTTCAAAGGCCCAAGATGATTTGTGATTTTGCAATTCGGCATGCCGGTTGAATTTTATTTAAGGCCTTCTCGAGGCCCTGCATGCATGCATAGTTACAAGTGTAGTAACTTTTGGCGAATTGAAATATATCAGTGAAAGATATTCTTCGTGATTTGTGTATGGTAAGGCTTGTTTATCGTTTGTCTCTCCACGATCGTTACCTATCATAGCCAGTTTATTGATCGCGACGTTTCAACCGTTTGGACAGTTAGTAAAAGCTTGGTTGCTACTGATTGGTACATTTCGAACCTAGCTCGTTGGAGGTTCTATCAAAATGTAATTTAATGCAAAGTAAATTTTTACGCTCACTGTACGTAAGACTGACCAATTCTTAAAAACTGACGCCTAGAGCTGGCCTCTACCACTCCCTACTAAAAAGCATAAAGCAATTCTCTTTTTCGTAATCTTTTTTACCAGAATCCTTGTGATAGTTGTAATTATCCATGCAAAGGTAACGGGACTTGCAATTCATTGTTTACCAACAAAGGATATCGCTGCTTGTATCGAGGCTCTAGAAATGCTTTCAAACGTGATAATAAGCCGAATTCAAAATAAGAAAAGCTATAAGAAGGGGGCTTGTATAAGGGAAGGGCTTATAATCGGATGTATTTTTATGTTTACAGATTGATAGGCCTACTACTGGGGAGTTTATCAGTGGGGGGAAGTATATGTGGGGGGGTTATAACTGGGGGGACGTATATGTGGGGGGGTTATAACTGGGGGGACGTATATGTGGGGGGGTTATAACTGGGGGACGTATATGTCGGAGGCTTATAACTAGGGGGGCGTATATGTCGGGGGCTTATAACTGGGGGGACGAATATGTTGGGGGCTTATAACTAGGGGGACGTATATGTGGGGGGTTATAACTGGGGGGACGTATATGTCGGAGGTTTATAACTAGGGCGGACGTATATGTCGGGGGCTTATAACTAGGGGGGACGTATATGTCGGAGGCTTATAACTAGGGGGGGACGTATATGTCGGAGGCTTATAACTAGGGGGGCGTATATGTCGGGGGCTTATAACTGGGGGGACGTATATGTTGGGGGCTTATAACTAGGGGGACGTATATGTGGGGGGTTATAACTGGGGGGACGTATATGTCGGAGGCTTATAACTAGGGGGGACGTATATTTCGGGGGCTTATAACTGGGGGGACGTATATGTTGGGGGCTTATAACTGGGGGGACGTATGTGTCGGAGGCTTATAACTGGGGGGGCGTATATGTCGGGGGCTTATAACTGGGGGGACGTATATGTCGGGGGCTTATAACTGGGGGGACGTATATGTTGGGGGCTTATAACTGGGGGGACGTATATGTTGGGGGCTAATAACTGGGGGGACGTATATGTTGGGGGCTTATAACTGGGGGGACGTATATGTCGGAGGCTTATAACTAGGGGGGGCGTATATGTCGGGGGCTTATAACTGGGGGGACGTATATGTTGGGGGCTTATAACTGGGGGGACGTATATGTTGGGGGCTTATAACTGGGGGGACGTATATGTTGGGGGCTTATAACTGGGGGGGCGTATATGTCGGAGGCTTATAACTAGGGGGGGCGTATATGTCGGGGGCTTATAACTGGGGGGACGTATACGTTGGAGGTTATAACTGGGGGGACGAATACTTTCACTTGGTGCTACTTGTTTTTCAAAATTTTACAAAATGAAACTTGGGATTTTTTGTCGAATTTTGCCTTTGGCCACATTTGGCAGTGAAAGGCGGGAAAGTGAGCCTACAACCTGTAACCTTTTTACTTACTGGGAAGTTTCCCAGCAGATTATGTCCAGACATTACTGCCCAGTTAGTGTGTGGTCAAAGGGTAAAATATAGACCTGCACTAGGGAGGGTGGGGGGGGGGGGGGGGGTGTTCGAAGTTTATATTTTTAATAAGTGGTTGCCGTAATTATTTCCATGTTTAGTCTAAAATATCTTTCGCATGTTTTTGTTTAAATACAATGCTGAAGTTAACGCCATTTTAATTGCGCATCTGGGGTTTTTTCATAATGAAGACTTTATACAAAGCTTATATTGACCACTCCAGTTTCTCTTAGGGCCATTTTAACTCCCAAGAGAAACCGAAGACAATGCTTATGCAAAATTTTGGGATGACAAACATAGAGTATTATGGTATGTTATGGTATTTTCTGGAGTGGTCAATTCTTGTTTGCGTCATTTGCCTCATTAACATAATCTCTGAAAATTTGGCCTCCGATTTACCGAATAATAAGGGCGGAATTCTTATCAGAAAACAGAAAATTCGCCAATTATCTATGCTTTTTTTTAACGTTTTTGCCAGCCAGCAATTTAGCAGTTTTTACTGCTATGGCTGCTTCTTCTTTAGTACCGTTAACAAGCAAAGCCAGGGCCAGTAGTACACAAATAACCTTTTCAATTTTGGTTTATAAATCGCACATACAGCGATGTCTTGCCAGGGGGGATGGGTAATTTGTTTGTTAATAAGCAAAATATAGACTGTAAATAGTTCTCACTACATGTGTCCCCGCGTTTTGAAAATATTAATCTTTGTTCAAAGAAATATTTCTGACATTTGTGAAGTGATTTGCCGTTCTCTTGCATCTTGTGTGTTGATCAAGTGAAGATTTCAGTCTAAAACGGCACGTTCTGTACCAAAAAATTGTATCCAATACTGTTGAATAAGCTGTGTACTACAGCAAAGGAATCATTTTAATAGAAGATACCTACCTTTACTGAAATTCATTAAGATCCGAACTGCGAAGAGATGCAGCTTTAGTACGGCAACGGAAACGTCAGAAAACGCCAGTTTTAATGATGCTAATTAGCCTAACAATCTCTGCGCATTTGTCATAAAGGTAAACCTAAATTTGACCAACAAAAAAACTGTCTTTCTTGTAATTTTATTTATCTTTGTTTTTTAATAATCCTTACGATCACAAGTAACTGCCTGCTGGACAGATAACGGTAGGAACAAGAAAAACTAATAGCACATCAAATGCGTTTTAAAAAAGATAATAGGGAGCTCAAGATCCGAGGACGACGGCGGAAGAGAAAACGTCGTTGAAAAAGTGAATTCGCGTTCTTTCAATCTTTATCGCAATTACTCCAAGTCACTAACTTTGTCAAATATAGGCGAACCCTCCAAAAGTTGAATTCCTAAGAACCACATCCAAGTTCAGAAAGAGAGATGAAATTTCGTCGTCGCTTGTGTACTTCCTCTGTACATCGTGGAAATAATGAAAGAAACCGGCAAACAAACAAACAAAGAAGAAAAGAGAGGAAAAAAAACAAGAAAAACAAAACAAAACAAAACAAAATCTCTCCCTCTCGTCGAGCTTCTATTCCTCCGTCATACGAAAACAACTAAGCTGCCTCTGCGTATGGTATTTCACCGAAATTTTGCATTGTCGGACTACTTAATCAATCAAGTTGATAACTCTGCTCGCACCTGTCTCTTTATTTCAGTTAAACACTGTTCGCTCTCAGTTCTTGCCTCGTGTACTGTTTCTTTTTACTGTCTTAACCTTCTGACGTACCCGCAAATCATACCACTACCCCCACCGTGGTATAAGGAAGGAAGGGGGGGGGGGGGGGGGGGTGATGGAATCCCTTCACAGAGTATATTACAGTATTTCCAAAACTTTTTACCTTCAGTTTTTTGTGCTTGACATGTAAAATAACATATAAATAAGTGATTGCTTCATTTTACCTACAAGCTTTACTTTTATCATTGAAAGAAATTTAAAAAATATGCATTTTTAATCAAAGGCTTGACCACCTGCTACTTATGATATCGTATCTCGTAACCATAGAAACTTACCATCACTAAACATCCCTCCAAATGCGTGCGTAGGATAAACGAACAGCTACTGAAAACATCAGGCGCTAATGTTTAATTGTCTTGGAAAAAACGCAGAAAAATCTCAGAGGGGGGTGGCATCCACACTCCTTTTCTTGTACGTCTGAGGGAATATCATGTTGAAGGCTGTGTTACGTGAACCGTAGAATGACTCGCTGTCATAGATTAGCCAGACTGTCATCAAGGCGACATTTCGAGGCTGAAAAACCATTGCAGTCATTTCACAGTTCATTATTAGCTCTAATCATCATACAAAATTTTAATTTAAAAAAAATTACAACGCGGTAACCCTCTTATACTGAACTGAACAAGCAAGTCAAACTACAATCGCTAAATTAGACAAATAATATCCAAGGGCATATAAATTACGGCTTACAACTTTGGCAGATAAGGGCAGAACTCTCGGATGAGCATCAACTTAGTAGAAAAAGTTCCAGAAAATGATTTTGCCTCTGGTCATGTACTGCATAACCGCTGCCACTGTTTTCGCAGCCGAAGAGAACTTTAGATCTGTCTACACCGCAAGTCGGGAAAATAAGCACTTAGCCGGCAAAGCGGTCAAAAATATTGAGAAGCCTAGTCTGATATCATGTAGTCAGTCGTGTTTGAAACACTCTTGGTGCACTTCGACAAACTTTAAAGACTCTTTTGGCAAGAGCAGTAAAGGTAATTGTGAACTGAACAAGCACGAGGTCTCTCCAATGACGGATGAATCCAAGCTCAAGGATGAACGGGGCACCACTTTCACTATGTTTCTTAAGGTAAAAAAAAGTAGCTGTTGCTGCAGTTATGTCTTTGCTTGAGTGAAAAACAGTGTCAAGAAGTAGATGGGCAACAAATTCAAAGTTAGGAAGGCTTCGGAAATCTAGGGGCATGGTTTTGTTTTGTTCGAACTGCCTTTCGTTTTCGTTTCGTTTCGCCTTTCTTTAAAGAAAAACTTAAATACAGCTGTAAATTAGATCAACCAGAAAGTAATTTTCGTATAGGAGGACAGATCATAGTCAGTTCTTTTTAGGTACTTAGGTTTGACCACGCTAAGATGTTATCGATGTTGCCTTGCCTTCACGCCCGTTCGAAATGAATACAATTCACTTTTTGTCAGTGACTATGGCGTGTTAGTCACTTTACAAGGAGTGCATATAATTCTAAAATAGGCCAAAGAGAAACGAACTAGCGTTTTATTCTGGAACTGTTAATTTAGAGAATAGAGCGATTTTCGTATGACCTTGAAAAAAGGTTTCGGTAAGTGTTCGTTATTTGTTTCATCAGCCAATGGATGAAAAGATCAAAACATGGCCTCTTCGTTTTCCCGTCAAAGAAACCCTAATATGGAGAAGGCATTGTTCGATTGGCCAATCGTGTTGTAGTATGACGTCAAAGCGAAGTATCGGTTGATTTCTAGAAAGTTCTCGGGCATGAAGTTTTTTCACCTGAGCATTCGCTTAACCAACCAAAAGCCACGCGCGTTTGTATCCGTTCGATAAACCAATCAAATCGCTCTATTTCCGTTCGTTTGTCGTTTCTGTTTTGTTCGCGCGCTTTCATTTCAAGGTCATACCAAAATTGCTCTATTCAAACTTGAAGATATTGTTTTGTGCCATTGTCAGCTCTCATTAGTAGCTCAGGAAATACGTTTCTAGTTCAAATTTATCTTTTGCCACCCACTGCTTAACCCTGTGAATACCCCGGGACAAACATGAACAACGCTTGACCCCGGTTACTGGGCGGTCTTGTCCCCGGTTGGCGACAAATCAGTCATAACTTCCCATTTTTCTCCCTTTATAAGTTATTATTTAGTTCTGTGTTTATATTATACTACTGAAACAAATGTTGTCATTTTTACTTTTTTTAGGGTTGTCTAATGACCGGGTGCCTTAACGGAGGTTCGTGTTTCTTTGACAACAAAAAAGAAACTTTCGTCTGCTCATGCAGTGGAGAGAGATGCGAACTGGGTAGGCGCGCAATTAATTCATTTCAATATTCATGTTTAAGTTACAAGAATATAAGAGCTCAAATTCAGTGAATGGGTCATTCAACGGTAATGTGAAACTAGACATTGGTTTTTAAAAAGTAACAAACTTGTCTAAGATTACCTAAAAACTAAAAGCGAAATGTCCAAAGTTGACATTTTAAGCACTATCATACAATTCCCAGGTCATATTTTTGCAAAAATTAGAATTTATTCTGCATGTGTTGCCAAAAGCCGTTGCGGAGAAGACAAACCTATTTTTGACTTATTTGAAAAGCTAAGAACTTTGTTTAAAAATCCGCTCTGGGTCTTCAATATTATAAACATGGTCAATACGATATACGTACCTAGCTTGAGTAATTAAAAACGAGTGCAAAGAATTGGACTTTCCAAAGTCAAAATGTCTTCTCCACAACGATTTCACTACTAAGGCTTTTGATTGCAACAAGGAAAACGGGCCAAAATGTTTAAATTTTTTAAATGTTCTGATTCATGGTCAGTGTGACCTTTCTATATAGAAACATTCATCAAAATACATAAAACTTCAAAGAAAATTTAGTGTTCTAATTTTTGTTACGGAGAAGACATTTCCGTTGCGGAGAAGACAGCTACGAAAGCAAGACTTGTTTTTATTGGCCAGATTTATGGGTCTTGCCCTTCGGGACAAGCAGAAGATATTGAGCATGAGCAGTAAATTGTTGCACTGTAGGTGCAATATATACATCCGGTCCTCTTGGACACAGTGTCCAGTCCTCTCCTGTCATTTAGTACTCTCTGATCCACGTTTTACCCTTGACAAGTAAACAGTTTAGGAAGGATCCATGAAGGTAACATCAAAAATCAATGAACTGCAAAAGATCATGTATATTAGAAGATTTCTGTCCATTCAGTAAAATACCCCCTCTCCACCCCCCCCCCCCCCCCCCTGCGGCACCTCAGAACCAAGGAATGGGCCAGTTTCTAAGAGAGTACACTGAGGAACAACAACAACAGTAATAATAATGAAATTATGAATATATGAAAATCATATATGTGAACTGCGGAGTGAAGTATTATTTGAAGAAGATCATCGCAGTTACATACGCAACTTTTGCAGTGGCGAAAAGAAAACCTGAAAAAAATTCAGGCTTGTACGGAATTCGAACCCTTGACCTCTGCGATACTGGTGCAGCGCTCTACCAATTAAGCTAACAAGCCAACTGAGAGCAGGTCGTTGAATTGGTTCGTTATAAACCCGTGAAAGGATGATGATGAAAATATGAATATATGAAAATCATACATGTGAGCTACGGAGTGAAGAATTATTTGAAGGAAGATCATCGCAGTTATATACGCAACTTTTGCAGTTGCAAAAAGAAAGCCTGATTTTTTTTTTCTCCAGGCTTTTTTTTCGCAACTGCGAAAAAAAAATCCTCATTATTACGCTGCCGGGTATAAACCTGTTGTATTGATTCCCTTTAAGTAGCAAATGAATTACACATTTAGCTTACTT
The DNA here is from genome assembly GCA_038088405.1 of Porites divaricata. Classification (NCBI taxonomy): domain Eukaryota; kingdom Metazoa; phylum Cnidaria; class Anthozoa; order Scleractinia; family Poritidae; genus Porites; species Porites divaricata. The sequence goes on from JBBMOI010000001.1 coordinate 43,083,984, forward strand.
CATCCTCTCGTGCTCAAATAAAAACTTATCTTACACTGTTAATTTAATCTTTTGTTCCTACTAGACTGTGTCACTGTATTTGACTTTGAAAACCACGATTTCTCCCAGTGGCATTTGACTGGAACTGCATTCAATAACCAGCCAACCTACGAGGATAACCCTACTGCCAGAAATAGAGGCCAACCCGCCAATCAGCAAGGCGATTATTGGATTGGTACCGCCGAGAATCGACCCAGTCCCTCTGATCAGCCCGGTTTGATGCAAGGTGATGGTCCTACAGGCTCAATGATGTCATCGGCATTTCCTATTATTCGAAAGTTCCTCGTGTTCCTGATTGGCTCCGGCTGTGATTTATATGGAGGAGGGATAAATTCCGATCGCAAGGTCCATGCTCAGCTTCTTATTGATGGGAAAGTGGTTCTAGAGGAGACACCTACAGCGTGCACCGAAACTATGTCAGAGATGAGCTGGAATGTCACCAAATACGCTCAGTCCACAACTGCTCAGTTGCGTTTGGTTGACAATTCCTCAATTTCCTGGGGTCACATCAATTTTGATTATTTGCGGCAATGCGACTTAGTTCCAATAGCTGCAAAGTAAATAACGGATACTATATAATCTTTCTTGTTGTCGTAGTTTCAAATTAAGCAATTGAGTTCATTCTGGATAGTTTTCTGGATCAAAATTACAGTTAGAGGTCAAGGGCATAGAATAGAAGCTTGAATACATGTTATTATAAGTGCCAACTAAGTATATGGTCAATAAATGGTTTTTAAAGGGGAAAAACGCGTTTGACTAGCATAATATTAATATTAATGCGGAGAACGCTATCGATTTTCTTCAGCTCTGCCTCTATGCATGTTATGTAGCCCCAGGTCCTAAGTCTTGAGTGTGTTGAATTCTACTCCAGTTCCTGTGTCGCTCAGTTCGGTTCTAGTTCTTTATGAATCGATAACTGATACCATCTTCTGGCTGTTCTAGCAAGGAGTGCCTCTTTTCAATTTCGCTGAATTAAAAAAGACCCCACAAACAAAATCAGCTCTCCAGCCCATGGGCTCGTAATCCTCGTTCTCCACTAAATTTAAACGAGTGCTCGCTTGCTCGTGCTCCCCAAATTTTTGCGTTGCTCGCAAGCTCGCAAAGCAAATTTTTTATTTCTGCTCGTGCTCGCAAAAAAATCGCAGTGCTCGGCATGCTCGCGAATGCTCGCAAAGACCATTCGTCACCCCTTGTATTATTTTTTTTAGTTCAGTGCAACTTAGCAATTATGCACATTTTTTTGTAGATGACTTGAGGTTTCTGGGTAACTGACCACCTACCCCTCCCCTGAGCCAACATTAACACATAGGGCAATATTGTGTCTTAGGGGAGGGGTAGGTGCAAAATTCGAAAATTTGAACACCCGCCAATAAAAGCAGCTGTAACTTGTGTTACGTAACGACCACCCAGAACATCATTTTCATAGATTAAAAACAGACGAAAGTTTTATAAGGCCACGTCCACATGAAACCTTAAGAAGGCTGGTATGGCCAGCCGAAATATTGTTATGAAAAAACCAATACACTTTGTTCGGATCATATCAGCTTTGCAGTAGTCTTTGGACTTCTCGTTTTTGGATATATTTACGTGTTGCGTGGACCGTTTGCATTGAAACAGTTTTCCTATTTATTCCCATTACCTACTGGTATTTTTTATTACTTCAGTCTGTAAATACACATCCTGTATTGCTTATTAATTAAATGAAGGTGCTTTCTCAATATTTGCCTGTTTTATGAGAAAATAAGACTATAGTCTGCCTCCTCTCCAGATCCTAGTTCCAGGCTCACGACCTCCGGTGCCAGGCCGAAGTATCGTAGAGAGGAGAGAAAAACCTTCAATTGTCTATTTTAAACCCATCAACCTCTCCCTTGAAATGAGATTTTGACTCGTCCCAACTCTCTGGTAGTATTAACGTCCAAGATGGCGGCACAACGTTATTCCTGAAAACAATTCATGGATCGCGCTCCAAAATACGCCTGCTTTGCAGGCTAATTGTTTTAAGAAAGTAACGATAAGGAAAACGAGATGCGCAAACATATTAGAGAAAAGCTCATTAGGGAAACTGGGCTTTTTTTACATCTTGACCTCATGAAGTCACGGCGAATTTGCATTGCTAAGGGTTTTTTTACTCTTTACCCAAAAATCTGTTCAAAATCACGGCTGAAAAGTGCGAAAAATCCACTTCCGGTTTACGTGCGTCGTTCAAAAACAACGACGCTGCTTAACCTGAAAATAATGACAGAAAAATGGAATTTATTCTCCTCTCGTGAAGGTAATTTCCAAAACCATTTTTTTTGTTTATTCTTTGTGCGGAGCCCCCATCAAAATTGCCGCGCACGGGCGTGACATGTGTTAGCGAAATTATTTCGATGGAACTATCTTATTACTGGCAAAGGTCAGAAGGTATCTAGTTGCGTTCTCCTACCCTGATTATAGCAAACTTAACAGCAATTGGAACACGTGTACCAACCCACGGACTGGCCATTCTCGTGCTAAGAGCCCGACGTTTCTTGGTTACGTGGTCTTGAAACTAGGGGCTCAGAGCCACTTGCTCGATGCAAATTAAGCCGAGTGGCTCAGAAGACGAGAATGCGGCCTGGCCAGTACGTAACGCATGCGCAAAGTCATATCACCCGGGCGTTAGCAGACAGCTATCTCAACCCAGAGGCATCCTTATTAGGGAGCAAGTCCGCATCGACAAACCAATCAGCACAGTAGTCCGTCTGACCACTGAACCGGCCGTGGACTCTAGCCCCGAGAATAAGTTTAATTCAATGTTTATGACAGAGGGAGCCTGCCTATTTTACTCAAAAGGCACGCAATTGCAAGGGTAGAGGATTACTTTCATTTTTAAGATCGTGCTTCGATTCCTGGGCAGGCGCGAACCATATGTTGCGTTCACATAAGCTTATTATATGGGTTTCAGCACTCATACTCCTCATGTTCTGGTTTCATTACTCAGTTGAAGTGCTCATCACTGTTAAAAGTAATATTTACCATTTATCTCACTCATAACTCGCGAAAGTTCATGAACAAGTAATAGGCATGAAAATGTCTATTTTCGTGACTCCATTGAGCGCGTTTTACGAGTACTTGATAGTCTAAACGCGAAACGAGCAATTCGAAAGCCCGCGCGCGAGACGCACGCGCCAATCGAGAGACTGGGTTTTAAACGAGACCAATAAATTATGGCGACGGATTATTGACCAGACAGTTGTGTAGTAAATTGGATCTAAAGTAACATAATTAGACTTCTGGAACTCGGATTTAAGCTTCAGCAGTTCTTTTACTTACTCGTCAACACTTGGCTTTATTCATGATCTAAAAATTCCTGCATGTGGCATGGCAGAAGTCGTGAAAGATCTTGCAAGGGTCTTGAAGGTAAGCTTATGTTTAATTACATTGTACTGTAAGTTAAGCTTAGCTAAAATTTAAGACTAATATGCAGAAAACGATGGTCTGATAGGCAAGTAATATTGGTGATGGTAATTAAAGGATTAAGTTTATGGCCTAAATCATCAAGTAAATCCAGGAGATCTGGAACAAATTAAGGTGAAACATAAAATTTGGCAGGCACAGAGTACATGTCACAGGTCACAGGTCACAGGTCACAAGTTCAGGTCATTGCTCTGTTGATAAATAACTGAAATAAATTACTGAAATATTTCGGATTTTGATTCCGCATGGAGAGATATAATATTTATGTTGTGGTTAATTTTTTATTTCAGGTAATTTTTGTTTTTCTTTTGTTTTAATTACCTGAGATAAAAAATTAACTATAACATTTATGTTGTAATTGACCTTTGCGTCAGTTGTGAAATTAACCTAGCAAGGCAGAAACAAAAGTCAGCTTTGGACCGATAATAAGAAACGACCGGGGCAGGGGTAAGTATTCCTGCATTAAATTATTGTATTTGTCCAAGTGATCTGACGTCATAGTTCAGGACAACCAATTACCGCTAATTAGGGTAAATAATAGGGAAAGTTATTGTTACGTCATTTGGGGGGTTAGGTATACGAGCAAGAAATATGGTTTTTCACGGCACAATAGACGGGAGTTTAAAGGCGTAAATACTTTATGCATTGCAAGACAAGCACCACAAGCCTCGAGAAGTATCATAAAAACTTGGCGTTTCATTAGCCACCATCTATAAGATCAAGAAGGATGGATTCGAATGTTTAAAGAGAAAAAAGATGAGAGCGAGCCCTGGACGACCGCGCAAGATCGATACAAGAATGGAAAGATTATTGATCTGACAAGTGAAAAACCTTCGTCGTGAAAACCCTAACTTCACTTCAGGTAAACTGGTAGAGGCCTGCGGATTGCATAGAGGTCAAGTAAGCAATAGAACAGTGCGTCGGGTTCTGAACAGCATGGATTTGGATACAGACAGGCGCGTAAAAAAGGGGTTCTTTCCTCGAATGATATTGTATGTAGATATGGCTTTGCTAAAAAGATTCGCAAAGAAAACCCGAGAGACGTGTGGACTTCGAAAGTCAACTTTTACTTAGACGGAGTGAGTTTCTGTTACAAAAGAAACCCTGCGGGCCAGGCAAAAGCCCCGCAAGGCCGAATATGGAGAACAAAGAAGGAGGGTCTTGCTGAGGGATGCATGGCAAAGGGGAAGAAAGAGGGCAGTGGTGGAAGAGTTCTTAAGCTTTTTGTGGCTATTAGCTTCAACAAAGGGGTTATAGCTTGCCATCCTTAGGAACACCTAGATGGACAGTTTTTTGAACATTTTGTTAAAGCCAATTTTGCTAGTTTCTTTACAAAAGCCGACAAAGGGCCCTCCCGCCTTTGGCTTCAAGATGGTTATCCGAGCCAGAACACTGCGGGAGTGAAGAGGGCTTTAAGAAAACTTAAAGCCAAATTGTTATCCATTCCTCCCAGAAGCCCAGATTTAAATCCTATACAGAATTTGTTTCATTCAGTAAGGTGCGACCTCAGCCAACAGGCTTTGAGTCAAAATATTACTTGCGAAAGCTACGACGAATTCCAAAGCTGAGTAATAACTACCTTTTTTAACTGGCCAAGCGAATCGATTGATAAAATTATTGACTCTATGAATGGTCGTATAGATTTAAGGTACGATTTGAACCAGTTGATGTTAGGATTTTGAATGCCGTAGGATGATAGCTTTGACAGTAAAATAGAATGATTAACAGTATCAAATGCTTTACTTAAGTCCAAAAATATTGATACAGCATAATCTCCTTGATCTACATGTAGAGACGTTGATATTTCTTCAATAAGATCAACAAGACAGTCGATAGTAGTACTGCCTGGCCTAAACCCATTGTTGAGTAGGAGTGATAATATTTTCAGATGAAGAATAAGATATAAATTGATTATAAATACGTTTTTCAAAAACTTTACCTAATGCAGGAAGAACTGATATTGGTCTATAGTTATCACACAGTGAACGGGATCCGTGTTTAAAAATGGGAATCACTTTTTTGATTTTAAGACTATCAGGCAAGATTCTTTGCTTAATGGGCAAATTAATTATATAGGTTAAAGGATGAAAACTCTTTAGTGCTATCGATTTTTTGGTCGAAAGATTTCAAGTCTTCTGTGAGTTTTGTTTGGTTGTTCTTCGTGGTTTCGACATCCTATCGAATCGTTTCCAGGCAGTCCTTCACATAAGATTCAAATTATCGTCGTTCACGTCTTGCTTCTTCCCCTTCTTTGACATATTTAGAAAACAGACACCAACAGGAACTCTTACACATAAAACTAGATTATTTAAACACACAAAAGAGGCAACAAATGACACTAAACTACAGAGCTTTAAAAGATGCGACCATCATCATCGCTGAGCTACTTAATGCTGAATGACTCCGAAGTTAAGTGATTAGGGTTAGGAAACAGTGTGAATCAGGTTGAAGGACCTACAGCAGCTGTAATATACTGTTCGAACTAACCTGGAACTTGAGTCACTCAGTTTCATAACCCTGATCACTAAATTTCAGAGTTGTTTGAGGTTTGGCAAGTTGTTCGGCATTTTCCAAGGAGGGAGGGGAGGGGGGGGAGGCTCTGTCCCATGGTCTAACCCCTTTCCCTTTTACATATTTAACAATTATTCCTCGAGCCCGAATGGGCTCTGAGTCAATAGCCCATGAGGCCGAAGGCCGAATGGGATATTGACTCAGAGGCCATGAGGGCGAGAGGAATAATTGTTTTAGTAAAATCCAACTAGTTGGTCAAAAATATCGAGACAAAACAACTTTAGCTAGTTAAAAAATCCTTTTTTGCCGCCAACAAGACAGTGCTTTTCGCTACTAGTAGGCTATAACATATAGCCTAGTAGTAGCTCAGCCAATCAGAACGCAGCATTGATAATAGACCACTAGTTGGATTTTACTAAAATTATATATACCATTTTGGACAGAACAGGTACCGGCCCTTCTGTATACCTCATAATTATTGATAAAAGTTACCCTCGATGTTTTGGTGAAATGGGCAGAAATCTTAGTACGCGACTGACCGAACACAAACGAGCGACGAGAAATGGTGACGTCAGCAATGACATTGCTGAGCATCGTGTACAGACAAAACATCAAATTGACTGGGACTCTGCGACGATGTATAACGTATTCTACTGACTACTATCAATGTCTTACTTTAGAAAGCTGGTTTACTGACTTAGAACAAACGCCACTGAATCGTAGCCAACAGTTACCAGTGCCGTACAAACGACTTATTGACGAGATCAAGCAAAACTAAGTACAAGAGAACGACTGGAGAACTGACAATTTGACTAACAATAGACAACTGTTTAACTGTGACATATTAGCCAATAACATCACGGCTTAACTGACAGATGACCAATAACATCGTGATGTAATTGACCAATCAGATCAATAACCAGAGTATAATACCATCAACTGATGTGATACAACTCACTTTGACTCTGAAGATGACTTCCACACAGGTTGTCAAAACGTCAGTCACTGTCAACAACAACAGTCCTATTCAGGACTTCGTTCACCCGGATGATCAAACTCAACCTACTTTTGAAATGACTCCTGGGTTCAAACCTTTCACAAGTAAAATTCTGTTGGCCAAATCATAATTATTCAATCTTGCCTGTACATCTGCAGTGCATCATTGATAAAGCTTTGTTCCTGCTTTTTTTAATGTCTCTGTTGCTCACCTACATGTATTTGATACATGTAACTGTGAGTCTGGAAAAAGAAGTTATTGTTTTGGAAAAGCTCTGGAAAAAATCTTGAATTTTGGATCAAAAGATTGGTTCAAACCCTGGAAAGAGAGATTGAGTTACAATTGTCATTATCTAACCCTAAACCCTTTCACATATCCAGCTTAGAAGGCAGCACCCTTAATAAATGGACTGTCTTAAAATATGAATAAAAGAAAGTTTTCTTGTCTTCTTCACTGCCAGGGTTGTCTTATACAAGTTCTAACCTTTAAAACGTTGCAATATGTTTACTAAATTTTTGTCAATGTGATTTTCTTTTAGTGATGGACTGCACTGTGTTACATATTTTAGGATCTTGATGAGGAGGAACAGCAAGTCAAGCAGCTCTGATGACAAGGTAAACAACTCTTCTATTTTTTTTACAGTAATTATGTACTTGATTAAAGGCACCCTTGATAAAATACCAGAAAGAAGCAAAATAATAAAAAATAATAGTACCTTATTCTCAATTAATTTGGTGAGTATTGAATTTTCATGAAAACCGAAAATTATATTTAAAATTAATAACAGTAGTAGTAATAGTAATAATTAATTAGTAATAATAATTAAGAATTAGTAATAATAATTAAGAATAATCTTTATTATGCTTTTGTCCATGTACATGGTTGATATTCCAATCTAGTAAATTTACTTACAATAGAAGATAAATTAAATGTAATGAGAATAATGTGCAAGCTGGGAAGCTAAATGAACTACCTGTAGTTAGTTTTCTTGTTAGCTTCCTGAACAATTTAGGTTCTAGGTAGCAGGTAAAATCAAAAGAAGAAGAAAAAAACAAAGAAGGAAGAACTTGTATGTACTATGTTGCTTCATCAGCAAGACAACAATTTATTTCATTTGTTGTCCTGACAATACAGTTGTAGATAGCATATAAATTTCCTTGGAAATTCAGACATGCTTGAGTTTTTTTAAATGAGTTGGAAGGTCATTCCAAATGTCCTTAGCCATAAAAGAGATTGATTGTTTGCCTACATTTGTTTGTATGCTTATCATATAAAGATTTTTCTTAGCTGTATATCTCATGTTGTAGCAATGGATATTACTAGCATATGGAAACATGATGGTTGTTGAATACCTCAGGCAGACAGCCTTTATAACATGATGCACAAATTTGAGACTTGTAGATGATAAAGTTTAAATGTAAATTATATTCATGCTGGAATGCGGATTTGATTTTGATACTAGTTGTGGCAATGACTAATGGCTTCATTTTTAAAATTATTTTTCATTATAGCAATCTTGGAGGCGGGGGGTATGCTTGACCTAGCAAGCAGCTTGACTTAAAAAAAATCAAGTTAATGAAACAGTCAGTTATTCATTCATTCTTATCGAAAAAAGAGTGGTTCTATCAAATTAGTGAGAAAATTACTGAATTGTGGAAGTACATGTAATCAGTCTGTTAGTCAGTCAAAGCTTCAGGAAGTCAATCCAACAATCATACAGTCAGTCAGTCAATCATTAAATTAATCATTCATTCAATTAAAGGAGGGCTCATAGTTGCCAACAAGCCATCCGAGCGAAGATGCAAGGATGGTGAGGCAGCAGCAGAATAGAGTTGTGCAAGACTTAAGCAATAGGCAGAAAAATTCTCGATCAAGCTTCGAAAAGAGTAATTCGTAACCCGTAACCTGATGTAATGACCAATTGTGTGACAGTTGTCAACCTGAATCAAAAGGTGGTACCTAGCGCATGGGCACGAATGTGGTATGCATTTAAAAATGCAAAATTTCACACAAGCTTCTCGTGTTTATTTTACTAGATTTATTTGTCAAACCTGGCCTGGCAGTCAGGAAACATGAGTACTTTATTAATTGTATTAATATTTTAGGGGCCATTAATGTAAATTTTTTTTACAAAAGGAAGCTTTTAAAACAACAAAAGTGTCCCATGTGAAAAAAGCAATTCTCACCACACTAAAAAGGATCAGATCACGCGAGGAGAGGAAAGCTAGATACAAAGAATACAGTTGCTTCTGTAGGAAAATCTGATGTTGGGGAAAAAATTCTAAACAGCAAACAAAAAAATAAGAAAAAAAACTACAAGCCTAAAGCAAATGACTGAGGAAAAGAAAAATAATGCTATCTTCTTTTTTGAAACCTGACTGAGTTATGAAATGAAAATAAAATACTGACAGTTAGGGTTAAGGTTCTAACAAATTTGATTGCCTAATTAAGGAGATGCTCTTTATAAGAAAACTCAAACCATCCCTAAACGTGCAGGCGGACTCGATTCTTGCAAAGGTATTCACTTGAAGAACTTGTGATCCTTTGTTATTATGCTAATTTGTAGAGACTATAGAAATCAAATCTTCGCATTACTTATTCGTTTTGCCTTGAGAATGGAGTCATGATGATACCGAAACGTCGGCTTTTAACGTTAATGTTCGCTTGCTTAAATATTTATCTACATAACAAAGTCAAACCGAACCAACAGTAATTTTGTAACTGGAGTGGTAAGAGAAATGATCAGTCGTATTTCCCACTAAATATTGTTGATCGCTTCCTCTGCAAAGCTGATTTAGTTCTTTCAAAAAAGATCCCTCATGACACTTCAAACTTTTTATGTAGCAGGTTCGTAAAGTCACAGGAGTCTTGAGGACCGACTCTTCTCCAGAACCTTGATACATGCATAACACCTTTTCATTGACAGTAAAGAAAATAATCCTTGCAAAAGGAAGGGACCAAGAAACTGTCAAACGTTGGAAAAAAGGAATTGCGTTCCTATGGAAAACACACATGATTTGCTCGTTGGCACTCTATAGATAGGCATACCTAGTGTTATTAAAATAATGTAGATGGGGCAACTAGAATCATTTTAGCTTCAGTTCTTCCTTTGCATTGACTCTAATCCCCCACTGCATTCAGTTATAATCTTGAATGGTGTGATTTTTGTTCTGGCCCCCTCATTCCATCTCCCATAAATGTGCACAAAATACCATGACCCACCCCTCCCCCCTCTACATCCCTCACCTTCCTCCACCACCATCACCATGATAATGATGAAAGTGGCCTCCAAAAGTATTTTTAAGTAATGATCTGGCTGAGAAGGGAAGTAATTTCTTTTGTTATGTTGCAGTATGCTTCCTGATATAGAAATGTTTTCAAATTCACAAAATGCAGTAGAGTGCATTAACCTACAAAAAGGTATAGTCTATGAAAATAATAAACTACAGGGTGTCCCAAAAGTTTGTTCCTCTACTTCATAAGTCTGTATTTCAATATGATTGGACTTGGTAAGCAAATCATTTCAACTAAAGTTGTGTTTTTCAATGTAATTCACTATTTTCATACTTGTTGTGCCATCTTTTGACTCAAATATTCGATCTGTGTACTTCTGCGCCAAAGGTGCGCATGTGCAAGTATATGTTCCAGCCACATATTTTTTGTATTTCACAGCCCGAATTGCTCGAACTCCTTTAATTTCTTGTTTTTTTGTGAATATCCCCCCTTAATGCAAAAAACGTTCAGCTGTATGAGAGCATAAGCCTGTATACTTCCATTTACTGGCTTATCTGTTGTAGAAATTGCTAAAAACAGGAAAAATCCAAATGTTGGGTGGTAGAATGATCATGGAGAAATGAAGGCTTTGAAGGCAAGAAACTAAGGGGCAGACCAAAAGCCCTGAATAAAGTAGCTAAAATAGTTTTAAAGAAGGCTAGATACAAAATAAGAGACTCGACAAGGAAGCTCAGTCTCATATAGTTAGCAAGGCAAATAGCAGGGTCATTAAAAGCTGTTTAAAGTGTTTAAAATTAGAGGCCCTTGAGATAACAAAAAACCCTCTGCTTAATTAGTCTGCCAATTTAAATGCCCGGCTCCTTTCAAATTTGTAAAGAAGTACAAAAGCCTTACTGTGGAAGGGGGCCAGGAGTATTATCTTTTTTGGACGAATGCCCAAAAGATATTTTTTTCAGCTGCCTAAACTAAACAAAATTAATATTGTGTGGGGGTTGAACTGGATCCTGCGTACCAGGTGATAAAAAAGCTCAAAATGGATCATTTTATTTTGTGGGTCTACATGTTGTATCCCACTTCATGCCGCAACGGCCACAGAATGTGATAATAAAACAAAAAGGGCATGCCAGTTACTGAAATTCTGAATACATATACTTGATAGAGAAATAAACATCTTCGAGAAATTTCATGTAAAAATAAAGTTTTGATCAAAAGTTATAGTGCATGAAATTAGAGGAACGAACTTTTGGGACACCCTGTATATTTTTAACTCCATTTTAATAAGGGTGTTTTTTGTGATAAAATATTTCAATATTTTCAAGTCTTGCAAACAATATTAGCCAAGAAAATTTACAATTTTAAATGTTTCTCACATAGGATTTCTGTGTTACTTATACTCAGATGAGATGTTTTAGTAAAATCCGATGTTTAAACCAATCAAAAGTGTCGTAGAGACAATTGCAAAGTTATCACTTTTTTCACATTTTGACGTGCTCATTGAGTTTGGCTCTTTAATTCTTAGTTTATCTAGACCATTACTTAAATGTATTGACTCGCAAAGCATTTTTCGGTCCCGGAAAGCCCAATATTAAATAATTATTGTTTCTGCATTTCTACCCATTCGCCAACATTTTAAAAAAGTTCCGTGACAATTGTGTTTATGGTCAGGAGCTGAAACTAGCCACATCATTGGCTTAAATTCTTAACTTTGTGTGTTCCAAATTTGGTGGCAAAAGAAAGTAACACATTCTTTAAAAAATACTTAAAGTCATCAGGCTCCAGAGTTAATCAGAACATCTCAAAACGTTCAGAGAAATTTGGACTAAATTGTGCCTTAATAAACTTAGAAAACACGCAAAAGTAATTGGCAAAATTCTGGCAGCAGGGAAGTATTTAACTACATGTACATTGTATAAGGGTAAGGGGACCAGGAGAGAAGCCCTCCTGGGGGGAGACAACATTGAGTGATACCAGGGGTATCCACCCTGGACAGGAGCCCTCAGGAGGCCCATGTCCCCCAGTCACTAGGAACTAAGGGGAACCAGGAGGGGTGGTCCTCCTGGGTGGAGTACAGATCAGGTGGGACCTGGGGTCCACACCCTGGAGTGGATATTTTTTCCAGACCTGTCTCCAACGGCTAAGCCTTACTGTGGGTTAAAGTGCAGCCAGGGGTTGCACTTCCCTGTGACTTTTTTGATGGAAAGAAAGACAGTAGTTCCACATTTCAGGACCTAATGAAGGAAAGCGTCCTACTCTGGTATAATACCATAATTTAAGTGATTAATGTGGTACAGATACATCAAGATGCAGAGGAATTGGGCTAAATATATAGTAGTTATTTGGGCTAAATATATAGCAACCATAAGGAGTACAACATGTAAATTACAGAGAAAACAGAGGTTCCAGTCGGAAAAGAAAAAGGGGCGGGGGAGGGGGGGGTGTGAGGGAAGAAAGAGGTTGAGCCGAAGTTATACTCCTAGTAGGTGGTCCTTGGAAATCTAATGTGGTCCTTGAAAAGTTCTTAAAAAATGGTTAAATTTTTTTGTATGAACCCTGAAGCGAATGGATCACTGCCTAACTAATGGCAGTATCAACAGAATGTGCCGCAAAATAACTATCTTTTAGATATCCTAGTTTCAAAACCCCTTTTGAAAGATTCAAATAACAGAAAATGACATTTTTATAGTCTGTAGAGCCTTGTTTTGTAGGCAGGGTTGTCACTAAGATTTCACGTTGCCAGGTAATTGTTTTTTGTAGCCAGGGAAGTCGGAAGCGGTCATGGAGCCCCCCACCCCCCAAAGAAGTTTTAGACATTTTCTAAAAGGCATTAGCACCAAAAAAGGGCAACCTTCATCAAGAGCAGAGCTATTATTAGTTATGTCTTTATTAAAGAAAACTACCCTATTCAGAGACACTAAAATAATTGCTTTACGTAAACGCTGGTTGGAGGGTTTTTTTTTAGTGGCCGCCAAACGGGAATACATGTAAGTTCAGGGGCTTACAGGTGACGTGATCTTGTGGTTAGGTACGTAACTCTTCTTTCATGATCCAATACGCAGCTGTAAACACCTTTTAACAGCACATCTTCTGCGACTCTTTCGCGTCCTTGAAGGGTTCTCTGTAACATCTCTGCTGAAACTGGGCAACCCGAGATTTTGAGGAAAAACAACTTTTACAAATGATAGCCATATCTTCCATAGCTGAACTGAACGGGCCTGAGTGAATGAGGATGTTGTGTATGAATCAACGAAAAGTCCAAATAACTTTTTTTGGGCCAAAAACGCATGCGTCTGTGAAGAACCATACCATAAGTGAGCAAAATGAGTTATCGATCTCAATATATAGGTCAATTTTCTAAGGCAAAGGGTAGGTTGATTTTGCTGGTGGTGTTATAGGGCGGTGAGAGATGGCCAACTCTCTGAATCCTGCTTGACTAACACGTGCGGCAGTTAATTGACTTACCGGGGGGGACTGTCCAGCTTGCTGATGGTCCCAAATCTCCGGCCCAGCAAGTGCGGGGAGGTGCTCGACCGACAACTCTGTCCCAGAGGTTAAATGGGAACCCTCGCGCCCGAGGTAAAACGGCTAACTCTCTCCCAGAGGTTAAACGGGAAAAATGGCCACCAGAGCTGCCTCCCTTGTCAGGGTTTTTGCTTTTTTTTGTGACGTGCCACGCAACGTCACGCAATATGTATATTTTTAACCCGGGGGGACTCCCATATGGAAGGGGCGGGGATGCTTGTAGAAGAAGACCAACATGGGCGTGGGCCAACCTTTTTTGACCCCTAAAAGAGACCATTTTGTTCTTTAGCTGTTGATGTTATAGAAAACTCTAATTACATGAATTGAGTAAATAAAACGAACCGACGAAATATACATGTATATCTCAGGGTGCAACCCTAAAAGAGACCTTTATGGCTAAATACAGAAATACTGCTTTGATATGGGAGCCCCCCCGGTTACTTGTTTACAACTAAGTACCATCAGCGTGATTTCTGTAAAAAGGCTGGTTGTTGTAATGTTACCAACAATGAAGCAACAAAGATTGTAAAGCAGATTTACAAATTTCAACATGGTTGGCGCAACAAAAGATCGATGTCATTTTGTGTTACAACTGAGATGTTGTGGCCGTTATGTTGAAGGCGAGGGTCTTCTCTGCTTGTTGTGCAAAAAACATGACACGTCTAATCCTCAAAGTAAGTCGAAAGTTTTTAACAAGGAGCCCTGTAAACGATTTCGCCCGGAAGAGTTTGAAGATCACTACCGTGCGTCGCAACATATGAACTCAGCTTTCCACAAACTCTTGTTACTAAAACGCGCCTTATTTAGAGAGGTCCTCAGCATTTTCTAAGATTGAATTTGCTTTTAACTATGGTGCATTCCGTTGGAGACTTCGCAGCATACATTTTCCGCCCTTCGACGACTCAAGGAATAACCATGAAGATGAAGCAAGATCGACGTCTGAACAACGGCCTACTTATGCACGTCAATAATTTGATAAAAATAATGAACGACCGGACACCGTTAAGGTTACAAGCAAGCAAACATTTTTTTGTTCCAGACAGCTATGCAAGAGACATTCTGGGAAATTTGAGTAGAGGTACAGTGTACGCTTGGCCTTGGTGTACGATGAGCCCCCCACCTTCCCCGCCGGCCCCTTACGTTTACAAAAGGCTCCGATGCCTTTGAACTGGGTCTTAAGAATCATTTGTAGTCGTAAAGGAAAAAACGTTAAAGGCCAAATATTTCTTGTTGGTAAAGTATACCTCGTAAAATTTCGCTATAGAGAAGACCATGAAATAAATGGAGTTGTGTCAACCCGTCTAGTCAGACCGTTTTGTTGTGAAGTTTAATTAGAGTTTAATAATTATTTCGATTCTGAGTGAGATTCGCTGTTTCCTCGACATTTATAGGAGGCTTGTTTCTTCACTAGCTATTGTTCAATCGCACAAAAAGGCGGGGATTAGTGGTTTATTTCCAGTATATATTCAGTAAAGATGGAAAGGAATGCCATTTTTTTTCAGTTTAAAATATTTTTGATAAAGAGGACGCGTTTTTTGTGTCTGTCAAAATCGAGTCTGGTTTGAGGAGTTTCGAAATGATTAACGTAATATATAGATTTAGCCAAACCTAAAAGCGAAGCTCTCGATAATGTTTATAGCTTGTTCAAACAAAACTGTATAAAATGGTGTAATGCTAAGCGGCGAAGGCAACGCCGGTTAACGGTGAAAAACAACAATAGGTCGGCCAATAGGTCTAATTAGCAAAAAGGAACTTTGCACGTGCAGCACACTTTTTTTGTACATTTCTTTTTCCGTTATTTTGCACCAATACAACGTGAAAACATGCAGAAACTTCGTAGTTACACGTTTTACGGAGGAAATGTACGTGTTAGCGTTCACTTTTTTATCACTGCCGCTACAAAATTTTCATGTTCTTCCAAAAGAAAAATTGTCTCCTTTGTGTTTTATCTCTCGCCCTAGATCTCAGGAAAGAAGTTTACAGTTCAATCAATTTTACACGTATTTTTCGTTCCTTTTCCATGGGAATTAAGAGAAAGCAAAAAAGTTACAGAAGTCAGAAAATAGTGGATATTGTTTTATTATGCGCAAAAGAATATCGGTAAAATGTACCACAAACGTTTAGTTACACATTCTTTTATGGAGCAACCAATTTTAAGTTCAGAAATAGCCCTTCGTTTAAGATGTTTTACTGTTGTGTTTTCGTTGTATTCAGCGGTTTGGTTATTTTTTTCTTCCGCTTATATACAAACATCTTTTTTTCTTCCAACATCACAGCATATTTTAGGGTAGGTAACAGAACAGTTTTATAAGTAGGAAGGCTCCCATAGCTTCAAAGGACTTGATAGAAACTGGCTCTGAAAGAGTACAACTTTCTACTTATATTCGGCTTCTTGAACCACAGGAGACCTTCTTACTGGTGATGTTTGTTCTGAGGTTTTGAATAGGTATGGAGATTTATGTCGCCCCATGCAACAATACTGGGGACAACTGTGTAAACAGTACAATGAGCAAGAACTGGGGCATATGATGTAGGTGCTGTATAGCTTTGCAGTGGCGAAAAGTTTGGCTTAACATTTCCTATTGGCATTGATTTTGTTTAAAATATTGATTGTTCAGATGTGGCAGGACAATAGTGCGCCAGGCACATGCAGGGACCGCGGTAGGGGGAGTGGCTGGTAGGGCTTTAGCCCTACTACTTTTTTGCTGGGATTTATTATCTAGGGCTCCATTTGACATGCAAAATATTCCCAAAAATTATTGGACTTTGCCCTAAAAGGTGGACGGTTAGAGCCAGTTGTTTTCAATGATTTCTTGAGGACTATGCAGTTCTTATGGAAGAGTGGGGTGTTTTCTTGTCCGTACGATTACAACCCAATGTGCGTGCAAGGATAATAGGATGTTAAGGCCTGAATGGAACGATTTGACTTTTTCTTTAGTTTGCATCTTGGAGAGCAGCTTTATTCTCACACCGATAATGTATCTCAAGGTCTTCAGGGTACTAAGGTGGCTGTTGTCAGTGGACAGTGCCTGGCAAATCTAACAAAGGAGATGCTCACAAAAATACCCACTAGTGATCAGAGCTTCGACCTGCTTGGTGAACCAATGCTTCCAAGAAAGCGATGCTCTTCAGCCAAACTGGAGGTTGGCACTTGTGCACCAAGCTACCCCCAAACTACCAGGGATCAATAATAAATATTAAGAAGGGTCTGTTATGAGGCTATTGATCTTATTGTCAGTGCTATCGATCAGCGCTTGAATCAGGAAAGCTTCAGCTCCTACACCCAGGGTTATATAATGCACATATATCGATCACAGGGGTATTTTGCAAAACACTGAACTAACCTGGAACTTGAGTCACTCAGTTTCGTAACCCTGAACACTAAATTTCAGAGTTTTATGAGGTTTGGCATATTATTTGTTTGGCACTTTGCAAAATACGCCTGCTGCATGTACATAGTAGAAAAATGAGAGCTTTTGCCTCGAGGAACTGCATTACCAAAATGTGTCATAGCAGGCTACGCTTAGAAGTGTAAACACTTCACAGATCTCAGCACATAAACTTACCCTGTGGGCAAGCTGATTTTGCCTTGGGGGGGGGGGGGGTTGGTGGGAGAAATACATAACAAAATTTTAGACAGTGGGAAGGGGGGGCTATGTCCCATGGTCAGCCCATTTTCCTTTACATACAGTGTACATATGATTATACACAATCATATACATGTCAAATTTTAAATGCCATGTGAAGACATATCTTTTTAAACAAGCTTTTAATTTGTAGTGGAATATTTGTTTCATTTATTTTATTATTTATAATTTATCATTATCATTTTATATAATTTTTAAATCTTTCTACAGTGTACCTGCTTGTAAATTTTATTCATTTTAGTCTTCCCTTTTAACTTATTGTAAAGCGCATTTGATCGTGTGCCATGGAAAGTCGTGCTATATAAGTTTTAATCATTATCATTACACATACATCTAATTATATACCATTTTGGACAGAAAAGGTACCCCTTTCATATACCTTTTATTGATAAATGTTACCCTTTATTTATTTATTTTATTTCTTTTGCCACACAAAATGTACAAAGAAGGAAAACAAAATACACTACAGAATGAACGTAAAGCTTCCTTAATTACAACTCATGATGGCTACACATGCACAGCTATGACAATTAAGCTGCAGTAAATGAGTATTAAGAACAATCAGTGTGTAAATTACGACAAACATATGTAAACTTCTATGATAATGAAACTATTCAAATCTTCTAGACTTATAGCTGTTAATAATATACTTTTTCAGACTGTTTTTTCATGTAGAAAGGGTTCATACAGAGTCTGACAAAGTCTTGAAATCTGCCCAGCAATTTCCAGACCTTGAAAAAGTCTGAAAAATAGCAAAAAAGTCGGAAAAAAATTGTAAAAAGTATTTTTGATAGCTACAGTAAGTGTTGTTTTGGAAAAAATCTGGAAAAAATCTAGAATTTTTTTTATCCAAAAATCTGTACAATCTCTGGAAAGAGAGATTGATTTACAAATGTCATTATCTAACCCTAAACCCTTTCACATATCCAGTTTAGAATGCTGTATCCCTTAATAAATAGACTAATATGAATAAATTGCTAAACAAGAAAGTTTTCTTGTCTTTTTCACTGCCAGGGGTGTCTTATACAAGTTCTAACCTATAAAAAGTTGGAATATGTTAACTTAATTTTTGTCAAATGTTATTTTCTTCCAGTGATGGACTGTACTGTGCTACATATTTTGGAATCTTGATTAAGAGGAACAGCAAGGCAAAGTGCAAGAAAATGTAATACAATCAGAAAACAAGATCAGCAAGAAAAGGCAGCTCTGAGGACAAGGTAAATGACTCTTCTAAATTTTTTTTTCAGTTATTATTTGTGTGACATACCATACTTAATTGATTAAATACAACCTTGATAAAATGCCAAAGAGAAGGATGGAGGCGTACAATGTACACATGTAAGGGGGTAATGAACACTGCAAAACCGCACAGAAATACGGTTAAACAGCGCACAGAATAACATAGAAAACTGCAAACCACATTAAAATTCCCCCAAAATTCCAAGTACCACAAACTGCTTGGTTTTGAAAAACTGCATTGATACCACAACTTAAAATAAAAATTCTGGCAAAACTACATAAAAAATCAAGCAAAATTCTCACTTAATTACTGATTTTCTGTGACCTCTGTTAAAGCATTAATCTTTCTATTGCCGCTAAATAACTTTTCTAATAAGATTATTTTTTGCCTTTCTTGGCTTCCATAAATGATCTCACACGCGTACGCATACCTTCCTTCGACATTGCCGTATCTTCATCCATGCCTTCCTCCTGCCCCAACCTATGAATGTTGTTGCTGTTATTCCAAATCGCTTGAGCTTGGTTTCATTTTGGCTTCAAGAGGCGCAACGATGATGATCCTGGAAATTGACTCGCCAACTTTTTCTTTGTTTACATTCATTATTCGTGGAAAGAGTTGAAAAATGAAGGGTCTCCCAGAGCCCGTTGGAAGAATCGCAAAAACCTCTTAGCCTCGACGAACAAGATTCAAGCAAATTTTCTCCTCTTCACAAAAAGATCATCACATACAGGAAATGCTCGATTGCATTGTTTATATAGTAGCTTTCGATGTCTGAGTGATTCGATAACCAGATGTCTGTTTCTCTCCCTCCATATCCCATTCCTCATCAATGTCACCATGTGCTCGAGTGTTAACAGAAGGTGTCATAATCCACCAATCAGTAACGGTAACAGGACTGAGTGGAGTCCAATTCGGTCTGTAATCATACGAGTGATTAACAAAATCGGACGACCGCGTAGCGGGAGTCCGATTTGTTTAATCACGAGTATGATTACAGACCGAATTGGACGACACGAAGTTCTGTTACCAATTAATCATAACTTTAACAAAATTTGTAGTATAATTAGGCTATTTTTTAAATCAAAACACAAGAAACTCAAAATTTTCTTTTGCTAGCAGTGAAAAAAAGCCATTTAAGCGCGCGCGTGATGGCGCTGCTGTCCAATTACTTAGGCATGACACGTACTGTCCTATTAAACTGTCCAATTAAGGCTGAAATCAGGGCAGTTCATAGCCAATCAGATTTGACAATTTTGTTATAGTTATGATTAGAGGCGAAACGACCCTTTGTTAAGAATGTTTACAGGCGTTCTTTCACACTCGAATGTTTAAGGGTTCATATATATTTTAGGGCCTGTTTACATGGAGGTGGAGGATCCCAGGTAGGTGAGGTAAACAGCTTAGGTGGGGTAACCCACCTATCCATATAATCTCTCATTTTAATGTGATCGTGTTTACATGTTAGGTGGGGTAACCCACCTATCCATATAATCTCTCATTTTAATGTGATCGTGTTTACATGTTAGGTGGAGTAACCCGCCTATCCATATAATCTCTCATTTTAATGTGATCGTGTTTACATGTTAGGTGGGGTAACCCGCCTATCCATATAATCTCTCATTTTAATGTGATCGTGTTTACATGTTAGGTGGGGTAACCCGCCTATCCATATAATCTCTCATTTTAATGTGATCGTGTTTACATGTTAGGTGGAGTAACCCGCCTATCTATATAATCTCTCATTTTAATGTGATCGTGTTTACATGTTAGGTGGAGTAACCCGCCTATCCATATAATCTCTCATTTTAATGTGATCGTGTTTACATGTTAGGTGAGGTAACCCACCTATCCATATAATCTCTCATTTTAATGTGATCGTGTTTACATGTTAGGTGGGGTAACCCACCTATCCATATAATCTCTCATTTTAATGTGATCGTGTTTACATGTTAAGTGGGGTAACCCACCTATCCATATAATCTCTCAATTTAATGTGATCGTGTTTACATGTTAGGTGGGGTAACCCACCTATCCACATAATCTCTCATTTTAATGTGATCGTGTTTACATGTTAGGTGGGGTAACCCGCCTATCCATATAATCTCTCATTTTAATGTGATCATGTTACATGTTAGGTGGGGTAACCCGCCTATCCATATAATCTCTCATTTTAATGTGAATGTGTTTACATGTGCGGTGGGGTAACCCACCTATCCATATAATCTCACATTTTAATGTGATCGTGTTTACATGTTAGGTGGGGTAACCCGCCAATCCATATAATCTCTCATTTTAATGTGATCGTGTTTACATGTTAGGTGGGGTAACCCGCCTATCCATATAATCTCTCATTTTAATGTGATCGTGTTTACATGTTAGGTGGGGTAACCCACCTATCCATATAATCTCTCATTTTAATGTGATCGTGTTTACATGTTAGGTGGAGTAACCCGCCTATCCATATAATCTCTCATTTTAATGTGATCGTGTTTACATGTGAGGTGGGGTACCCACCTATCCATATAATCTCTCATTTTAATGTGATCGTGTTTACATATTCGGTGGGGTAACCCACCTATCCATATAATCTCTCATTTTAATGTGATCGTGTTTACATGTTAGGTGGGGTAACCCGCCTATCCATATAATCTCTCATTTTAATGTGATCGTGTTTACGTGTTAGGTGGAGTAACCCGCCAATCCATATAATCTCTCATTTTAATGTGATCGTGTTTACATGTTAGGTGGGGTAACCCGCCTATCCATATAATCTCTCATTTTAATGTGATCGTGTTTACATGTTAGGTGGGGTAACCCACCTATCCATATAATCTCTCATTTTAATGTGATCGTTTTTACATGTTAGGTGGGGTACCCACCTATCCATATAATCTCTCATTTTAATGTGATCGTGTTTACATGTTAGGTGGGGTAACCCACCTATCCATATAATCTCTCATTTTAATGTGATCGTGTTTACATGTTAGGTGGAGTAACCCGCCTATCCATATAATCTCTCATTTTAATGTGATCGTGTTTACATGTTAGGTGGGGTAACCCACCTATCCATATAATCTCTCATTTTAATGTGATCGTGTTTACATGTTCGGTGGGGTAACCCACCTATCCATATAATCTCTCATTTTAATGTGATCGTGTTTACATGTTAGGTGGGGTAACCCGCCTATCCAAATAATCTCTCATTTTAATGTGATCGTGTTTACTTGTTAGGTGGAGTAACCCGCCAATCCATATAATCTCTCATTTTAATGTGATCGTGTTTACCTGTTAGGTGGGGTAACCCGCCTATCCATATAATCTCTCATTTTAATGTGATCGTCTTTACATGTTAGGTGGGGTAACCCGCCTATCCATATAATCTCTCATTTTAATGTGATCGTTTTTACATGTTAGGTGGGGTAACCCACCTATCCATATAATCTCTCATTTTAATGTGATCGTTTTTACATGTTAGGTGGGGTACCCACCTATCCATATAATCTCTCATTTTAATGTGATCGTGTTCACATGTTAGGTGGAGTAACCCGCCAATCCATATAATCTCTCATTTTAATGTGATCGTGTTTACATGTTAGGTGGGGTAACCCGCCTATCCATATAATCTCTAATTTTAATGTGATCGTGTTCACATGTTAGGTGGAGTAACCCGCCAATCCATATAATCTCTCATTTTAATGTGATCGTGTTTACATGTTAGGTGGGGTAACCCGCCTATCCATATAATCTCTCATTTTAATGTGATCGTGTTTACATGTTAGGTGGAGTAACCCACTTATCCATATAATCTCTCATTTTAATGTGATCCTGTTTACATGATAGGTGGAGTAACCCGCCAATCCATATAATCTCTCATTTTAATGTGATCGTGTTTACATGTTAGGTGGGGTAACCCGCCTATCCATATAGTCTCTCATTTTAATGTGATCGTGTTTACATGTTCGGTGGGGTAACCCACCTATCCATATAATCTCTCATTTTAATGTGATCGTGTTTACATGTTCGGTGCGGTAACCCACCTATCCATATAATCTCTCATTTTAATGTGATCGTGTTTACATGTTAAGTGGGGTAACCCACCTATCCATATAATCTCTCATTTTAATGTGATCGTGTTTACATGTTAGGTGGCGTAACCAACCTATCCATATAATCTCTCATTTTAATGTGATCGTGTTTACATGTTAGGTGGGGTAACCCGCCTATCCATATAATCTTTCATTTTAATTTGATCGTGTTTACCTGTTAGGTGGAGTAACCCGCCAATCCATATAATCTCTCATTTTAATGTGATCGTGTTTACCTGTTAAGTGGGGTAACCCACCTATCCATATAATCTCTCATTTTAATGTAATCGTGTTTACATGTTAGGTGGGGTAACCCACCTATCCATATAATCTCTCATTTTAATGTGATCGTGTTTACATGTTAGGTGGAGTAACCTACCTATCCATATAATCTCTCATTTTAATGTGATCGTGTTTACATGTTAGGTGGGGTAACCCGCCTATCCATATAATCTTTCATTTTAATGTGATCGTGTTTACCTGTTAGGTGGAGTAACCTGCCAATCCATATAATCTCTCATTTTAATGTGATCGTGTTTACCTGTTAGGTGGGGTAACCCGCCTATCCATATAATCTCTCATTTTAATTTGATCGTGTTTACATGTTCAGTGGGGTAACCCACCTATCCATATAATCTCTCATTTTAATGTGATCGTGTTTACATGTTAGGTGGAGTAACCCACCTATCCATATAATCTCTCATTTTAATGTGATCGTGTTTACATGTTAAGTGGGGTAACCCACCTATCCATATAATCTCTCATTTTAATGTGATCGTGTTTACATGTTAGGTGGGGTAACCCACCTATCCATATAATCTCTCATTTTAATGTGATCGTGTTTACATGTTAGGTGGGGTAACCCGCCTATCCATATAATCTTTCATTTTAATGTGATCGTGTTTACATGTTAGCTGGAGTAACCCGCCAATCCATATAATCTCTCATTTTAATGTGATCGGGTTTACCTGTTAGGTGGGGTAACCCGCCTATCCATATAATCTCTCATTTTAATGTGATCGTGTTTACATGTTCAGTGGGGTAACCCACCTATCCATATAATCTCTCATTTTAATGTGATCGTTTTTACATGTTAGGTGGGGTAACCCACCTATCCATAATTTATAATCTCTCATTTTAATGTGATCGTGTTTACATGTTAGGTGGGGTAACCCGCCTATCCATATAATCTCTCATTTTAATGTGATCGTGTTCACATGTTAGGTGGAGTAACCCGCCAATCCATATAATCTCTCATTTTAATGTGATCGTGTTTACATGTTAGGTGGGGTAACCCGCCTATCCATATAATCTCTCATTTTAATGTGATCGTGTTTACATGTTAGGTGGAGTAACCCACCTATCCATATAATCTCTCATTTTAATGTGATAGTGTTTACATGTTAGATGGAGTAACCCGCCAATCCATATAATCTCTCATTTTAATGTGATCGTGTTTACCTGTTAGGTGGGGTACCCGCCTATCCATATAATCTCTCATTTTAATGTGATCGTGTTTACATGTTCAGTGGGGTAACCCACCTATCCATATAATCTCTCATTTTAATGTGATCGTGTTTACATGTTAGGTGGAGTAACCCACCTATCCATATAATCTCTCATTTTAATGTGATCCTGTTTACATGTTAGGTGGAGTAAACCGCCAATCCATATAATCTCTCATTTTAATGTGATCGTGTTTACATGTTAGGTGGGGTAACCCGCCTATCCATATAATCTCTCATTTTAATGTGATCGTGTTTACATGTTCGGTGGGGTAACCCACCTATCCATATAATCTCTCATTTCAATGTGATCGTGTTTACATGTTCGGTGCGGTAACCCACCTATCCATATAATCTCTCATTTTAATGTGATCGTGTTTACATGTTAAGTGGGGTAACCCACCTATCCATATAATCTCTCATTTTAATGTGATCGTGTTTACATGTTAGGTGGCGTAACCTACCTATCCATATAATCTCTCATTTTAATGTGATCGTGTTTACATGTTAGGTGGGGTAACCCGCCTATCCATATAATCTTTCATTTTAATGTGATCGTGTTTACCTGTTAGGTGGAGTAACCCGCCAATCCATATAATCTCTTATTTTAATGTGATCGTGTTTACCTGTTAGGTGGGGTAACCCGCCTATCCATATAATCTCTCATTTTAATGTGATCGTGTTTACATGTTCAGTGGGGTAACCCACCTATCCATATAATATCTCATTTTAATGTGATCGTGTTTACATGTTAGGTGGAGTAACCCACCTATCCATATAATCTCTCATTTTAATGTGATCGTGTTTACATGTTCGGTGCGGTAACCCACCTATCCATATAATCTCTCATTTTAATGTGATCGTGTTTACATGTTCGGTGGGGTAACCAAGCTATCCATATAATCTCTCATTTTAATGTGATCGTGTTTTCATGTTAGGTGGAGTAACCCACCTATCCATATAATCTCTCATTTTAATGTGATCGTGTTTACATGTTAGGTGGGGTAACCCACCTATCCATATAATCTCTCATTTTAATGTGATCGTGTTTACATATTAGGTGGGGTAATCCGCCTATCCATATAATCTCTCATTTTAATGTGATCGTGTTTACATGTTAGGTGGGGTAACCCACCTATCCATATAATCTCTCATTTTAATGTGATTGTGTTTACATGTTAGGTGGAGTAACCCGCCAATCCATATAATCTCTCATTTTAATGTGATCCTGTTTACATGTTCGGTGCGGTAACCCACCTATCCATATAATCTCTCATTTTAATGTGATCGTGTTTACATGTTCGGTGCGGTAACCCACGTATCCATATAATCTCTCATTTTAATGTGATCGTGTTTACATGTTAGGTGGGGTAACCCGCCTATCCATATAATCTCTCATTTTAATGTGATCGTGTTTACATGTTCGGTGCGGTAACCCACCTATCCATATAATCTCTCATTTTAATGTGATCGTGTTTACATGTTAAGTGGGGTAACCCACCTATCCATATAATCTCTCATTTTAATGTGATCGTATTTACATGTTAGGTGGACTAACCCACCTATCCATATAATCTCTCATTTTAATGTGATCGTGTTTACATGTTAGGTGGAGTAACCCGCCTATCCATATAATCTCTAATTTTAATGTGATCGTGTTTACATGTTAGGTGGAGTAACCCGCCTATCCATATAATCTCTCATTTTAATGTGATCGTGTTTACATGTTAGGTGGGGTAACCCGCCTATCCATATAATCTCTAATTTTAATGTGATCGTGTTTACATGTTCGGTGGGGTAACCCACCTATCCATATAATCTCTCATTTCAATGTGATCGTGTTTACATGTTCGGTGGGGTAACCCACCTATCCATATAATCTCTCATTTTAATTTGATCGTGTTTATATGTTAAGTGGGGTAACCCGCCTATCCATATAATCTCTCATTTTAATGTGATCGTGTTTACATGTTCGGTGGGGTAACCAAGCTATCCATATAATCTCTCATTTTAATGTGATCGTGTTTCCATGTTAGGTGGAGTAACCCACCTATCCATATAATCTCTCATTTTAATGTGATCGTGTTTACATGTTAGGTGGGGTAACCCACCTATCCATATAATCTCTCATTTTAATGTGATCGTGTTTACATGTTCAGTGGGGTAACCCACCTATCCATATAATCTCTCATTTTAATGTGATCGTGTTTACATGTTAGGTGGAGTAACCCACCTATCCATATAATCTCTCATTTTAATGTGATCCTGTTTACATGTTAGGTGGAGTAAACCGCCAATCCATATAATCTCTCATTTTAATGTGATCGTGTTTACATGTTAGGTGGGGTAACCCGCCTATCCATATAATCTCTCATTTTAATGTGATCGTGTTTACATGTTCGGTGGGGTAACCCACCTATCCATATAATCTCTCATTTCAATGTGATCGTGTTTACATGTTCGGTGCGGTAACCCACCTATCCATATAATCTCTCATTTTAATGTGATCGTGTTTACATGTTAAGTGGGGTAACCCACCTATCCATATAATCTCTCATTTTAATGTGATCGTGTTTACATGTTAGGTGGCGTAACCTACCTATCCATATAATCTCTCATTTTAATGTGATCGTGTTTACATGTTAGGTGGGGTAACCCGCCTATCCATATAATCTTTCATTTTAATGTGATCGTGTTTACCTGTTAGGTGGAGTAACCCGCCAATCCATATAATCTCTCATTTTAATGTGATCGTGTTTACCTGTTAGGTGGGGTAACCCGCCTATCCATATAATCTCTCATTTTAATGTGATCGTGTTTACATGTTCAGTGGGGTAACCCACCTATCCATATAATCTCTCATTTTAATGTGATCGTGTTTACATGTTAGGTGGAGTAACCCACCTATCCATATAATCTCTCATTTTAATGTGATCGTGTTTACATGTTAGGTGGGGTAACCCGCCTATCCATATAATCTCTAATTTTAATGTGATCGTGTTTACATGTTCGGTGGGGTAACCCACCTATCCATATAATCTCTCATTTCAATGTGATCGTGTTTACATGTTCGGTGGGGTAACCCACCTATCCATATAATCTCTCATTTTAATTTGATCGTGTTTATATGTTAAGTGGGGTAACCCGCCTATCCATATAATCTCTCATTTTAATGTGATCGTGTTTACATGTTCGGTGGGGTAACCAAGCTATCCATATAATCTCTCATTTTAATGTGATCGTGTTTCCATGTTAGGTGGAGTAACCCACCTATCCATATAATCTCTCATTTTAATGTGATCGTGTTTACATGTTAGGTGGGGTAACCCACCTATCCATATAATCTCTCATTTTAATGTGATCGTGTTTACATGTTCAGTGGGGTAACCCACCTATCCATATAATCTCTCATTTTAATGTGATCGTGTTTACATGTTAGGTGGAGTAACCCACCTATCCATATAATCTCTCATTTTAATGTGATCCTGTTTACATGTTAGGTGGAGTAAACCGCCAATCCATATAATCTCTCATTTTAATGTGATCGTGTTTACATGTTAGGTGGGGTAACCCGCCTATCCATATAATCTCTCATTTTAATGTGATCGTGTTTACATGTTCGGTGGGGTAACCCACCTATCCATATAATCTCTCATTTCAATGTGATCGTGTTTACATGTTCGGTGCGGTAACCCACCTATCCATATAATCTCTCATTTTAATGTGATCGTGTTTACATGTTAAGTGGGGTAACCCACCTATCCATATAATCTCTCATTTTAATGTGATCGTGTTTACATGTTAGGTGGCGTAACCTACCTATCCATATAATCTCTCATTTTAATGTGATCGTGTTTACATGTTAGGTGGGGTAACCCGCCTATCCATATAATCTTTCATTTTAATGTGATCGTGTTTACCTGTTAGGTGGAGTAACCCGCCAATCCATATAATCTCTCATTTTAATGTGATCGTGTTTACCTGTTAGGTGGGGTAACCCGCCTATCCATATAATCTCTCATTTTAATGTGATCGTGTTTACATGTTCAGTGGGGTAACCCACCTATCCATATAATCTCTCATTTTAATGTGATCGTGTTTACATGTTAGGTGGAGTAACCCACCTATCCATATAATCTCTCATTTTAATGTGATCGTGTTTACATGTTAGGTGGGGTAACCCGCCTATCCATATAATCTCTAATTTTAATGTGATCGTGTTTACATGTTCGGTGGGGTAACCCACCTATCCATATAATCTCTCATTTCAATGTGATCGTGTTTACATGTTCGGTGGGGTAACCCACCTATCCATATAATCTCTCATTTTAATTTGATCGTGTTTATATGTTAAGTGGGGTAACCCGCCTATCCATATAATCTCTCATTTTAATGTGATCGTGTTTACATGTTCGGTGGGGTAACCAAGCTATCCATATAATCTCTCATTTTAATGTGATCGTGTTTCCATGTTAGGTGGAGTAACCCACCTATCCATATAATCTCTCATTTTAATGTGATCGTGTTTACATGTTAGGTGGGGTAACCCACCTATCCATATAATCTCTCATTTTAATGTGATCGTGTTTACATGTTCAGTGGGGTAACCCACCTATCCATATAATCTCTCATTTTAATGTGATCGTGTTTACATGTTAGGTGGAGTAACCCACCTATCCATATAATCTCTCATTTTAATGTGATCCTGTTTACATGTTAGGTGGAGTAAACCGCCAATCCATATAATCTCTCATTTTAATGTGATCGTGTTTACATGTTAGGTGGGGTAACCCGCCTATCCATATAATCTCTCATTTTAATGTGATCGTGTTTACATGTTCGGTGGGGTAACCCACCTATCCATATAATCTCTCATTTCAATGTGATCGTGTTTACATGTTCGGTGCGGTAACCCACCTATCCATATAATCTCTCATTTTAATGTGATCGTGTTTACATGTTAAGTGGGGTAACCCACCTATCCATATAATCTCTCATTTTAATGTGATCGTGTTTACATGTTAGGTGGCGTAACCTACCTATCCATATAATCTCTCATTTTAATGTGATCGTGTTTACATGTTAGGTGGGGTAACCCGCCTATCCATATAATCTTTCATTTTAATGTGATCGTCTTTACCTGTTAGGTGGAGTAACCCGCCAATCCATATAATCTCTCATTTTAATGTGATCGTGTTTACCTGTTAGGTGGGGTAACCCGCCTATCCATATAATCTCTCATTTTAATGTGATCGTGTTTACATGTTCAGTGGGGTAACCCACCTATCCATATAATCTCTCATTTTAATGTGATCGTGTTTACATGTTAGGTGGAGTAACCCACCTATCCATATAATCTCTCATTTTAATGTGATCGTGTTTACATGTTAGGTGGGGTAACCTGCCTATCCATATAATCTGTCATTTTAATGTGATCGTGTTTACCTGTTAGGTGGAGTAACCCGCCAATCCATATAATCTCTCATTTTAATGTGATCGTGTTTACCTGTTAGGTGGGGTAACCCGCCTATCCATATAATCTCTCATTTTAATGTGATCGTGTTTACATGTTCAGTGGGGTAACCCACCTATCCATATAATCTCTCATTTTAATGTGATCGTGTTTACATGTTCGGTGCGGTAACCCACCCATCCATATAATCTCTCATTTTAATGTGATTGTGTTTACATGTTAGGTGGGGTAACCCGCCTATCCATATAATCTCTCATTTTAATGTGATCGTGTTTACATGTTCGGTGCGGTAACCCACCTATCCATATAATCTCTCATTTTAATGTGATCGTGTTTACATGTTAAGTGGGGTAACCCACCTATCCATATAATCTCTCATTTTAATGTGATCGTATTTACATGTTAGGTGGAGTAACCCACCTATCCATATAATCTCTCATTTTAATGTGATCGTGTTTACATGTTAGGTGGAGTAACCCGCCAATCCATATAATCTCTCATTTTAATGTGATCGTCTTTACATGTTAGGTGGGGTAACCCGCCTATCCATATAATCTCTAATTTTAATGTGATCGTGTTTACATGTTCGGTGGGGTAACCCACCTATCCATATAATCTCTCATTTCAATGTGATCGTGTTTACATGTTCGGTGGGGTAACCCACCTATCCATATAATCTCTCATTTTAATTTGATCGTGTTTATATGTTAAGTGGGGTAACCCGCCTATCCATATAATCTCTCATTTTAATGTGATCGTGTTTACATGTTCGGTGGGGTAACCAAGCTATCCATATAATCTCTCATTTTAATGTGATCGTGTTTCCATGTTAGGTGGAGTAACCCACCTATCCATATAATCTCTCATTTTAATGTGATCGTGTTTACATGTTAGGTGGGGTAACCCACCTATCCATATAATCTCTCATTTTAATGTGATCGTGTTTACATATTAGGTGGGGTAATCCGCCTATCCATATAATCTCTCATTTTAATGTGATCGTGTTTACATGTTAGGTTGGGTAACCCACCTATCCATATAATCTCTCATTTTAATGTGATTGTGTTTACATGTTAGGTGGAGTAACCCGCCAATCCATATAATCTCTCATTTTAATGTGATCCTGTTTACATGTTCGGTGCGGTAACCCACCTATCCATATAATCTCTCATTTTAATGTGATCGTGTTTACATGTTCGGTGCGGTAACCCACGTATCCATATAATCTCTCATTTTAATGTGATCGTGTTTACATGTTAGGTGGGGTAACCCGCCTATCCATATAATCTCTCATTTTAATGTGATCGTGTTTACATGTTCGGTGCGGTAACCCACCTATCCATATAATCTCTCATTTTAATGTGATCGTGTTTACATGTTAAGTGGGGTAACCCACCTATCCATATAATCTCTCATTTTAATGTGATCGTATTTACATGTTAGGTGGACTAACCCACCTATCCATATAATCTCTCATTTTAATGTGATCGTGTTTACATGTTAGGTGGAGTAACCCGCCTATCCATATAATCTCTAATTTTAATGTGATCGTGTTTACAGGTTAGGTGGAGTAACCCGCCTATCCATATAATCTCTCATTTTAATGTGATCGTGTTTACATGTTAGGTGGGGTAACCCGCCTATCCATATAATCTCTAATTTTAATGTGATCGTGTTTACATGTTCGGTGGGGTAACCCACCTATCCATATAATCTCTCATTTCAATGTGATCGTGTTTACATGTTCGGTGGGGTAACCCACCTATCCATATAATCTCTCATTTTAATTTGATCGTGTTTATATGTTAAGTGGGGTAACCCGCCTATCCATATAATCTCTCATTTTAATGTGATCGTTTTTACATGTTCGGTGGGGTAACCAAGCTATCCATATAATCTCTGATTTTAATGTGATCGTGTTTCCATGTTAGGTGGAGTAACCCACCTATCCATATAATCTCTCATTTTAATGTGATCGTGTTTACATGTTAGGTGGGGTAACCCACCTATCCATATAATCTCTCATTTTAATGTGATCGTGTTTACATGTTCAGTGGGGTAACCCACCTATCCATATAATCTCTCATTTTAATGTGATCGTGTTTACATGTTAGGTGGAGTAACCCACCTATCCATATAATCTCTCATTTTAATGTGATCCTGTTTACATGTTAGGTGGAGTAAACCGCCAATCCATATAATCTCTCATTTTAATGTGATCGTGTTTACATGTTAGGTGGGGTAACCCGCCTATCCATATAATCTCTCATTTTAATGTGATCGTGTTTACATGTTCGGTGGGGTAACCCACCTATCCATATAATCTCTCATTTCAATGTGATCGTGTTTACATGTTCGGTGCGGTAACCCACCTATCCATATAATCTCTCATTTTAATGTGATCGTGTTTACATGTTAAGTGGGGTAACCCACCTATCCATATAATCTCTCATTTTAATGTGATCGTGTTTACATGTTAGGTGGCGTAACCTACCTATCCATATAATCTCTCATTTTAATGTGATCGTGTTTACATGTTAGGTGGGGTAACCCGCCTATCCATATAATCTTTCATTTTAATATGATCGTGTTTACCTGTTAGGTGGAGTAACCCGCCAATCCATATAATCTCTCATTTTAATGTGATCGTGTTTACCTGTTAGGTGGGGTAACCCGCCTATCCATATAATCTCTCATTTTAATGTGATCGTGTTTACATGTTCAGTGGGGTAACCCACCTATCCATATAACCTCTCATTTTAATGTGATCGTGTTTACATGTTAGGTGGAGTAACCCACCTATCCATATAATCTCTCATTTTAATGTGATCGTGTTTACATGTTCGGTGGGGTAACCAAGCTATCCATATAATCTCTCATTTTAATGTGATCGTGTTTCCATGTTAGGTGGAGTAACCCACCTATCCATATAATCTCTCATTTTAATGTGATCGTGTTTACATGTTAGGTGGGGCAACCCACCTATCCATATAATCTCTCATTTTAATGTGATCGTGTTTACATGTTCAGTGGGGTAACCCACCTATCCATATAATCTCTCATTTTAATGTGATCGTGTTTACATGTTAGGTGGAGTAACCCACCTATCCATATAATCTCTCATTTTAATGTGATCCTGTTTACATGTTAGGTGGAGTAAACCGCCAATCCATATAATCTCTCATTTTAATGTGATCGTGTTTACATGTTAGGTGGGGTAACCCGCCTATCCATATAATCTCTCATTTTAATGTGATCGTGTTTACATGTTCGGTGGGGTAACCCACCTATCCATATAATCTCTCATTTCAATGTGATCGTGTTTACATGTTCGGTGCGGTAACCCACCTATCCATATAATCTCTCATTTTAATGTGATCGTGTTTACATGTTAAGTGGGGTAACCCACCTATCCATATAATCTCTCATTTTAATGTGATCGTGTTTACATGTTAGGTGGCGTAACCTACCTATCCATATAATCTTTCATTTTAATGTGATCGTGTTTACATGTTAGGTGGGGTAACCCGCCTATCCATATAATCTTTCATTTTAATGTGATCGTGTTTACCTGTTAGGTGGAGTAACCCGCCAATCCATATAATCTCTCATTTTAATGTGATCGTGTTTACCTGTTAGGTGGGGTAACCCGCCTATCCATATAATCTCTCATTTTAATGTGATCGTGTTTACATGTTCAGTGGGGTAACCCACCTATCCATATAATCTCTCATTTTAATGTGATCGTGTTTACATGTTAGGTGGAGTAACCCACCTATCCATATAATCTCTCATTTTAATGTGATCGTGTTTACATGTTAGGTGGGGTAACCCGCCTATCCATATAATCTCTAATTTTAATGTGATCGTGTTTACATGTTCGGTGGGGTAACCCACCTATCCATATAATCTCTCATTTCAATGTGATCGTGTTTACATGTTCGGTGGGGTAACCCACCTATCCATATAATCTCTCATTTTAATTTGATCGTGTTTATATGTTAAGTGGGGTAACCCGCCTATCCATATAATCTCTCATTTTAATGTGATCGTGTTTACATGTTCGGTGGGGTAACCAAGCTATCCATATAATCTCTCATTTTAATGTGATCGTGTTTCCATGTTAGGTGGAGTAACCCACCTATCCATATAATCTCTCATTTTAATGTGATCGTGTTTACATGTTAGGTGGGGTAACCCACCTATCCATATAATCTCTCATTTTAATGTGATCGTGTTTACATGTTCAGTGGGGTAACCCACCTATCCATATAATCTCTCATTTTAATGTGATCGTGTTTACATGTTAGGTGGAGTAACCCACCTATCCATATAATCTCTCATTTTAATGTGATCCTGTTTACATGTTAGGTGGAGTAAACCGCCAATCCATATAATCTCTCATTTTAATGTGATCGTGTTTACATGTTAGGTGGGGTAACCCGCCTATCCATATAATCTCTCATTTTAATGTGATCGTGTTTACATGTTCGGTGGGGTAACCCACCTATCCATATAATCTCTCATTTCAATGTGATCGTGTTTACATGTTCGGTGCGGTAACCCACCTATCCATATAATCTCTCATTTTAATGTGATCGTGTTTACATGTTAAGTGGGGTAATCCACCTATCCATATAATCTCTCATTTTAATTTGATCGTGTTTACATGTTAGGTGGCGTAACCTACCTATCCATATAATCTCTCATTTTAATGTGATCGTGTTTACATGTTAGGTGGGGTAACCCGCCTATCCATATAATCTTTCATTTTAATGTGATCGTCTTTACCTGTTAGGTGGAGTAACCCGCCAATCCATATAATCTCTCATTTTAATGTGATCGTGTTTACCTGTTAGGTGGGGTAACCCGCCTATCCATATAATCTCTCATTTTAATGTGATCGTGTTTACATGTTCAGTGGGGTAACCCACCTATCCATATAATCTCTCATTTTAATGTGATCGTGTTTACATGTTAGGTGGAGTAACCCACCTATCCATATAATCTCTCATTTTAATGTGATCGTGTTTACATGTTCGGTGCGGTAACCCACCTATCCATATAATCTCTCATTTTAATGTGATCGTGTTTAGATGTTAGGTGGGGTAACCCGCCTATCCATATAATCTCTCATTTTAATGTGATCGTGTTTACATGTTCGGTGCGGTAACCCACCTATCCATATAATCTCTCATTTTAATGTGATCGTGTTTACATGTTAGGTGGAGTAACCCACCTATCCATATAATCTCTCATTTTAATGTGATCGTATTTACATGTTAGGTGGAGTAACCCACCTATCCATATAATCTCTCATTTTAATGTGATCGTGTTTAGATGTTAGGTGGGGTAACCCGCCTATCCATATAATCTCTCATTTTAATGTGATCGTGTTTACATGTTCGGTGCGGTAACCCACCTATCCATATAATCTCTCATTTTAATGTGATCGTGTTTACATGTTAGGTGGAGTAACCCACCTATCCATATAATCTCTCATTTTAATGTGATCGTATTTACATGTTAGGTGGAGTAACCCACCTGTCCATATAATCTCTCATTTTAATGTGATCGTGTTTAGATGTTAGGTGGGGTAACCCGCCTATCCATATAATCTCTCATTTTAATGTGATCGTGTTTACATGTTCGGTGCGGTAACCCACCTATCCATATAATCTCTCATTTTAATGTGATCGTGTTTACATGTTAAGTGGGGTAACCCACCTATCCATATAATCTCTCATTTTAATGTGATCGTATTTACATGTTAGGTGGAGTAACCCACCTATCCATATAATCTCTCATTTTAATGTGATCGTGTTTACATGTTAGGTGGAGTAACCCGCCAATCCATATAATCTCTCATTTTAATGTGATCGTGTTTACATGTTAGGTGGGGTAACCCGCCTATCCATATAATCTCTCATTTCAATGTGATCGTGTTTACATGTTCGGTGCGGTAACCCGCCTATCCATATAATCTCTCATTTTAATGTGATCGTGTTTACATGTTCAGTGGGGTAACCCACCTATCCATATAATCTCTCATTTTAATGTGATCGTGTTTACATGTTAGGTGGAGTAACCCACCTATCCATATAATCTCTCATTTTAATGTGATCGTGTTTACATGTTCGGTGCGGTAACCCACCTATCCATATAATCTCTCATTTTAATGTGATCGTGTTTAGATGTTAGGTGGGGTAACCCGCCTATCCATATAATCTCTCATTTTAATGTGATCGTGTTTACATGTTCGGTGCGGTAACCCACCTATCCATATAATCTCTCATTTTAATGTGATCGTGTTTACATGTTAAGTGGGGTAACCCACCTATCCATATAATCTCTCATTTTAATGTGATCGTATTTACATGTTAGGTGGAGTAACCCACCTATCCATATAATCTCTCATTTTAATGTGATCGTGTTTACATGTTAGGTGGAGTAACCCGCCAATCCATATAATCTCTCATTTTAATGTGATCGTGTTTACATGTTAGGTGGGGTAACCCGCCTATCCATATAATCTCTCATTTCAATGTGATCGTGTTTACATGTTCGGTGCGGTAACCCACCTATCCATATAATCTCTCATTTTAATGTGATCGTGTTTACATGTTAAGTGGGGTAACCCACCTATCCATATAATCTCTCATTTTAATGTGATCGTGTTGACATGTTAGGTGGCGTAACCAACCTATCCATATAATCTCTCATTTTAATGTGATCGTGTTTACATGTTAGGTGGGGTAACCCGCCTATCCATATAATCTTTCATTTTAATTTGATCGTGTTTACCTGTTAGGTGGAGTAACCCGCCAATCCATATAATCTCTCATTTTAATGTGATCGTGTTTACCTGTTAAGTGGGGTAACCCACCTATCCATATAATCTCTCATTTTAATGTGATCGTGTTTACATGTTAGGTGGGGTAACCCACCTATCCATATAATCTCTCATTTTAATGTGATCGTGTTTACATGTTAGGTGGCGTAACCTACCTATCCATATAATCTCTCATTTTAATGTGATCGTGTTTACATGTTAGGTGGGGTAACCCGCCTATCCATATAATCTTTCATTTTAATGTGATCGTGTTTACCTGTTAGGTGGAGTAACCCGCCAATCCATATAATCTCTCATTTTAATGTCATCGTGTTTACCTGTTAGGTGGGGTAACCCGCCTATCCATATAATCTCTCATTTTAATTTGATCGTCTTTACATGTTCAGTGGGGTAACCCACCTATCCATATAATCTCTCATTTTAATGTGATCGTGTTTAAATGTTAGGTGGAGTAACCCACCTATCCATATAATCTCTCATTTTAATGTGATCATGTTTACATGTGAAGTGGGGTAACCCACCTATCCATATAATCTCTCATTTTAATGTGATCGTGTTTACATGTTAGGTGGGGTAAACCACCTATCCATATAATCTCTCATTTTAATGTGATCGTGTTTACATGTTAGGTGGGGTAACCCGCCTATCCATATAATCTTTCATTTTAATGTGATCGTGTTTACATGTTAGGTGGAGTAACCCGCCAATCCATATAATCTCTCATTTTAATGTGATCGGGTTTACCTGTTAGGTAGGGTAACCCGCCTATCCATATAATCTCTCATTTTAATGTGATCGTGTTTACATGTTCAGTGGGGTAACCCACCTATCCATATAATCTCTCATTTTAATGTGATCGTTTTTACATGTTAGGTGGGGTAACCCACCTATCCATAATTTATAATCTCTCATTTTAATGTGATCGTGTTTACATGTTAGGTGGGGTAACCCGCCTATCCATATAATCTCTCATTTTAATGTGATCGTGTTCACATGTTAGGTGGAGTAACCAGCCAATCCATATAATCTCTCATTTTAATGTGATCGTGTTTACATGTTAGGTGGGGTAACCCGCCTATCCATATAATCTCTCATTTTAATGTGATCGTGTTTACATGTTAGCTGGAGTAACCCGCCTATCCATATAATCTCTCATTTTAATGTGATCGTGTTTACCTGTTAGGTGGGGTAACCCGCCTATCCATATAATCTCTCATTTTAATGTGATCGTGTTTACATGTTCAGTGGGGTAACCCACCTATCCATATAATCTCTCATTTTAATGTGATCGTGTTTACATGTTAGGTGGAGTAACCCACCTATCCATATAATCTCTCATTTTAATGTGATCCTGTTTACATGTTAGGTGGAGTAAACCGCCAATCCATATAATCTCTCATTTTAATGTGATCGTGTTTACATGTTAGGTGGGGTAACCCGCCTATCCATATAATCTCTCATTTTAATGTGATCGTGTTTACATGTTCGGTGGGGTAACCCACCTATCCATATAATCTCTCATTTCAATGTGATCGTGTTTACATGTTCGGTGCGGTAACCCACCTATCCATATAATCTCTCATTTTAATGTGATCGTGTTTACATGTTAAGAGGGGTAACCCACCTATCCATATAATCTCTCATTTTAATGTGATCGTGTTTACATGTTAGGTGGCGTAACCTACCTATCCATATAATCTCTCATTTTAATGTGATCGTGTTTACATGTTAGGTGGGGTAACCCGCCTATCCATATAATCTTTCATTTTAATGTGATCGTGTTTACCTGTTAGGTGGAGTAACCCGCCAATCCATATAATCTCTTATTTTAATGTGATCGTGTTTACCTGTTAGGTGGGGTAACCCGCCTATCCATATAATCTCTCATTTTAATGTGATCGTGTTTACATGTTCAGTGGGGTAACCCACCTATCCATATAATCTCTCATTTTAATGTGATCGTGTTTACATGTTAGGTGGAGTAACCCACCTATCCATATAATCTCTCATTTTAATGTGATCGTGTTTACATGTTCGGTGCGGTAACCCACCTATCCATATAATCTCTCATTTTAATGTGATCGTGTTTACATGTTAGGTGCGGTAACCCACCTATCCATATAATCTCTCATTTTAATGTGATCGTGTTTACATGTTAAGTGGGGTAACCCACCTATCCATATAATCTCTCATTTTAATGTGATCGTATTTACATGTTAGGTGGAGTAACCCACCTATCCATATAATCTCTCATTTTAATGTGATCGTGTTTACATGTTAGGTGGAGTAACCCGCCAATCCATATAATCTCTCATTTTAATGTGATCGTGTTTACATGTTAGGTGGGGTAACCCGCCTATCCATATAATCTCTCATTTTAATGTGATCGTGTTTACATGTTCGGTGGGGTAACCCACCTATCCATATAATCTCTCATTTCAATGTGATCGTGTTTACATGTTCGGTGGGGTAACCCACCTATCCATATAATCTCTCATTTTAATTTGATCGTGTTTATATGTTAAGTGGGGTAACCCGCCTATCCATATAATCTCTCATTTTAATGTGATCGTGTTTACATGTTCGGTGGGGTAACCAAGCTATCCATATAATCTCTCATTTTAATGTGATCGTGTTTCCATGTTAGGTGGAGTAACCCACCTATCCATATAATCTCTCATTTTAATGTGATCGTGTTTACATGTTAGGTGGGGTAACCCACCTATCCATATAATCTCTCATTTTAATGTGATCGTGTTTACATATTAGGTGAGGTAATCCGCCTATCCATATAATCTCTCATTTTAATGTGATCGTGTTTACATGTTAGGTGGGGTAACCCACCTATCCATATAATCTCTCATTTTAATGTGATCGTGTTTACATGTTAGGTGGAGTAACCCGCCAATCCATATAATCTCTCATTTTAATGTGATCCTGTTTACATGT
Source organism: Porites divaricata (assembly GCA_038088405.1). Taxonomy (NCBI): domain Eukaryota; kingdom Metazoa; phylum Cnidaria; class Anthozoa; order Scleractinia; family Poritidae; genus Porites; species Porites divaricata. The sequence goes on from JBBMOI010000001.1 coordinate 43,123,474, forward strand.
TCGGTGCGGTAACCCACCTATCCATATAATCTCATTTTAATGTGATCGTGTTTACATGTTAGATGGAGTAACCCGCCAATCCATATAATCTCTCATTTTAATGTGATCGTGTTTACCTGTTAGGTGGGGTAACCCGCCTATCCATATAATCTCTCATTTTAATGTGATCGTGTTTACATGTTCAGTGGGGTAACCCACCTATCCATATAATCTCTCATTTTAATGTGATCGTGTTTACATGTTAGGTGGAGTAACCCACCTATCCATATAATCTCTCATTTTAATGTGATCCTGTTTACATGTTAGGTGGAGTAACCCGCCAATCCATATAATCTCTCATTTTAATGTGATCGTGTTTACATGTTAGGTGGGGTAACCCGCCTATCCATATAATCTCTCATTTTAATGTGATCGTGTTTACATGTTCGGTGGGGTAACCCACCTATCCATATAATCTCTCATTTCAATGTGATCGTGTTTACATGTTCGGTGGGGTAACCCACCTATCCATATAATCTCTCATTTTAATTTGATCGTGTTTATATGGTAAGTGGGGTAACCCGCCTATCCATATAATCTCTCATTTTAATGTGATCGTGTTTACATGTTCGGTGGGGTAACCAAGCTATCCATATAATCTCTCATTTTAATGTGATCGTGTTTCCATGTTAGGTGGAGTAACCCACCTATCCATATAATCTCTCATTTTAATGTGATCGTGTTTACATGTTAGGTGGGGTAACCCACCTATCCATATAATCTCTCATTTTAATGTGATCGTGTTTACATGTTAGGTGGAGTAACCCGCCAATCCATATAATCTCTCATTTTAATGTGATCCTGTTTACATGTTCGGTGCGGTAACCCACCTATCCATATAATCTCTCATTTTAATGTGATCGTGTTTACATGTTAAGTGGGGTGACCCACCTATCCACATAATCTCTCATTTTAATGTGATCGTGTTTACATGTTAGGTGGCGTAACCTACCTATCCATATAATCTCTCATTTTAATGTGATCGTGTTTACATGTTAGGTGGGGTAACCCGCCTATCCATATAATCTTTCATTTTAATGTGATCGTGTTTACCTGTTAGGTGGAGTAACCCGCCAATCCATATAATCTCTCATTTTAATGTGATCGTGTTTACCTGTTAGGTGGGGTAACCCGCCTATCCATATAATCTCTCATTTTAATGTGATCGTGTTTACATGTTCGGTGCGGTAACCCACCTATCCATATAATCTCTCATTTTAATGTGATCGTGTTTACATGTTAGGTGGGGTAACCCGCCTATCCATATAATCTCTCATTTTAATGTGATCGTGTTTACATGTTCGGTGCGGTAACCCACCTATCCATATAATCTCTCATTTTAATGTGATCGTGTTTACATGTTAAGTGGGGTAACCCACCTATCCATATAATCTCTCATTTTAATGTGATCGTGTTTACATGTTAGGTGGAGTAACCCGCCAATCCATATAATCTCTCATTTTAATGTGATCCTGTTTACATGTTAGGTGGAGTAACCCGCCAATCCATATAATCTCTCATTTTAATGTGATCGTGTTTACATGTTCGGTGGGGTAACCCACCTATCCATATAATCTCTCATTTTAATGTGATCGTGTTTACATGTTAGGTGGGGTAACCCACCTATCCATATAATCTCTCATTTTAATGTGATCGTGTTTACATGTTAGGTGGGGTAACCCGCCTATCCATATAATCTTTCATTTTAATGTGATCGTGTATACATGTTAGGTGGAGTAACCCGCCAATCCATACAATCTCTCTTTTTAATGTGATCGTGTTTACCTGTTAGGTGGGGTAACCCGCCTATCCATATAATCTCTCATTTTAATGTGATCGTGTTTACATGTTCACTGGGGTAACCCACCTATCCATATAATCTCTCATTTTAATGTGATCGTATTTACATGTTAGGTGGGGTAACCCGCCTATCCATATAATCTCTCATTTTAATGTGATCGTGTTTACATGTTCAGTGGGGTAACCCACCTATCCATATAATCTCTCATTCTAATGTGATCGTGTTTACATGTTAGGTGGAGTAACCCGCCAATCCATATAATCTCTCATTTTAATGTGATCGTGTTTACATGTTAGGTGGGGTAACCCGCCTATCCATATAATCTCTCATTTTAATGTGATCGTGTTTACATGTTCGGTGGGGTAACTTACCTATCCATATAATCTCTCATTTTAATGTGATCGTGTTTACATGTTCGGTGGGGTAACCCACCTATCCATATAATCTCTCATTTTAATGTGATCGTGTTTACATGTTAGGTGGAGTAACCCACCTATCCATATAATCTCTCATTTTAATGTGATCGTGTTTACATGTTAGGTGGAGTAACCCGCCAAACCATATAATCTCTCATTTTAATGTGATCGTGTTTACATGTTAGGTGGGGTAAGCCGCCTATCCATATAATCTCTCATTTTAATGTGATCGTTTTGACATGTTCGGTGCGGTAACCCACCTATCCATATAATCTCTCATTTTAATGTGATCGTGTTTACATGTTAAGTGGGGTAACCCACCTATCCATATAATCTCTCATTTTAATGTGATCGTGTTTACATGTTCGGTGGGGTAACTTACCTATCCATATAATCTCTCATTTTAATGTGATCGTGTTTACATGTTCGGTGGGGTAACCCACCTATCCATATAATCTCTCATTTTAATGTGATCGTGTTTACATGTTAGGTGGAGTAACCCACCTATCCATATAATCTCTCATTTTAATGTGATCGTGTTTACATGTTAGGTGGAGTAACCCACCTATCCATATAATCTCTCATTTTAATGTGATCGTGTTTACATGTTAGGTGGAGTAACCCGCCAAACCATATAATCTCTCATTTTAATGTGATCGTGTTTACATGTTAGGTGGGGTAAGCCGCCTATCCATATAATCTCTCATTTTAATGTGATCGTTTTGACATGTTCGGTGCGGTAACCCACCTATCCATATAATCTCTCATTTTAATGTGATCGTGTTTACATGTTAAGTGGGGTAACCCACCTATCCATATAATCTCTCATTTTAATGTGATCGTGTTTACATGTTAGGTGGAGTAACCCGCCAATCCATATAATCTCTCATTTTAATGTTATCCTGTTTACATGTTAGGTGGAGTAACCCGCCAATCCATATAATCTCTCATTTTAATGTGATCGTGTTTACATGTTCGGTGGGGTAACCCACCTATCCATATAATCTCTCATTTTAATGTGATCGTGTTTACATGTTAGGTGGGGTAACCCACCTATCCATATAATCTCTCATTTTAATGTGATCGTGTTTACATGTTAGGTGGGGTAACCCGCCTATCCATATAATCTTTCATTTTAATGTGATCGTGTATACATGTTAGGTGGAGTAACCCGCCAATCCATACAATCTCTCTTTTTAATGTGATCGTGTTTACCTGTTAGGTGGGGTAACCCGCCTATCCATATAATCTCTCAGTTTAATGTGATCGTGTTTACATGTTCACTGGGGTAACCCACCTATCCATATAATCTCTCATTTTAATGTGATCGTATTTACATGTTAGGTGGGGTAACCCGCCTATCCATATAATCTCTCATTTTAATGTGATCGTGTTTACATGTTCAGTGGGGTAACCCACCTATCCATATAATCTCTCATTCTAATGTGATCGTGTTTACATGTTAGGTGGAGTAACCCGCCAATCCATATAATCTCTCATTTTAATGTGATCGTGTTTACATGTTAGGTGGGGTAACCCGCCTATCCATATAATCTCTCATTTTAATGTGATCGTGTTTACATGTTCGGTGGGGTAACTTACCTATCCATATAATCTCTCATTTTAATGTGATCGTGTTTACATGTTCGGTGGGGTAACCCACCTATCCATATAATCTCTCATTTTAATGTGATCGTGTTTACATGTTAGGTGGAGTAACCCACCTATCCATATAATCTCTCATTTTAATGTGATCGTGTTTACATGTTAGGTGGAGTAACCCGCCAAACCATATAATCTCTCATTTTAATGTGATCGTGTTTACATGTTAGGTGGGGTAAGCCGCCTATCCATATAATCTCTCATTTTAATGTGATCGTGTTTACATGTTCGGTGGGGTAACCCACCTATCCATATAATCTCTCATTTTAATGTGATCGTGTTTACATGTTAGGTGGGGTAACCCACCTATCCATATAATCTCTCATTTTAATGTGATCGTGTTTACATGTTTGGTGGGGTAACCCACCTATCCATATAATCTCTCATTTTAATGTGATCGTATTTACATGTTAGGTGGAGTAACCCGCCTATCCATATAATCTCTCATTTTAATGTGATCGTATTTACATGTTAGGTGGGGTAACCCGCCTATCCATATAATCTCTCATTTTAATGTGATCGTGTTTACATGTTCGGTGGGGTAACCCACCTATCCATATAATCTCTCATTTTAATATGATCGTGTTTACATGTTCGGTGGGGTAACCCACCTATCCATATAATCCCTCATTTTAATGTGATCGTGTTTACATGTTAAGTGGGGTAACCCACCTATCCATATAATCTCTCATTTTAATGTGATCGTGTTTACATGTTAGGTGGGGTAACCCACCTATCCATATAATCTCTCATTTTAATGTGATCGTGTTTACATGTTAGGTGGGGTAACCTGCCTATCCATATAATCTCTCATTTTAATGTGATCGTGTTTACATGTTCAGTGGGGTAACCCACCTATCCATATAATCTCTGATTTTAATGTGATTGTGTTTACATGTTAGGTGGAGTAACCCGCCTATTCATATAATATCTCATTTTAATGTGATCGTATTTATATGTTAGGTGGGGTAACCCGCCTATCCATATAATCTCTCATTTTAATGTGATCGTGTTTACATGTTAGGTGGAGTAACCCGCCAATCCATATAATCTCTCATTTTAATGTGATCGTGTTTACATGTTAGGTGGGGTAACCCGCCTATCCATATAATCTCTGATTTTAATGTGATTGTGTTTACATGTTAGGTGGAGTAACCCACCTATCCATATAATCTCTCATTTTAATGTGATCGTGTTTACATGTTAGGTGGAGTAACCCGCCAATCCATATAATCTCTCATTTTAATGTGATCGTGTTTACATGTTAGGTGGGGTAACCCGCCTATCCATATAATCTCTCATTTTAATGTGATCGTGTTTACATGTTCAGTGGGGTAACCCACCTATCCGTATAATCTCTCATTTTAATGTGATCGTGTTTACATGTTAGGTGGAGTAACCCACCTATCCATATAATCTCTCATTTTAATGTGATCGTGTTTACATGTTAGGTGGAGTAACCCGCAAATCCATATAATCTCTCATTTTAATGTGATCGTGTTTACATGTTAGGTGGGGTAACCCGCCTATCCATATAATCTCTCATTTTAATGTGATCTTGTTTACATGTTCGGTGGGGTAACCCACCTATCCATATAATCTCTCATTTTAATGTGATCGTGTTTACATGTTCGGTGGGGTAACCCACCTATCCATATAATCTCTCATTTTAATGTGATCGTGTTTACATGTTAGGTGGGGTAACCCACCTATCCATATAATCTCTCATTTTAATGTGATCGTGTTTACATGTTAGGTGGGGTAAACCACCTATCCATATAATCTCTCACTTTAATGTGATTGTGTTTACATGTTAGGTGGGGTAACCCGCCTATCCATATAATCTCTCATTTTAATGTGATCGTGTTTACATGTTAGGTGAAGTAACCCACCTATCCATATAATCTCTCATTTTAATGTGATCGTGTTTACATGTTAGGTGGAGTAACCCGCCTATCCATATAATCTCTCATAATTTTTCATTTTCATCAATATAATATTCGTTACAGTGTTACTCTGCCGGGCTTTTAGATATTTTTCGTTATAACGGAGGTCTTCGTTATAGCGGGGTTCCACTGTATTATTTTTTTTAGTTCAATGCAACTTAGGAATTATGCACATTTTTTTGGTAGAGAATTCGGATGACTTGAGGTTTCTGGGTAACTGACCACCTACCCCCCCCCCCCCCCCCTGAGTCAACATTAACACATAGGGCAATATTGTGTCTTAGGGGAGGGGTAGGTGCAAAATCGAAAATTTGAACACCCGCCAATAAAAGCAGCTGTAAGTTGTGTTACGTAACGACCACTCAGAACATCATTTTCATAGATTAAAAACAGACGAAAGTTTTATAAGGCCACGTCCACATGAAACCTTAAGAAGGCTGGTATGGCCAGCCGAAATATTGTTATGAAAAAACCAATACACGTTGTTCGGATCATATCAGCTTTGCAGTAGTCTTTGGACTTCTCGTTTTTGGATATTAAAAATACCTGGATTCTTGTTGGCGCGCCTATATTGACCTTGATGTTCGTTCAGTTCAGTTGTTGTATATATGCAGGTGACAATTAACCTACACAGCCTTAACTCTTGTTTTCTTCAATGTTCTCCGTGAATCTGTTCTTGAAGAGGACAATGCACAGTGCTTGCTAATTTGTTGCTTTTTTTGTATTCACGTTTTGCTGTCTAATTGGAAACAATTAAGTGTCAGCCTGCTCAAATGACGGTAAGTTTCATTAGTGCCCTAAATAAGGGCGTTGTTGAATGACTTCATGCACTTTAGAACGTTTAATTAAAACAAGATTCTCAGTGGAGGCAGCTTTCACGCCAAACAGAGAGATACCATTTTTAATTAGTTGTCTTCTCTGAGGTACTGTAAGTTGTTTCTGTAAGTTTTACTCGCGACCTACTTAATCTTCGGCTTCGAAGGGTAGGCATTAAGTTACTGGTAAATAAATAATTTCGCGGCAATCGAAGGGACAAATTTAGCAAGACTTCAATGGCAGATTAATACCAGTTAGAACCAAATTTTGCTCAAAATCTTAAAAAAATATATGTTGATTTGTGTTATAGAACAACCTTGTATTCTACATGTTGACAAGATGACGTCAAAATTGGATGCCCGTGAAAAGAGAATACTTACTGTTCAAATATCATTCCTGAAACAGCTCAATTCAAGAGTACGATCAGGTAGGTCTTTTTTTTTTAATTTCCTTTGAAAAATTCCTTTTTAAACAGAGTAGAAGGGTTACAAGGTAACAGAGCCCGGGAGCTGGCGTACTCCCATACATTACCTATACGGTTATGTGCCGCTCAACGGGATCGTGATTTTGAAGCTCCTGATTTAGAACGGAAGCAATGGAAGCAACGTGAGCAAGTTCTAAGAAAGGCTTGGAAAGAAAAGCCCGTTGGTTTACACGTCAGTGAGGATGTCGCGTTCTCAACTCTAAAAAAAGTGGGAGGCTCGTCTTGAGAAGTTTAAAGCTGCCAAGCAGGCGGGTAAAATTGCATATTTTGTACTCGATCGCCTAGTCATTCGCGATAAACCAGAGGATTAATAGTTTATCATCCATGCCATTTTATAATTTGGACGATGATCAATTTCGGCTAACTCTATTTGAATTTATGAATGGCGGTACCATTAATTTTGATCCTGATAGATTAGCTCAGTTAAAGTTTAATCCTTTGTTATGTGAATCCTATAAAAATTTTAGTCTTTGTAAAGACAAAGATCCAGACGTGAAGTTTTATTTAGAAAACAGTAGCTGTGAATACTATACCGAAAATAGCTTTAAAAACATGTTAGCCGAAAACCAAAGTCGCCTAAATTAAAATTTAAAATGCGGTAACCTTGAAACTGGCCTTTCGTTGCTCCATATGAACATTCGTAGTTTATCCAATAAATTTGATAAGCTTACAAATTTTCTAGGCCAACTTCGAGGGAAATTTACTATTATTGGGATTTCTGAGACTTGGCTTGATGATTGTTATCATTTTTCCGATATAGCGGGTTATAATTTTTTGCATAAACCTAGAGTTAATCGCATTGGTGGAGGTGTTGGCCTTTATTTAATGAACATTTAAATTGCAAACAGCGTCATGATCTAGCATTCCCTGAGGACAAATCTGCTGAATCCTTGTTTGTTGAAATTAATAGGACAAAAGAAAAAAATATAATTGTCGGCATTATCTATCGACCACCCGACTCGAAGTTTATAAATGAATTTCTGTCTGACTTGGATCAAGTACTGGGAAATATTTCCAAGGAAAATAAGCTTGTATTTTTAATGGGTGACTGGAATTTAAATCTAATTAACCATCATTGTCATAAAGCGACAAGTGATTTCTTGGATTTGTTGTACTCTAGGATGTATTTTCCACTAATAACACGTCCCACTAGAATTACGGCGAACAAAGCTTCGTTAATAGATAACATTTTAACGAACGATCCACTTCGTCCCTCAATAAGCGGTCTTTTTCTCAATGACATCTCTGACCATTTACCGATATTTTCACTTATTTTGTATAATAATAGTACTAGTGATAAGGATAAATACGTATTTTTTCGTGAAAAAAATGCGCATAATCTAAGTGCATTTAAAGATGAGTTAGGTAAGATAAACTGGGCTGAAATGCCTGGTTTAAATGATCCTTCTTGCGCTTATGAACTCTTTGTAGGAAAGTATACTACAATTTACGATAAATGTTTTCCACTCAGAAAAATGAAAGCGAAACGGTTCAATCTTCGTAAGCCTTGGTTTACTAAAGTCTTGCTAAATCCATAAGGAAGAAAAATAAGTTATATCAGTCTTTCCTTAATAACCCTAACTCTTCCAATGAAAATGCATATAAGTCGTACAAAAACAAACTTACTCATTCTCTTCGAGTTGCTAAGCGTTTGTATTATGAAAAACAAATTGAAAAACTAAAATCAAATGTCAAGGCCACTTGGAAAGTTCTAAATGAAATCCTTAATAGAAATAAAGGAAAGCGTGGTTTGCCATCTATATTTAGGGCAGATTCTCGAGAAATTTCCAATCCAAAGGAAATAGCTAATTTCTTTTGCAAATATTTTACTAACATTGGCCCCAATTTAGCTAGCAAAATTCCTGTATCAGAAAAGTCGCATAATTCTTTTTTACCCCCAAAACTAGTCAATTCAATATTTCTAGATGCTGTAAATGAGCAAGAAATTATTGAAATATGTAGTAATTGTCGTTCAGGTACTGCTGTAGGTTATGACAAAGATTAAAGATTCTATTGATATGATTATTTCACCTCTTACATGCATAATTAACTTATCCATCACCTCTGGCATTGTACCAAAACAATTAAAAATTGCTCGAGTTATTCCTTTATTCAAATATGGTGAGCAGGATATATTTACGAACTACCGACCAGAGTCTGTTTTACCAGCATTCTCTAAAATCCTAGAGAGAGTATTGTACAATCGTCTTTTAAGGTTTCTTAATAATCATAGCATTCTCTCTGACAATCAGTATGGTTTTCGCAAGCATCATTCCACTGCTTACGCTCTTGCTTGTTTATATGACAAAATCTCTTCCGCTATTGAAAATAAGGAATGCACAGTTGGTATTTTTAAAGACTTGTCTAAAGCCTTTGACACCGTTGATCATAACATTTTAATTTCAAAATTAGAGCATTATGGTGTTCGTGGCACTGCACTTAGATGGTTCAAAAGCTATCTAAGCAATAGACAACAATATGTGGAATTTAATGGTATCAGTTCAGAGTCTTGCGAAATAAAGTGCGGGGGGCCTCAGGGCTCTATACTAGGCCCTCTGCTCTTTCTACTCTATATAAATGATCTGTGTAACGTGTCAAAGGTCGTGGACTTTATTCTTTTTGCTGATGACATAAACATATTTTTCTCCCACAAAGATTTTAACTTGCTTACTGAAATCTTGAATTCTGAAATGCTTAGCTTAACCCAATGGTGTCGAGCAAACAAACTGTCCATTAACTTTAAAAAATCAAATTTTATGGTCTTTAGACCACGCCAAAGGAGGCAAACACTTGATATGTCTATTCAAATTAACAACAATGTTATTGAACGTGTTAAAGAAACAGTATTTTTAGGTGTTATCCTCGATGAGCATTTGTCATGGAAGCCTCACATTCTTAGCGTTTCTAGAAAAATATCAAAATCGATAGGTATTATTTATAAGTCTAGTTTTTGCCTTCCCAAAACTTCCTTGCGCTCCTTGTATTATAGTCTAGTTTACCCTTACTTAACTTATTGTGTTTCAGTGTGGGGATCGACATATCAGTCTAATTTAAATAGGATTATTATTTTGCAAAAGAAGATAATCAGAATAATATCTAAAGTTTCTTTCGATGCTCATACAAGTGTTCTTTTTAAAGAGCAGGAGATTTTAAAATTCTGGGACATCTATTTATACCAAATAGGTAAATTTATGTATCTTTTTAAAGGAGGCTTACTTCCAAATTATTTTTGTGAATATGTTTACTCTTGCAAGCCAGATACATTCTTATAATACAAGAAATTCCAGCCTTTTCTATATACCTCATTGTCGAACTAATTTTCGAAAATTCTCAATTCGGTTTAAAGGTCCTACGTTTTTCAACTCGCTAAGTCGGGAAATTCAAAACAGTGAAAGTATCAGTTTGTTTGGCAAAAGACTTAAAAATTCCTTCTTTCTTAGATAAATTGAATCTTTGTTGAGCTACACACCTTTTCTTTTACTTTTTTCTCTTCTTTCTTTCAATCTTCTATTTTGTTTTTGTTTTTATTTTTGTTTTTTTTTTTTTTTAATTAATCGAAATTTTCATTCAGTACCCTTAACTTGTATTGTTTACCCTATAGTTCCAGGAAGCCTATAGTTTATAAGCCCCCGGCTTCTATATAGGCTTCCTTGCCTTTACCATATTTGATCTTGTAATAATTTAGTTGGAATATTGTACGTATATTATCTTTAATGTATTTCTGTACACTGTTGTTGTATTTCTTGTTAAAGGCAAAAATAAATGAATGAATGAATGAATGAACGGGGTATCCATTTCAGAGGCGTTTTCTAGAACGGGGTATAATATTTCGAACGCACGAAAGCTCCAGTTTTGTAAGCAGCCATTTGAAATTATTCGAGGACAGATTGCTTTTAAAAATACGGTTTATGCGTTAACAGGCAAACTGTAGTACCCATGTTGCACCCTGTATTTTAGCGTGCAGGGCGGGCGTATTTTCTATTTCTAGAACGGGTATCAGTTTTAGGGCGAATTCTAGAACGGCGTATAAAACATTGGCCCATTTCTAAAACGGGGTATCAATTTTAGGGGAAATTTTTTTTAGAACGGGGTGCCAATTTGGAGTCCCGGATGGCACATACCTACCCAAAAAATACCCAAGTGCCCCCCCAGGTAACAGAGTAACAAGGTCACAAGGGAACAGCGTAAAAAGGAGACAGAGTAACAAGGTAACATGGTAACAGAGGAACAAGGTAACATGGTAACAGAGGAACAAGGTAACATGGTAACAGAGGAACAAGGTAACATCGTAACAGAGTAACAAGGTAACAGAGTTACAAGGTAACATGGTAACTGAGGAACAAGGTAACATGGTAATTGAGGAACAAGGTAACATGGTAACAGAGTTACAAGGTAACATGGTAACTGAGTAACAAGGTAGCAGCGTATTAAGGTAACAAGGTAACAAGGTAACAAAGTAACAAGATAACTTGGTAACATAGTAATAAGGTAACAGAGTAACAAAGTATTAGCAACATGGTAACAGAGTAACAAAGTAACAAGGTAACGTGATAACCGAGTAACAAGTAACAGAGTAACAAGGTAACAGTGTAACAAGGTAAAAGAGTAACAAGGAAACAATGTGACAAGGTAACAGAGTAACTAGGCAACAAGGTAACAAGGTAATCAGTTAACAGAGTAACGAGGAAACAGAGGAACAATATAAGAAGATTACAGAGTAACAAAGTAACAGAGTAACAAGGAAACAGAGTAACAAGGTAATAAGGGAACATGGTAACACTTTAATACGAGTAACTTACAAAACATAGTAATAAGAGTAAGGTCTAAAAAGGTGGAAACAGTAAGCAATCAACAATGAGACAACGGATTCAAGTGAAATAGGCAAAGTCGGTACAATATATGTCCCCATTCAAGAGGTACCTATCCAGTCCTTTGCCCTTCCGCTGGACAAAAGTAACGATGGCTCTGGAGACGAGATCGGCCTTCGCTAAGTTTCAACATGGCGCTTTCGCGAGCAAATTGCGCGCCCAAAGAAAACGCCTGCACTGCAGGCTAGCACATTAAAGGCTGAGCGCTTAACCTCGTTTTGATACAGAGACCTGGGAGAACTCGGAAATTGCCTATTTTGTTCGCAGAAATATTGGCCTCAAATAAATCAGCCCTTTTGCTGTAGTGCCAGCCCTACAATCACTTTTTTTTTATTTTACACTTTAGGTGACATCTGGCTACAGCATCTCCTTAATTAGAGATCCGGCAAGAGGAACCAGTCAGTTATATTTACGTGTTGCGTGGACCGTTTGCATTCAAACAGTTTTCCTATTTATTCCCATTACCTACTGGTATTTTTTATTACTTCAGTCTGTAAATACACATCCTGTATTGCTTATTAATTAAATGAAGGTGCTTTCTCAATATTTGCCAAGACTATAGTCTGCCTCCTCTCCAGATCCTAGTTCCAGGCTCACGACCTCCGGTGCCAGGCCGAAGTATCGTAGAGAGGAGAGAAAAACCTTCAATTGTTTTAAGAAAGTAACGATAAGGAAAACGAGATGCGCAAACATATTAGAGAAAAGCTCATTAGGGAAACTGGGCTTTTTTTACATCTTGACCTCATGAAGTCACGGCGAATTTGCATTGCTAAGGGTTTTTTTACTCTTTACCCAAAAATCTGTTCAAAATCACGGCTGAAAAGTGCGAAAAATCCACTTCCGGTTTACGTGCGTCGTTCAAAAACGACGACGCTGCTTAACCTGAAAATAATGACAGAAAAATGGAATTTATTCACCTCTCGTGAAGGTAATTTCCAAAACCCTTTTGTTTGTTTATTCTTTGCGCGGAGCCCCCATCAAAATTGCCGCGCACGGGCGTGACATGCGTTGGCGAAATTATTTCGATGGAACTATCTTATTACTGGCAAAGGTCAGAAGGTGTCTAGTTGCGTTCTCCTACCCTGATTATAGCAAACTCAACAGCAATTGGAACACGTGTACCAACCCACGGACTGGCCATTCTCGTCCTAAGAGCCCGACGTTTCTTGGTTACGTGGTCTTGAAACTAGGGGCTCAGAGCCACTGGCTCGATGCAAATTAAGCCGAGTGGCTCAGAAGACGAGAATGCGGCCTGGCCAGTACGTAACGCATGCGCAAAGTCATATCACCCGGGCGTTATCAGACAGCTGTCTCAACCCAGAGGCATCCTCATTAGGGAGCAAGTCCGCATCGACAAACCAATCAGCACAGTAGTCCGTCTGACCACTGAACCAGCCGTGGACTCTAGCCCCTAGAATAGGTTTAATTCAATGTTTATAACAGAGGGAGCCTGCCTATTTTACTCAAAAGGCACGCAATTGCAAGGGTAGAGGATTACTTTCACTTTTAAGATCGTGCTTCGATTCCTGGGCAGGCGCGAACAATACTGTTGCGTTCACATAAGCTTGTTATATGGGTTTCAGCACTCATACTCCTCGTGTTCTGGTTTCATTACTCAGTTGAAGTGCTCATCACTGTTAAAAGTAATATTTACTATTTATCTCACTCATAACTCGCGAAAGTTCATGAACAAGTAATAGGCATGAAAATGTCTATTTTCGTGACTCCATTGAGCGCGTTTTACGAGTACTTGATAGTCTAAACGCGAAACGAGCACTTCGAAAGCCCGCGCGCGAGACGCACGCGCCAATCGAGAGACTGGGTTTTAAACGAGACCAATAAATTATGGCGACGGATTATTGACCAGACAGTTGTGTAGTAAATTGGATCTAAAGTAACATAATTAGACTTCTGGAACTCGGATTTAAGCTTCAGCAGTTCTTTTACTTACTCGTCAACACTTGGCTTTATTCATGATCTAAAAGTTCCTGCATGTGGCATGGCAGAAGTCGTGAAAGATCTTGCAAGGGTCTTGAAGGTAAGCTTATGTTATTACATTGTACTGTAAGTTAAGTTTAGCTAAAATTTAAGACTAATTTGCAGAAAAGGATGGTCTGATAGGCAGTTATGATTCCACTGACAGTACTCTCAAGCTACAATGAATGATACTTTGATTTTAACAATGTGATAGTGGGGGTTATGATTCCTCAAATTTTAATGATTTGATAATTAAGTCTTGCAACATCGTGGTTATGATTCTTAGATATGACAACATAGGGGTTATGATTCCTCAAATGATTTCATAAAGCCTTTAAAAACCAGGGTTATGATTCCTGTACCTGACAAAATGATATGATGACTTGGTGAAGCCTGGGCAAACCAAGGTTATGATTTCTCAAGCACATAAAATCATTACTGAAATTACAATTGGTTATTTGACCATGCCTTTTCCTGTGAACATTTATGTTGTTGACCTTTGCGTCAGTTGTGAAATTAACCTAGCAAGGCAGAAACACAAGTCAGCTTTGGAAGGTACATGTAGTTGCAGTGGTGTCATTGATTGTGATGTCGAGTTGCATTAAGGTTTCTAAGCAACATAACTTTCACTGGGTGAAATGAAATGGCTGATGTGTTTACTCTGTGAAAGAATGTTTAAAATGTTTACAGTTGGTTAATCACGACCAATTCTCCTCGTGCAAATGGAGGAAACTGCCTGTACTTGTGATCTGACCTGACACACACACACACCCATGCAAATATGTCAGTATTGAGCAAGATAATATTTTTAAAGTGCCTTTTTGAACAAGATTTTCGTTGATTTATTGCGAATAGAAAAGGGGAAGATCGTTCCAATAGTATTTTCCAATGACAGTAGGGCAAAACTTTAGACTATTAATTCTTGAGTGGGGAATGTGTAGTTGCTGAGCAGATGCACTTCGTTTAAAATAATTATGTTGCTCAGATACAAGAGAGAATGAAAAATTACATGGCTTATTATCAGAGAGATGATCATATAGAAACAAACAATTATAGATTTTAACAATATCACGAAATTTTAATAAACTTAATTGAACATAATGAGGGGTAATATGATCGCGTTAAGGTACATCATTCATTATTCTAACTGCCTTATTTTGAAAACGTATAAGCTGTGATAATGGTTGATCATAATTATTTCCTCACAATATACAACCATATATGAGGTATGGGTAAATAAGAGAATGATAAATAGTAGATGAACATTGATTTCCTAGATAACTTTTTATTTTTATATTTCTCTATTAACCAACTGCCTCGCTTAAGTGGAAGGTGGGTGCCCGGGATACCCAGGGGCTTCCACTGTGGCCAGCCAGCCCCTAGATAGAAAAACTGCCCCCATGGCTGGTAAATCCCCGCAACCCAGCCGTGAGCCCCCATTCCAGGCACCCGTCACACTGATGAAACAGTGGAAGGAAGAAAAAGGGGATGGGAGGGGGGGGGGGGAAGACGCTGAATGACCGCTCCACAAAAACCACTGTACAAATGCTCGAACTCACAGATCCTAGCTGTGTACAAAGCTACACAAACCATGTGAGCCTGCACTTATGGGATTGACCGCTGGATCCATGCTAAGCCTGTGGGCTACTTGACCACTGCGCTTGTGGACTGCATGACCGCTTGACTTGTGGACCGCATGACCACTTAACTTGTGAACTGCTAAACTTAAGGACTGCTTAACCGCTAAGCTTGAGAACCGCTAGACTGCTAAGCTTGTGAACCCTAGACCGCTAAACTTGTGAACCGCTTGACCACTAAACTTGAGAACCGCTAGACCGCTAAACTTGAGAACCGCTAGACTGCTAAGCTTGAGAACCGCTAGAGTGCTAAACTTGAGAACCGCTTGACCGCTAAACTTGTGAACCACTTGACCGCTAAGCTCGTGGTGGTTAACTTAGTTAAATTGCATTTAACCAAATTAAATACTCTCACTGACTTAATCACAAACATATTCGATATGATCATGCCAGGATAAATGGCTGTCAATATATCAGATACCTAAGTATTTGATTTTGGATTCTTGCTCTAAACATTGACCAGCTATCGATAACGGGGTTAATAAGATTAATTATAATCTACTTTCTGATGAGGTTGGAAGATAAGATATTTAGTTTTCCTTAGATTTAAGGTTAATTTATTTGCACATATATAGCCAGTCATAGATATTAGATAATTCTTCATTTATCTTTAATAAGATTTCATCTTTATTATTAGCTGAAGCTGTTAAAGAGGTATCGTCTGCAAATAGTCTTATGGAGAAAAAATCAGAAGATTGAGTAAAGTCGTTTATATATATCAAAAATAACAACAGTCCTAAAATTGATCCTTGAGGTACACTAGAGGAAATTGCCATGGTGTCAGTAATGACACCATTTACAAAAACTCTCTGCTTTCTTTTATTAAGGTACGATTTGAACCAGTGGATGTTAGGATTTATGAATGCCGTAGGACGATAACTTTGATAGTAAAATAGAATGATTAACAGTATCAAATGCTTTACTTAAGTCCAAAAATATTGATACAGCATAATCTGCTTGATCTACATGTAGAGACGTTGATATTTCTTCAATAAGATCAACAAGACAGTCGATAGTAGTACTGCCTGGCCTAAACCCATTGCATTGTTGAGTAGGAGTGATAATATTTTCAGATGAAAAATAAGATATAAGTTGATTATAAATACGTTTTTCAAAAACTTTATGTAATGCAGGAAGAACTGATATTGGTCTATAGTTATCACACAGTGAACGGGATCGGTGTTTAAAAATGGGAATCACTTTTTCGATTTTAAGACTATCAGGCAAGATTCTTTGCTTAAAATTAATTATATACGTTAAAGGATGAAAACTCTTTAGTACTATCGATTTTTTGGTCGAAAGATTTCAAATCTTCTTTGAGTTTTGTGTAGTTGTTCTTTATGGTTTCGACATCCTGTCGAATCGTTTCCAGGCAGTCCTTCACATAAGATTCAAATTATCGTCGTTCACGTCTTGCTTCTTCCCCTTCTTTGACATATTTAGAAAACAGACACCAACAGGAACTCTTACACACAAAACTAGATTATTTAAACACACAAAAGAGGCAACAAATGACACTAAACTACAGAGCTTTAAAAGATGCGACCATCATCATCGCTGAGCTGCTTAATGCCGAATGACTCCGAAGTTAAGTGATTAGGGTTAGGAAACAGTGTGAATCAGGTTGAAGGACCTACAGCAGCTGTAATATACTGTTCAAACTAACCTGGAACTTGAGTCACTCAGTTTCATAACCCTGATCACTAAATTTCAGAGTTGTTTGAGGTTTGGCAAGTTGTTCGGCATTTTCCAAGGAGGGAGGGGAGGGGGGGGGGGGAGGCTCTGTCCCATGGTCTAACCCCTTTCCCTTTTACATATATATATACCATTTTGGACAGAACAGGTACCGGCCCTTCTGTATTCCTTATAATTATTGATAAAAGGTACCCTTGATGTTTTGGGGAAATGTGCAGAAATCTTAGTACGCGACTGACCGAACACAAACAAGCGACGAGAAATGGTGACGTCAGCAATGACATTGCTGAGCATCGTGTACAGACAAAACATCAAATTGACTGGGACTCTGCGACGATGTATAACATATTCTACTGACTACTATCAATGTCTTACTTTAGAAAGCTGGTTTACTAACTTAAAACAAACGCCACTGAATTGTAGCCAACAGTTACCAGTGCCATACAAACGACTTATTGACGAGATCAAGCAAAACTAAGTACAAGAGAACGACTGGAGAACTGACAATTTGACTAACAATAGACAACTGTTTAACTGTGACAATAGACAGATCAAAACGCACCAATTACTGATTACAACTCTTCATAGCCAATAACATCATGGCTTAACTGACAGATGACCAATAACATCGTGATGTAATTGACCAATCAGATCAATAACCAGAGTATAATACCATCAACTGATGTGATACAACTCACTTTGACTCTGAAGATGACTACCACACAGGTTGTCAAAACGTCAGTCACTGTCAACAACAACAGTCCTATTCAGGACTTCATTCACCCGGACGATCAAACTCAACCTACTTTTGAAATGACTCCTGGGTTCAAACCTTTCACAAGTAAAATTCTGTTGGCCAAATCATAATTATTCAATCTTGCCTGTACATCTGCAGTGCATCATTGATAAAGCTTTGTTCCTGCTTTTTTTAAGGTCTCTGTTGCTCACCTACATGTATTTGATACATGCAACTGTGAGTCTGGAAAAAGAAGTCATTGTTTTGGAAAAGCTCTGGAAAAAATCTTGAATTTTGGATCAAAAGATTGGTTCAAACTCTGGAAAGAGAGATTGAGTTACAATTGTCATTATCTAACCCTAAACCCTTTCACATATCCAGCTTAGAAGGCAGCACCCTTAATAAATGGACTGTCTTAAAATATGAATAAAAGAAAGTTTTCTTGTCTTCTTCACTGCCAGGGTTGTCTTATACAAGTTCTAACCTTTAAAAAGTTGCAATATGTTTACTAAATTTTTGTCAATGTGATTTTCTTTTAGTGATGGACTGCACTGTGTTACATATTTTAGGATCTTGATGAGGAGGAACAGCAAGTCAAGCAGCTCTGATGACAAGGTAAACAATTCTTCTGTTTTTTTTTACAGTAATTATGTACTTGATTTTTTTTACAGTAATTATGTACTTGATTAAAGGCACCCTTGATAAAATACCAGAAAGAAGCAAAATAATAAAAAATAATAGTACCTTATTCTCAATTAATTTGGTGAGTATTGAATTTTCATGAAAACCAAAAATTATATTTAAAATTAATAACAGTAGTAGTAATAGTAATAATTAATTAGTAATAATAATTAAGAATTAGTAATAATAATTAAGAATAATCTTTATTATCCTTTTGTCCATGTACATGGTTGAAATTCCAATCTAGTAAATTTGTCGAAACGTCAGTCACTGTCAACGACAACGGTCCTATTCAGGACTACGTTCACCCGGACGATCAAACACAACCTACTTTTGAAATGACTCCTGGGTTCAAACCTTTCACAATATTGTATTGGTTGATGTTATGACCCCTTGCCCGTCATCGCTCGAAAATTGATTGGTTTTTCTTTGCTCCCCGTAACCTGCAAAGGGATCTCAGTGGTGATCTCACCAATGTAGTTTTTAGGGCATTGTTCGCTTTTATTGACTGCTTCACCCCCTTTTTATAATCATTTGCCTACTTTTATTATTCACTCTGTTACGTTATTCACTTGCCTAGTTCCTAGGCCTCATTATTCCGCGCGGCCAAAGCGTTTTGGGTCACGTGGTCAGATCGAAAATGTTTCCCGACCGTCCGCCTCGGATACGTCACCGAAATTAATTGACCGAGAGGGACTGGGAAAACGCCGTACAGGGACTAGGCTAGTTATTCACCATATAAGTTCAACAGAATAGACAATATTCGTATTCCCCGACGGTCCTGAGACGAAAGACTTCTCAGCATGATTGCGAGGCAAATGAGGGAAGTTCTTGGCGAAAACAAAACTCAGGAAATCGCAGCTGAAGCGCTGCAAAAAGGTAGAAATCAGAAAAAAAAACTGCAAGATTTAAAAGCTGAAACCTTAGGTGTAAGCTGAAGGGATATCTGTTCCAAACAACGAAACTGTGGAAGAGCTGGTCGTACTAACAGTAAAATTGAAAAGCCACAGAGCCACTAGAAGAAGCGAGTATAGACTAGTCTAAAAAATGGTAGATTCTGCCAAAATATGATGATTCGAATCCTTTTGATTTCATACTTCTTATTATTCCTATTTATTACCTATGTGTGGTGTATCTGTAAAAAGGAGTTTAAATTGCTCAGTATTATCGTCTTTGCAAACGCCTGAGTTCAACTTCTTGTCTAGTAAAATGTTCATTGGTTATGTACTCAGTTGTGACCGAATACGATGATAAATAATGTATTAAACGCGAATTTATGAAGAAACTTTACTTTTCAAGTCATCTCTGTTCAAACCGATTTATCTTCCTTACAAATCAAGGACTGTGTGCAGAAGGCTGAGCACTGTCCTGATAGATAGGCGCCGAATATACTTGTCCGGTTTATTTCAAATACGCAAGATTTTGTACCTGCTCTGTAAGAAAATTTCAACTGCGAAGTAGGTGTTTTACTTTTGTACAGGGTTTCGACAGGTAAGTCCATTTCAATATATGATATCCTTCAAAAAGTTTTAATATAAACAAAGGCCTCAAGAATTTTGAGACCACAAAATCGCGTTATATTTTCATTAATAAAATCGCTCACCAACTGCTCCTTCCAACAATATTTGGTTAGGCTCGCTGTTTTTCTCAGCAATGACGAGCCGAAATCTTTCTTTTGCTTTTTAAAATAATGATCCGTCAAGCCTTTAATCTCTCGGAAATTTCCAACGTTAAACATTTTCCTTGATTTTTGACAACCCAGTCGTAGTTTTCTCACGTTTGTTTGTCTTCTTGGTAAGAAGATCCCCGCATTAGCCTCGCATTCATGCTTAAGGCCTGCTCGTTCCAGGACCGTCGGGGAAAACGAATATTGTCTATTCACAAAGGTTTCCACAGTATTCTATAGTTAAATTGTGTATTGCACTGTTCGTCTTATCGAAGGAGGATGAAGCGAACGATAAAGCTACATGCACAAACCAAATTGATTGTATTACAACATCGATATTTTCTGTAATTCTATGTAACATTTCCTCTCATTATCCTTTTTTTACATTTAAGATTGGGCTTTTAGTCAGGGCCTCTAGCTAGAACAGGCCTTATTCAAATTCAAGACGCTTATTAATTTATAAGCAAGCGAATATTAACGTTAAAAGCCGACGTTTCGGTATCATCATGACACCATTCTCAAGGCAAAATGAATAAGAAGATTTGGTTTCTATAGTCTCAACAAATTAGCATAATAACAAAGGAGCACAAGTTCTTCAAGTGAATACCTTTGCGCGAATCGAGTCCGCCTGCACGTTTAAGGATGGTTTGAGTTTTCTTATAAAAAGCATCCCCTTAATTAGGCAATCAAATTTGTTAGAACCTTTAGTGAGCACGTGAAATTGTTCTGAAATAAAAGGTGGTACGACCGAGTTATGTTCGCTAAGATAATGTTTACAAATTGACGACGATTTCTGTTTGTGTCCATCAACGCGTTCGTGAAGGTGGCCGCGAGTATAACCAACATATCCTGCATCACACAGGTTACATTAAAATTGATAAACTAAACATTGTTAGTTAACAATGGCTGGCTTGACTTCTCGAAATTTAAGGTCTGTTTTAATTTGTTATTTGTTCTTACCACCCCATGGGAAGCTAGTGTTGTTTTTAGGGACCACACTACAAAAAGATGGCAACCTCGTCCCTAGGGCTTTACCCTCAGATAATGGGAAAAGCCCTGAGGACGAGGTTGAAATATGGATTCTCATTTGCCATCACCCCTCCCTCTAACACTAACAGAAAAGAATAGTAAGGTTGAAATTATCCTATTGCTGTTGGTCTGACAATGCAAAGTTCATCCTTACAAAATATTTCAGTTTAATCTCAGATTCTCGGGTCAAGAATTTGTCCCGTCAGAGCTTCCAGATAAGTGATGTCTTGTAGAGCCCTTTCACCCAAGTCATTTGGAGGAGTCGCGAGTGCGTTCTCCGCGGCTTGCTTCGCCCCCATAAATGGAGGGCTTGCTAGCAGGTTAGATGGGGCCATGTCAGGATTCCTCCTGTCCTTGTTCAGCGCTCTGACTTGTATTCACCACTTCGCTTGACTTTAGAACAGCTGTAACTCACGCCCTTGTTTAAATAACGCCAAGTGTCAGCATGGATTCACTGCCAAAACATTTCGATGTTTATGTCCAGCTGGTTTTGAGGGAGAGCTTTGCGAAAGAGGTTAGCATAAATTTGTTTTATTATTTCAAATATTTAGAAAATGTATTCACTGTCATAGATACAATTGTCTCTCTCTCTTTTTGGGTTAGAGCGATTTTCGTATGACCTTGAAAAATGGTTTCGGTAAGTGTTCGTCCTGTTTTATACGCCAATGGATGAAAAGATCAAAACATGGACTCTTCGTTTTCCCGCCAAAGAAAACCCTAATATGGAGAAGGCATTGTTCGCTTAACCAACCAAAAAACCACGCGCGTTCGATAAACCAATCAAATCGCTCTATTTCCGTTCGTTTGTTGTTTTTGTTTTGTTCGCGCGTTTTCATTTCAAGGTCATACGAGAATCGCTCTATTATATTAGTATACCATCCAACCAGTATCTGAAGTGTTGTGGGTTACGACGTGGGTTTTCTACCATTACATATATAGAGGATATTACATGGCCGCGCGGAGATACGAAATTTCTCTTCTCGTGTTGAAAAATATTTCACTCGTTCGCTGCGCTCACTCGTGAAATATTTTTTCAACACGAGAAGAGAAATTTCGTATCTCCAAGCGGCCATGTAATGTTCTTTTTATTATATAAACACCAATGAAATACCAAACCATTTCACTTTAACAGTATTTTGATGTGAAAGGTGAGATTTATTATGTAGCCATAGCAAAGGTGATATTTTCACATGTGAAGATAACATGTTATTTTCACATGTGAAGATATCAAGTTTTCGCGCGAAAGCTCACCTGGTATTTCATCGGTGTTTATATAATAAAAGGTCTTATAATTCACATGGCGAATAGCTTGAATGCAAATTCGAAAAGCGTTTGTATTACAGTAAAACGACTGTTTTTTGGAAGATGGACATGCTTGACTACAACTTATTTTCGATCAGCGTTTCCAAAAAAAGGAGGAAATAATCACTTACCTTTTATATAGAGAATAGGTGCCATTGAATAATGATACCCTTTTAACATAGTTGTTTAATAAGAATAAATCGCTTAAACAGGAAGTCTTGTTGTCATTTTCGTGATACGTTTTTGAAATACTGAATCGTCCTTCATTCTCTACGCTTCCTGGTTATCTCATTCCATAATTGAACGCGGAAGATAAATATTTATCAACGGGTGCTGTCAGGAGCCCATAACCCGAAGCGAGCAACTCCCATATCAAAAAGGGAAAACTAAAGGTTATTAAAAGACAAGAAATTTCATTTTTAGGTCTGTAGGTTTTGCTGACCGGTTTGTGGAATTTAAAAGATATTCAAAATTCGCGCCCAAAACGTTCTTAAAATAAACTAGTCCGTAAAAACGCCGTAACACGAGCGCATGGAAGTTACTCGCTCATGGATATGGGCTCCTGGTGCTGTTCATCTACGCAAACGCGGACAAACCTTCCTGTTGGAAACAATTTAATTTGACGTTTTGCTCAAATGAACTGAAGAGACAGAAACAATAGAAGATATGCAGCAGCGAACCATTCGACTTTCAAACAGGGGTTTGCATTGGCTTTTCACCATTTTAGTAAGTAGTGTACCTAAAAAGTAAAAAAGTGCTGCTGCTGTTAGTTCAGACAATTATTGAACATCTTGTATCAAATGTAACATGAACAGAGCAAGAATATGATATGAGAAGTTTAAAAAATGAAGTTAAACTGAAGCATAGAATAGGTTTACCATCAATTGTGAATTAACGCTTCGCAAAAATAGTCCGTATAGTTTTCAAGGTCATTTACGACACACAGTGCACCAAATTGCATTAAAGATCTGAAACCAGAAACAATAACAATGATCTCAGGTGAAATGACATTTTCAAGCGGCCAATGGCCAACACTTCACTTGACTTGTCTTAGGTTCCTCTTGGTTACATGTTATATCTACGCCTTTTTTTAGATATAAACGAGTGCACCGCTGGAACCCATAACTGTTCAGTAAATGCCTTGTGTACCAACACCGTAGGCGGATTCATTTGCACTTGTTGTGGCGGCTTTGTTGAAGATGGAGTGAACTGCACAGGTAGTAAGGAGAATATTTATTTTTAATGAATTCTGACACTGTCCCTTACCTTGACTGACGCCTTAATTTATCTTTGGACTGTGGGTGTTTTCTAGAGATATACCAGGCTGAAAGCTCCGACGATTGCGGGATGGGATATTTTGTACAAACGTTTTCCTAACTCAAGAAATTCGTGAATTGTCTCAACCGCTGGGAATTTCGAGTATTGGTATTAGAAAAGCTACATGCAAACGGACGCAACAGGTAACAGCTCCCAACATTGTTGGGAGTTGTTGCGTTCGTGTTGGCAGTAGTGCGCAGACAGATGCAACAATTCCCAGCAATGTTAGGAGCTACAGTGCATCATGGGAAGGATAAAACCCATAAGACTTTAAAGAGCACGTGTAATGTAACGCACGCACGTGGCCCCAAAAATGTTGGGAGAGCTGTGCAAATGGATCCAACATTGTTGGGCTACGCTACGGCGATCATGGAACAAAGGAAGTATTGGGAGTTGTTGGCTCAAAAGTTTGACAAGTTTCAAATTTTGCGCAACAACTTTTAACAACACACAACAACATGCAACAGGCCGGTGTGCAAACGGACGGAACAACAATGTTGCGTCCGTTTTCACGGGGCTTTAAGTAAAGTACAGAGTACGTGGTTAACGTACTTGGTTACAGGTTTTAAAACATAATTGTACAAATAGAGACTTTGGATGATGATTAACTAGTCTACGAATACAACCGTCTCCTCAAACCCGGCCGGGTGGGTTACCCTACCTGAAAACGTTTACAAGCGTATCAAGAAATGGTCTATTGTACGACCTGAGTTTGCCCATCAAACTTAAAACAATAGTTCTTTTGTTCCAGGTGACACTTTCCCAGACCGAACCGAAGCTTGTTTGAATAATCGGAAACCTTCGGCTTGACAAACTTGTGCACCACGGGGGTTGGGGAGTGCTAATTGATCTGAGAAGAATGAAATTTCACTAGGGTACCTACGGGAATAGTCAAAGGAGCTATAGAGAGCTATTCTTCTAGAAGAAGCATTTTCATAAGCAGTAAAGACGTCAACAAATTGTTAATCTCTGAGGCAGTGAACTGAAAACTTGATCTTTTAGTTCCATCATTGCTTTTATTTTTTGCATTAACCCGCCGCCTACGGAGACTTCTCCCGATACTTTTATGCGGTTGCTGCAGAGATTTTAGTCATAGTTATCCAAGCGGCGAGAATACGTTCTCAAAGAACCGGCTTTCTCTTTGCTCGACAATGCACTTTGAATAAAATAGGTGTGATCTTTTTGCTTCATTTGAATTGAATTGAATTGAATTGCTTCATATAAAAACGAACAGTTGCTTATTGTACAGTACTTGCATGTGCGCTAAGTTAGCAGCAAGCGCGTGTGGTTTTTACTTACAGAAAGCAATTAATTTTATCAGTAAGTGTGGGGGCATTGAGCCGTGTTTTAAACCTCGCAGGCCAGTTAAAAGGAGGTGCGATTTTTTTTAATCTTTAGTTTACTAACTGGTGTTATTGCCAGCTTGAAATCTGCTTTTTATAGATCGATTAGTTTCGGGGGTGGAAGCGGAATCAGGAATCATGAATCATACTTACAAAACATGTAAGAATCTTGAATCCTTGTTTTAACAACTTCGGAATCATGAATCTTTGTACTTCGGCTCGGAAATCATGAATTACGAGACTCAGAGAAAAGCTCAACAAAATACACGTATAAATTAGTTGTGTTTGATCCAGGGAATGCAGGATATGGCGTTTCCGAGAGTCCAATTTTCCAAAAATTTTCCCGGGGGGGCATGCCCCCGGAGCCCCCTATATAATTCGTGGAATCGGGGCTGATAGTCTGTTTGGTGCTTAACTTTCAGTTACAAAAACAACCTCACCCATACCTACGGCAAACAAATGATGATACCGAGTCTGGATGAAGTAGAAGTTTGAACGCCGAAGAAACTATACAAAACGAGACTAAGTTGCCACTGAGAAAATCATTAAGTCAATAAGTGATCAATAGTCTTCGTGAATAATGAATCTGGAAGAAAATTCTTGTAGGAATCATGAATCATCGAGGCAAAAACAGCAGGAATCATGAATATCAAGATTCAAATGATTCCACTTCTACCCCTGAGATTAGTTTCGTCTGACTCTGCCCGGAAAGTTAAGCAATTACAGCTGCATCTTTACGCTGTTAGAGAAGCGTGTAATTTTTACTTGAAGTCGGAGCAGTAAATGTTACTGATAAGTATTAAAGTGTCTTGTTTAACTTCGCGGCACAGTAAAAGGGAGGTGCGATTTTTTCAGTCTTTTGTTTTCTTATTCCTTTCAGTGTATTCATCGCCGACGGAACATTTGCTTTCATAGATCGATTTGTTTCGTTTAACCCTGTCCGAAAGTATATAGCGCGTTAAAGATCTTCAGCACCAAGCACGTGTAATTTTCACTCGAAGAGAGCTATAAATAATATCAGTGTTGGGGCATTGAGCCGTGCTTTAAAACTCGCGGGCCAGTAAAAAGGAGGTGCGATTTTGTTCAGTCTTTAGTTTACTGAGAAGAAGGGGTTTCATTTTAATCCTGTATTGTATACTACGCTCTATTTAAACTTCATTTGCTTGTAGACTCAAAGTTCTCTCGCGCGAAATTTGGATTTTGCCATCTTGGAAACAGAATAACCAGTATATAAAAAATCACAACCAAAACGTATGCGATCAAACAAACTGCATTGTAAGTTTTCAGCTCCTTCCATTCGAACCTATATTTTAGTTCCTTACAACAATATTAACGAGCATGTTTTGCGTAAAAGTTGCTTCCACTAGGCTCAGCCCGTAATAAAAAACAAGGACGCAACTGGTAAACTCGTCTTTTCAGCACTTACCTCACTACCACTACTGCGTCGTATGTTGCGTCCTGACTACTGTAACTCTTACCCACCCCCTGGGTTGAAATTTCTCCTTACTTCGGTCGCGCCGAAAATTCAAACGCCTTCGGAAAGGAGTTATCGGAAATCTTGAAATTTGCCGTGCGTGAAAGCTGTTGTTTCACGTTGATCGTTTTTGTCCTTACAAGGCAAGAAACGATCAAAAATGACAATACAGAAAAATACCTATTGTTCTCGAATTCAGGTCGCTTTTCTTGATACGAAGCAAAAGTTGACCCCGGCTGAAAGGGTTAACCGGTCTGGCAGACCACCGATCATGTAAACGTGATCACATTAAATAAGAGACGGATTTTATGGACAGGCGGGTATTACCCCACCAAGCGGGTTACTTTACCTACCCGGGGTCCCCCTCCTCAAGCTGTAATCGTTTTATTTATTTTCAGCATACTGCGGCATTCTGTTTGATTTCGAAAACGGATTGTCAGGCTGGACATTGACTGGAAATGCATTCAACAATCAGCCAACATACGGCAATAATTCATTAGAGAGGGGCAGAGAACCTGCCAATCACAAAGGGAATTGGTGGATTGGCGGCTTCGAGGATCGACCCAGTCCCTCTCATCAGGCTGGTGCAATCCAAAGCGATGTTCCTCAAGGGACGATGACGTCACCCTGTTTTGGGATTAATGGAAATTCTCTTCGGTTCCTTATTGGAGGAGGTTGTTCCGAGAACGAGATTCGTGCTGAGCTTATTGTCGACGGAAATGTGGTTTCTCAGGAAACTGGTGGTTGTAGTGAATCCATGACAGAGAAAAGCTGGAATTTGTCTGGTTTTGTTGGTAGAATAGCTCAGTTGCGTTTGGTTGACAATTCCTCAGGCCGATGGGGTCACATTAATTTTGATCATTTAATTTGCCAGTGAAAACGAAATCACGCATAGTGGCTTTCGTTGGTGCGTAAAGGGTTTGCTAAATACGATTTTGAACATCAGGACTCATCAAAACTGGCCGATAAATGGTACTGCATTTTTAATAAAATCGGCCAACATACATACGGTAAACTGCCGCTTATAATCTCTCGTAAGGATTTTACGAGGGCTTGTAAAAAGATGGGGTATAGGGTTAGGGTTATACTTAGGTATAACTGGAGTAGAGAAAACCCCTTCGAAACAAGCTCTAGCAGTGCTTTCAAACGTTATAATAATCGGAATTCAAAATAATAAAAGCTATAAGAGGGGGGCTTGTATAAGGGAAGGGCTTATAATCGGATGTATTTTTATGTTTACAGATTGATGGGCCTACTACTGGGGGGTTTATCAGTGAGGGGACGTATATGTGGGGGGTTATAACTGGGAGGGCGTATATGTCGGGGGCTTATAATTGGGGGGACGTATATGTCGGGGGCTTATAACTGGGGGGACGTATATGTCGGAGGCTTATAACTAGGGGGACGTATATGTCGGGGGCTTATAATTGGGGGGACGTATATGTCGGGGGCTTATAACTGGGGGGACGTATATGTCGGGGGCTTATAATTGGGGGGACGTATATGTCGGGGGCTTATAACTGGAAGGAAGTATACAAGACAAGACAAGACAATGTTTTATTTGGAGTCTTATACAGTCCTATGTATATCGACTTTATCCAAATAATTTAAAAGTATAATACAAATTGCACACTAGTGGAACTATAGTCAATGTTAACCTAAACAACTAGTGATCTTCTTTTCTCATAGCAGTCGAATACGTATTTTGCAATTAACTTTTGCACTGGTTTGTTCTGGCTGGGAGGGTTTATTAACAACAGAAAAACATCATCTGGTGCCATTCTGTTTACTTATATTCTGTATTCTTTGTTTAAGTATTCAAATAAAGTACTTCTTTTTTCTTGATACGCATGGCACAGAGTTAAAAAGTGTATTTCATCTTCTACGTCTTTTTTACAGATAGGACAGATCCTCTCTTCCGGTTTCTTATAAGGTCTTACATACCGACCTGTCTCTATCGCCAATTTGTGATTACTTAGACGGAGTTTAGTTAGAGTTATCCGGTGTTGGACGTTGGTGACCTGACGGAGATAATCTTCACATTTATAATTTTCTATTGTTTTAAATTTTCGGAAGGTTCTTAGTTTATTCTTTTGGTTGGCGTCTTTTCTTACGTCATTGTTTACGTCACTTAACCATCTTTGTAATTCGATGTCTTTCAGTCTTTGTTTGATAATGTTCAAGATTCCTATGTCATTTTCATGTGCTTTTGTCCAGATTGGTATCCCAGCCCTATTTGGTCTAATACGCGTTTGATTTTTTGGCTCCATAATTCCTTGTTCATTCTCGACTTCATATCATTATAAACCACCTGTGATAATTTGTGTTTTGGGTGTTTGGTTAGAGTTAGCCAAAACTTAAAATTCCTATATTGTGCTTCGATTTTCATTGGGAATCTTCCTGTTTCAGCCCTACATGCATTGTTGCTCCATTATTTATTTACACCTAGCAACCATTTCAAGAATTTAATTTGAACTAGTTCTGCGGGATCTTTTTCTATTTGGTCGTTACAATCAACACCCCAAATTTCACTTCCGTAGAGAAGTATGGGGGATATCAGAGCATCGAATAGCTTAATCGTCAGCATAATATTTTCTCTAAAGTTGTCACCCATCTCTTTTCTTAGTTTATAAAGTGCCTTAAGCCCAACTTTTTTTAACTCTTCTCTACCGAAACTAAAATTTCCATACGGGTTCAGTGTCATTCCCAGATATTTATAAGATTTAACATTGTTTAGTATATGTACTCCATACTTAAACGAGTAGTTATTTAAGGACTTGCCACAATTATTAAAGATCACGACTTTTGTTTTCTCTAGATTTACAGTTAGTTCAGTTTTCTCACAGTAGGATTCCAACTTGTTGAGGAGTGTTTGTAGGCCATTTGCTGACCGCGAAAAGATCACTAAGTCATCCGCATATAATAAACAGTTTATAGGTTTTTCAGAGTCATCAAGCAGAGTATCGGTTGAGCTTAATGAATTTAGAAATTCAGGTAGATCACTTAGATAGAGATTAAAAAGTGTGGGTGATAACATAGAGCCTTGCTTAACTCCAGTGTAACACGGAAAAGCTTCGGTCATTTTGTTGTTGATTTTGACTGCTGATTTATCTTTTGAGTACATGGACATGACTATTTCTAAAAAACGCCCTTTAATTCCTTCTTTTCTGAGTTTTTCGAGTAATTTTTGCCTGGGTATGCGATCAAAAGCTTTTCTAAAATCTACAAAACACGAGAAAAGCAAGTTTCTGCGTTTTCGTGGTTTAGATTTAACAAACTTATCTATGAGTGTTTTTGAGATGAAGATGCTATCTACTGTACCGTGCCTTTTTATACAGCCGCCTTGTTCTGCTTTTAGAATAGTATATGTCGGGGCTTATAGCTGGGGGCACGTATATGTCGGGGGCTTATAACTGGGGGGACGTATATGTCGGGGGCTTATAACTGGGGGACGTATATGTCGGGGGCTTATAACTGGGGGGACGTATATGTCGGGGGCTTATAACTGGGGGGACGTATATGTCGGGGGCTTATAACTGGGGGGACGTATATGTCGGGGGCTTATAACTGGGGGACGTATATGTGGGGGCTCAACATAAATCGCTGGTTTACCGCAAATAAATTAACGCTAAATATGACTAAAACTGAGTTCATGTTAATCGGTTCAAGGCATAAGCTTAATAATCTGCCTTCTTTGAATATAAATAACCTTCTTATCAAACATTCTCAATGCTCCAAGTCTCTTGGCGTGCTTATTGACGAAAGTGTAACATGAGAAAACCATTTTGACGCTTTATCTAAGAAAATTGCGTCTGGTATTGGAGCTATAAAACGCATCAATCATTGTTTGCCCCCTACCGCCTTTCAAAATGTATATTATGGCCTTGTCCAATAACATTGCTACTATTGCAGCGTGATATGGGGTAACTGTTGTAAAAATTTGCGTGATAAATTGCAGCGACTCCAGAACCGTGCGGCACGCGTTCTCACAAACTCCAATTATGATGCAGATGCGAGTATACTTTTAAATGACTTGGGGTGGCAAAACCTTGAAACTCAGCGGCAAATTCAGAAGGCTGTTATGGTGTGTAAATTGCTTTGTACCTGATTACATGTCTTCAAAATTCATACTACGCAGCGACTTATTTAATTCTTATAACCTTAAAGATTCTGAAAATAAGCTTGCTGTTTCCTTGCCGCGAACCAATTAATATAGAAATAGCTTCTGCTACAGCGGGGCTGTTCTGTGGAACAATTCGCCCACTGATGTAAGACAAGCAATATCTTTTTTGACAAGCTTTATTCGTAAACTGTTAACTTCTAGCTTGAACACGGCATTCATGGAAAACAGGCATTAATTGTATAAATTAGTTTTATTTATTTATTTCAACATTCATCTTTATAAGTGCTATTACTGTTAATTCAATAGTTTGTAACTTTTTTGGGATATTGTATATTTGCCTGATGTTTTTGCCGTGTATAAATAAAAGTGATGATGATGATGATGGGCTTATAACTGGGGGGACGTATATGGTGGGGGCTTATAACTGGGGGGACGTATATGGTGGGGGCTTATAACTGGGGGGACGTATATGGTGGGGGCTTATAACTGGGGGGACGTATATGGTGGGTGCTTATAACAAGGGGGACGTGTATGGTGGGGGCTTATAACTGGGGGGACGTATATGGTGGGGGCTTATAACTGGGGGGACGTATATGGTGGGTGCTTATAACAAGGGGGACGTATATGGTGGGGGCTTATAACTGGGGGGACGTATATGGTGGGGGCTTATAACTGGGGGGACGTATATTTGGGGGGCTTATAACTGGGGGGACGTATATGTGGGGGGCTTATAACTGGGGGAACGTATATGTGGGGGGCTTATAAGTGGCAGTTATAAGTGGAATGGTATCTGCCACGTATTTTATGAGCCACTAAGCATTTTATGTACTAACAATGAATCCGGGGGGATACTCAACAACGTTTTGTACGGGGAGGTTCATCCCTTTCATTTAACCTTTTACCCTTTTACATACCATTTATGACAGAAAAGGTACCCCTCTCTTAAACATTTTATTGTAAGTTTTCCGTCTCAAATTCCTTGAGTTCTTCTATGTTAGCTCTTTTTGGTTCTTTTACAGAGGGAAATAACACGATTTCCCTACCCTTTCATATACCTGAAGCCTGAAAAAAGTACCCCTTTCGGGCGGAGCTACCCATATAGGCCATTTTATGGAGCACTTTAAGTGCAGTGAGTCGTGATTTGAAACAGGATTAAAAACCATTACATTTAGGCCTTGGCCAAACGCCGAACTTTTCATGAGACGAACCAAACTCTAATGAATGATTTTCCAGTAATGTGAGACTTAGTTATGCGCACAGGATTATGGGATCGCCAGGGGGCAAACATTGCAAGTCTCTACAAAGAAATGTATGGCTTGGAGCTGTTTCTCCGTTAAAAGCAGTGTCTTTGGACAGAGAATGCCGCATTTTGCCATGATTTTATGAGAAGCAGAGGTGGCTAATGTTGGTGCTTTGAAATTGTAAGTTTTTGTGGGATCAATGCTATGAAATATATCGATAAACACTCGCTCCTTGCGTAAGGTCGACTGTGAAATTTACTGAATGGTCTCGAAATATATAGTACTAACTTAGGTATAAATGAGCGGGGAATGCGGACTCATTCAAGCCTTTCCAGTTGTACTCACATGTGCTCAATGTGCTCATATTTACAACGAGTGTAATTACGCTCCGCTCGGCGGCGATCACAATGCTGTGCCGGTTTGTGACAACGATCGAAGGTAAGCTTATTTATTGTCGAATTTGATTTATTTACTATGTATTAACTTTAAAAACAAAAATACTTAACAACTTTTCCACATTATATTGATTTCTTCTCGCCACACACAAGCGAAATGTTTTGTCATGATCCAGAGCACCAATGAGTTCTAATGCCTTTTCCAATCTTTTTTTGGGAAGATGTAGAATCTCTGAATTTCGTGACTGCTTTTGTATCGGAAATCTTACTCGTTCGTACGATTTCTGCCTCATCTACTAATGGTTAAATACCATGTACTTTCCATGAAATATTTCGTAGATGTTACTTTGTTTACACCAAAGTAAAGCAGGATTTTTTATTTTTATGGCTACGTACATACCTATGATTGTTGTCTTGTCATAACCCGCACAGCGCCGCACAGCGCTCATCGCGGCCGAGCGTAGTTATTACACTCGTCGTAAATATCACCACATGTAATTATAACTTAAACGCTTAAATGACCCCCTATATGTATACCTAAATTTGCACTATATATTTCGAGACCTTTTCTTCATGTAGATCACTGTGTAAATTCGGTAAACAAGAATTTTACCCTCAACCTCACGCAAGGAGTGTTTATCGATAGAATT
Organism: Porites divaricata; assembly: GCA_038088405.1. Taxonomy (NCBI): domain Eukaryota; kingdom Metazoa; phylum Cnidaria; class Anthozoa; order Scleractinia; family Poritidae; genus Porites; species Porites divaricata. Next base: position 43,156,772 of record JBBMOI010000001.1, read on the forward strand.
TATCGCATTAGTCACACAGAAACTTGAAATTTCAACGCCCCAACTTTAGTTACATCCGTTTCTCATAAAATCACGGCAAAATGCGGCATTCTCTGTCCAAAGACACCGCTTTTAACGGAAAAACAACTCCACGCCATATATTTCTTTGTAGCGACTCGCAATGTTTGCCCCCTGGCGATCCCAGAATCCTGTGCGCAAAACATGGGTCTCCGATTACTGGAAAATCATTCATTTGGGTCGAGTCGACCTAAATTAAGTTAAGATCGTCTGTTGGGTCAGACGTCGAACTTAGGACGCGTCGAACCAACCAATCAATTGAATCAGACCAAAAAGCAATTTTAATAAATTTTATCCCGAATGAGCCCTAAATATACATCATCATACAAATTTAGTTTTAGTTCGTCCCATGTGAAGATCAACGTTTGTCCCGGAAACGCTCTTCAGACGTTCTATCCGTCTGAAGCAGACGAATAGAATGTGTTGGACGATCCAAACTCATTCAGACGAACTTAACTGCTAGCTAGGCGTGGAAAACTTTTCATGAACTTAACTCACTAAGTTTGGTTCGTGTCATGAAAAGTTCGACATTGGCCTGGGTCTTAGTTTCAAATTTATCACTTTCTCTTTGTTATGTTAATCATGATGCAGATAATAAGTTAGACATTTTGACAACGGCCACCTTGTTCAACCTGTTTTTCTGATTAAAACGCCGTCTATTTCCTGAAATTTTGCCAAGATCGTTTAACAGCAATCGTGTAACTATCACTGAAAACGTTGTCGTTTCAGTCGTTTGAGTAATGGACATTTAAAAAAGGCTATCGAAAGGCCAGAAACGTCCTTGGTCTTTTGTTAAAGAATTTGGCGAATGAGACACTTTAAATAAGCTGAAAAACCACTGTGTCAGTGTGTTTTGATATATTTCCACTTTAAAGGTATCTGCAGTGACGTAGCATAGTATATTTTTATATATTCTTAATAGTTCCTCAAGGACCAAGCAATGCTGTCAATGTACCGATGTAAAGATATAACCCATAAAATGACTATTAAAAACGATGCAAAAACTGATGTGCAGAATTGGCCGGTGCAGATAGCTTTACGCGAACCTCGCCTTAGTAAGTAACCTTTTTGCCTGATTACAGACTGATATCAGGCATTCAAAAACAAAAGTTGATAAAGCTGTCTATTTGGACTTAAGAACAAGCATTGGGTGTCTCGTAAGCGTGTTTCTACTGGAACTGTTCTAAACGGCATCAACCATAGACTTAACTCCCCTTTTTCACCACTGACAGATACTAAATAACTTAATGAAGTGGCATGTTTCCATATACTGTCAGCATTCACTGTCATAGCTGCTCTGGTGTTTTTTCCACAATTATGAAATAAATTCTCTTCGGACAAGTTTAATAGTTGCTTCACTACAACGAACCTCTATATAACGAAGTTGTCGGTATAATGAAATATGAGGAAAAGAACCTCGATTTAACGAAACCTCGGGTGCTCAACATTTACACAAATCATCCGGCTGGAAATCTTTTTATGCATAAAATTTAAACTATTGAATTCTACTAGCGGGGGAGAACGAATGGCTCGAACCATTTGATTTTCCAACCTAAATTTCTGGTTTTTTCCATATAAATGGCAAGTATCCCTCGTTTTTCATGTAGCGATCATATTTTGTCAGTCTCTTGTTCCTTCGTTATATCCAGATTTCACTGTATTGAATTCCGTGGCAGCTTAACGGTGCATTAGTGATTGCAATACTAATTAACTTTGAAAATTAGCCACTAATTGAAAGAGCATTGTGTAAATATCGCTGAACGAACAAGTATAACGTCAGTGGAAGTTGTATTTATCACAAATTGTCTGGTTTATAACTCAAATTAATTTACCTTACAAGGAGAACAAATACTGTATACGCCATATTTCCAACCATGATACACAACAGATTATCAAGGCACCTGACTACTTAAAATTTCCTGTTTGAATTTTAAATAAGAGGAATTTTAGATGAATAACATGAAAATTCCTTAATTCATTGTGTGGTATAAAATGATAAAACTTGTTGATATTTTATCGACCCTTTCTCGTACCTTGAGCACGGCCAGTTTGTCAAAATTTAGCTTATTATTTTTGGTAGTAAGTGTCACTTGGCAGTTATGCAAATTTTTTGTAGAAAATTCGGCTCAATTGAAGTTTCTGGGTAACTGACCACCTACCCCTCCCCCTAGGGCAAAAATGTGTCTTAGGGGAGGGGTAGGTGCAAAATTTCGAAATTGCTAAAGGCAGCTGTAACTTGTGATGCGTAACGACCACTCAGAACATCATTTTCATTGCTGGCTAAAAACAGATGAAAGTTTTATAAGGCCACGTCAACATGAAACCGTATAGTTTTAAATCCGCATATTTTTTACACAAATCGGTCTTCCAGTTTCACACGAAACCAGTGAATCCGCTCACCGAAACCGCATCTTTTTTAAGCCGCTCTCCAGAGCGGATAAAGGTCCCCTCCACACGAATCCGGGTAACAAGATGTGCGGTTTATTGATTCTTATAGACGGGTCTATATTGACCTTGATGTTTGTTCAGTTATGCAGGTGATAATAACCTACTCAGTCTTAACTCTTGTTTTCTTCAATGTTCCCCGTGAATCTGTTCTTGAAGAGGACGATGCACAATGCATGCTAATTTGCTACTTTTTTGTATTCACGTTTTGCTGTCTACTTGGAATCAAGTGTCAGCCTGCTCAAATGACGGTAGGTTCCGTTAGTGCCATAAATAAGTGCCTTGTTAAATAACTTCATTCCCTTTAGAAATTGTCTCAAAACAAGGTTCCCAGTGGAGGCATGCAGTTCTCACGCCAAACAGAGAGATACCATTTTATTTTTCCTCACTGAGTTACTGTTGTTTCTGTAAGTTTTACTCGCGACCTAATGGTTCTACGGCTTCGTAGGTTAGGTGTTACTAGTAAATAAAATTTCGCGAAAATCGAAGGGACAAATTTAGCAAGACTTAAATGGCAGATTAATACCAGTTAGAACCAAATTTTGCTTAAATCTTCAAGACAAGTTTTAAGGTGTTTCGATACAGTTTTTCGGAGACTATACCGATATTTTTCTATCGCCTTAAAAGGGATTTTATCCGTGTCCGATCGCTATAAAATTTTCGCCAGTGATTGACTATGGATTGAAGTTTGTCAAAATGTAGTTTTAACTAAAATCGATATTACTATGACAACAATAAACAAAAAGATTGGAAATTGATAAAAGACGAATTTTGCCCAATCTAGACCTGCTACTAAAAATCCAACACTAGGAACTTAAAGTTTGGTGTTTAGCAAATAACCTCCGTGAGAAGTGAAAAATTCTGTAATAAAACGTAAATATATTTCAAACCTCGTATTCTCAATAGCCGTAATAAATCATTTGATAAAAAATTTCTAAATGACTTGAGTTAATCTTAAGTAGCGTCCGAATGCTGCTTAATATCATATTTCGATGCTAGGAAAGTTTGGTGTATTTTCGTTCTTGCCTCTTGTTTTTCTTTTTGAAATGTAGATCGCAAGAACGAAAATACACCAACTTTCCTAGCATCGAAATATGATATTAAGCAGCATTCAGACGCTACCTAAGATTAACTCAAGTCATTTAGAAAATTTTTATTAAATTGATTTATTACGGCTATTGAGAATACGAGGTTTGAAATATATTTACGTTTTATTTGAATTCAAACATACGGAATTTTTCACTTCTCACGGAGGTTATTTGCTAAACACCAAACTTTAAGTTCCTAGTGTTGGATTTTTAGTAGCAGGTCTAGATTGGGCAAAATTCGTCTTTTATCAATTTCCAATCTTTTTGTTTATTGTTGTCATAGTAATATCGATTTTAGTTAAAACTACATTTTGACAAACTTCAATCCATATTCAATCACTGGCGAAAATTTTATAGCGATCGGACACGAATAAAATCCTTTTTAAGGCGATAGAAAAATATCGGTATGGTCTTCGAAAACCTGTATCGAAACACCTTAAACAGGTTGATTTGTGTAATAAAACAACCTTATATTCTACGTGTTGACAGGATGACATATCATAATTGGATGTACGCGGAAAGAGAATTCTGGCTGTTTAAATATTCAGCTATTCTGCAAAGGTTTTGGTGCCCATCTTCCGTTTTATATCGTTTGCAAAATGAATTAGAAAAAGTAAACAGTAAAACGTATAGTTAAATTAATATTTAGTCAATCTTCTCCCTACTTTCATAGATCAATTTGTGTACAGCGCAGTCTGATAAACTTGCCTTAACTATGCTCTATAAACGTCGGCATAAATTCCTTATATATATACACTCGTTTACAAAAAGGGTGACATTTCAGAAATATATATAAATATATATACCTGTTGTTTTTTCTTTTGTTTCGCCCAAAGAAACAAAAGATATATATATATTTGAAATGTCAACCTTTTTGTAAACGAGTGTATCTTTTGTTTTATACACTCGTTTGCAAAAAGGTTGACATTTCAAATATATATATATCTTTTGTTTCTTTGGGCGAAACAAAAGAAAAAAAAAGGTATATATATTTGTATATATTTCTGGAATGTCAACCTTTTTGTAAACGAGTGTATATGTTGTAATTAATTTTTTTATCTTAGTTGTTTTTTATTTTTCCATTGTTTTGGGTATGGTAATGTATGGTAATGATTGAAACAAGGGAAAAACAAATTATCTGCAACATATACAGATCATGCGTTCACCTGCTTCATTCATGGCCAGAAATTCCGGACAACGCAACGGCGCACGCGCGGGGTTACTTGGCAATATGGCCGCCAAACACTCAAAGGAAATGTATGGCAGAAATAAAACAAAATAAAATAGGGCAAGTTCTGGCTTACCGGGAACAAGTGCCGCGATGCAGTCGTGTTCTTAAAAGTTTCCTCGGCTATTCTGATTAGTTGCTTTTCATCAGCAAATGTTACTGGCCCTGCTTTTCATCGATGTTTATTTTCGAAGCTTGGCTCATACAACGCTCTATATTACAGAGGCTTGAAATCCAATATTTGCATCCCAAACAGATTTTGATCCGCTATAGCAGACAACATAATCGAGATATCCCAAGTGCCGCGATCGCTTGAGGAAAAGCACCGTATGATGTACTATTTGACCAATTTTCACCTTCGAGGCTGATTTCATCGCCCTGCTAATTGCCTTCAAAAACAGTTCAGAGTAGCACAAATCAGTTCTACCAAAAGAGAAGGTATCAAATGTCACGCAAGCGTCTTGTTTGTGTTGATCCGAGAACCACATGCCATATTTTTCGGCAAAAAACTCGCATTTTGCAGCAAACTCCGCCATGTTTGGTATCAAAATTTTCAGTGAAAAACAAACTTTCTAATGCTGTAGAGAATTGTGGGATACAAGGACAATGGAGAGTACTTTTGGCCAGTAAACATCCCCATGGACGAGTCACATTTTCGCGGGAATATTAAAATTTTTCACGCAACCACTAGACCGGATCGGTTTTTGTTTGTTAAAAAGTGTCGAATAACTTAGATTTAATTCAAATTGACATGTTTAAGAACTCTGTAAGTGTTAGCGATGATCAGTGCTTGCAATATGTTCGTAAACAATGTGTATCATCAGAAGACATAATTTTCACTGTACACATCGGATACGATTGTTTGCGATGTTTGCATGGAGCAAAGCAAGAACGCCTATTACAAGAGCCATGTTGTAGCTACGTCTTCTTTCTTTTGGATGTGTTGTAAAGAATGACAGAAGAAAGGGCGTTTAGCTCTGAATAATCAAGAACATTTCTTGGTCGAAGGCGACTCGTATTTTCCGCCATCTTTATTTTAGTGGTAAGACCGCAGATAGAATGCGGGCTCAAATGTCCGGAATTTCTGGCCATACGTATGTAAACTCAGTTAACCTGAAACTGGGCATATGTCAGACTCGGTTGAGAGATAATTTTCACTTTTGCAGACTTCAAAGTAATGGCAGTCTAAAGTGAAGAAAGTGTTCTATAATTTCATTTAAAGAGAAAGAAACGCGTTTCAAAGATAGAGAGAATGCTAACCGCTGAACAATATACGGAATCCTTATTTAAATTTGAATAGGAAACCCAAATGAACTCTACTACAAGTGATAGAAATATAGTTCTGCTATTTTTTTTTCTTTAGGTCCTTGTCGCAAATTGGCGTTCCCAAGTTTTCTTTTCTTTGCCGACAAGCGGCTGATGAACCACACCATAAAAACTTTAAAAGTTCGCGATCTGGATGTGTGTGAGTTGAGGTGTTACTACGAACACAATTGTGTCAGCGTTAATTTTGAAAACAAAATGCTTGAAAATGGAAAATACAACTGTGAATTGAACAATTCTACACACGGAGAACACGATGAAGACTTTGTGGAGGCACCAAATTTCCTTTATCGTGGAACAAACGTAAGATCATTAAATTTTAACGTTATCCAGTCTCCGAGCCTATTAATACCATATTCCAACGCATCGCCCAAAGGGAAACAGCTGGAGCTCACCCTTTAGGCTTGGCTGTGTTACAATATTTTGCAAAGATCCAAAATTTAGTAGATAGTTTCCGTTTGTGATAACTGCACGAAATGATGTGAATATTATGGAATTTGACGCGCTGAGGGCCAATGACGTCATTTATGATGGCAGCCATGTTGGCCGTCATATTGGATGTCACTGAAAATTCAGATTTATTGCAATGGAGTAAACGCTAACCATTTTCCTTTGAACCCCCCCGCCACTAAATCTGACAACTAGACTAGGTCTCTTCCTTTCGCCAGCCATTTTCACTTACTCTCTGAAAAACGAGTTTTTCTCCTAGACGGTTTTGTTTCAACTGTAGCCGTTTTAGAGAATGTTGACTTTATGATTATTTTAAGATCAAACATTTTTGTAATACCTCCTAAATTGGAAGCGCCTCCCAAACGAAAGCGTCATTTGCTGCGTAAGTAACATGAACAATTCAATTTAACTTGTTTAAAACATCAAAACAGCGCTCACTGTATGTAAGACGGACTAACCCTTAAAAACTACGCTTAGAGGTGGTCTCTGCCAAATTTTTATCATTTTCCTTGAATCATGATGAGGAAGAAACCCCTCGCAAAGATTTAGAAAGGCTTAGAAGCATAAACCAATTCTCTTTTCTATAATCTTTTTCCCAGAATCCTTGTGGTAGTTCTCCATGCAAAAATAACGGGACTTGTCAATCAGGATTTACCAAGAAAGGATATCACTGCTTGTGTCGAGGTTGGACAGGTGCAAGATGCCAAGAGGGTAGGTCTGAAAAGTCGGCTAAGTGAATGCAGTAGTCATGAAACCACGCAAGCTGTACCGCGCTTTTAAAAGGGGGAAACCGCAAGCGACAACATTAATTTGAAAAAAAGTATATCCGCAGTAATATTAGCCCTGCCATTGTCAACAAAACCATCACAAGCGTATCAAGCGCAGGACCTTCCAGACGGAAGAATGAAACAGCATTCCGGTTCCAGCATTTTCGGGAGCTCGCGCATAGATGAAAGAATGTTCCTTTTACTTTACAGTGGATTTGCAACACGTTGCCCTTTACTTTCACTTTCGTTTGGCCTACAATTCTCGATCTCAGTTGTTATTTTACGCTGAATAGTGAGTTATATTTATCAGTGTTTTTAAGTTAATTTTCGGTGGACTTTCAAGTTCTCGTCTAAGCGAAGACATTGTGATTCTGATAGCTAACTTACTCATATATAACTTAAGCTGCCATTTCCACGGTACAGATATCGTGCAGATATTTCTGGCGCACTTGCTTTGCAGAGTAACTAAATGAGTCTTCTTTTAACTCTCTCAACCTAGATATTAACGAATGTAATGAAAAAAGTCACGAGTGTAGCAAGAACGCAGATTGTGAAAACACGAAGGGATCTTACAGATGCAAATGCAAGACTGGTTTCCAAGGAGATGGATACAACTGCACAGGTATCCCAGCATTTCTTTTCTGTTGTTAGTTGACTTCAGGCAGATTAGCATTGCACTGAAGACTTGTAAATGCGTCTATCTCTCCTTTATTTGTTTGATTATTGTATAAAATTTTGTTTCTAAGCCCTGGCCTGACAGTCAAATCTCTCTCAAGGAGTACCTCCTTAACGCGGCGCACACTTACAGAGTTGATTCCTGCGGGCGGGAAAGACTGGCATTGAGATTCGATATGTCGTGTTATGTTTAGATATTGAAAAAAATCAATATGGTTCAACATGAAAGCATAACTATGATAAAAGTACTGAACTGCATGGCTGGCACTACTGTAAGAAGGTATCGGCTGTGTTTTATTCTGTGTTGTATGCTTTAATGCATAATGTTCAATGTTTTTCGTGTCCGGTGCTATTTGGTCTGTGATGATGAGTGACCAGTATCCAGAGAAAAGATCGGAGAGTGAGGATCGTATCCGTTGCCCGGGGGGTTGGGTGGGGTTGGGGGAATAAAGACGAGCGCTCTGGGTTTTTGTCGGCAATTCCTTTGGTGACTGTGCCTTTCCCCATTCTGGCCCTTTTTTCAAACAAACTTTCTCTGGCGATAGTTCAAATGTAAAAGCTTTTCAAACAAAAGTTAAATAAATACCGTTTTCATCTAGCGTGATTAGCGTTGCGTAAAGCCCTTGACAATAATTTTTGGCGCTTCAAAATTAATGTCTATTTATTGCTATTTATTATAACCCGAAGTTCACGGTAGTCTGTCTTTGGTTGAAAAGGAAAAGAGGGAGGGGATATTGGACTTAAAAAAGAGAGAAGTCATCTTCCTTGATAGAGGATAATGGTACTGGAGATGCGTGGGGTTGAAAGGATTCACAGTGTTACAAAATTATCCTAGATATAGACGAATGTGAAAAAAAGAGATGTGGAACGAACGCAAATTGTACAAATACAGAAGGATCTTTCAGATGCACCTGCAATATTGGTTACTATGGAGACGGATACAACTGCACAGGTATCCCAGTGTTTTATTCCGTTTTCTCGACAGGGGCCTTATAAAGTCTCACATTCCCCAGATCAAACGATCGTGGAAGAGGCTCAATGCCTTGATTACTACAATTATTTTCCCACAACAGGTTTCATCTATAACACAAATAATGCTGAAGTGTTAAGGCCGGCTTTAAGAAAAAATTACATTACCTTATCACAATCATTCTTCACTCATCAAGAAAATATACGTTCGTGGAGTCTATGTGAGCTTGAAATGCGGGAAAAAAAACACCGAATACTTAAAAGCGAGTTAAAGAAGCAACAAGTGAGATAAAAAGAAAAAAGCATTTTATTTAATTCTTCCGCGAAACAAATTAGTCCCTTAAAAACCATCGTATTGTTTAGAAGAGTCTAATAGTCACTCAAGTATATTGCATTCAGAGGGAGACTGACGTTTACTTTGAATTTTCTGACAGTGATCGTAGGTCTTAAAAGGTTAAACAAGATTGTACATACAAAAAAAATCATGCCTATATAGTTTTCTATTGTTCGTATAAAAATTTTAAAATTTTCTAGTGAAGGAAACGCTGGTTAGAGGTCTCTGATAGCATCATGGATAACACAAATTTATGCGAAAACTTCATAATTACTCTCAAGGGGCGCGTTACAGCCATTTTTTAAAATACTGTGTTGCATATTTTGTTCCCTTAGAATGTTACACTATATTTGACTTTGAAGACCATGATTTGTCAAATTGGACTTTGAATGGCACTGCATTCAATAATCAGCCAACGTACGGCAATAACACATTAGCAAGGCCGGGTAGGTCTTGGAGCAACTACAAAGGGGATTGGTGGATTGGTACCTTCGAGAATCGGTCCAGACCCTCTGAACCATTTGGGGGACAACAAGGCGATGTGCCTCAAGGCTCAATGACGTCAGCCAGTTTTCAGATTACTGGAAAGTTCCTCACTTTCCTGATTGGAGCAGGCTGCGAAGGTTATCCAGTTCCAAACATTCGTGCTGAGCTTATTGTTGACGGTGTAGTGGTTCGCAAGGAGACACCAGCGGCGTGTAAAGAAGCTATGACAAAGAAAAGCTGGAATGTAACAGGTTACGCTGGTAAACATGCGCAGTTGCGTTTGATTGATCACTTCTCAGGTCACTGGGGTCACATCAATTTTGATAACTTACAAGCTTGCCATAAACTTATTTCAGATACGGATCCTTGAGTGGTGTTTATTTTGAGCAGTTCCGTAACATGAAAAAAAGGACTAAGGACTTGTAAGGCTAGAAGCGGTTTTTTTGGAATCATTTACAGAATTTACAGCTCTCTTTGTTTTTCTTCTGTGATCAATGAAATCGTCTCTACTTTTATTTTATTCATATTTTATGTAGGGATTTCGGTGAACAATCCGTGTAGTAGAGTTCGGTTGTTTTGAATTCGTTCTGCGGTTGTTTGCCAAACGTTAAAACGAAAGTAACTTTATTCGCTCTTGAAAACTCAATTCAATGGGGGTCATTCCTCCCCCCGAATCAAATCACAAACTCAAAACTAAATATAAAGGTAAGGTGCAACAGCGGGGTGTAAGAAGCTTGTTCTTAAAAATGGTGTACGATTGCGTTTGGTTGACCATTACTCAGACGGCTGGGGTCACATCAATTTTGATCACTTACAAGCTTGCCATAAACTTATTTCAGACACGGATTCTTGAGTTATATCTTGGTTAAGTATTCAACTTGAGCAGTTATGTAAGATGAAAAACATAGTAGAAACCACTAGTAAATTTCTGATCCTCATTTCCAATCCCCCACTACATAAGCTTTTCGATTTAATTTTGCAGTTAGTTAGAATTTACAGTTCTCTTCGTTAATTTTTCTCTATCATTATATCCATTTTTTTAGTGCTTTTAGAGTTTGATGTTTTGAATTAGCTCGGTGGTATTTTCCTAAACATTCAAACGGTATTGACCGACTTTATTCTCCTTTGAAAAAACATTTGCAATGGGAATCATTCCTCTCCCCGGACTAAATTACAAACTCAAAACGAAAGGAGGTTTAACGGGCAACAGTCGGGTGCAATGACCTTCTACTCGACAACGTTTCGCAGGCCTAAAACGCAGTCAGTACATAAATGAACACAAGAAAGCCTTAAAGTTAAGCTTAAACGCGAAATTCAACGCACATTTTGCAAAGACGGAATAATTATCACACAAAGTCTTTAAATTTTTGCCGTATGAATAATTAGTTACCTTAGTAGGATAGTTTCGGCATCCTGAGAGACCTAAAACGTGATCAGCGAACAAACAAACAAACACAAGAAATGCTAAAGGAAAGCTTTTCGCTAAATTATAGAGAAAAAGAATAATTTTGATACAACCTCTTATAATTGCTGCTTCAGTTATGAAAAATTAATTATGCTTTCATCTGTCTCTCGGTGTCTGGGTACAACCATAGCATCCTTAAATTTCGCGCATATTTGGGGTTAACCCTTTAAAGCTTAAGTTTCAATCTAATTTTCATGACCGATGTAAGTAATTATTGTCAAGAATGAAAAACAGAACTTTTTAAAACTTCTCTTGATACATAAAATATCAAGAAATTTAGGGAGCACCTTTCTTAGCAACTTTCTCATCACTGTTTGTAAGAAAAGACTCGATCCTATTCCCATATTGTGGACCAGGATTCGTAGGCACGTCTGAGTAGATAGTAATGTCCGGCCACTAGTAACGTAGTTTGGCCATGCTTCGACCATTTCGAAAAACCCACACGAGATCTTCGAAATCCGTGCTTTGCCAAAGAGACTCTTGTGAGATTACCAAGTTGAATGATAACTTTTCGCTCAGACCACAATGATGGAGGAGTCTGGTTTTCCGAACACAGGCAGCCCAAGTGCACTATGTGTGGGTTCGGGCTTCAGAGGTCATTGGTCGAATTTGGTCGGAATATACTAGAATTCACTGAGAATTATTAGTGTATTATCTGATGTTAAATAAATGTAAAAATCTTAAAGATATGAAGTCTTCTTGTTTGTCTGTTTGTACTAGTAGCCTTTAGTACATGTCGTTCGCGGCCTTACTGTTCGAATTCTATCACATGTATTCGAATCTACAACGCTAAGAAAAAAAAATCATGATCACGCGAAATATTGATTCAAAAAGCTCCCTTACCTTTAGTTCATAGCCACTCTGTGTCCCACAGCCGGTTTAAACGCCGTTTTGTCGACTTTCTTTCCATCGAGTACTGAACACTATAAAAGAAGGGAAGGCTGGAGACCTTCCAGCCGACACTCGCCACGCGAAGGCCAATAAATTCCAAACAAAGCGATCGATCTTCCTAAAATTCCCACCAGCCAGGCCGAAGAGCGTATATCTACCCGTTCGACGAGCGCCAGTTTCTAAATTCGGCTGCATGAGCCCAAGGAGCGCTGCATTTCGCATCGATTTCGCTTCGCCATGATGCGCAATCTGACTGTTATCCTACAAGGTTTCATGTGTCATACACGCGTGAACTATTTCCGGTCAAATTAAACGCACCGGCTCCCCCGACGGTGTCAGTTTCCCATAGGGCAAAAGTAACGACCCTCCCCCAGCAAGAGTGATACAATGACGTTTTGTCATCGCTTAAGCTCCCTATTGTTGCGATCCAGAAATTTTGCTACCATGGTAACGTGTCGTCACACTTCTCCTCTCTATAACCAAAATAAATTGACTACAGTGTCTTATTACCGCACTAGTTTAAATTTTCCTTCGCTTTCTTTCGTAACACCTTCTCGAATGGGCTCCTGCCTTTGGACAGAGTCTAGGTAAGTAATAACTCTGGGCTCCTTATCATAAGTTGATAATAGAGTAGAAACGTAACACAATTTTTCATGAAGTTTAGCAAACTCCCCAATAAGAATTCAACGCGTTTTCATTTGAGATAAAACACCGCTCGCTGTTTCGACGACGGTAACGAGAACGCCAGAAAAGCAACTCTGCATGCACTTACACCACACTTTTTTATAAATTTCGTTGCCGTCAATGCATCCCTGGGACTTCGAAGTAAAATTGCCTAATTTCGCGTTTTGGGGAGGGCGTAAAGGCAGACGACCACGAACTTTCCTTTGTCTTTCTGGACTTGAATATGGCTCTTAGGAGTTTAACGACGGGAGAGTTCGCCTATGTTTGACCAAGACATTCAAGCTGAAGTTTAGAATTAAGGAAGCCACTTCTTAAATAATGTTTTCGCTGCCGTCGGGAGCTGACATGCTAATAGGATTTAGTTCAACAAATATTCAGATGCCTGTCTCCCGGTCTTGTGGTGGAATGAAAAAAGAGAAACCGGAAAATTCTCAAGGAATTTTACACAAATGTGGACCAGCCGCAGTTGAATGCGAGCAGAGGCTACATCCTTAATATATAACAAGTAAATTTTCAAAACTGAGAGAAAAGGAGATAAAAATTTTTGAATAAGTTAACTATAAAAGTTTATTTTAGTTACAAACAGCATAATGAGATAAAGCTTTAGAATGTATATATCAAGAATGCTTATAGGGGGTGATAAAATTAACGGTAAAGCTATCGATTGATTGTAAATATTTAGTACGAAAGTACTAATTGAGGACACCTAATACATTCCACGTCTCCTTGACTGAAGGGCACTTAAGGTGTTCATCCGAGTCATGAGAAGGTCTGGCCGTTTGCAGGGCAAGGGCAATACTTTCACCCAGTTATTTTAAGACTCTCAGTATTGCTCCGGCGGCTGTGCAGTCAAGTGCTCTACTCAGTTAGCTAATGGCCGGCTACCAAAGTACTCAGTGAAAAGGTATCGTGTGAGATCTGTATGACTGCGATGTGTATTAAGAGGAAGGCATGCGTTATTGGAGATTAAGCCGAATTCCATGCTGCCAAATATAATAAATATGGCTGGATAGGTGTCCTTTATTTGTGGTTAAGCGTAGAGTGGTACAGAATGTGATATAGTATAGCAATAACGCCAATTTAAAAAATGTTTTACTTGTTTGCGACATGGTATCTCCACGAGAGCTTTTCATGAATAAGCAGCCTTAGATGTATTTGACATTTTTTGTGTTCTAAGGAGATGTAGCCGGTCCAGGCAGGTATATGGTGCAATATACTTTCAAATCAATTTGGTGATCTAACGTTTTTCTGACGCTTAAGATTTCTTTACATGGCAATCTTTATTTTTGAATACATGAGTCTCTGAAAATGCATTCTGCTGTATTTTCTCTCCATTTTGTTTCATTTCATTGGGCCTGAGAAAAAAAATCGTTGGGAAGAAAGTACGTACTACTTCGCCAAGCAGACGCAAACAAAAGTGTTGTAAAGTATCTGTTATAGGAAAAAAAGTATTTTTTCAATATTTCCAAGACGTCTGGTTGATTATTACGTAGATCCGCTCCTAAACATCATCTACTAAGTACATAATTGTGGCTTTACGTGGGTTTGGCAAATTTTGCATATGAAAGAATAAGAATCATGCAGGTCTTGGAGGCTGCCTGCTATGGGGTACATTTGCGGACAAAAATAACTTAAAATAAAATGCAATTTAAAGTTCAAAAATTAGACTATCCATGTCGAAATCTCGACATATGAATTTGAAATCGCAATGAACGCAGTCGAAATAGCATCATTCGAACTTGAAGTTACTTTGAACAAGTTGAAACCATATAAAGGGGAAACTCGACATCGCGGATCACCATTCCGACTAAAATGCAGTTTAAAGACTGTTAAGCTTATTTAAAAGCTATTACCAAGGGAGGAACTACGCGCTCTAGTCAAAAGACTCACACTATCTTTAGAAAAACACTAAGCTGGAGTTTGCTGAGTCACAATTCAATTCTCCATAGTAAGTTGATGTAGCTTCACGGTTAAGCTGCAGTTCATTCGTGGGAGGCTGAGGAGAAAGAAAAAGAACGCTCACAATTTTGGATCAGTTACAAGTGGAATCGATATCTGCCACGAATTTTATGAGTCACTAAGAATACTTCACGGGCGAAACGATGCAAGCCAGTATTGTGCCTATTGTAGTATTTGCTCATTAGTAAACCTATACCGAATTAGTATGCAGAAAGACAGTTAATTGATATGGAGGAAGGCATTTTTTCTCTAGGTTATAACAATGGGTGACGTCATAGACTCGACCCTTATGAATATAAATAATGATTTACCTTGACTTAACTCGACACCAACGACTCTCAGTATTGCTCGGTTGTGCAGTCAAGTGCTCTACCCAGTTAGCTAATGGCCGGCTGCAAAGTACTCATTGAAAAGGTATTGTGTGGGATCTGTACGACTGCGATGTGTATTAGGAGGAAGGCATGCGTTATTGGAGATTAAGCCGAATTCCATGCTGGATAAGTGTCCTTTATTGTGGTTAAGCGTAGAGTGGTACAGAATGTGATATAGTATAGCAATAACACCAAAATGTTTTACCCGTTTGCGATATGGTGTCTCCACGAGAGCTTTTCATGAATAAGCACCCTTAGATGTATTTGACATTTTTTTGTGTTCTAAGGAGATGTAGCCGGTCTGGGCAGGTATATGGTGCAATATACTTTCAAATCAATTTGGTAATCTAACGTTTTTCTGACTCAGTTAAGGTCATGCGATAACTGACAAAGCTTAAGATTTCTTTACATGGCAATCTTTATTTTTGAATACATGAGTCTCTGAAAATGCATTCTGCTGTATTTTCTCTCCATTTTGGTTCATTCCATTGCCATTGGGCCTGAGAAAAAAAAATCGTTGGGAAGAAAGTACGTACTACTTCGCCAAGCAGACGCAAACAAAAGTGTTGTAAAGTATCTGTTATAGGAAAAAAAGTATTTTTTCAATATTTCCAAGACGTCTGGTTGATTATTACGTAGATCCGCTCCTAAACATCACTACTAAGTACATAATTATGGCTTTACGTGGGTTCGGCAAATTTTGCATATGAAAGAATAAGAATCAGGCAGGTCTTGGAGGCTGCCTGCTATGGCGTACATTTGCGGAAAAAAATAGCTGAAAATACGTTTGTAGCTTCAGTTAAGCTGCACTTCATTCTTACGATTTTGGATCTGTACATCACTATCTGTGATAATTTAACATTCTGCAAAGAAAACTAACAAGCTGGGCCCAGCGTGATACGGCATTGCAGAAAAACATTACACTCACGGACTAAAGAAAATCGCTTAGTTATTCAGATCCAGAAGGCGCTTTGGAGAAAATTGGAACCCTTATTCAGCCGTAATAAAAAAGCTTTACGCTTCAAAAGAGCTTCCAAAATGCGCTTGCATCAGACGGCAAATCCTGCCGACCAGAAACAATAACTACAGTAAATCAATATATGTGTCATGACCTCTCAGTGTGAGACATGAGGCTAAAATCACATTTGCTCAGTGAAAATGTAGAACCTTCCAGAGCATAATCTACCCAGCAGAGAAAAAAATCTTTATTGGAATTAGCAGCATTTTAGCATGAGGTAAAAGTCGTGCAGGCCTACCACACCCTTTTTATCGTTACTCGGTTCCTGTGTATTTTTACTTCCGCTTCCTTTCGAATTGAAATTTTGGTTTTTCGAATTCGGATATGTGACGTGACTTTAAGTTAGAATTAAACGTTTCTTTTGGAATTTTGTGGAAGATTATGGTTGCATTGTTGACGATTAAGTGGATTATTAGAGTGGAGAAGGTGAATTGAAGTTCAAATCATGTAATTTGCATTTTAGTTGGAATGGTGATTTGAACTTCAACATCCGCGATGTCGAGTTTTCCCTTGATAGTTTCAACTTGTTCAAAGTAACTTCAATTTGGAATGATGCTATTTCGACTGCGTTCATTGCGATTTCAAATTCATACGTCGAGATTTCGACATGGATAGTCTAATTTTTTATCTTCAAATTGTATTTTATTTTCAATTATTTTTGTCCGCAAATGTACTTCATAGCCCGCCTTTTGTAGTTATTAACCTGGCAGAAACATCTGTCATTGAGCTTTGCTGCGAAAATGAGAATTCATAACTCGAGGAACTCCTAAAATGAAAGTAACACATCTTAATGCTTATTCTAATTTTTTTTTTTTTTTTTTTTAAGTTTGAGAACCCGCAGTTCAAGCTCTGTATGATGTCCCTGGCACTTTTTACAATTTGTCTTATATCCCAGATGCATGGAAGTGAGGCTGTTGGTGGGCTATGCAAAACTTCAGAGGGATCGATCTCTGGTAAAGCACTCAGGGGTCACACCTTCAGAGAATTTGCAGTAAGGGGAATTGTTGATTGCCAAAACACCTGTGAAAGAGACCCTAGGTGTGCAAGTTACAATTTTTACATTCCGGGAAAAGTATGCGAGCTTAACAGCCATACCAAGGAGGAAAAACCCGACCATTTTGTAACGGATGAACAGAGATTCTACATGAAACGTGAAGGTATGAACTGTGTAAAACGCTGTACACCAAACACTCTCTCAATTGAATGTTACTGATTTGAAAATTGTAAAATCGACGCTGTTCAAAAGAGTCTTTATTCCTCAAATTTCCTTATTAGTTTGTCACTGTCACTGCTGTCAGGGCTAAACTTGAGTGCAACACTGAGCCAAGTTACCCGAGGTTTTGGGAGATACGTATTTCTAGCTGTGGTAGTTCCAAAATGAAACGAGAAGTGGTATACATGCATGCTATCAGAAGAACATCAAAAGAAATTCGTCCTTGTATTTTGCAGATCATACTTGATTAAGAAACATTGAAATACATTTTCCTTAAGCTGTCTGATTTTTATCATTAGATGAAGATGAGTGCTTGAAGACGCCACCAGTCTGTGACGTCAACGCAAACTGCAATAACACGCTTGGCTCCTACCTTTGTTCTTGTAAAGAAGGTTTTATGGGTGGCGGTAAAACCTGTCAAGGTAAATGAAAATGATGATCAAGAAAACACTTATTGAACGAAAACGTTAGTGAAAAATATGAGCATTTTATTGCCATTATTTGAAATGTTTGCTGAGTTTGCAGCAACAGTAGTATCACCTTCTTGTTCTCTGTTGTTTTGTCTTCAACAAATTAAATTGGCCAATATCTAGGCTAGTTCGACTACGTTTGTCGCGAGCTGCTCACTCAGTTTCAACCCATCTTTGTGTCGTTTACAAGTCGCCTTTTTTGCTGCCATTATGTCGCTGTTTCAAGGCCATTTCGCTTCAGAGTCGAAATTTAGCCAAACAGGGCCTGACGAAAGTGGTCACAACAAGGGTGGGGCTATACAAAACACAACAATTGAAAGAAATAATTCAGTAAAAATTATATTCTCAATAAATCAAAGCATTCTATTTACTATTTTGCGAATATAAACTAGTGTGAGACAGGAAATAAGCATCACTGTGACACCAATGCTTACTGTAACAGCACTAAAGACTCTTACATTTGTACATACAAACCAGGATACACCAGAAACGCCGTTAACTGCACAGGTAAAATAAGGAAGTGAAAACCCTCAGCTGATAGCACTGAATAGCCTGATATAAAAAATCATTTCTATTCAAAAAATTATTTCGAGTTCCATGTTACATCTTTAGGGGTTCTTTAAAATAGTTCCAATATGATAAAATGTGATAGGCCGCTTGTGGAGTAGGCTCAGTTTTTTCATATGACTACTATAAATTTTATTTTAATTTTCGTTTGAGGACAACTCTTTTATTAGAAAATGAAAATTGTCGTACCTTGGGCTTTTTTTAAAAACATTGATGCACCTTAGATGGGTTAAAATTATCTCATCGTGAACTTAGATATTGACGAATGGATGAAAAGAGTCACGAGTGTAGCAAGAACGCAGATTGTGAAAACACAAAGAGATCTTACAAATGCAAATGCAAGATTGGTTTCTATAGAGACAGATAAAACTGGACAGGAATCCTAGTGTTTTTTTGGGTCCTTAGTTGTTGTAAACAGTTTAGAAAAAATCCATGCAGCGAACATCAATGAACTGCAAAAGATCACCCTCTTAGGAACGGCACGTATACTAAGAAGATTTCTGTCCATCCAGTAAAATACCCCTCCCCCCCCCCCCCCCCCCACAGCATCTCAGGACCAAGGAATGGGCCAGGTTCTAAGAGAGTACAAGAAGCAAAATATAGCACTAGGAACAACAACAACTACAATAATATTAATAATAATAACAATAATAATAATAATAACAATACAGCGCCAGATAGTTGTTGAAACGGTGGGAAACATCCCAGCGGTTCAACTGCAAGTGACAACATTAATTTAAAAAAAAGTATATCCGCAGTAATATTAGCCCTGCCATTGTCAACAAAACCATCACAAGCGTATCAAGCGCAGGACCTTCCAGACGGAAGAATGAAACAGCATTCCGGTTCCAGCATTTTCGGGAGCTCGCGCATAGATGAAAGAATGTTCCTTTTACTTTACAGTGGATTTGCAACACGTTGCCCTTTACTTTCACTTTCGTTTGGCCTACAATTCTCGATCTCAGTTGTTATTTTACGCTGAATAGTGAGTTATATTTATCAGTGTTTTTAAGTTAATTTTCGGTGGACTTTCAAGTTCTCGTCTATAAGCGAAGACATATATAACTTAAGCTGCCAGTTCCACTCGGTACAGATATCGTGCAGATATTTCTGTTGCTTGCTTTGCAGAGTAACTAAATGAGTATTCTGTTAACTCTCTCAACCTAGATATTGACGAATGCGATGAAAAAAGTCACGAGTGTAGCAAGAACGCAGATTGTAATAACACGAAGGGATCTTACAAATGCAAATGCAAGACTGGTTTCCAAGGAGATGGATACAACTGCACAGGTATTCCAGCATTTCTTTTCTGTTGTTAGTTGACTTCAGGCAGATTAGCATTGCACTGAAGACTTGTGAATGCGTCTATCCCTCCTTTATTTGTTTGATTATTGTATAAGATTCTGTTTCTAAGCCCTGGCCTGACAGCCAAATCTCTCTCAAGGAACACCTCCTTAAAGCGCACACTTACAGAGTTGATTCCTGCGGGCGGGAAAGACTGGCATTGAGATTCGAAAAAAAAATCAATATGGTTCAACATGAAAGCATAACTATGATAAAAGTACTGAACTGCACGGCTGGCACTACTGTAAGAAGGTATCGGCTGTGTTTTATTCTGTGTTGTATGCTTTAATGCATAATGTTCAATGTTTTTCGTGTCCCGTGCTATTTGGTCTGTGATGATGAGTGACCAGTATCCAGAGAAAAGATCGGAGAGTGCGGATCGTATCCGTTGCCCGGGGGGTTGGGTGGGGTTGGGGGGATAAAGACGAGCGCTCTGGGTTTTTGTCGGCAATTCCTTTGGTGACTGTGCCTTTCCCCATTCTGGCCCTTTTTTCAAACAAACTTTCTCTGGCGATTGTTCAAATGTAAAACTTTTCAAACAAAAGTTAAATAAATACCGTTTTCATCTAGCGTGATTAGCGTTGTGTAAAGCCCTTGACAATAATTTTTGGCAATTCAAAATTAATGTTTATTTACTGCTATTTATTATAACCCGAAGTTGACGGTAGTTTGTCTTTGGTTGAAAAGGAAAAGAGGGAGGGGATATTGGACTTAAAAAAGAGAGAAGTCATCTTCCTTGATAGAGGATAATGGTACTGGAGATGCGTGGGGTTGAAAGGATTCACAGTGTTACAAAATTATCCTAGATATGGACGAATGTGAAAAAAAGAGATGTGGAACGAACGCAACTTGTACAAATACAGAAGGATCTTTCAGATGCACCTGCAATATTGGTTACTATGGAGACGGATTCGACTGCACAGGTATCCCAGTGTTTTATTCCGTTTTCTCGACAGGGGCCTTATAAAGTCTCACATTCCCCAGATCAAACGATTGTGGAAGGGTCAGCACTCGTTAACATCCGTCAAAAGGCCCTTGGACACCTTATGAAGTTTACACAATGTAGATTAAAGTACACATAGCATCAACCCCAACCCAAAAAAGGAACCTAACCAGTTTCGAAACAGTGCTTAACCCTAATCAGTAAAGGCAGTGCTTAACCCGAATCAGTAAAGGTAGTGCTTAATCCTACTCTGTAAAACGCAGTGCTTAACCGGCTAATCCAAAGCGATAAGGAATACAACGTTGTGTAAACTTCATAAGGTGTCCAAGGGCCTTTCGACAGATGTTAAAAAGTGCTGACCTTGTGGAAGAGGCTCAATGCCTTGATTACTACAATTATTTTCCCACAAACTTTGATAAGCCTCCTTATCAGGTTTCATCTATAACACAAATAATGCTGAAGTGTGAAGGTCGGTTTTAAGAAAAAATTACATTACCTTATCACAATCATTCTTCACTCGTCAAGAAAATATACGTTCGTTGAGTCTATGTGAGCTTGAAATGCGGGAAAAAACACCAAATACTTAAAAGCGAGTTAAAGAAGCAACAGGTGAGATAAAAAAAAGCATTTTATTTAATTCTTCCGCGAAAACAAATTAGTCCTAGTCCCTTAAAAACCATTGTATTGTTTAGAGGAGTCTAATAGTCACTCAAGTATATTGCATTCAGAGGAAAACTGACGTTTACTTTGAATTTTCCAACAGTGATCGTAGGTCTTAAAAGGTTAAACAAGATTGTATAAACAAAAAAAATCATGCCTATATAGTTTTTTATTGTTCGTATAAAAATTTTAAAATTTTCCAGTGAAGGAAACGCTGGTTAGAGGTCTCTGATAGCATCATGGATAACACAAATTTATGCGAAAACTTCATCATTACTCTCAAGGGGCGCGTTACAGCCATTTTTTAAAATACTGTGTTGCATATTTTGTTCCCTTAGAATGTTACACTATATTTGACTTTGAAGACCATGATTTGTCAAATTGGACTTAGTGTCGTTTAAAAGTCGCCTTTTTTCCTGCCATTATGTCGCTGTTTCAATGCCATTTCGCTTCAGAGTCGAAATTTAGCCAAACAGGGCCTGACGAAAGTGGTCACAACAAGGGTGGGGCTATACAAAACACAACAATTGAAAGAAATAATTCAGTAAAAATTATATTCTCAATAAATCAAAGCATTCTATTTACTATTTTGCGAATATAAACTAGTGTGAGACAGGGAATAAGCATCACTGCGACACCAATTAATGCATACTGTAACAACAATAAAGACTCTTACATTTGTATACAGCTATTTCGAGAAAGGTTGTCGGAAAAAATGTGCACGAGACAATCCCGAAAGGTAATATGGGATATGATCAATACACTGTCCTGTCGAACCTACTTTGTTGCTTTCCTTTAGCACTAGAAAACACATTTCCATGGCCTTTCGTGCCAATTCTCTCAAATTTCTTTGAAGAACGGAGAACTCAAAACCACCCACAATACCTTTTGGGATTGTCGCGTGCACTTTTTCCGACAACCTTTCTCGAAATAGCTGTATACAAACCAGGATACACCAGAAACGCCGTTAACTGCACAGGTAAAATAAGGAAGTGAAAACCCATAGCACTGAATAACCTAATATAAAAGCATTTCTATTCAAAAATTATTTCGAGTTCCATTAATTAAGGCGTATGTTACATCTTTAGGGGTTCTTTAAAATAGTTCCAATATGATAAAATGTGATAGGCCGCTTGTGGAGTAGGCTCATTTTTTTCATATGACTACTATCAATTTCATTTTAATTTTCGTTTAAGGACAACTCTTTTATTAGAAAATGAAAATTGTCGTACCTTAGGCATTCTTAAAAACATTGATGCACCTTAGATTATTGACGAATGCGATGAAAAAAGTGCACAAGTGTAGCAAGAACGCAGATTGTAAAAACACAAAGAGATCTTACAAGTGCAAATGCAAGATTGGTTTCTATGGAGACGGATACAACTGCACAGGAATCCTAGTGCTTTTTTGGGTCCTTAGTTGTTGTAAACAGTTTAGAAAAGATCCATGCAGTGAACATCAATGAACTGCGAAAGATCACCCTCTTAGGAACGGCACGTATACTAAGAAGATTTCTGTCCATCCAGTAAAATACCCCTCTAGCATCTCAGGACCAAGGAATGGAGCAGGTTCTAAGAGGGTACAAGAAGCAAAATATAGCACTAGGAACAACAACAACTACAATAACATGTAATGGTAACAGGACTGAGTGGATTCCAATTCGGTCTGTAATCATACGAGTGATTAACAAAATCGGACGACCGCGTAGCGGGAGTCCGATTTGTTTAATCACGAGTATGATTACCAACCGAATTGGACAACACGAAGTTCTGTTACCAATTAATCATAACTTTAACAAAATTTGTAATATAATAGGCTATTTTTTAAATCAAAACACAAGAAATTCGAAATTTTGTTTTGCCAGCAGTGAAAAAAAAAAGCCATTTAAGCGCGCGCGTGATGGCGCGTACTGTCCAATTACTTAGGCATGACGCGTACTGTCCTATTAAACTGTCCAATTAAGGCTGAAATCAGGGCAGTTGATAGCCAATCAGATTTGACAATTTTTTTATAGTTATGATTATAATAATAATAATAATAATAATAATAATAATAATAGTAATAATAATAATAATATAGCGCTAGATAGTTGTTGAAAACGGTTGGAAACATCCCAGCGGTTCAACTGCATGCCATTCTATACTTGTCAAGAGAGAAGGGAGGTAGAGGTCTGCGTTCGATCGAGGAGGAGTACAAAGTGACAAAGATAAAGGCGGCGGTGAAGTTATATGGAAATCGTGACCCAGCGATGGCGATGGTTCGTGAGTTTGAAGAGAGAGCTGAAGAGTTAGGTCATAGCTCGTTAGTTAAAGAGGCGGCACAGTATGCGGAGGAGATGGGCCTTCAGTTGCAGCTAGAGTAACCAAATCTAACTTGCATAAAGCATGATAGTGGAGAGGTGATAACAGCAGAGAAACTGAAAGCGGAGCTGAGGAGGTATCTGGAACAGAACGGAAAGGGGAAGCAGTGCATGAACAGAACTGGCAGGGGAAACTAATCTCCGCGACAAGTGAAGACGAGAGCCTTAACTTCGATGGTTGTTTCTGGTGGCTAAGCGGTTGGAAACAATGCCAAACACATGCAGTGGCGGGAAATTGTGAGTTCTACGAACAGTTTTTACCTACGAGGCTGTATGTACGAGGCTGTATGCCTGCCAGAAAACGCACACGGATATGACAGGTGAGGTGATGAGCAGGCTATGTAATAAGGCCCCTGAAAGGGGCATGTCCTGGCTGGTTGTACAACCCTTGCATAGAACAAGTACGTTACCCAACCAACATAACGCAGCCCTGAAGATACTTTTCCTCGAGATTCTGCAACACCTAGGCCTTGTCTATTCAGTACCACCTTGGTACACGCCACTGAAACCGAAGCCAGTGTACGAGGCCAACAATGCGAAAGCATTCTGGGATGTCCCTCTATTAGAGCCAACAGAGTAGATGCTCGCATTATCAACCATGAGTCAAAGCGAGTCATCACGCTGGAGATGAGCTGTCCATGGGAGTCATCACGCTGGAGATGAGCTGTCCATGCGAGTCATCACGCTGGAGATGAGCTGTCCGTGGGTTACAAACCGGGAGAAAAAGGAGGAGGAGAAAAACACAAAATACGGACCGCACCGTTGGGAATTGAAGCAGAAGTACCAAGGATATGAAGTGGACCAATATAATATCATAATGGACGTACTAGGGGGATGGTGCCGAGACTTAGAAGTCAAGCTGACGGAGGTGGTCAGAAGTTAGAGTAAGGGAGTTCTTCATAACATGCAGAAGGCTGTACTTTCGGGAACAATAAACATCGGTCCGATGTTTAAAAGTTGCAACATGAACAATGAATATTGCATTCGAACGTATTAACTCTTCCTTCAAAATGTTTTGGACTTTTAAAGTTATGAGGTGATCGTCGATGAATTTTTACGCCGAATAAGTACTACGTTTTTGAGAGAATTAGGTGCTAATTTTTATATGTATTTTTAAATTTTAAATTTATATTTTTAGGCGAAGTTTTCACTATAGTCAACGGACTACGTTCACACGCTCCGTCATACCATTTTAATTATATATAGCATACAAAAGTTTTAACTGCTGCCTAATATTAGTAATAATAATTAATCAAAGAGTCGGTGTCCAGAAGAAAAAGGTAGAAGAGTGGATTCTAAATCCAGCGTGCGAATGGAAGTGGAATTAAAGCTCAGTTATAAGCGAGGTATTATTTCTCTGGCCAGAAATTTTATGCTAGTCTACCATTGATCAATTTGCTTAGGAAAGAGAGGGAGAGAATTAGACTTAAAAGAAAGGTCGGCTTATTTAGAGATATAAGTGGTTCTAAGAATTCGCTCTATTACAACATTATTCTAGATATCGACGAATGTCAAGAAGAACTGAGATGCGGAAAGAACGCAACTTGTACGAACACTGAAGGATCTTTCAGATGCACCTGCAATATTGGTTACTATGGAGATGGATACAACTGCACAGGTATACCACTGTTAGTGTTAACTTCCCAAGATGAAGCGATTGGAAGAGAGGCCAAAAAAACAGCAATGATTGATCACCATCAGAAAAACAGTCTGAAATATGATGTTTACCAGTTTGAGGTTGCTAATAGCTCCTGGTAAAACTTTTGCTTCCAAGCAAGGGATGCTCTTAAAATTCGGCTAAACAGTGTCAACAGTAACTGGTGCGCTAGATGAAGAACTTTCTTTTTCAGTAGCGGACGTTAAAAAAACAGTGCATTGAACACCAACGAATCTTCTATAATCTGAGGCGTTGGATGCTTAGACGGTTATGATCGTAAATCATATAAATCGTAAACTTTTAAACAAGACATTATATAAGAAAGGACTGGCATGTTTTTTAGAAGAGTTAAGGAAAACTCTTTAACAACTGCCTCTGGCAACATAGTGTCTCATCGCTCGCAGAAATGTTGATCAGTCTGATATTTTTCTAACGAGGTAAATACTGGTTTGGCTGCTTCTTCAGGTTTAATTCTTCTCGATCCTTATAATAATTATGCTTATGACAAAAAACGGTCTCCTATGGCTTCTCTTTTTTACGAAAAAATTGATTGTCTCATGGTCACAGTCATCTCACCCTCTGATCTTAAATATCTTTTGTTCTCCCACTAGAGTGTTACACAATATTTGACTTCGAAGACCATGATTTGTCAAACTGGACTTTAAATGGCACTGCATTCAATAATCAGCCAACGTACGGCAATAACACATTAGCAAGGCCGGGTAGGTCTTGGAGCAACCACAAAGGGGATTGGTGGATTGGTACCTTCGAGAATCGGCCCAGTCCCTCTGAACCGTTTGGGGGAAATCAAGGCGATAATCCCCAAGGCTCAATGACGTCACCTAGTTTTCAGATTACTGGAAAGTTCCTCACGTTCCTGATTGGAGCAGGCTGCGAAGGTTATACAGTTCCAAACATTCGTGCTGAGCTCATTGTTGACGGTGTAGTGGCTCGCAAGGAGACACCGGCGGCGTGTACAGGAGCTATGACAGAGAAAAGCTGGAATGTAACAGGTTACGCTGGTAAACATGCCCAGTTGCGGTTGATTGATCACTTCTCAGGTACTTGGGGTCACATCAATTTTGATCACTTACAAGCTTGCCATAAACTCATTTCAGATACGGATCCTTGAGTGGTGTTTATTTTGAGCAGTTCTGTAAGATGAAAAAAAAACTGAGGACTTGTAAGGCTAGAAGCGGTTTTTTTGGAATCATTTACAGAATTTACAGCTCTCTTTGTTTTTCTTCTGTGCTCAATCAAATCGTCTGTACTTTATTTTATTCATATTTCATGTAGTGATTTCGGTGAACAAACCGTGTAGTAGATTTCGGTTGTTTTGAATTAGTTCTGTGGTTTTTTGCCATACGTTAAAACGAGAGTAACTTTATTCGCTCTTGAAAACCCAATTCAATGGGAGTCATTCGTCTCCCCGAACCAAATTACAAACTCAAAACTAAATATAAAGGTAACGTGCAACAGCGGGGTGTAAGAAGCTTGTTCTTAAAAATAGTGTACGATTAACATAAGAATTACCTTAAAATTTCGAAAATAAGACTAGGCCCTTTTTGAGGGACTTATTTTTGGAGGGGCTTATATTCGGAGGGGCCTATTTACGGAGAGAAATTTGCGTTTCAAAATCGATTGAGCTAGCTTATATTTGAAGGAAAAGTTACCGTTTTTGCTTTGTTTTACTTTGTATTTGAGGGTAATTTTCAAGTGCAAGCCCCCCAGGGGGTTTATGTTCGGAGGGACGATGTAACGGAGGGTTTTTGCATTACGAGTTTGGGAGGCTTATATTTGGAGGGGCTTGTTTTACGGTATGTGAAGACTTAAGTAATGATCCCTGTTAAAATTGGGGCTATTAAAGTAGCAGGAAGCAGTTCAGAGCCTTGCTTTACCTTTATTGTACGTTCGACTAAAAGCTGTAAAAGGTATAGCAGAACGTATACATACACCTGGAACCTAGCCAATAGTTCATAAATTTTGCGCAGGATTTAATCGGCTTTCAATTTTAAAGAGACCAAAGTTGTGTGAGGTGTACAAATGTCTATCTGGAGAAGTAGTATTAATCGCATTTCCAGGTTATATATTAGCTTTTTCTTTCTTATTATTTTAGTATCCTGTGCCATTGTCCTCAGTTTACTTTCACCGTGGCTCCCGAGTGATCAGCAATTGGTGAAAGAAATAAGACACTTGGCTTGTCACGGAGTAATGAACTCTATTTCTGTATCCGTTATTCGACATTACTGTAGTCATTATTTTAAGCTTGTTTACTTCAAAAGTTAGTTTATTATCTTTCCTTTACTTTGAATTTATGCGGTCAATAAAGCATAAATATAGTTAAAAAAATCTTTCAATAGCAAGCATTTATAAGAGAAAATAAGTTTAACTCTTTGTCCTTGGAAACAGCCCTCGCGCATGCCCTGACTTTTCGCCTTGAGCCAATCTCTTTCCCAGAGGCCGCGATCCTTTTGTACAACGACGAGGATCACTAACAGTACAGTCCTTTCCCTTTCCTGCTTAGCTTATTGTTGATGGCGTAGTGGTTCGCAAGGAGACACCGGCGGCGTGTAAAGAAGCTGTGACAGAGAAAAGCTGGAATGTAACAGGTTACGCTGGTAAACATGCGCAGTTGCGTTTGATTGACCATGACTCAGGCGGCTGCGGTCACATCAATTTTGATCACTTACAAGCTTGCCATAAACTTATTTCAGATACGGATCCTTGAGTTTTCTTGGAGTTCATTTTGAGTATTTCTGTAAGATGAAAAAAAGACAAAGAACTTGTAAGACTAGAAGCGGTTTTTTTTTATCCTGGAGTCAATTAGAATTTATAGTTCTCTTTGTTTTTCTTTGGTGATTAGTCATATTTTATGTGGTGATTTCGGTGAACAATCCACTTAGAGTTCGGATGTTTTGAACAAACTCGGCGGAGGTATTTTGCGAAACGTTAAAACGGAAGTAACTTTATTCGCTCTTAAGAACCCAAATATAATCGACTATTTTCGAATCCCCCATAATACACTCTGTTTGCCCCCCAAGTTTTCAGTAGACCTCCCCTTTCATCTGCACTTCCATTGTTTTCAGGGATAGGGGCATTGTTATGTCGCAATCCCTATTGTTTTTCCAGCTAATCAAAAACAATCTTTTAAATAGGTGCGGGATCGCCCCAAATTTTGCATAAGTTATTGTCTTCAAATGCTCCTGGGAAAATGCAGTACTCCCAGATCGAAAATAGAGAATCAGAGTTATTCCTCTCCCCGGACTAAATTACAAACCTACGAACTCAAAACTAAAGAAAGATAACGAACAACAGTAGGGTGCAGAAGCTTGTTCTTAACGTTAGTGTAAGATTAATAAAAAAATATGTGAAGACTTCAGTAATGATGATTGTTAAACTTGGGACTATTAAGGTAGCTGAAACCAGTTCAGAGCCTTGCTTTATCTTAATCGTTCGACTGAAGTCAGAAAGTGGCAGCCGCAACATACTGACACCAGGAACCTAGGCCAATAGCATATAAATTTACAAAGGATTTAAGACGGACTCCCACCAGGAAACTGAGTAATTTTGATTTTCAGTAAACAAACACCTTGCACTAGAATAATATACAGAATATTGCATTCTTTTTTACATTTTTCAAGGGCTAAAGATGTAACTAGTCATCCGTAATAACACCAAAGACTATTTCTCAAGGGAGTCCGAGAAAATGAATGTCAAATCTTACAAGAATTCTGAAGGCACAGGTAAAATTCTGAAAATTTCATGTGTAAGATGTAATTTTGTGAAATTTGACATCCATTATTCAGTGTTTATTTTTTACCTTACACAGTTTTGATAATGGCAACATTGGGAAAATAATTTGTCTCATGTAAGCCCAAGCCTAATGTCGTGCCACGCCTCATTAAACCGCTTTAACATGATTGAGTTCTTTCACTCACCAATTTTAATCCTTGTATTGAAAACAATTAAAGTAGCAGTGGAAATTAAGGGATTAAATAACATCAAAGTATTGTAGCTCTGTCGTATTTTTGTTTTAATGCGGGTCTTGAATATTCGCTAAACATATACTGTCGTTAATTACCTCGAGTGGCAGACAGCCAAAGCTACGAAAAGAA
Source organism: Porites divaricata (assembly GCA_038088405.1). Classification (NCBI taxonomy): domain Eukaryota; kingdom Metazoa; phylum Cnidaria; class Anthozoa; order Scleractinia; family Poritidae; genus Porites; species Porites divaricata. Next base: position 43,186,310 of record JBBMOI010000001.1, read on the forward strand.
ACCGTATCTTCTGATCTTTCCTTTGAAAAAACTTGAAGGCAAACAATAATTTTTTTCTAAGACAAGCAGTGCTAACTGAGGTCAAAAATGTTGCAATATTATTCCAGTATGATTCTCAATTGTTTTGGCTTATCAATATTATGCTCAAAATTATGTCGGCATAATGTGGGCAGTTTAAAGGCAGGTTATTTCAGGCCTAATTTCACAACCACGTGAGAGCGAATGCATCAGACCTGTTCAATTTGCACCTGATCTCAGGTTTCGACTAACTGTGTTTGCTCCATCCGAGTAAAAATGACAAGTTGAATGTTGCAGTATAATTAAATGACTTAAAAAATGGTTTGGGGCCGTTGAATTTTTGTACTGTTTTTCCTTCGGAAACATTTTTCCAGTTAAATGAATTTTTATATTCCCAAATCGTACTATCCCATTAATTGTAATCATTCCAACGTGGGAACATCACTCTGGTGAGCATTTTGACATATAGATTGTTTTCCACCTGTTACTAATAACATGATATATGTAAAACCCTTCCAGTTCTGAATTTAAAAAGACAGCCTCTTCAAATGATTTTGGTTTTGCTCGCTTAGGGAGAGAAGCTCCTTTCAACAGACCGTCTTGTATTGACTTGGTTTTCTATAGCTGTAATTCACCTAGAAAAAACGCTAGAAGAAAGAAATGATTTGGTTACCAATTTTTTGCTATTTTACTGCTACAAGTTCTGCATTGGACGAGAATTCTAGATCTGCCTACTTTATCGCTAGGCGAAATAAGCACTTAGCAGGTCAAGTCGTGAAAAAATTGATTCTATAAGTCTCATGACTTGTAGCCAGGCATGTGTGAGGCACTCCTGGTGTACCTCTACTAACTTCCAGGAGTTCTCTAGTAAGGAAAGTAAAGGCAGCTGTGAACTGAACAAGCACGAGTTCTCTGCACTACACCTTGACGCCAAGCTCGCCGATCAACCAGGGAATACGTTTACAATGGTCCTTAATTTAAGGTAGGAAAAAAGTGCTCTTTCCAATCTAACCTGACGATTAGTTTTTCATTGTCTAGTAAGAGAGATACAACGGCAACCTCTGGTATTGTTTTCAATATTGTTATTCGAAAATACAATTCGAGTGACTCTATCTGAGGTTTGTTATGTTGTCGTAAAATTCTAAACTGGGAGTTTAAAAATGTCTGAAATTACGAGAACAAAACTAAGATAGGAGAAAGAAAAGGCGTCAAGTAGTATTTAGACATTTTGTTCGTTTTATAACTTATATTTGCACTTTTCACCGGTACACCAACTAACGAATACCCGCCTACAAAAGCACCAAACGTTTTTTCTCTTCTTTTGCTTAGCTAGTTAGTTAGACAGAGCACTGTTCACGTCGATGGCAAACTTAAGCGTTTCTTATATTCACAGGAGAAATAGCGCGGAGAATACAGAAAAAATAACGTGACGAAACCACCGTTGTAGTAAAACGTAATCATTTTTTCAGGGCTGTCTAATGACCGCTTGCCAAGGATCTTGCTTGTTTAACAAAGAAAAGGAAATTTTTTGCTGCTCGTGTCAGTAATAAGGTAAATTCTTGTTTCGCTTTTTCTTTTTCTTTTTTGAATAATTTATACAGAAATATACACGGAATCTATCCACTTTAATATCAAAGGCCCAAGATGATTTGTGATTTTGCAATTCGGCATGCCGGTTGAATTTTATTTAAGGCCTTCTCGAGGCCCTGCATGCATGCATAGTTACAAGTGTAGTAACTTTTGGCGAATTGAAATATATCAGTGAAAGATATTCTTCGTTTTTTGTGTATGGTAAGGCTTGTTTATCGTTTGTCTCTCCACGATCGTTACCTATCATAGCCAGTTTATTGATCGCGACGTTTCAACCGTTTAGACAGTTAGTAAAAGCTTGGTTGCTACTGATTGGTACATTTCGAACCTAGCTCGTTGGAGGTTCTATCAAATGTAATTTAATGCAAAGTAAATTTTTACGCTCACTGTACGTAAGACTGACCAATTCTTAAAAACTGACGCCTAGAGCTGGCCTCTACCACTCCCTACTAAAAAGCATAAAGCAATTCTCTTTTTCGTAATCTTTTTTACCAGAATCCTTGTGATAGTTGTAATTATCCATGCAAAGGTAACGGGACTTGCAATTCATTGTTTACCAACAAAGGATATCGCTGCTTGTATCGAGGCTCTAGAAATGCTTTCAAACGTGATAATAAGCCGAATTCAAAATAAGAAAAGCTATAAGAAGGGGGCTTGTATAAGGGAAGGGCTTATAATCGGATGTATTTTTATGTTTACAGATTGATAGGGCCTACTACTGGGGAGTTTATCAGTGGGGGGAAGTATATGTGGGGGGGTTATAACTGGGGGGACGTATATGTCGGAGGCTTATAACTAGGGGGCGTATATGTCGGGGGCTTATAACTGGGGGGACGTATATGTTGGGGGCTTATAACTAGGGGGACGTATATGTGGGGGGTTATAACTGGGGGGACGTATATGTCGGAGGCTTATAACTAGGGGGCGTATATGTCGGGGGCTTATAACTGGGGGGACGTATATGTTGGGGGCTTATAACTAGGGGGACGTATATGTGGGGGGTTATAACTGGGGGGACGTATATGTCGGAGGCTTATAACTAGGGGGCGTATATGTCGGGGGCTTATAACTGGGGGGACGTATATGTTGGGGGCTTATAACTAGGGGGACGTATATGTGGGGGGTTATAACTGGGGGGACGTATATGTCGGAGGCTTATAACTAGGGGGGACGTATATGTCGGGGGCTTATAACTGGGGGACGTATATGTTGGGGGCTTATAACTGGGGGGACGTATATGTTGGGGGCTTATAACTGGGGGGACGTATATGTCGGAGGCTTATAACTAGGGGGGGCGTATATGTCGGGGGCTTATAACTGGGGGGACGTATATGTTGGGGGCTTATAACTGGGGGGAAGTATATGTTGGGGGCTTATAACTGGGGGGAAGTATATGTTGGGGGCTTATAACTGGGGGGACGTATATGTTGGGGGCTTATAACTGGGGGGACGTATATGTTGGGGGCTTATAACTGGGGGGACGTATATGTCGGAGGCTTATAACTAGGGGGGACGTATATGTTGGGGGCTTATAACTGCGGGGACGTATATGTTGGGGGCTTATAACTGGGGGGACGTATATGTCGGAGGCTTATAACTAGGGGGGGCGTATATGTCGGGGGCTTATAACTGGGGGGACGTATATGTTGGGGGCTTTTAACTGGGGGGACGTATACGTTGGAGGTTATAACTGGGGGGACGAATACTTTCACTTGGTGCTACTTGTTTTTCAAAATTTTACAAAATAAAACTTGGGATTTTTTGTCGAATTTTGCCTTTGGCCACATTTGGCAGTGAAAGGCGGGAAAGTGAGCCTACAACCTGTAACCTTTTTACTTACTGGGAAGTTTCCCAGCAGATTATGTCCAGACATTACTGCCCAGTTAGTGTGTGGTCAAAGGGTAAAATATAGACCTGCACTAGGGAGGGTGGGGGGGGGGGGGGGGGTGTTCGAAGTTTATGTTTTTAATAAGTGGTTGCCGTAATTATTTCCATGTTTAGTCTAAAATATCTTTCGCATGTTTTTGTTTAAATACAATGCTGAAGTTAACGCTATTTTAATTGCGCATCTGGGGTTTTTTCATAATGAAGACTTTATACAAAGCTTATATTGACCACTCCAGTTTCTCTTGGGGCCATTTTAACTCCCAAGAGAAACCGAAGACAATGCTTATGCAAAATTTTGGGATGACAAACATAGAGTATTATGGTATGTTATGGTATTTTCTGGAGTGGTCAATTCTTGTTTGCGTCATTTGCCTCATTAACATAATCTCTGAAAATTTGGCCTCCGATTTACCGAATAATAAGGGCGGAATTCTTATCAGAAAACAGAAAATTCGCCAATTATCTATGCTTTTTTTAACGTTTTTGCCAGCCAGCAATTTAGCAGTTTTTAATGCTATGGCTGCTTCTTCTTTAGTACCGTTAACAAGCAAAGCCAGGGCCAGTAGTACACAAATAACCTTTTCAATTTTGGTTTATAAATCGCACATACAGCGATGTCTTGCCAGGGGGGATGGGTAATTTGTTTGTTAATAAGCAAAATATAGACTGTAAATAGTTCTCACTACATGTGTCCCCGCGTTTTGAAAATATTAATCTTTGTTCAAAGAAATATTTCTGACACTTGTGAAGTGATTTGCCGTTCTCTTGCATCTTGTGTGTTGATCAAGTGAAGATTTCAGTCTAAAACGGCACGTTCTGTACCAAAAAATTGTATCCAATACTGTTGAATAAGCTGTGTACTACAGCAAAGGAATCATTTTAATAGAAGATACTTACCTTTACTGAAATTCATTAAGATCCGAACTGCAAAGAGATGCAGCTTTAGTACGGCAACGGAAACGTCAGAAAATGCCAGTTTTAATGATGCTAATTAGCCTAACAATCTCTGCGCATTTGTCATAAAGGTAAACCTAAATTTGACCAAAAAAAAGCTGTCTTTCTTGTAATTTTATTTATCTTTGTTTTTTAATGATCCTTACGATCACAAGTAACTGCCTGCTGGACAGATAACGGTAAGAACAAGAAAAACTAATAGCACATCAAATGCGTTTTAAAAAAGATAATAGGGAGCTTAAGATCCGAGGACGACGGCGGAAGAGAAAACGTCGTTGAAAAGGTGAATTCGCGTTCTTTCAATCTTTATCGCAATTACTCCAAGTCACTAACTTTGTTAAATATAGGTGAACCCTCCAAAAGTTGAATTCCTAAGAACCACATCCAAGTTCAGAAAGAGAGAGGAAATTTCGTCGTCGCTTGTGTACTTCCTCTGTACATCGTGGAAATAATGAAAGAAACCGGCAAACAAACAAACAAAGAAGAAAAGAGAGAAAAAAAAGCAAGAAAAACAAAACAAAACAAAACAAAATCTCTCCCTCTCGTCGAGCTTCTATTCCTCCGTCATACGAAAACAACTAAGCTGCCTCTGCGTATGGTATTTCACCGAAATTTTGCATTGTCGGACTACTTAATCAATCAAGTTGATAACTCTGCTCGCACCTGTCTGTTTATTTCAGTTAAACACTGTTCGCTCTCAGTTCTTGCCTCGGGTACTGTTTCCTTTTACTGTCTTAACCTTCTGACGTACCCGCAAATCATACCACTACCCCCACCGTGGTATAAGGGGGAAAAAGGGGGGGGGGGGGGGGTGATGGCATCCCTCCACAGAGTATATTACAGTATTTCCAAAACTTTTTACCTTCAGTTTTTTGTGCTTGACATGTAAAATAACATATAACTAAGTGATTGCTTCATTTTACCTACAAGCTTTACTTTCATCATTGAAAGAAGTTAAAAAAATATGCATTTTTAATCAAAGGCTTGACCACCTGCTACTTATGATATCGTATCTCGTAACCATAGAAACTTACCATCACTAAACATCCCTCCAAATGCGTGCGTAGGATAAACGAACAGCTACTGAAAACACCAGGCGCTAATGTTTAATTGTCTTGGAAAAAACGCAGAAAAATCTCAGAAGGGGGTGGCATCCACACTCCTTTCCTTGTACGTCTGAAGGAATATCATGTTGAAGGCTGTGTTACGTGAACGGTAGAATGACTCGCTGTCATAGATTAGCCAGACTGTCATCAAGGCGACATTTCGAGGCTGAAAAACCATTGCAGTCATTTCACAGTTCATTATTAGCTCTAATCATCATACAAAATTTTAATTAAAAACAAATTACAACGCGGCAACCCTCTAAAACTGAACAAGCAAGTCAAACTACAATCGCTAAATTAGACTAATAATATCCAAGGGCATATAAATTACGGCTTACAACTTTGGCAGATAAGGGCAGAACTCTCGGATGAGCATCAACTTAGTAGAAAAAGTTCCAGATAATGATTTTGCCTCTGGTCATGTACTGCATAACCGCTGCCACTGTTTTCGCAGCCGAAGAGAACTTTAGATCTGTCTACACCGCAAGTCGGCAAAATAAGCACTTAGCCGGCAAAGCGGTCAAAAATATTGAGAAGCCTAGTCTGATATCATGCAGTCAGTCGTGTTTGAAACACTCTTGGTGCACTTCGACAAACTTTAAAGACTCTTTTGGCAAGAGCAGTAAAGGTAACTGTGAACTGAACAAGCACGAGATCTCTCCAATGACGGATGAATCCAAGCTCAAGGATGAACGGGGCACCACTTTCACTGTGTTTCTTAAGGTAAAAAAAAGTAGCTGTTGCTGCAGTTATGTCTTTGCTTGAGTCAAAAACAGTGTCAAGAAGTAGATGGGCAACAAATTCAAAGTTAGGAAGGCTTCGGAAATCTAGGGGCATGGTTTTGTTTTGTTCGTTCTGCCTTTCGTTTTCGTTTCGTTTTCACCTTTCTTTAAAGAAAAACTTAAAGGTCCATGTTCACCCTAGATGCATTGCGCGCCCTGTACTCAAGAAAAAAACAGTTCGCGTAGTTGAAAATCACTTCCTTCAGTGTGTAGAGTCAATCCTTGTTAATCTTCCACAGTTCGCAAAATCTGGTTTAAAAGAAAGTCTAAACAGGTGCTTTTGGTATTTTTCTTTACATCATTCTGGATATTTTGGTCTAGTATCAAGCCTTTTTGTTTCTGTTAGTGTTTGTTTCACTGCAGTACTTTCGATGGCGGCGCCATCGAAACGTACAGTTGGAAGATCACATCGACTGGAGTCGCCGAAGTACATTCGTCTCCGTGGATCCGTTTTTTTAATCTATGGAGAGATGAGAAAGAAGCTCTTGGCTGCAAATTCTACAGACAGCGTGTTTGCCGAGTTCCTTCTACATCGAATGCTGATGTTCAATTGTAAACAAAGGTCCCGTTGAAATCAGTTGAAAGCAACACAATCGAGTCAATCTAGCATGAACAGTGCTTTATTTAATTTAACCAATGAAGCGAGTGATATCCTTAACGTAACCTGATCGTCTGGCGTATCGCTCTAAAGTAGCGAGAACTATTATTAGCAAACCAGTCCTTAGCCAAACCTAAAGAAACTGTAACACAGCGATTATTATACAGCGACAAGACTGTGAGCAGTGCTGATTCGACGCTTTGCAAACACAACTCGCTTATTCTTTCGAGAACACATACCCAAGCCTCCTAAGAATTAACACAAAATAATAGATTGAGGAATCAAAACATTTCACAGTCGAAACGGGCTTCAGGAAAATCTCACCTGGTCCTCAGACATTTCGTAATTTTATGACCTTCATTGCGTTCATCGGACTCGACAAAGCATGCGTACGCATTCTCTACCAGTTTAAATTTTGAACTGCTTTCTCCGGTGACATTTACCGAAGTCGGCGATATATCTTCCTCCATTTGGAAAAGAATTAAAGTCTTACGGGCCTCTTTGATACTGTCTCTGTTAAGCTTCGGTCAAGCTTCAAAAAAGCGAATCTCCCTCGCAGTCGTTTTTAGCGGAGCTCCTCGCGCGCGTGGGCGGAGCCCCATAGCTAAGGTAATCTACCCATCCCAGAAAATTTGGTAATCACGTGACCGACCGTCCGTCCGTCCGCACCACAGGGAAACCAATGCTCAATCTCATACTTTCTAGCTGGTTTGGGAGCCCAGGGAGCCTAGGAGAAAACTATCAATGTTGTGATCAATTGACAGCTGTCAAGACAAGGTATCCGCTGACCAGTATCACTTGGCCGTATAGCGGGCTCAGGTGTCGACCCATCCAGGGCGAGTATTTTTTGAAGTTATCCGCTGACAAGTTACTAGTTTTCAGATGATCGCAGGCTCAATTTTTTTTTTAATTCATATGAAATATGTTGTGTTTATGTCATTATGGCCCAGCACTATTAACATTTTGATTTCAAACTGACCTCGGACGCGAAAATTCAGCCAGTTATTTAAAAATGCAAGAAGGGAAAACAGATGGTTTTCACTTTTCTCAGGACAGTCACGCGTTGGTCACGCTCCACGTCCAATTTTTATGCCCTGATTGGTCAAAATTTGACAGGTGAGTTCATGCGGAAAATTCATACAACCTCTTGAAACTTGTTTGCTTCAACAGCTGACGGAAGCTGACAGAGTTTTGTGTCAACTTGTGATGTTTTTAATAACTGTCTTTTTTCACTGGATGTACAAAATGAAATACAGCTGCTACCAAGAGTCTTCTGTTAACGTTATTCATGGCTGGTTTCTTTATTGAATTTTTGGTTGAGAAATGCGCTGCTTGTCAAAGTCGGAAATCCGATTTCAGATGGCATCGTTTTTTTTTTCACCTTGCTGGATGCGTAAGCGATTCAGGCCTTACTTGATAGCTTTCAGGAGCTGCATCTCGAAATATGGTAAGCCTGAGTTATCATTGTATTCATATCTGTTTTCATGAAGTCGAGCGCAGTTTATGAGGCTAGTTTATGCACGTTTGTATTAAGATTTGAGACACTGATCTGACCTAGTATGAGGTTTGACATAAACTTACAGAACTTTGAAAAGCCATTAGTCGATATTTCACCGCAAATAACAAGAAAAACCGTTCCGAAGAATATTTAGATATTATTTTGGCTGTAGAAAGAAAACTTTGAGCGATTTACTTGTCGCGAGTTCAGCGAGGAAAACAGCAAACACCGGGAAGCCGGCGGCTTAAAATTAAACTTAATTTTTAAGCTTAAAGACTCTAGGATTCTTATAGACACTTAAATACTTGTTTTCGTGAATGAAACTTGTTGTCTCTGTAAATGTTCTACCGAATTATATTTCTGATCTTTTATTCATTGTTAGTTGTCTTTTGCAATTTTCATCGCTTTGCCGCCCTTTGCCGTTATTTGTTTACAGTCGTTCATAAACATCGCTTGCAGGAGTACTCAACGTACCGCGCGTATTACACATCGCCGTGACGGTCATAAAACTATCAATAAAAAATAAACACAATAAATTCTGTATTATGTTGAAGCGTAACTCTGTTAAAATTTCTTTGCAAACTTGGTAGGTGATTTTGGAATTTTTGTAAACGGTTTCTCTAAAAGCCCACGCGTGCTTCGATGGTCCTGAATATTGATTGAATGGAATTAGTCTTGAAAAATTGTGAAACTGACTGCTAATTGTCTGAGGTCAGGCGGTCTGTATGATAAAAACAGCGCCTCATAGTACTCTGTCACCTCAGATGTGATGTATAAAAAGTATAAAAGGCTGATTTGCACGCACCCAGATTTGTTGGCAAGATTTTCTAAAGTAAACTTGTCGAACGTAAAAATTCGGCCTGATTTGTTTTCCAAGAATTTGTTTTCCACACCTAATCTACCGTGATCAAGAGCCATTATTGCTCTAAAATGTGACCGAAGATGATTGCCAGTGCTATTTTTTGCGTGTACATATAAGGCTATCAACTCGATGCAAGATTTGTTTCACTCTAAAATCACTTAGCCTGTCCCTCAAAAGTCACACGAATGTGCACTGATTAACTGATTTGTGGATTACAAGTTTATTGTTTGTTTTAAATTATAAATTTATTAATGGAGCTTCGCTTTTAGCCCTGGCTAAATCTATATATTAGTATGATCAGGCAACGCTCCTCAAAAGTGGAAGCCAATCAAAACACTGCATTTGACAAAAGAATCGTTTCAAAACAAAAACACAAGCGCTCAAAGCCGTTTGGGTGAACATGGGCCTTTAAATACAGCTGTAAATTAGATCAACCAGAAAGTAATTTTCGTATAGGAGGACAGATCATAGTCAGTTCTTTTTAGGTCCTTAGGTTTGACCACGCTAAGATGTTATAGATGTTGCCTTGCCTTCACGCCCGTTCGAAATGAATACAATTCACTTTCTGTCAGTGACTATGGCGTGTTAGTCACTTTACAAGGAGTGCATATAATTCTAAAATAGGCCAAAGAGAAACGAACTAGCGTTTTATTCTGGAACTGTTAATTTAGAGAATATTCAAACTTGAAGATATTGTTTTGTGCCATTGTCAGCTCTCATTAGTAGCTCAGGAAATACGTTTCTAGTTCAAATTTATCTTTTGCCACCCACTGCTTAACCCTGTGAATACCCCGGGACAAACATGAATAACGCTTGACCCCGGTTACTGGGCGGTCTTGTCCCCGGTTGGCGACAAATCAGTCATAACTTCCCATTTTTCTCCCTTTATAAGTTATTATTTAGTTCTGTGTTTATATTATACTACTGAAACAAATGTTGTCATTTTTACTTTTTTTAGGGTTGTCTAATGACCGGGTGCCTTAACGGAGGTTCGTGTTTCTTTGACAACGAAAAAGAAACTTTTGTCTGCTCATGCATATTGTCATCGAGTGGAGAGAGATGCGAACTAGGTAGGCGCTCAATTAATTCATTTCAATATTCATGTTTTAGTTACAAGAATATAAGAGCTCAAATTCAGTGAATGGGTCATTCAACGGTAATGTGAAACTAGACATTGGTTTTTAAAAAGTAACAAACTTGTCTAAGATTACCTAAAAACTAAAAGCGAAATGTCCAAAGTTGACATTTTAAGCACTATCATACAATTCCCAGGTCATATTTTTGCAAAAATTAGAATTTATTCTGCATGTGTTGCCAAAAGCCGTTGCGGGAGAAGACAAATCTATTTTTGACTTATTTGAAAAGCTAAGAACTTTGTTTAAAAATCCGCTCTGGGTCTTCAATATTATAAACATGGTCAATACGATATACGTACCTAGCTTGAGTAATTAAAAACGAGTGCAAAGAATTGGACTTTCCAAAGTCAAAATGTCTTATCCACAACGGTTTCACTACTAAGGCTTTTGATTGCAATAAGGAAAACGGGCCAAAATGTTTAAATTTTTTAAATGTTCCGATTCATAGTCAGTGTGACCTTTCTATATTGAACATTCATCAAAATACATAGAACTTCAAAGAAAATTTAGTGTTCTAATTTTTGTTACGGAGAAGACATTTCCGTTGCGGAGAAGACAGCTACGAAAGCAAGACTTGTTTTTATTGGCCAGATTTATGGGTCTTGCCCTTCGGGACAAGCAGAAAATATTGAGCATGAGCAGTAAATTGTTGCAATGTAGGTGCAATATATACATCCGGTCCTCTTCGACACTGTCCAGTCCTCTCCTGTCATTTAGTACTCTCTGATCCACGTTTTAGCCTTGACAAGTAAACAGTTTAGGAAGGATCCATGAAGGTAACATCAAAAATCAATGAACTGCAAAAGATCATGTATATTAAGAAGATTTCTGTCCATTCAGTAAAATACCCCCTCTCCACCCCCCCCCCCCCCCCCCCCCAGCACCTCAGAACCAAGGAATGGGCCAGGTAGAGTACACTGAGGAACAACAACAACAGTAATAATAATGAAATTATGAATATATGAAAATCATATATGTGAACTGCGGAGTGAAGTATTATTTGAAGAAGATCATCGCAGTTACATTCGCAACTTTTGCAGTGGCGAAAAGAAAACCTGAAAAAAATTCAGGCTTGTACGGAATTCGAACCCTTGACCTCTGCGATACTGGTGCAGCGCTCTACCAATTAAGCTAACAAGCCAACTGAGAGCAGGTCGTTGAATTGGTTCGTTATAAACCCGTGAAAGGATGATGATGAAAATATGAATATATGAAAATCATACATGTGAACTACGGAGTGAAGAATTATTTGAAGGAAGATCATCGCAGTTATATACGCAACTTTTGCAGTTGCGAAAAGAAAGCCTGATTTTTTTTTCTCCAGGCCTTTTTTTCGCAACTGCAAAAAAAAAAAATCCTCATTATTACGCTGCCGGGTATAAACCTGTTGTATTGATTCCCTTTAAGTAGCAAATAAATTACACATTTAGCCCACTTCATCCTCTCGTGCTCAAATAAAAACTTATCTTACACTGTTAATTTAATCTTTTGTTCCTACTAGACTGCGTCACTGTATTTGACTTTGAAAACAGTGGCATTTGACTGGAACTGCATTCAATAACCAGCCAACCTACGAGGATAACCCTACTGCCAGAAATAGAGGCCAACCCGCCAATCAGCAAGGCGATTATTGGATTGGTACCGCCGAGAATCGATCCAATTCCTCTGATCAGGCCGGCTTGACTCAAGGTGATGGTCCTACAGGCTCAATGACGTCATCGGCATTTCCTATTATTCGAAAGTTCCTCGTGTTCCTGATTGGCTCCGGCTGTGATTCATATGGAGGGATAAATTCCGATCGCAAGGTCCATGCTCAGCTTCTTATTGATGGGAAAGTGGTTCTAGAGGAGACACCTACAGCGTGCACCGAAACTATGTCAGAGATGAGCTGGAATGTCACCAAATACGCTCAGTCCACAACTGCTCAGTTGCGTGTGGTTGACAATTCCTCAGTTTCCTGGGGTCACATCAATTTTGATTATTTGCGGCAATGCGACTTAGTTCCAATAGCTGCAAAGTAAATAACGGATACTAATCTTTCTTGTTGTCGTAGTTTCAAATTAAGCAATTGAGTTCATTCTGGATAGTTTTCTGGATCAAAATTACAGTTAGAGGTCAAGGGCATAGAATAGAAGCTTGAATACATGTTATTATAAGTGCCAACTAAGTACATGGTCAATAAATGGTTTTTAAAGGGGAAAAACGCGTTTGACTAGCATAATATTAATATTAATGTGGAGAACGCTATCGATTTTCTTCAGCTCTGCCTCTATGCATGTTATGTAGCCCCAGGTCCTAAATCTTGAGTGTGTTGAATTCTGCTCCAGTTCCTTAAGTCTTGTGTCACTCAGTTCGGTTCTAGTTCTTTATGAATCGATAACTGATGCCATCTTCTGGCTGTTCTAGCAAGGAGTGCCTCTTTTCAATTTCGCTGAATTAAAAAAGACCCCACAAACAAAATCAGCTCTCCAGCCCATGGGCTCGTAATCCTCGTTCTCCACTAAATTTAAACGAGTGCTCGCTTGCTCGTGCTCCCCAAATTTTTGCGTTGCTCGCAAGCTCGCAAAGCAAATTTTTTATTTCTGCTCGTGCTCGCAAAAAAATCGCAGTGCTCGGCATGCTCGCGAATGCTCGCAAAGACCATTCGTCACCCCTTGTATTATTTTTTTTAGTTCAGTGCAACTTAGCAATTATGCACATTTTTTTGTAGATGACTTGAGGTTTCTGGGTAACTGACCACCTACCCCTCCCCTGAGCCAACATTAACACATAGGGCAATATTGTGTCTTAGGGGAGGGGTAGGTGCAAAATTCGAAAATTTGAACACCCGCCAATAAAAGCAGCTGTAACTTGTGTTACGTAACGACCACTCAGAACATCATTTTCATAGATTAAAAACAGACGAAAGTTTTATAAGGCCACGTCCACATGAAACCTTAAGAAGGCTGGTATGGCCAGCCGAAATATTGTTATGAAAAAACCAATACACTTTGTTCGGATCATATCAGCTTTGCAGTAGTCTTTGGACTTCTCGTTTTTGGATATTAAAAATACCTGGATTCTTGTTGGTGCGCCTATATTGACCTTGATGTTCGCTCAGTTCAGTTGTTGTATATATGCAGGTGACAATTAACCAACACAGTCTTAACTCTTGTTTTCTTCAATGTTCTCCATGAATCTGTTCTTGAAAGAGGACAATGCACAGTGCTTGCTAATTTGTTACTTTTTTTGTATTCACGTTTTGCTGTCTAATTGGAAACAATTAAGTGTCAGCCTGCTCAAATGGCGGTAAGTTTCATTAGTGCCCTAAATAAGGGCGTTGTTGAATGACTTCATGCACTTTAGAACGTTTAATTAAAACAAGATTCTCAGTGGAGGCAGCTTTCACGCCAAACAGAGAGATACCATTTTAGTTGTCTTCTCTGAGGTACTGTAAGTTGTTTCTGTAAGTTTTACTCGCGACCAACTTAATCTTCGGCTTCGAAGTGTAGGCATTAAGTTTCTGGTAAATAAATAATTTCGCGGCAATCGAAGGGACAAATTTAGCAAGACTTCAATGGCAGATTAATACCAGTTAGAACCAAATTTTGCTCAAAATCTTAAAAAAATATATGTTGATTTGTGTTATAGAACAACCTTGTATTCTACATATTGACAAGATGACATCAAAATTGGATGCCCGTGAAAAGAGAATACTTACTGTTCGAATATCATTCCTGAAACAGCTCAATTCAAGAGTACGATCAGGTAGGTCTTTTTCTAAAAATTTCCTTTGAAAAATTCCTTTTTAAAGTCTCGAAGGTTCACAGATTAACAAGTTAACAGAGTAGAAGGGTTACAAGGTAACAGAGCCCGGGGGGGTGGCGTACTCCCATACATTACCTATACGGTTATGTGCCGCTCAACGGGATCATGATTTTGAAGCTCCTGATTTAGAACGGAAGCAATGGAAGCAACGTGAGCAAGTTCTAAGAAAGGCTCGGAAAGAAAAGCCCGTTGGTTTACACGTCAGTGAGGATGTCGCGTTCTCAACTCTAAAAAAGCGGGAGGCTCATCTTGAGAAGTTTAAAGCTGCCAAGCAGGGGGGTAAAATTGCATATTTTGTACTCGATCGCCTGAGTCATTCGCGATAAACCAGAGGATTAATAGTTTATCATCCATGCCATTTTATAATTTGGACGATGATCAATTTCGCCTAACTCAATTTGAATTTATTAATGGCGGTACCATTAATTTTGATCCTGATAGATTAGCGCAGTTAAAGTTTAATCCTTTGTTATGTGAACCTATAAAAATTTAAGTCTTTGTAAAGACAATGATCCAGACGTGAATTTGTATTTAGAAAACAGTAGCTGTGAATACTATACCGAAGATAGCTTTAAAAACATGTTAAACTGAGTAACAAGGTAGCAGCGTATTAAGGTAACAGGGTAAGAAGGTAAGAAGGTAACAAAGTAACAAGATAACATGGTAACATAGTAATAAGGTAACAGAGTAACAAGTAACAGAGTAACAAAGTATTAGCAACATGGTAACAGAGTAACAAAGTAAGAAGGTAACGTGATAACCGAGTAACAAGATAACAGCGTAACAAGGTAACAGAGTAACAAGGAAACAATGTGACAAGGTAACAGAGTAACTAGGCAACAAGGTAACAAGGTAATCAGTTAACAAGGTAACGAGGAAACAGAGGAACAATATAAGAAGATTACAGAGTAACAAAGTAACAGAGTATCAAGGAAACAGAGTAATAAGGTAATAAGGGAACATGGTAACACTGTAATACGAGTAACTTACAAAACATAGTAAAAAGAGTAAGGTCTAAAAAGGTGGAAACAGTAAGCAATCAACAATGAGACAACGGATTCAAGTGAAATAGGTAAAGTCGGTACAATATTGCTGGTTTTCAGTGTCACGCCATTCAAAATAGATTAAAATCAAAATCAAAACCATTCGACAGATAAAGTCCAGAATCTTGGAAATGAAAGGAGGTAAATATACAAAGACCCTTGCCAAGATTTGAGTCGAAGGAATAATTCGTATCCGAGGTATCCGAAGAAATGTTTTACCCAAATTTATAGAGCTTTGTATGGAGACGCCATGCTGGAGCTCATCCGGATGAGCTCCAACATGGCGGACAGAAACCAACAGAAACATCTGTTACCGAGTTTTGCTACAAAAGCGTGAATTTATTATTCGAGAAACTCATAAATATTAAAGTAATACTTTTTCTAATACATAAACTGTTTAGATAGCAAAATTTCCTAAAATAAGTCATCTGCTTGGCCGTCATGTAAATGGCGCGTCACGCAAAAGCTTAGAAATTCAAGCGTACTCTATCATAAAACCAAGAATCCTTTTGAAGCGAAAATTTGTATGAAAATTAGTTTTCAGCTGCTCTAATGCATCGTGAAAGTAAAATCTCGGTAGGATCGATAGTTTTTTAGTGTACATTTTGGTGACGTCATGTGAAAACCAACAATATGTCCCCATACAAGAGGTACCTATCCAGTCCTTTGCCCTTCCGCTGGACAAAAGTAACGATGGCTCTGGAGACGAGATTGGCCTTCGCTAAGTTTCAACATGGCGCTTTCGCGAGCAAATTGCGCGCCCAAAGAAAACGCCTGCACTGCAGGCTAGCACATTAAAGGCTGAGCGCTTAACCTCGTTTTGATACAGAGACCCGGGAGAACTCGGAAATTGCCTTTTTGTTCGCAGAAATATTGGCCTCAAATAAATCAGCCCTTTTGCTGTAGTGCCAGCCCTACAATCACTTTTTTTTTAATTTTACACTTTAGGTGACATCTGGCTACAGCATCTCTTTAATTAGAGATCCGGCAAGAGGAACCAGTCAGTTATATTTACGTGTTGCGTGGACCGTTTGCATTCAAACAGTTTTCCTATTTATTCCCATTACCTACTGGTATTTTTTATTACTTCAGTCTGTAAATACACATCCTGTATTGCTTATTAATTAAATGAAGGTGCTTTCTCAATATTTGCCTGTTTTATGACAAAATAAGACTATAGTCTGCCCCCTCTCCAGATCCTAGTTCCAGGCTCACGGCCTCCGGTGCCAGGCCGAAGTATCGTAGAGAGGAGAGAAAAACCTTCAATTGTTTTAAGAAAGTAACGATAAGGAAAACGAGATGGGCAAACATATTAGAGAAAAGCTCATTAGGGAAACTGGGCTTTTTTTACATCTTGACCTCATGAAGTCACGGCGAATTTGCATTGCTAAGGGTTTTTTTACTCTTTACCCAAAAATCTGTTCAAAATCACGGCTGAAAAGTGCGAAAAATCCACTTCCGGTTTACGTGCGTCGTTCAAAAACAACGACGCTGCTTAACCTGAAAATAATGACAGAAAAATGGAATTTATTCACCTCTCGTGAAGGTAATTTCCAAAACCATTTTTTTTGTTTATTCTTTGCGCGGAGCCCCCATCAAAACTGCCGCGCACGGGCGTGACATGCGTTGGCGAAATTATTTCGATGGAACTATCTTATTACTGGCAAAGGTCAGAAGGTATCTAGTTGCGTTCTCCTACCCTGATTATAGCAAACTTAACAGCAATTGGAACACGTGTACCAACCCACGGACTGGCCATTCTCGTCCTAAGAGCCCGACGTTTCTTGGTTACATGGTCTTGAAACTAGGGGCTCAGATGCAAATTAAGCCGAGTGGCTCAGAAGACGATAATGCCACTCGGCTTAATTTGTAACCGACCAGTGGCTCTGGACGCAACGGAAAATACGAATTTTTTCATTGGCTGAAGGCAATTGAATGCGCAAAGCAAATTAAAAATGTAATCTACTGCGCACAACATTTTAATTCGTGCCCTCTCGACCTGCAAACATGAAGGGCGTTAGCAGACAGCTGTCTCAACCCAGAGGCATCCTTATTAGGGAGCAAGTCCGCATCGACAAACCAATCAGTACAGTAGTCCGTCTGACCACTGAACCGGCCGTGGACTCTAGCCCCTAAAATAAGTTTAATTCAATGTTTATGACAGAGGGAGCCTGCCTATTTTACTCAAAAGGCACGCAATTGCAAGGGTAGAGGATTACTTTCACTTTTAAGATCGTGCTTCGATTCCTGGGCAGGCGCGAACCATATGTTGCGTTCACATAAGCTTATTATATGGGTTTCAGCACTCATACTCCTCATGTGCTGGTTTCATTACTCAGTTGAAGTGCTCATCACTGTTAAAAGTAATATTTACTATTTATCTCACTCATAACTCGCGAAAGTTCATGAACAAGTAATAGGCATGAAAATGTCTATTTTCGTGACTCCATTGAGCGCGTTTTACGAGTACTCGATAGTCTAAACGCGAAACGAGCACTTCGAAAGGCCGCGCGCGAGACGCACGCGCCAATCGAGAGACTGGGTTCTAAACGAAACCAATATGGCGACGGATTATTGACCAGACAGTTGTGTAGTAAATTGGATCTAAAGTAACATAATTAGACTTCTGGAACTCGGATTTGAGCTTCAGCAGTTCTTTTACTTACTCGTCAACACTTGGCTTTATTCATGATCTAAAAATTCCTGCATGTGGCATGGCAGAAGTCGTGAAAGATCTTGCAAGGGTCTTGAAGGTAAGCTTATGGTTAATTACATTGTACTGTAAGTTAAGCTTAGCTAAAATTTAAGACTAATATGCAGAAAACGATGGTCTGATAGGCAAGTAATATTGGTGATGGTAATTAAAGGATTAAGTTTATGGCCTAAATCATCAAGTAAATCCAGGAGATCTGGAACAAATAATATTAAGGTGAAACTTAAAATTTGGCAGGTACAGAGTACATGTCACAGGTCACAGGTCACAAGTTCAGGTCATTGCTCTGTTGATAAATAACTGAAATAAATTACTGAAATATTTCGGATTTTGATTCCGCATGGAGAGATATAATATTTATGTTGTGGTTAATTTTTTATTTCAGGTAATTTTTGTTTTTCTTTTGTTTTAATTACCTGAGATAAAAAAAATTAATTAACTATAACATTTATGTTGTAATTGACCTTTGCGTCAGTTGTGAAATTAACCTAGCAAGGCAGAAACAAAAGTCAGTTTTGGAAGGTACATGTAGTTGCAGTGGTGTCATTGATTGTGATGTCGAGTTGCATTAAGGTTTCTAAGCAACATAACTTTCACTGGGTGAAATGAAATGGCTGATGTGTTTACTCTGTGAAAGAATGTTTAAAATGTTTACAGTTGGTTAATCACGACCAATTCTCCTCGTGCAAATGCAGGAAACTGCCTGTACTTGTGATCTGACCTTACACACACACACCCATGCAAATATGTCAGTATTGAGCAAGATAATATTTTTAAAGTGCCTTTTTGAACAAGATTTTCGTTGATTTATTGCGAATAGAAAAGGGGAAGATCGTTCCAATAGTATTTTCCAATGACAGTGGGGCAAAACTTTAGACTATTAATTCTTGCATTAAATTATTGTATTTGTCCAAGTGATCCGACGTCATAGTTCAGGACAACCAATTACCGCTAATTAGGGTAAATAATAGGGAAAGTTATTGTTACGTCATTTGGGGGGTTAGGTATACGAGCAAGAAATATGGTTTTTCACGGCGCAATAGACGGGAGTTTAAAGGCGTATATACTTTATGGATTGCAAGACAAGCAGCACAAGCCTCGAGAAGAATCAGAAAAACTTGGCGTTTCATTAGCCACCATCTATAAGATCAAGAAGGACGGATTCGAATGTTTAAAGAGAAAAAAGATGAGAGCGAGCCCTGGACGACCACGCAAGATTGATACAAGAATGGAAAGATTATTGATCTGACAAGTGAAAAACCTTCGTCGTGAAAACCCTAACTTCATTTCAGGTAAACTGGTAGAGGCCTGCGGATTGCATAGAGGTCAAGTAAGCAATAGAACGGTGCGTAGGGTTCTGAACAAGCATGGATTTGGATACAGACAGGCGCGTAAAAAAGGGGTTCTTTCCTCGAATGATATTGTATGTAGATATGGCTCTGCTAAAAAGATTCGCAAAGAAAACCCGAGAGACGTGTGGACTTCGAAAGTCAACTTTTACTTAGACGGAGTGAGTTTCTATTACAAAAGAAACCCTGCGGGCCAGGCAAAAGCCCCTCAAGGCCGAATATCGAGGACAAAGAAGGAGGGTCTTGCTGAGGGATGCACGGCCAAGGGGAAGAAAGAGGGCAGTGGTGGAAGAGTTCTTAAGCTCTTTGTGGCTATTAGCTACAACAAAGGGCTTATAGCTTGCCATCCTTAGGAACACCTAGATGGACAGTTTTTTGAACATTTTGTTAAAGCCAATTTTGCTAGTTTCTTTACAAAAGCCGACAAAGGGCCCCCCCGCCTTTGGCTTCAAGATGGTTATCCGAGCCAGAACACTGCAGGAGTGAAGAGGGCTTTAAGAAAACTTATACAGAATTTGTTTCATTCAGTAAGGTGCGACCTCAGCCAACAGGCTTTGAGTCAAAATATTACTCGCGAAAGCTACGACGAATTCCAAAGCCGAGTAATAACTACCTTTTTTAACTGGCCAAGCGAATCGATTGATAAAATTATTGACTCTATGAATGGTCGTATAGATTTAATCATTAAAAACAAAGGGAACAGAATAAAGTACTAAACAACTGTGAAGAGAAATGTATACAATTGTTGAGAATCAGTACTTGAAAAAAGGAAATAAAAGGAATTACATTCTCTCATACAGTACAAAACTGACGTCACTTCCGTTTGTCTTCAAGGTTAGTTCCGGTTTGTAAACCGTGTACTTTGGTGTTCATTTTCCGGACAATTGTTAGGCGAAAAAATTCTGTCGAGCAACGGAATTATGTGTCCCGGCTATGGTACATAATAATCTGGACAAACAGAGCATATTCTTCTTAAAATGGCTATTTCCAAACGGTTTACAACGCTTTACTAGCTGTCTTTAAAGAATAGTTAAGTGACAGTCTCATATTTCAAGGGTTTCGATGTTAACCGTTGTAAAGGACGTAAATGTGCAGTTTTTCTTGCTTCTGACTAGACCTTTGTAATAATAAGTTTATGTAAACCATTGGAAATAGTGAAAGATCTAGGGATAAATATTTTTCAACTACAGAAAATGCTCCGATTGTTGTAAACCGTTGTGCAACGTGACGGCATGCATGAAAAGTATTTTTTATGAACCGCAAGTAATTAGCTTTGCAAAGCACTTGGTTTAGTAGCAACTGTGGCTGTATCTTAGCGGCCGAACAATCTCTGTCAGTGTCGTTATCACTAGCCGATGTATCGTAAGCACGTATTAACTCCATCACAGGATCTGCAGAGTATTGAATTAAACATTATAATTCGGTGACCATGACAACTACGCCTCGTTGTCACTGTAACGTTAGTCTTCTAGGTTCACTCACCCCCGCAGCATTCAGAACCCTGACAGCAGACCAGACACAATTGAACAATCAGTTTTGGATTTTCAAAATCTTTCTCTTTATTCCATTTCCCAAAAAAACACCTTTTTTTTGCTATAAATGTTTCCTGTGGCCCATACTTTTCAATATTTGGAAAATACATGTAGAAACAAACAATTATAGATTTTAACAATATCACGAAATTTTAATAAACCTAATTGAACATAATGAGGGGTAATATGATCGAGTAAAGGTGCATCATTCAGTATTCTAACTGCCTTATTTTGAAAACATATAAGCTGTGATAATGGTTGATCATAATTATTATTTCCCCACAATATACAACCATATATGAGGTATGGGTAAATAAGAGAATGATAAATAGTAGATGAACATTGATTTCCTAGATGACTTTTTATCTCCATATTTATCTATTAACCAACTGCCTTGCTTAAGTGAAGGTGGGTGCCTGGGATACCCAGGGGCTTCCACTGTGGCCATCCAGCCCCTAGATAGAAAAACTGCCCCCATGGCTGGCAAATCCCCACAACCCAGCCATGAGCCCCCATTCCAGGCACCCGTCACACTGATGAAATAGTGGAAGGAAGAAAAAGGGGATGGGGGGGGGGGGGGGGAAGACGCTGAATGACCGCTCCACAAAAACCACTGTACAAACGCTCGAACTCAAAGATCCTAGCTGTATACAAAGCTACACAAACCATGTGAGCCTGCACTTATGGGATTGACCGCTGGATCCATGGTGAGCCCGTGGGCTACTTGACCGTTACGCTTGTGGACTGCATGACTGCTTAACTTGTGAACCACTAAACTTGAGAACCGCTAGACCACTAAGCTTGAGAACCGCTAGACTGCTAAACTCGTGGTGGTTAACTTAGTTAAATTGCATTTAACCAAATTAAATACTCTCACTGACTTTATCACAAACATATTCGATATGATCATGCCAGGATAAATGGCTGTCAATATATTAGATACCTAAGTATTTGATTTTGGATGCTTGCTCTAAACTTTGACCAGCTATCGATAACAAGAGTAATAAAATTAATTATAATCTACTTTCTGAGGAGGTTGGAAGATAAGATATTTAGTTTTCCTTAGATTTAAGGTTAATTTATTTGCACATAGCCAGTCATAGATATTAGATAATTCTTCATTTATCTTTAATAAGAGTTCGTCTATATTATTAGCTGAAGCTGTTAAAGAGGTATCGTCTGCAAATAGACTTATGGAGAACAAATCAGAAGATTGAGTAAAGTCGTTTATATATATCAAAAATAACAACGGTCCTAAAATTGATCCTTGAGGTACACCAGAGGAAATTGGCATGGTGTCAGTAATGACACCATTTACAAAAACTCTCTGCTTTCTTTTATTAAGGTACGATTTGAACCAGTTGATGTTAGGATTTTGAATGCCGTAGGATGATAGCTTTGATAGTAAAATAGAATGATTAACAGTATCAAATGCTTTACTTAAGTCCAAAAATATTGATACAGCATAATCTCCTTGATCTACATGTAGAGACGTTGATATTTCTTCAATAAGATCAACAAGACAGTCGATAGTAGTACTGCCTGGCCTAAACCCATTGTTGAGTAGGAGTGATAATATTTTCAGATGAAGAATAAGATATAAATTGATTATAAATACGTTTTTCAAAAACTTTACCTAATGCAGGAAGAACTGATATTGGTCTATAGTTATCACACAGTGAACGGGATCCGTGTTTAAAAATGGGAATCACTTTTTCGATTTTAAGACTATCAGGCAAGATTCTTTGCTTAATGGGCAAATTAATTATATACGTTAAAGGATGAAAACTCTTTAGTGCTATCGATTTTTTGGTCGAAAGATTTCAAGTCTTCTGTGAGTTTTGTTTGGTTGTTCTTCGTGGTTTCGACATCCTGTCGAATCGTTTCCAGGCAGTCCTTCACATAAGATTCAAATTATCGTCGTTCACGTCTTGCTTCTTCCCCTTCTTTGACATATTTAGAAAACAGACACCAACAGGAACTCTTACACATAAAACTAGATTATTTAAACACACAAAAGAGACAACAAATGACACTAAACTACAGAGCTTTAAAAGATGCAGCCATCATCATCGCTGAGCTGCTTAATGCCGAATGACTCCGAAGTTAAGTGATTAGGGTTAGGAAACAGTGTGAATCAGGTTGAAGGACCTACAGCAGCTGTAATATACTGGATGAACTAACCTGGAACTTGAGTCACTCAGTTTCATAACCCTGATCACTAAATTTCAGAGTTGTTTGAGGTTTGGCAAGTTGTTCGGCATTTTCCAAGGAGGAAGGGGAGGTGGGGGAGGCTCTGTCCCATGGTCTAACCCCTTTTCCTTTTACATAATTTTATATATATACCATTTTGGACAGAACAGGTACCGGCCCTTCTGTATACCTCATAATTATTGATAAAAGTTACCCTCGATGTTTTGGTGAAATGGGCAGAAATCTTGGTGACGTCAGCAATGACATTGCTGAGCATCGTGTACAGACAAAACATCAAATTGACTGGGACTCTGCGACAATGTATAGCGTATTCTACTGACTACTATCAATGTCTTACTTTAGAAAGCTGGTTTACTAACTTAAAACAAACGCCACTGAATTGTAGCCAACAGTTACCAGTGCCGTACAAACGACTTATTGACGAGATCAAGCAAAACTAAGTACAAGAGAACGACTGGAGAACTGACAATTTGACTAACAATAGACAACTGTTTAACTGTGACAATAGACGGATCAAAACGCACCAATTACTGATTACAACTCTTCATAGCCAATAACATCATGGCTTAACTGACAGATGACCAATAACATCGTGATGTAATTGACCAATCAGATCAATAACCAGAGTATAATACCATCAACTGATGTGATACAACTCACTTTGACTCTGAAGATGACTACCACACAGGTTGTCAAAACGTCAGTCACTGTCAACAACAACAGTCCTATTCAGGACTTCGTTCACCCGGACGATCAAACTCAACCTACTTTTGAAATGACTCCTGGGTTCAAACCTTTCACAAGTAAAATTCTGTTGGCCAAATCATAATTATTCAATCTTGCCTGTACATCTGCAGTGCATCATTGATAAAGCTTTGTTCCTGCTTTTTTTAAGGTCTCTGTTGCTCACCTACATGTATTTGATACATGCAACTGTGAGTCTGGAAAAAGAAGTCATTGTTTTGGAAAAGCTCTGGAAAAAATCTTGAATTTTGGATCAAAAGATTGGTTCAAACTCTGGAAAGAGAGATTGAGTTACAATTGTCATTATCTAACCCTAAACCCTTTCACATATCCAGCTTAGAAGGCAGCACCCTTAATAAATGGACTGTCTTAAAATATGAATAAAAGAAAGTTTTCTTGTCTTCTTCACTGCCAGGGTTGTCTTATACAAGTTCTAACCTTTAAAAAGTTGCAATATGTTTACTAAATTTTTGTCAATGTGATTTTCTTTTAGTGATGGACTGCACTGTGTTACATATTTTAGGATCTTGATGAGGAGGAACAGCAAGTCAAGCAGCTCTGATGACAAGGTAAACAACTCTTCTGTTTTTTTTACAGTAATTATGTACTTGATTTTTTTTACAGTAATAATATTATGTACTTGATTAAAGGCACCCTTGATAAAATACCAGAAAGAAGCAAAATAATAAAAAATAATAGTACCTTATTCTCAATTAATTTGGTGAGTATTGAATTTTCATGAAAACCAAAAATTATATTTAAAATTAATAACAGTAGTAGTAATAGTAATAATTAATTAGTAATAATAATTAAGAATTAGTATTAATAATTAAGAATAATCTTTATTATCCTTTTGTCCATGTACATGGTTGATATTCCAATCTAGTAAATTTACTTGCAATAGAAGATAAATTAAATGTAATGAGAATAATGTGCAAGCTGGGAAGCTAAATGAACTACATGTAGTTAGTTTTCTTGTTAGCTTCCTGAACAATTTAGGTTCTAGGTAGCAGGTAAAATCAAAAGAAGAAGAAAAAAACAAAGAAGGAAGAACTTGTATGTACTATGTTGCTTCATCAGCAAGACAACAATTTATTTCATTTGTTGTCCTGACAATACAGTTGTAGATAGCATATAAATTTCCTTGGAAATTCAGACATGCTTGAGTTTTTTTAAATGAGTTGGAAGGTCATTCCAAATGTCCTTAGCCATAAAAGAGATTGATTGTTTGCCTACATTTGTTTGTATGCTTATCATATAAAGATCTTTCTTAGCTGTATATCTCATGTTGTAGCAATGGATATTACTAGCATATGGAAACGTGATGGTTGTTGAATACCTCAGGCAAACAGCCTTTATAACATGATGCACAAATTTGAGACTTGTAGATGATAAAATTTAAATGTAAATTATATTCATGCTGGAATGTGGATTTGATTTTGATACTAGTTGTGGCAATGACTAATGGCTTCATTTTTAAAATTATTTTTCATTATAGCAATCTTGGAGGCGGGGGGTATGCTTGACCTAGCAAGCAGCTTGAGTTAAAAAAAATCAAGTTAATGAAACAGTCAGTTATTCATTCATTCTATCAAAAAAAGAGTGGTTCTATCAAATTAGTGAGAAAATTACTGAATTGTGGAAGTACATGTAATCAGTCTGTTAGTCAGTCAAAGCTTCAGGAAGTCAATCCAACAATCATACAGTCAGTCAGTCAATCATTAAATTAATCATTCATTCAATTAAAGGAGGGCTCATAGTTGCCAACAAGCCATCCGAGCGAAGATGCAAGGATGGTGAGGCAGCAGCAGAATAGAGTTGTGCAAGACTTAAGCAATAGGCAGAAAAATTCTCGATCAAGCTTCGAAAAGAGTAATTCGTAACCCGTAACCTGATGTAATGACCAATTGTGTGACAGTTGTCAACCTGAATCAAAAGGTGGTACCTAGCGCATGGGCGCGAATGTGGTATGCATTTAAAAATGCAAAATTTCACACAAGCTTCTCGTGTTTGTTTTACTAGATTTATTTGTCAAACCTGGCCTGGCAGTCAGGAAACATGAGTACTTGATTAATTGTATTAATATTTTAGGGGCCATTAATGTAAATTTTTAACAAAAGGAAGCTTTTAAAACAACAAAAGTGTTCCATGTGAAAAAAGCAATTCTCACCACACTAAAAAGGATCAGATTACGCGAGGAGAGGAAAGCTAGATACAAAGAATACAGTTGCTTCTGTAGGAAAATCTGATGTTGGGGAAAAAATTCTAAACAGCAAACAAAAAAATAAGAAAAAAAACTACAAGCCTAAAGCAAATGACAGAGGAAAAGAAAAATAATGCTATCTTCTTTTTTGAAACCTGACTGAGTTATGAAATGAAAATAAAATACTGACAGTTAGGGTTAAGGTTCTAACAAATTTGATTGCCTAATTAAGGAGATGCTCTTTATAAGAAAACTCAAACCATCCCTAAACGTGCAGGCGGACTCGATTCTTGCAAAGGTATTCACTTGAAGAACTTGTGATCCTTTGTTATTATGCTAATTTGTAGAGACTATAGAAATCAAATCTTCGCATTACTTATTCATTTTGCCTTGAGAATGGAGTCATGATGATACCGAAACGTCGGCTTTTAACGTTAATGTTCGCTTGCTTAAATATTTATCTACATAACAAAGTCAAACCGAACCAACAGTAATTTTGTAACTGGACTGGTAAGAGAAATGATCAGTCTTATTTCCCACTAAATATTGTTGATCGCTTCCTCTGCAAAGCTGATTTAGTTCTTTCAAAAAAGATCCCTCATGACACTTCAAACTTTTTATATAGCAGGTTCGTAAAGTCACAGGAGTCTTGAGGACCGACTCTTCTCCAGAACCTTGATACATGCATAACACCTTTTCATTGACAGTAAAGAAAATAATCCTTGCAAAAGGAAGGGACCAAGAAACTGTCAAATGTTGGAAAAAAGGAATTGCATTCCTATGGAAAACACACATGATTTGCTCGTTGGCACTCTATAGATAGGCATACCTAGTGTTATTAAAATAAAATGTAGATGGGGCAACTAGAATCATTTTAGCTTCAGTTTTTCCTTTGCATTGACTCTAATCCCCCACCGCATTCAGTTATAATCTTGAATGGTGTGATTTTTGTTCCGGCCCCCTCATTCCATCTCCCATAAATGTGCACAAAATACCATTACCCACCCCTCCCCCCTCTACGTCCCTCACCTTCCTCCACCACCATCACCATGATAATGATGAAAGTGGCCTCCAAAAGTATTGTTAAGTAATGATCTGGCTGAGAAGAGAAGCAATTTCTTTTTCAATTCTGGCAGCAGAGAAGCATTTAACTACATGTACATTGTATCAGGGTAAGGGGACCAGGAGAGAAGCCCTCCTGGGGGGAGACAACATTGAGTGATACCAGGGGTATCCACCCTGGACAGGAGCCCTCAGAAGGCACATGTCCCCCAGTCACTAGGAACTAAGGGGAACCAGGAGGGGTGGTCCTCCTGGGTGGAGTACAGATCAGGTGGGACCTGAGGTCCACACCCTGGAGTCAATATTTTTGCCAGACCTGTCTCCAAGGGCTAAGCCTTACTGTGGGTTAACTTGCAGCCAGGGGCTGCACTTCCCTGTGACTTTTTTTAATGGAAAGAAAGACAGTAGTTCAACATTTCAGGACCTAATGAAGGAAAGTGTCCTACTCTGGTATAATACCATAATTTAAGTGATTAATGTTGTACAGATACATCAAGATGCAGAGGAATTGGGCTAAATATATAGTAGTTATTTGGGCTAAATATATAGCAACCATAAGGAGTACAACATGTAAATTACAGAGAAAACAAAGGTTCCAGTCGGAAAAGAAAAAGGAGCGAGGGGGGGGGGGGGGGTGTGAGGGAAGAAAGAGGTTGAGCCGAAGTTATACTCCTAGTAGGTGGTCCTTGGAAATCTAATGTGGTCCTTGAAAAGTTCTTAAAAAAATAATGGTTAAATTTTTTTGTATGAACCCTGAAGCGAATGGATCACTGCCTAACTAATGGCAGTATCAACAGAATGTGCCGCAAAATAACTATCTTTTAGATATCCTAGTTTCAAAACCCCTTTGGAAAAATTCAAATAACAGAAAATGACATTTTTATAGTCTGTAGAGCCTTGTTTTGTAGGCAGGGTTGTCACTAAGATTTCACGTTGCCGGGTAATTGTTTTTTGTAGCCAGGGAAGTCGGAAGCGGTCATGGAGCCCCCCACCCCCCCAAAGAAGTTTTAGACATTTTCTAAAAGGCATTAGCACCAAAAAAGGGCAATCTTCATCAAGAGCAGAGCTATTATTAGTTATGTCTTTATTAAAGAAAACTACCCTATTCAGAGACACTAAAATAATTGCTTTACGTAAACGCTGGTTGGAGGGTTTTTTTTTAGTGGCCGCCAAACGGGAATACATGTAAGTTCAGGGGCTTACAGGTGACGTGATCTTGTGGTTAGGTACGTAACTCTTCTTTCATGATCCAATACGCAGCTGTAAACACCTTGAACAGCACATCTTCTGCGACTCTTTCGCGTCCTTCAAGGGTTCTCTGTAACATCTCTGCTGAAACTGGGCAACCCGAGATTTTGAGGAAAACAACTTTTACAAATGATAGCCATATCTTTTATAGCTGAACTGAACGGGCCTGAGTGAATGAGATGTTGTGTATGAATCAACGAAAAGTCCAAATAACTTTTTTTGGGCCAAAAACGCATGCGTCTGTGAAGAACCATACCATAAGTGAGCAAAATGAGTTATCAATCTCAATATATAGGTCAATTTTCTAAGACAAAGGGTAGGTTGATTTTGCTGGTGGTGTTATAGGGCGGTGAGAGATGGCCAACTCTCTGAAGCCTGCTTGACTAACACGTGCGGCGGTTAATTGACTTACCGGGGGGGACTGTCCAGCTTGCTGATGGTCCCAGATCTCCGGCCCAGCAAGTGCGGGGAGGTGCTCGACCGACAACTCTGTCCCAGAGGTTAAATGGGAACCCTCGCGCCTGAGGTAAAACGGCTAACTCTCTCCCAGAGGTTAAACCAGAGCTGCCTCCCTTGTCAGGGTTTTTACTTTTTTTTGTGACGTGTCACGCAACATCACGCAATATGTATATTTTTAACCCGGGGGGACTCCCATATGAAAGGGGCGGGGATGCTCGTAGAGGAAGACCAACATGGGCGTGGGCCAACCTTTTTTGACCCCTAAAAGAGACCATTTTGTTCTTTAGCTGTTGATGTTATAGAAAACTCTAATTACATGAATTGAGTAAATAAAACGAACCGACGAAATATACATGTATATCTCAGGGTGCAACCCTAAAAGAGACCTTTATGGTTAAATACAGAAATACTGCTTTGATATGGGAATCCCCCCCCCCCCCCCCCCCCCCCCGGTTACTTGTTTACAACTAAGTACCATCAGCGTGATTTCTGTAAAAAGGCTGCTGGTTGTTGTAATGTTACCAACAATGAAGCAACAAAGATTGCAAAGCAGATTTACAAATTTCAACATGGTTGGCGAAACAAAAGATCGATGTCATTTGTGTTACATCTGAGATGTTGTGGCCTGTTATATTGAAGGCGAGGGTCTTCTCTGCTTGTTGTGCAAAAAACATGACACGTCTAATCCTCAAAGTGAGTTGAAAGTTTTTAACAAGGAGCCCTGTAAACGATTTTGCCCGGAAGAGTTTGAAGATCACTACCGTGCGTCGCAACATATGAACTCAGCTTTCCACAAACTCTTGCTACAAAAACACGCCTTATTTAGAGAGGTCCTCAGCATTTTCTAAGATTGAATTTGCTTTTAACTACGGTGCATTCCGTTGGAGACTTCGCAGCATACATTTTCCGCCCTTCGACAACTCAAAGAATAACCATGAACATGAAGCAAGATCGACGTCTGAACAACGTACGGCCTACTTATGCTCGTCAATAATTTGATAATGAACGATCCGGACACCGTTAAGGTTACAAGCAAGCAAACATTTTTTTGTTCCAGACAACTATGCAAGAGACATTCTGGGAAATTTGAGTAGAGGTATACGCTTGGCCTTGGTGTATGATGAGCCCCCCACGTCCCCCGCCGGCCCCTTATGTTTACAAAAGGCTCTGATGCCTTTGAACTGGGTCTTAAGAATCATTTGTAGTCGTAAAGGAAAAATGTTAAAGGCCAAATATTTCTTGTTGTTAAAGTATACCTCGTAAAATTTCGCTGTAGAGAAGACCATGAAATAAATGGAGTTGTGTCAACCCGTCTAGTCAGACCGTTTTGTTGTGAAGTTTAATTAGAGTTTAATAATTATTTCGATTTTCAGTGAGATTCACTGTTTCCTCGACATTTATAGGAGGCTTGTTTCTTCACTAGCTATTGTTCAATGGCACAAAAAGGTGGGGATTGGTGGTTTATTTCCCGTATATATTCAGTAAAGATGGAAAGGAATGCCATTTTTTTTCAGTTTAAAATATTTTTGATAAAGAGGACGCGTTTTTTGTGTCTGTCAAAATCGAGTCTGGTTTGAGGAGTTTCGAAATGATTAACATAATATATAGATTTAGCCAAACCTAAAAGCGAAGCTCTCGATAATGTTTATAGCTTGTTCAAACAAAACTGTATAAAATGGTGTAATGCTAAGCGGCGAAGGCAACGCCAGTTAACGGTGAAAAACAACAATAGGTCGGCCAATAGGTCTAATTAGCAAAAAGGAACTTTGCACGTGCAGCACACTTTTTTTGTACATTTCTTTTTCCGTTATTTTGCACCAATACAACGTGAAAACATGCAGAAACTTCGTAGTTACACGTTTTACGGAGGAAATGTACGTGTTAGCGTTCACTTTTTTATCACTGCCGCTACAAAATTTTCATGTTCTTCCAAAAGAAAAATTGTCTCCTTTGTGTTTTATCTCTCGCCCTAGATCTCAGAAAAGAAGTTTACAGTTCAATCAATTTTACACGTATTTTTCGTTCCTTTTCCATGGGAATTAAGAGAAAGCAAAAAAGTTACAGAAGTCAGAAAATAGTGGATATTGTTTTATTATGCGCAAAAGAATATCGGTAAAATGTACCACAAACGTTTAGTTACACATTCTTTTATGGAGCAACCAATTTTAAGTTCAGAAATAGCCCTTCGTTTAAGATGTTTTACTGTTGTGTTTTCGTTGTATTCAGCGGTTTGGTTATTTTTTTCTTCCGCTTATATACAAACATCTTTTTTTCTTCCAACATCACAGCATATTTTAGGGTAGGTAACAGAACAGTTTTATAAGTACGAAGGCTCCCATAGCTTCAAAGGACTTGATAGAAACTGGCTCTGAAAGAGTACAACTTTCTACTTATATTCGGCTTCTTGAACCACAGGAGACCTTCTTACTGGTGATGTTTGTTCTGAGGTTTTGAATAGGTATGGAGATTTATGTCGCCCCATGCAACAATACTGGGGACAACTGTGTAAACAGTACAATGAGCAAGAACTGGGGCATATGATGTAGGTGCTGTATAGCTTTGCAGTGGCAAAAAGTTTGGCTTAACATTTCCTATTGGCATTGATTTTGTTTAAAATATTGATTGTTCAGATGTGGCAGGACAATAGTGCGCCAGGCACATGCAGGGACCGCGGTAGGGGGAGTGGCTGGTAGGGCTTTAGCCCTACTACTTTTTTGCTGGGATTTATTATCTAGGGCTCCATTTGACATGCAAAATATTCCCAAAAATTATTGGACTTTGCCCTAAAAGGTGGACAGTTAGAGCCAGTTGTTTTCAATGATTTCTTGAGGACTATGCAGTTCTTATGGAAGAGTGGGGTGTTTTCTTGTCCGTGCGATTACAACCCAATGTGCGTGCAAGGATAATAGGATGTTAAGGCCTGAATGGAACGATTTGACTTTTTCTTTAGTTTGCATCTTGGAGAGCAGCTTTATTCTCACACCGATAATGTATCTCAAGGTCTTCAGGGTACTAAGGTGGCTGTTGTCAGTGGACAGTGCCTGGCAAATCTAACAAAGGAGATGCTCACAAAAATACCCACTAGTGATCAGAGCTTCGACCTGCTTGGTGAACCAATGCTTCCAAGAAAGCGATGCTCTTCAGCCAAACTGGAGGTTGGCACTTGTGCACCAAGCTACCCCCAAACTACCAGGGATCAATAATAAATATTAAGAAGGGTCTGTTATGAGGCTATTGATCTTATTGTCAGTGCTATCGATCAGCGCTTGAATCAGGAAAGCTTCAGCTCCTACACCCAGGGTTATATAATGCACATATATCGATCACAGGGGTATTTTGCAAAACACTGAACTAACCTGGAACTTGAGTCACTCAGTTTCGTAACCCTGATCACTAAATTTCAGAGTTTTATGAGGTTTGGCATATTATTTGTTTGGCACTTTGCAAAATACGCCTGCTGCATGTACATAGTAGAAAAACGAGAGCTTTTGCCTCGAGGAACTGCATTACCAAAATGTGTCATAGCAGGCTACGCTTAGAAGTGTAAACACTTCACAGATCTCAGCACATAAACTTACCCTGTGGGCAAGCTGATTTTGCCTTGGGGGGGGGGGGGGGGGTTGGTGGGAGAAATACATAACAAAATTTTAGACAGTGGGAAGGGGGGGCTATGTCCCATGGTCAGCCCATTTTCCTTTACATACAGTGTACATATGATTATACACAATCATATACATGTCAAATTTTAAATGCCATGTGAAGACATATCTTTTTAAACAACCTTTTAATTTGTAGTGGAATATTTGTTTCATTTATTTTATTATTTATAATTTATCATTATCATTTTATATAATTTTTAAATCTTTCTACACTTTACCTGCTTGTAAATTTTATTTATTTTAGTCTTCCCTTTTAACTTATTGTAAAGCGCATTTGATCGTGTGCCATGGAAAGTCGTGCTATATAAGTTTTAATCATTATCATTACACATACATCTAATTATATACCATTTTGGACAGAAAAGGTACCCCTTTCATATACCTTTTATTGATAAATGTTACCCTTTATTTATTTATTTTAATTCTTTTGCCACACAAAATGTACAAAGAAGGAAAACAAAATACACTACAGAATGAACGTAAAGCTTCCTTAATTACAACTCATGATGGCTACACATGTACAGCTATGACAATTAAGCTGCAGTAAATGAGTATTAAGAACAATCAGTGTGTAAATTATGACAAACATATGTAAACTTCTATGATAATGAAACTATTCAAATCTTCTAGACTTATAGCTGTTAATAATATACTTTTTCAGACTGTTTTTTCATGTAGAAAGGGTTCATACAGAGTCTGACAAAGTCTTGAAATCTGCCCAGCAATTTCCAGACCTTGAAAAAGTCTGAAAAATAGCAAAAAAGTCGGAAAAAAATTGTAAAAAGTATTTTTGATAGCTACAGTAAGTGTTGTTTTGGAAAAAATCTGGAAAAAATCTAGAATTTTTTTTATCCAAAAATCTGTACAATCTCTGGAAAGAGAGATTGATTTACAAATGTCATTATCTAACCCTAAACCCTTTCACATATCCAGTTTAGAATGCTGTATCCCTTAATAAATAGACTAATATGAATAAATTGCTAAACAAGAAAGTTTTCTTGTCTTTTTCACTGCCAGGGGTGTCTTATACAAGTTCTAACCTATAAAAAGTTGGAATATGTTAACTTAATTTTTGTCAAATGTTATTTTCTTCCAGTGATGGACTGTACTGTGCTACATGTTTTGGAATCTTGATTAAGAGGAACAGCAAGGCAAAGTGCAAGAAAATGTAATACAATCAGAAAACAAGATCAGCAAGAAAAGGCAGCTCTGAGGACAAGGTAAATGACTCTTCTAAATTTTTTTTTCAGTTATTATTTGTGACATACCATACTTAATTGATTAAATACAACCTTGATAAAATGCCAAAGAGAAGGATGGAGGCGTACAATGTACACATGTAAGGGGGTAATGAACACCGCAAAACCACACAGAAATATGGTTAAACAGCGCACAGAATAACATAGAAAACTGCAAACCACATTAAAATTCCCCCAAAATTTCCAAGTACCACAAACTGCTTGGTTTTGAAAAACTGCATTGATACCACAACTTAAAATAAAAATTCTGGCAAAACTACATAAAAAATCAAGCAAAATTCTCACTTAATTACTGATTTTCTGTGACCTCTGTTAAAGCATTAATCTTTCTATTGCCGCTAAATAACTTTTCTAATAAGATTATTTTTTGCCTTTCTTGGCTTCCATAAATGATGTCACACGCGTACGCATACCTTCCTTCGACATTGCCGTATCTTCATCCATGCCTTCCTCCTGCCCCAACCTATGAATGTTGCTGCTGTTATTCCAAATCGCTTGAGCTTGGTTTCATTTTGGCTACAAGAGGCGCAACGATGATGATCCTGGAAATTGACTCGCCAACTTTTTCTTTGTTTACATTCATTATTCGTGGAAAGAGTTGAAAAATGAAGGGTCTCCCAGAGCCCGTTGGAAGAATCGCAAAAACCTCTTAGCCTCGACGAACAAGATTCAAGCAAATTTTCTCCTCTTCACAAAAAGATCATCACATACAGGAAATGTTCGATTGCATTGTTTATATAGTAGCTTTCGATGTCTGAGTGATTCGATAACCAGATGTCTGTTTCTCTCCCTCCATATCCCATTCCTCATCAATGTCACCATGTGCTCGAGTGTTAACAGAAGGTGTCATAATCGACCAATAAGTAACGGTAACAGGACTGAGTGGAGTCCAATTCGGTCTGTAATCATACGAGTGATTAACAAAATCGGACGACCGCGTAGCAGGAGTCCGATTTGTTTAATCACGAGTATGATTACCGACCGAATTGGACGACACGAAGTTCTGTTACCAATTAATCATAACTTTAACAAAATTTGTAGTATAATTAGGCTATTTTTTAACTCAAAACACAAGAAACTCAAAATTTTCTTTTGCTAGCAGTGAAAAAAAAGCCATTTAAGCGCGCGCGTGATGGCGCTGCTGTCCAATTACTTAGGCATGACGCGTACTGTCCTATTAAACTGTCCAATTAAGGCTGAAATCAGGGCAGTTGATAGCCAATCAGATTTGACAATTTTGTTATAGTTATGATTAGAGGCGAAATGACCCTTTGTTAAGAATGTTTACAGGCGTTCTTTCACACTCGAATGTTTAAGGGTTCATATATATTTTAGGGCCTGTTTACATGGAGGTGGAGGATCCCAGGTAGGTGAGGTAACCAGCTTAGGTGGGGTAACCCACCTATCCATATAATCTCTCATTTTAATGTGATCGTATTTACATGTTAGGTGGAGTAACCCGCCTATCCATATAATCTCTCATTTTAATGTGATCGTGTTTACATGTTAGGTGGGGTAACCCGCCTATCCATATAATCTCTCATTTTAATGTGATCGTGTTTACATGTTAGGTGGGGTAACCCACCTATCCATATAATCTCTCATATTAATGTGATCGTGTTTACATGTTAGGTGGGGTAACCTGCCTATCCATATAATCTCTCATTTTAATGTGATTGTGTTTACATGTTAGGTGGGGTAACCCACCTATCCATATAATCTCTCATTTTAATGTGATCGTGTTTACATGTTAGATGGGGTAACCCACCTATCAATATAATCTCTCATTTTAATGTGATCGTGTTTACATGTTAGGTGGGGTAACCCACCTATCCATATAATCTCTCATTTTAATGTGATCGTGTTTACATGTTAGATGGGGTAACCCACCTATTAATATAATCTCTCATTTTAATGTGATCGTGTTTACATGTTAGGTGGGGTAACCCACCTATCCATATAATCTCTCATTTTAATGTGATCGTGTTTACATGTTAGGTGGGGTAACCCACCGATCAATATAATCTCTCATTTTAATGTGATCGTGTTTACATGTTAGGTGGGGTAACCTGCCTATCCATATAATCTCTCATTTTAATGTGATCGTGTTTACATGTTAGGTGGGGTAACCCACCTATCCATATAATCTCTCATTTTAATGTGATCGTGTTTACATGTTAGGTGGGGTAACCTGCCTATCCATATAATCTCTCATTTTAATGTGATCGTGTTTAAATATTAGGTGGGGTAACCCACCTATCCATATAATCTCTCATTTTAATGAGATCGTGGTTACATGTTAGGTGGGGTAACCTGCCTATCCATATAATCTCTCATTTTAATGTGATCGTGTTTACATGTTCGGTGGGGTAACCCACCTATCCATATAATCTCTCATTTTAATGTGATCGTGTTTACATGTTAAGTGGGGTAACCCACCTATCCATATAATCTCTCATTTTAATGTGATCGTGTTTACATGTTAAGTGGGGTAACCCACCTATCCATATAATCTCTCATTTTAATGTGATCGTGTTTACATGTTAGGTGGGGTAACCCACCTATCCATATAATCTCTCATTTTAATGTGATCGTGTTTACATGTTCGGTGGGGTAACCCACCTATCCATATAATCTCTCATTTTAATGTGATAGTGTTTACATGTTAACTGGGGTAACCCTCCTATCCATATAATCTCTCATTTTAATGTGATCGTGTTTACATGTTAGGTGGGGTAACCTGCCTATCCATATAATCTCTCATTTTAATGTGATCGTGTTTAAATATTAGGTGGGGTAACCCACCTATCCATATAATCTCTCATTTTAATGAGATCGTGGTTACATGTTAGGTGGGGTAACCCACCTATCCATATAATCTCTCATTTTAATGTGATCGTGTTTACATGTTAGGTGGGGTAACCCACCTATCCATATAATCTCTCATTTTAATGTGATCGTGTTTACATGTTAAGTGGGGTAACCCACCTATCCATATAATCTCTCATTTTAATGTGATCGTGTTTACATGTTAAGTGGGGTAACCCACCTATCCATATAATCTCTCATTTTAATGTGATCGTGTTTACATGTTAGGTGGGGTAACCCACCTATCCATATAATCTCTCATTTTAATGTGATCGTGTTTACATGTTAACTGGGGTAACCCTCCTATCCATATAATCTCTCATTTTAATGTGATCGTGTTTACATGTTAGGTGGGGTAACCCGCCTATCCATATAATCTCTCATTTTAATGTGATCGTGTTTACATGTTAGGTGGAGTAACCCGCCAATCCATATAATCTCTCATTTTAATGTGATCGTGTTTACATGTTAGGTGGGGTAACCCGCCTATCCATATAATCTCTCATTTTAATGTGATCGTGTTTACATGTTAGGTGGAGTAACCCACCTATCCATATAATCTCTCATTTTAATGTGATCGTGTTTACATGTTAGGTGGAGTAACCCGCCAATCCATATAATCTCTCATTTTAATGTGATCGTGTTTACATGTTAGGTGGGGTAACCCGCCTATCCATATAATCTCTCATTTTAATGTGATCGTGTTTACATGTTCGGTGGGGTAACCCACCTATCCATATAATCTCTCATTTTAATGTGATCGTGTTTACATGTTAGGTGGGGTAACCCACCTATCCATATAATCTCTCATTTTAATGTGATCGTGTTTACATGTTAGGTGGGGTATCCCACCTATCCATATAATCTCTCATTTTAATGTGATCGTGTTTACATGTTCGGTGGGGTATCCCACCTTTCCATATAATCTCTCATTTTATTGTGATCGTGTTTACATGTTAGGTGGGGTAACCCAACTATCCATATAATCTCTCATTTTAATGTGATCGTGTTTACATGTTAGGTGGGGTAACCCACCTATCCATATAATCTCTCATTTTAATGTGATCGTGTTTACATGTTAAGTGGGGTAACCCACCTATCCATATAATCTCTCATTTTAATGTGATTGTGTTTACATGTTAGGTGGAGTAACCCGCCTATCCATATAATCTCTCATATTTTTTTATTTTCATCAATATAATATTCGTTACAGTGTTACTCTGCCGGGCTTTTAGATATTTTTCGTTATAACGGAGGTCTTCGTTATAGCGGGGTTGCACTGTATTATTTTTTTTAGTTCAATGCAACTTAGGAATTATGCACATTTTTTTGTAGAGAATTCGGATGACTTGAGGTTTCTGGGTAACTGACCACCTACCCCTCCCCTGAGTCAACATTAACACATAGGGCAATATTGTGTCTTAGGGGAGGGGTAGGTGCAAAATTCGAAAATTTGAACACCCGCCAATAAAAGCAGCTGTAACTTGTGTTACGTAACGACCACTCAGAACATCATTTTCATAGATTAAAAACAGACGAAAGTTTTATAAGG
The DNA here is from genome assembly GCA_038088405.1 of Porites divaricata. Lineage (NCBI taxonomy): Eukaryota > Metazoa > Cnidaria > Anthozoa > Scleractinia > Poritidae > Porites > Porites divaricata. The sequence continues at coordinate 43,224,453 of JBBMOI010000001.1, forward strand.
CCACGTCCACATTAAACCTTAAGAAGGCTGGTATGGCCAGCCGAAATATTGTTATGAAAAAACCAATACACGTTGTTCGGATCATATCAGCTTTGCAGTAGTCTTTGGACTTCTCGTTTTTGGATATTAAAAATACCTGGATTCTTGTTGGCGCGCCTATATTGACCTTGATGTTCGTTCAGTTCAGTTGTTGTATATATGCAGGTGACAATTAACCTACACAGTCTTAACTCTTGTTTTCTTCAATGTTCTCCGTGAATCTGTTCTTGAAGAGGACAATGCACAGTGCTTGCTAATTTGTTGCTTTTTTTGTATTCACGTTTTGCTGTCTAATTGGAAACAATTAAGTGTCAGCCTGCTCAAATGACGGTAAGTTTCATTAGTGCCCTAAATAAGGGCGTTGTGGAATGACTTCATGCACTTTAGAACGTTTAATTAAAACAAGATTCTCAGTGGAGGCAGCTTTCACGCCAAACAGAGAGATACCATTTTTAATTAGTTGTCTTCTCTGAGGTACTGTAAGTTGTTTCTGTAAGTTTTACTCGCGACCTACTTAATCTTCGGCTTCGAAGGGTAGGCATTAAGTTACTGGTAAATAAATAATTTCGCGGCAATCGAAGGGACAAATTTAGCAAGACTTCAATGGCAGATTAATACCAGTTAGAACCAAATTTTGCTCAAAATCTTAAAAAAATATATGTTGATTTGTGTTATAGAACAACCTTGTATTCTACATGTTGACAAGATGACATCAAAATTGGATGCCCGTGAAAAGAGAATACTTACTGTTCAAATATCATTCCTGAAACAGCTCAATTCAAGAGTACGATCAGGTAGGTCTTTTTTTTTTAATTTCCTTTGAAAAATTCCTTTTTAAACAGAGTAGAAGGGTTACAAGGTAACAGAGCCCGGGAGGTGGCGTACTCCCATACATTACCTATACGGTTATGTGCCGCTCAACGGGATCGTGATTTTGAAGCTCCTGATTTAGAACGGAAGCAATGGAAGCAACGTGAGCAAGTTCTAAGAAAGGCTTGGAAAGAAAAGCCCGTTGGTTTACACGTCAGTGAGGATGTCGCGTTCTCAACTCTAAAAAAAGTGGGAGGCTCGTCTTGAGAAGTTTAAAGCTGCCAAGCAGGCGGGTAAAATTGCATATTTTGTACTCGATCGCCTAGTCATTCGCGATAAACCAGAGGATTAATAGTTTATCATCCATGCCATTTTATAATTTGGACGATGATCAATTTCGGCTAACTCTATTTGAATTTATCAATGGCGGTACCATTAATTTTGATCCTGATAGATTAGCTCAGTTAAAGTTTAATCCTTTGTTATGTGAATCCTATAAAAATTTTAGTCTTTGTAAAGACAAAGATCCAGACGTGAAGTTTTATTTAGAAAACAGTAGCTGTGAATACTATACCGAAAATAGCTTTAAAAACATGTTAGCCGAAAACCAAAGTCGCCTAAATTAAAATTTAAAATGCGGTAACCTTGAAACTGGCCTTTCGTTGCTCCATATGAACATTCGTAGTTTATCCAATAAATTTGATAAGCTTACAAATTTTCTAGGCCAACTTCGAGGGAAATTTACTATTATTGGGATTTCTGAGACTTGGCTTGATGATTGTTATCATTTTTCCGATATAGCGGGTTATAATTTTTTGCATAAACCTAGAGTTAATCGCATTGGTGGAGGTGTTGGCCTTTATTTAATGAACATTTAAATTGCAAACAGCGTCATGATCTAGCATTCCCTGAGGACAAATCTGCTGAATCCTTGTTTGTTGAAATTAATAGGACAAAAGAAAAAAATATAATTGTCGGCATTATCTATCGACCACCCGACTCGAAGTTTATAAATGAATTTCTGTCTGACTTGGATCAAGTACTGGGAAATATTTCCAAGGAAAATAAGCTTGTATTTTTAATGGGTGACTGGAATTTAAATCTAATTAACCATCATTGTCATAAAGCGACAAGTGATTTCTTGGATTTGTTGTACTCTAGGATGTATTTTCCACTAATAACACGTCCCACTAGAATTACGGCGAACAAAGCTTCGTTAATAGATAACATTTTAACGAACGATCCACTTCGTCCCTCAATAAGCGGTCTTTTTCTCAATGACATCTCTGACCATTTACCGATATTTTCACTTATTTTGTATAATAATAGTACTAGTGATAAGGATAAATACGTATTTTTTCGTGAAAAAAATGCGCATAATCTAAGTGCATTTAAAGATGAGTTAGGTAAGATAAACTGGGCTGAAATGCCTGGTTTAAATGATCCTTCTTGCGCTTATGAACTCTTTGTAGGAAAGTATACTACAATTTACGATAAATGTTTTCCACTCAGAAAAATGAAAGCGAAACGGTTCAATCTTCGTAAGCCTTGGTTTACTAAAGGTCTTGCTAAATCCATAAGGAAGAAAAATAAATTATCAGTCTTTCCTTAATAACCCTAACTCTTCCAATGAAAATGCATATAAGTCGTACAAAAACAAACTTACTCATTCTCTTCGAGTTGCCAAGCGTTTGTATTATGAAAAACAAATTGAAAAACTAAAATCAAATGTCAAGGCCACTTGGAAAGTTCTAAATGAAATCCTTAATAGAAATAAAGGAAAGCGTGGTTTGCCATCTATATTTAGGGCAGATTCTCGAGAAATTTCCAATCCAAAGGAAATAGCTAATTTCTTTTGCAAATATTTTACTAACATTAGCCCCAATTTAGCTAGCAAAATTCCTGTATCAGAAAAGTCGCATAATTCTTTTTTACCCCCAAAACTAGTCAATTCAATATTTCTAGATGCTGTAAATGAGCAAGAAATTATTGAAATATGTAGTAATTGTCGTTCAGGTACTGCTGTAGGTTATGACAAAGATTAAAGATTCTATTGATATAATTATTTCACCTCTTACATGCATAATTAACTTATCCATCACCTCTGGCATTGTACCAAAACAATTAAAAATTGCTCGAGTTATTCCTTTATTCAAATATGGTGAGCAGGATATATTTACGAACTACCGACCAGAGTCTGTTTTACCAGCATTCTCTAAAATCCTAGAGAGAGTATTGTACAATCGTCTTTTAAGGTTTCTTAATAATCATAGCATTCTCTCTGACAATCAGTATGGTTTTCGCAAGCATCATTCCACTGCTTACGCTCTTGCTTGTTTATATGACAAAATCTCTTCCGCTATTGAAAATAAGGAATGCACAGTTGGTATTTTTAAAGACTTGTCTAAAGCCTTTGACACCGTTGATCATAACATTTTAATTTCAAAATTAGAGCATTATGGTGTTCGTGGCACTGCACTTAGATGGTTCAAAAGCTATCTAAGCAATAGACAACAATATGTGGAATTTAATGGTATCAGTTCAGAGTCTTGCGAAATAAAGTGCGGGGGCCTCAGGGCTCTATACTAGGCCCTCTGCTCTTTCTACTCTATATAAATGATCTGTGTAACGTGTCAAAGGTCGTGGACTTTATTCTTTTTGCTGATGACACAAACATATTTTTCTCCCACAAAGATTTTAACTTGCTTACTGAAATCTTGAATTCTGAAATGCTTAGCTTAACCCAATGGTGTCGAGCAAACAAACTGTCCATTAACTTTAAAAAATCAAATTTTATGGTCTTTAGACCACGCCAAAGGAGGCAAACACTTGATATGTCTATTCAAATTAACAACAATGTTATTGAACGTGTTAAAGAAACAGTATTTTTAGGTGTTATCCTCGATGAGCATTTGTCATGGAAGCCTCACATTCTTAGCGTTTCTAGAAAAATATCAAAATCGATAGGTATTATTTATAAGTCTAGTTTTTGCCTTCCCAAAACTTCCTTGCGCTCCTTGTATTATAGTCTAGTTTACCCTTACTTAACTTATTGTGTTTCAGTGTGGGGATCGACATATCAGTCTAATTTAAATAGGATTATTATTTTGCAAAAGAAGATAATCAGAATAATATCTAAAGTTTCTTTCGATGCTCATACAAGTGTTCTTTTTAAAGAGCAGGAGATTTTAAAATTCGGGACATCTATTTATACCAAATAGGTAAATTTATGTATCTTTTTAAAGGAGGCTTACTTCCAAATTATTTTTGTGAATATGTTTACTCTTGCAAGCCAGATACATTCTTATAATACAAGAAATTCCAGCCTTTTCTATATACCTCATTGTCGAACTAATTTTCGAAAATTCTCAATTCGGTTTAAAGGTCCTACGTTCTTCAACTCGCTAAGTCGGGAAATTCAAAACAGTGAAAGTATCAGTTTGTTTGGCAAAAGACTTAAAAATTCCTTCTTTCTTAGATAAATTGAATCTTTGTTGAGCTACACACCTTTTCTTTTACTTTTTTCTCTTCTTTCTTTCAATCTTCTATTTTGTTTTTGTTTTTATTTTTGTTTTTTGTTTTTTTAAATTAATCGAAATTTTCATTCAGTACCCTTAACTTGTATTGTTTACCCTATAGTTCCAGGAAGCCTATAGTTTATAAGCCCCCGGCTTCTATATAGGCTTCCTTGCCTTTACCATATTTGATCTTGTAATAATTTAGTTGGAATATTGTACGTATATTATCTTTAATGTATTTCTGTACACTGTTGTTGTATTTCTTGTTAAAGGCAAAAATAAATGAATGAATGAATGAATGAACGGGGTATCCATTTCAGAGGCGTTTTCTAGAACGGGGTATAATATTTCGAACGCACGAAAGCTCCAGTTTTGTAAGCAGCCATTTGAAATTATTCGAGGACAGATTGCTTTTAAAAATACGGTTTATGCGTTAACAGGCAAACTGTAGTACCCATGTTGCACCCTGTATTTTAGCGTGCAGGGCGGGCGTATTTTCTATTTCTAGAACGGGTATCAGTTTTAGGGCGAATTCTAGAACGGCGTATAAAACATTGGCCCATTTCTAAAACGGGGTATCAATTTTAGGGGAAATTTTTTTTAGAACGGGGTGCCAATTTGGAGTCCCGGGTGGCACATACCTACCCAAAAAATACCCAAGTGCCCCCCCAGGTAACAGAGTAACAAGGTCACAAGGGAACAGCGTAAAATGGAGACAGAGTAACAAGGTAACATGGTAGCAGAGGAACAAGGTAACATCGTAACAGAGTAACAAGGTAACAGAGTTACAAGGTAACATGGTAACTGAGTAACAAGGTAGCAGCGTATTAAGGTAACAAGGTAACAAGGTAACAAAGTAACAAGATAACTTGGTAACATAGTAATAAGGTAACAGAGTAACAAAGTATTAGCAACATGGTAACAGAGTAACAAAGTAACAAGGTAACGTGATAACCGAGTAACAAGTAACAGAGTAACAAGGTAACAGTGTAACAAGGTAAAAGAGTAACAAGGAAACAATGTGACAAGGTAACAGAGTAACTAGGCAAAAGGTAACAAGGTAATCAGTTAACAGAGTAACGAGGAAACAGAGGAACAATATAAGAAGATTACAGAGTAACAAAGTAACAGAGTAACAAGGAAACAGAGTAACAAGGTAATAAGGGAACATGGTAACACTTTAATACGAGTAACTTACAAAACATAGTAATAAGAGTAAGGTCTAAAAAGGTGGAAACAGTAAGCAATCAACAATGAGACAACGGATTCAAGTGAAATAGGCAAAGTCGGTACAATATATGTCCCCATTCAAGAGGTACCTATCCAGTCCTTTGCCCTTCCGCTGGACAAAAGTAACGATGGCTCTGGAGACGAGATCGGCCTTCGCTAAGTTTCAACATGGCGCTTTCGCGAGCAAATTGCGCGCCCAAAGAAAACGCCTGCACTGCAGGCTAGCACATTAAAGGCTGAGCGCTTAACCTCGTTTTGATACAGAGACCTGGGAGAACTCGGAAATTGCCTATTTTGTTCGCAGAAATATTGGCCTCAAATAAATCAGCCCTTTTGCTGTAGTGCCAGCCCTACAATCACTTTTTTTTTATTTTACACTTTAGGTGACATCTGGCTACAGCATCTCCTTAATTAGAGATCCGGCAAGAGGAACCAGTCAGTTATATTTACGTGTTGCGTGGACCGTTTGCATTCAAACAGTTTTCCTATTTATTCCCATTACCTACTGGTATTTTTTATTACTTCAGTCTGTAAATACACATCCTGTATTGCTTATTAGTTAAATGAAGGTGCTTTCTCAATATTTGCCAAGACTATAGTCTGCCTCCTCTCCAGATCCTAGTTCCAGGCTCACGACCTCCGGTGCCAGGCCGAAGTATCGTAGAGAGGAGAGAAAAACCTTCAATTGTTTTAAGAAAGTAACGATAAGGAAAACGAGATGCGCAAACATATTAGAGAAAAGCTCATTAGGGAAACTGGGCTTTTTTTACATCTTGACCTCATGAAGTCACGGCGAATTTGCATTGCTAAGGGTTTTTTTACTCTTTACCCAAAAATCTGTTCAAAATCACGGCTGAAAAGTGCGAAAAATCCACTTCCGGTTTACGTGCGTCGTTCAAAAACGAAGACGCTGCTTAACCTGAAAATAATGACAGAAAAATGGAATTTATTCACCTCTAGTGAAGGTAATTTCCAAAACCCTTTTGTTTGTTTATTCTTTGCGCGGAGCCCCCATCAAAATTGCCGCGCACGGGCGTGACATGCGTTGGCGAAATTATTTCGATGGAACTATCTTATTACTGGCAAAGGTCAGAAGGTGTCTAGTTGCGTTCTCCTACCCTGATTATAGCAAACTCAACAGCAATTGGAACACGTGTACCAACCCACGGACTGGCCATTCTCGTCCTAAGAGCCCGACGTTTCTTGGTTACGAGGTCTTGAAACTAGGGGCTCAGAGCCACTGGCTCGATGCAAATTAAGCCGAGTGGCTCAGAAGACGAGAATGCGGCCTGGCCAGTACGTAACGCATGCGCAAAGTCATATCACCCGGGCGTTATCAGACAGCTGTCTCAACCCAGAGGCATCCTCATTAGGGAGCAAGTCCGCATCGACAAACCAATCAGCACAGTAGTCCGTCTGACCACTGAACCGGCCGTGGACTCTAGCCCCTAGAATAGGTTTAATTCAATGTTTATAACAGAGGGAGCCTGCCTATTTTACTCAAAAGGCACGCAATTGCAAGGGTAGAGGATTACTTTCACTTTTAAGATCGTGCTTCGATTCCTGGGCAGGCGCGAACCATACTGTTGCGTTCACATAAGCTTGTTATATGGGTTTCAGCACTCATACTCCTCATGTTCTGGTTTCATTACTCAGTTGAAGTGCTCATCACTGTTAAAAGTAATATTTACTATTTATCTCACTCATAACTCGCGAAAGTTCATGAACAAGTAATAGGCATGAAAATGTCTATTTTCGTGACTCCATTGAGCGCGTTTTACGAGTACTTGATAGTCTAAACGCGAAACGAGCAATTCGAAAGCCCGCGCGCGAGACGCACGCGCCAATCGAGAGACTGGGTTTTAAACGAGACCAATAAATTATGGCGACGGATTATTGACCAGACAGTTGTGTAGTAAATTGGATCTAAAGTAACATAATTAGACTTCTGGAACTCGGATTTAAGCTTCAGCAGTTCTTTTACTTACTCGTCAACACTTGGCTTTATTCATGATCTAAAAGTTCCTGCATGTGGCATGGCAGAAGTCGTGAAAGATCTTGCAAGGGTCTTGAAGGTAAGCTTATGTTATTACATTGTACTGTAAGTTAAGTTTAGCTAAAATTTAAGACTAATTTGCAGAAAAGGATGGTCTGATAGGCAGTTATGATTCCACTGACAGTACTCTCAAGCTACAATGAATGATACTTTGATTTTAACAATGTGATAGTGGGGGTTATGATTCCTCAAATTTTAATGATTTGATAATTAAGTCTTGCAACATCGTGGTTATGATTCTTAGATATGACAACATAGGGGTTATGATTCCTCAAATGATTTCATAAAGCCTTTAAAAACCAGGGTTATGATTCCTGTACCTGACAAAATGATATGATGACTTGGTGAAGCCTGGGCAAACCAAGGTTATGATTTCTCAAGCACATAAAATCATTACTGAAATTTCAATTGGTTATTTGACCATGCCTTTTCCTGTGAACATTTATGTTGTTGACCTTTGCGTCAGTTGTGAAATTAACCTAGCAAGGCAGAAACACAAGTCAGCTTTGGAAGGTACATGTAGTTGCAGTGGTGTCATTGATTGTGATGTCGAGTTGCATTAAGGTTTCTAAGCAACATAACTTTCACTGGGTGAAGTGTTTACTCTGTGAAAGAATGTTTAAAATGTTTACAGTTGGTTAATCACGACCAATTCTCCTCGTGCAAATGCAGGAAACTGCCTGTACTTGTGATCTGACCTGACACACACACACACCCATGCAAATATGTCAGTATTGAGCAAGATAATATTTTTAAAGTGCCTTTTTGAACAAGATTTTCGTTGATTTATTGCGAATAGAAAAGGGGAAGATCGTTCCAATAGTATTTTCCAATTCAACAGTAGGGCAAAACTTTAGACTATTAATTCTTGAGTGGGGAATGTGTAGTTGCTGAGCAGATGCACTTCGTTTAAAATAATTATGTTGCTCAGATACAAGAGAGAATGAAAAATTACATGGCTTATTATCAGAGAGATGATCATATAGAAACAAACAATTATAGATTTTAACAATATCACGAAATTTTAATAAACCTAATTGAACATAATGAGGGGTAATATGATCGCGTAAAGGTACATCATTCATTATTCTAACTGCCTTATTTTGAAAACGTATAAGCTGTGATAATGGTTGATCATAATTATTTCCTCACAATATACAACCATATCTGAGGTATGGGTAAATAAGAGAATGATAAATAGTAGATGAACATTGATTTCCTAGATAACTTTTTATTTTTATATTTCTCTATTAACCAACTGCCTCGCTTAAGTGGAAGGTGGGTGCCCGGGATACCCAGGGGCTTCCACTGTGGCCAGCCAGCCCCTAGATAGAAAAACTGCCCCCATGGCTGGCAAATCCCCGCAACCCAGCCGTGAGCCCCCATTCCAGGCACCCATCACACTGATGAAACAGTGGAAGGAAGAAAAAGGGGATGGGAGGGGGGGGGGAAGACGCTGAATGACCGCTCCACAAAAACCACTGTACAAATGCTCGAACTCACAGATCCTAGCTGTGTACAAAGCTACACAAACCATGTGAGCCTGCACTTATGGGATTGACCGCTGGATCCATGCTAAGCCTGTGGGCTACTTGACCACTGCGCTTGTGGACTGCATGACCGCTTGACTTGTGGACCGCATGACCACTTAACTTGTGAACTGCTAAACTTAAGGACTGCTTAACCGCTAAGCTTGAGAACCGCTAGACTGCTAAGCTTGTGAACCGCTAGACCGCTAAACTTGTGAACCGCTTGACCACAAAACTTGAGAACCGCTAGACCGCTAAACTTGAGAACCGCTAGACTGCTAAGCTTGAGAACCGCTAGACTGCTAAACTTGAGAACCGCTTGACCGCTAAACTTGTGAACCACTTGACCGCTAAGCTCGTGGTGGTTAACTTAGTTAAATTGCATTTAACCAAATTAAATACTCTCACTGACTTAATCACAAACATATTCGATATGATCATGCCAGGATAAATGGCTGTCAATATATTAGATACCTAAGTATTTGATTTTGGATTCTTGCTCTAAACATTGACCAGCTATCGATAACGGGGGTAATAAAATTAATTATAATCTACTTTCTGATGAGGTTGGAAGATAAGATATTTAGTTTTCCTTAGATTTAAGGTTAATTTATTTGCACATATATAGCCAGTCATAGATATTAGATAATTCTTCATTTATCTTTAATAAGATTTCATCTTTATTATTAGCTGAAACTGTTAAAGAGGTATCGTCTGCAAATAGTCTTATGGAGAAAAAATCAGAAGATTGAGTAAAGTCGTTTATATATATCAAAAATAACAACAGTCCTAAAATTGATCCTTGAGGTACACCAGAGGAAATTGCCATGGTGTCAGTAATGACACCATTTACAAAAACTCTCTGCTTTCTTTTATTAAGGTACGATTTGAACCAGTGGATGTTAGGATTTATGAATGCCGTAGGACGATAACTTTGATAGTAAAATAGAATGATTAACAGTATCAAATGCTTTACTTAAGTCCAAAAATATTGATACAGCATAATCTGCTTGATCTACATGTAGAGACGTTGATATTTCTTCAATAAGATCAACAAGACAGTCGATAGTAGTACTGCCTGGCCTAAACCCATTGCATTGTTGAGTAGGAGTGATAATATTTTCAGATGAAAAATAAGATATAAGTTGATTATAAATACGTTTTTCAAAAACTTTATGTAATGCAGGAAGAACTGATATTGGTCTATAGTTATCACACAGTGAACGGGATCGGTGTTTAAAAATGGGAATCACTTTTTCGATTTTAAGACTGTCAGGCAAGATTCTTTGCTTAAAATTAATTATATACGTTAAAGGATGAAAACTCTTTAGTACTATCGATTTTTTGGTCGAAAGATTTCAAATCTTCTTTGAGTTTTGTGTAGTTGTTCTTTATGGTTTCGACATCCTGTCGAATCGTTTCCAGGCAGTCCTTCACATAAGATTCAAATTATCGTCGTTCACGTCTTGCTTCTTCCCCTTCTTTGACATATTTAGAAAACAGACACCAACAGGAACTCTTACACATAAAACTAGATTATTTAAACACACAAAAGAGGCAACAAATGACACTAAACTACAGAGCTTTAAAAGATGCGACCATCATCATCGCTGAGCTGCTTAATGCCGAATGACTCCGAAGTTAAGTGATTAGGGTTAGGAAACAGTGTGAATCAGGTTGAAGGACCTACAGCAGCTGTAATATACTGTTCGAACTAACCTGGAACTTGAGTCACTCAGTTTCATAACCCTGATCACTAAATTTCAGAGTTGTTTGAGGTTTGGCAAGTTGTTCGGCATTTTCCAAGGAGGGAGGGGAGGGGGGGGGGGAGGCTCTGTCCCATGGTCTAACCCCTTTCCCTTTTACATATATATATACCATTTTGGACAGAACAGGTACCGGCCCTTCTGTATTCCTTATAATTATTGATAAAAGGTACCCTTGATGTTTTGGGGAAATGTGCAGAAATCTTAGTACGCGACTGACCGAACACAAACAAGCGACGAGAAATGGTGACGTCAGCAATGACATTGCTGAGCATCGTGTACAGACAAAACATCAAATTGACTGGGACTCTGCGACGATGTATAACATATTCTACTGACTACTATCAATGTCTTACTTTAGAAAGCTGGTTTACTAACTTAGAACAAACGCCACTGAATTGTAGCCAACAGTTACCAGTGCCGTACAAACGACTTAATGACGAGGTCAAGCAAAACTAACTACGAGAGAACGACTGGAGAACTGACAATTTGACTAACAATGGACGACTGTTTAACTGTGACAATAGACGGATCGAAACGCACCAATTACTGATTACGAGTCTTCAGAGGCAATAACATCACGGCTTAACTGACAGACGACCAATAACATCGCGACGTAATTGACCAATCAGATCAACAACCAGAGTATAATACCATCAACTGACGTGATACGACTCACTTTGACTCTGAAGATGACTACCGCACAGGTTGTCGAAACGTCAGTCACTGTCAACGACAACGGTCCTATTCAGGACTACGTTCACCTGGACGATCAAACACAACCTACTTTTGAAATGACTCCTGGGTTCAAACCTTTCACAATATTGTATTGGTTGATGTTATGACCCCTTGCCCGTCATCGCTCGAAAATTGATTGGTTTTTCTTTGCTCCCCGTAACCTGCAAAGGGATCTCAGTGGTGATCTCACCAATGTAGTTTTTAGGGCATTGTTCGCTTTTATTGACTGCTTCACCCCCTTTTTATAATCATTTGCCTACTTTTATTATTCACTCTGTTACGTTATTCACTTGCCTAGTTCCTAGGCCTCATTATTCCGCGCGGCCAAAGCGTTTTGGGTCACGTGGTCAGATCGAAAATGTTTCCCGACCGTCCGCCTCGGATACGTCACCGAAATTAATTGACCGAGAGGGACTGGGAAAACGCCGTACAGGGACTAGGCTAGTTATTCACCATATAAGTTCAACAGAATAGACAATATTCGTATTCCCCGACGGTCCTGAGACGAAAGACTTCTCAGCATGATTGCGAGGCAAATGAGGGAAGTTCTTGGCGAAAACAAAACTCAGGAAATCGCAGCTGAAGCGCTGCAAAAAGGTAGAAATCAGAAAAAAAAACTGCAAGATTTAAAAGCTAAAACCCTAGGTGTAAGCTGAAGGGATATCTGTTCCAAACAACGAAACTGTGGAAGAGCTGGTCGTACTAACAGTAAAATTGAAAAGCCACAGAGCCACTAGAAGAAGCGAGTATAGACTAGTCTAAAAAATGGTAAATTCTGCCAAAATATGATGATTCGAATCCTTTTGATTTCATACTTCTTATTATTCCTATTTATTACCTATGTGTGGTGTATCTGTAAAAAGGAGTTTAAATTGCTCAGTATTATCGTCTTTGCAAACGCCTGAGTTCAACTTCTTGTCTAGTAAAATGTTCATTGGTTATGTACTCAGTTGTGACCGAATACGATGATAAATAATGTATTAAACGCGAATTTATGAAGAAACTTTACTTTTCAAGTCATCTCTGTTCAAACCGATTTAACTTCCTTACAAATCAAGGACTGTGTGCAGAAGGCTGAGCACTGTCCTGATAGATAGGCGCCGAATATACTTGTCCGGTTTATTTCAAATACGCAAGATTTTGTACCTGCTCTGTAAGAAAATTTCAACTCCGAAGTAGGTGTTTTACTTTTGTACAGGGTTTCGACAGGTAAGTCCATTTCAATATATGATATCCTTCAAAAAGTTTTAATATAAACAAAGGCCTCAAGAATTTTGAGACCACAAAATCGCGTTATATTTTCATTAATAAAATCACTCACCAACTGCTCCTTCCAACAATATTTGGTTAGGCTCGCTGTTTTTCTCAGCAATGACGAGCCGAAATCTTTCTTTTGCTTTTTAAAATAATGATCCGTCAAGCCTGTAATCTCTCGGAAATTTCCAACGTTAAACATTTTCCTTGATTTTTGACAACCCAGTCGTAGTTTTCTCACGTTTGTTTGTCTTCTTGGTAAGAAGATCCCCGCATTAGCCTCGCATTCATGCTTAAGGCCTACTCGTTCCAGGATCGTCGGGGAAAACGAATATTGTCTATTCACAAAGGTTTCCACAGTATTCTATAGTTAAATTGTGTATTGCACTGTTCGTCTTATCGAAGGAGGATGAAGCGAACGATAAAGCTACATGCACAAACCAAATTAATTGTATTACAGCATCGATATTTTCTGTAATTCTATGTAACATTTCCTCTCATTATCCTTTTTTTACATTTAAGATTGGGCTTTTAGTCAGGGCCTCTAGCTAGAACAGGCCTTATTCAAATTCAAGACGCTTATTAATTTATAAGTAAGCGAATATTAACGTTAAAAGCCGACGTTTCGGTATCATCATGACACCATTCTCAAGGCAAAATGAATAAGAAGATTTGGTTTCTATAGTCTCAACAAATTAGCATAATAACAAAGGAGCACAAGTTCTTCAAGTGAATACCTTTGCGCGAGTCGAGTCCGCCTGCACGTTTAAGGATGGTTTGAGTTTTCTTATAAAAAGCATCCCCTTAATCAGGCAATCAAATTTGTTAGAACCTTTAGTGAGCACGTGAAATTGTTCTGAAATAAAAGGTGGTACGACCGAGTTATGTTCGCTAAGATAATGTTTACAAATTGACGACGATTTCTGTTTGTGTCCATCAACGCGTTCGTGAAGGTGGCCGCGAGTATAACCAACATATCCTGCATCACACAGGTTACATTGAAATTGATAAACTAAACATTGTTGGTTAACAATGGCTGGCTTGACTTCTCGAAATTTAAGGTCTGTTTTAATTTGTTATTTGTTCTTACCACCCCATGGGAAGCTAGTGTTGTTTTTAGGGACCACACTACAAAAAGATGGCAACCTCGTCCCTAGGGCTTTACCCTCAGATAATGGGAAAAGCCCTGAGGACGAGGTTGAAATATGGATTCTCATTTGCCATCACCCCTCCCTCTAACACTAACAGAAAAGAATAGTAAGGTTGAAATTATCCCATTGCTGTTGGTCTGACAATGCCAAGTTCATCCTTACAAAATATTTCAGTTTAATCTCAGATTCTCGGGTCAAGAATTTGTCCCGTCAGAGCTTCCAGATAAGTGATGTCTTGTAGAGCCCTTTCACCCAAGTCATTTGGAGGAGTCGCGAGTGCGTTCTCTCCGGCTTGCTTCGCCCCCATAAATGGAGGGCTTGCTAGCAGGTTAGATGGGGCCATGTCAGGATTCCTCCTGTCCTTGTTCAGCGCTCTGACTTGTATTCACCACTTCGCTTGACTTTAGAACAGCTGTAACTCACGCCCTTGTTTAAATAACGCCAAGTGTCAGCATGGATTCACTGCCAAAACATTTCGATGTTTATGTCCAGCTGGTTTTGAGGGAGAGCTTTGCGAAAGAGGTTAGCATAAATTTGTTTTATTATTTCAAATATTTAGAAAATGTATTCACTGTCATAGATACAATTGTCTCTCTCTCTTTTTGGGTTAGAGCGATTTTCGTATGACCTTGAAAAATGGTTTCGGTAAGTGTTCGTCCTGTTTTATAAGCCAATGGATGAAAAGATCAAAACATGGACTCTTCGTTTTCCCGCCAAAGAAAACCCTAATATGGAGAAGGCATTGTTCGATTGGCCAATCATCTTGCAGTATGACGTCACAGCGAAGGATCCATTGATTTCTAGAAAGTTCTCGGGCATGAAGTTTTTTTACGCGAGCGTTCGCTTAACCAACCAAAAAACCACGCGCGTTCGATAAACCAATCAAATCGCTCTATTTCCGTTCGTTTGTTGTTTTTGTTTTGTTCGCGCGTTTTCATTTCAAGGTCATACGAGAATCGCTCTATTATATTAGTATACCATCCAACCAGTATCTGAAGTGTTGTGGGTTACGACGTGGGTTTTCTACCATTACATATATAGAGGATATTACATGGCCGCGCGGAGATACGAAATTTCTCCTCGAGTGTTGAAAAATATTTCACGAGTGAGCGCAGCGAACGAGTGAATTATTTTTTCAACACGAGAAGAGAAATTTCGTATCTCCAAGCGGCCATGTAATGTTCTTTTTATTATATAAACACCAATGAAATACCAAACCATTTCACTTTAATAGTATTTTGGTTTGAAAGGTGAGATTTATTATGTAGCCATAGCGAAGGTGATATTTTCACATGTGAAGATAACATGTTATTTTCACATGTGAAGATATCAAGTTTTCGCGCGAAAGCTCACCTGGTATTTCATCGGTGTTTATATAATAAAAGGTCTTATAATTCACATGGCGAATAGCTTGAATACAAATTCGAAAAGGGTTTGTATTACAGTAAAACGACTGTTTTTTGGAAGATGGACATCCTTGACTACAACTTATTTTCGATCAGCGTTTCCAAAAAAAGGAGGAAATAATCACTTACCTTTTATATAGAGAATAGGTGCCATTGAATAATGATACCCTTTTAACATAGTTATTTAATAAGAATAAATCGCTTAAACAGGAAGTCTTGTTGTCATTTTCGTGATACGTTTTTGAAATACTGAATCGTCCTTCATTCTCTACGCTTCCTGGTTATCTCATTCCATAATTGAACGCGGAAGATAAATATTTATCAACGGGTGCTGTCAGGAGCCCATAACCCGAAGCGAGCAACTCCCATATCAAAAAGGGAAAACTAAAGGTTATTAAAAGACAAGAAATTTCATTTTTAGGTCTGTAGGTTTTGCTGACCGGTTTGTGGAATTTAAAAGATATTCAAAATTCGCGCCCAAAACGTTCTTAAAATAAACTAGTCCGCAAAAACGCCGTAACACGAGCGCATGGAAGTTACTCGCTCATGGATATGGGCTCCTGGTGCTGTTCATCTACGCAAACGCGGACAAACCTTCCTGTTGGAAACAATTTAATTTGACGTTTTGCTCAAATGAACTGAAGAGACAGAAACAATAGAAGATATGCAGCAGCGAACCATTCGACTTTCAAACAGGGGTTTGCATTGGCTTTTCACCATTTTAGTAAGTAGTGTACCTAAAAAGTAAAAAAGTGCTGCTGCTGTTAGTTCAGACAATTATTGAACATCTTGTATCAAATGTAACATGAACAGAGCAAGAATATGATATGAGAAGTTTAAAAAATGAAGTTAAACTGAAGCATAGAATAGGTTTACCATCAATTGTGAATTAACGCTTCGCAAAAATAGTCCGTATAGTTTTCAAGGTCATTTACGACACACAGTGCACCAAATTGCATTAAAGATCTGAAACCAGAAACAATAACAATGATCTGAGGTGAAATGACATTTTCAAGCGGTCAATGGCCAACACTTCACTTGACTTGTCTTAGGTTCCTCTTGGTTACATGTTATATCTACGCCTTTTTTTAGATATAAACCAGTGCACCGCTGGAACCCATAACTGTTCAGTAAATGCCTTGTGTACCAACACCGTAGGCGGATTCATTTGCACTTGTTGTGGCGGCTTTGTTGGAGATGGAGTGAACTGCACAGGTAGTAAGGAGAATATTTATTTTTAATGAATTCTGACACTGTCCCTTACCTTGACTGACACCTTAATTTATCTTTGGACTGTGGATATTTTCCAGAGATATACCAGGCTGAATGCTCCGACGATTGCGGCATGGGATATTTTGTACAAACGTTTTCCTAACTCAAGAAATTCGTGAATTGTCTCAACCGCTGGGAATTTCGAGTATTGGTATTAGGAAAGCTACATGCAAACGGACGCAACAGGTAACAGCTCCCAACATTGTTGGGAGTTGTTGCGTTCGTGTTGACAGTAGTGGGCAAACAGATGCAACAATTCCCAGCAATGTTGGGAGCTACAGTGCATCATGGGAAGGATAAAACCCATAAGACTTTAACCCTTTAAGCCCTAAGAGTGATCAGCGTCAAATTTCTCCTTGTAATATCACTGCTTTATAAAACACAGTCGTCATGAGAATTAAGAACCTGATCACACAAGATGAATCTAATTGTTACTTCAACAAATTCTCCCCACTTCTATTGAAAACGAAAAGGAAAACAAATGAGAATTTGAATTTTGTAATTATGGTGTAAAGGGTTAAAGAGCACGTGTAATGTAATGCACGTACGTGGCCCTAAAAGTGTTGGGAGAGCTGTGCAAATGGATCCAACATTGTTGGGCTACGCTACGGCGATCATGGAACAAAGGAAATATTGGGAGGTGTTGGCTCAAAAGTTTGACAAGTTTCAAATTTTGCGCAACAACTTTTAACAACACACAACAACATGCAACAGGCCGGTGTGCAAACGGACGGAACAACAATGTTGCGTCCGTTTTCACGGGGCTTTAAGTAAAGTACAGAGTACGTAGTTAACGTACTTGGTTACAGGTTTTAAAACATAATTGTACAAATAGAGACTTTGGATGATGATTAACTAGTCTACGAATACAACCGTCTCCTCAAACCCGGCCGGGCGGGTTACCCTACCTGAAAACGTTTACAAGCGTATCAAGAAATGGTCTATTGTACGACCTGAGTTTGCCCATCAAACTTAAAACAATAGTTCTTTTGTTCCAGGTGACACTTTCCCAGACCGAACCGAAGCTTGTTTGAATAATCGGAAACCTTCGGCTTGACAAACTTGTGCACCACGGGGGTTGGGGAGTGCTAATTGATCTGTGAAGAATGAAATTTCACTAGGGTACCTACGGGAATAGTCAAAGGAGCTATTGAGAGCTATTCTTCTAGAAGAAGTATTTTCATAAGCAGTAAAGACGTCAACAAATTGTTAATCTTTGAGGCAGTGAACTGAAAACTTGATCATTTATTTCCATCATTGCTTTTATTTTTTGCATTAACCCGCCGCCTACGGAGACTTCTCCCGATACTTTTATGCGGTTGCTGCAAAGATTTTGGTCATAGTTATCCAAGCGGCGAGAATACGTTCTCAAAGAACCGGCTTTCTCTTGCTCGACAATGCACTTTGAATAAAACAGGTGTGATCTTTTTGCTTCATTTGAATTGAATTGAATTGCTTCATATAAAAACGAACAGTTGCTTATTGTACAGTACTTGCATGTGCGCTAAGTTAGCAGCAAGCGCGTGTGGTTTTTACTTACAGAAAGCAATTAATTTTATCAGTAAGTGTGGGGGCATTGAGCCGTGTTTTAAACCTCGCAGGCCAGTAAAAAGGAGGTGCGATTTTTTTTAATCTTTAGTTTACTAACTGGTGTTATTGCCAGCTTGAAATCTGCTTTTTATAGATCGATTAGTTTCGGGGGTGGAAGCGGAATCAGGAATCATGAATCATACTTACAAAACATGTAAGAATCTTGAATCTTTGTACTTCGGCTCGGGAATCATGAATAACGAGACTCAGAGAAAAGCTCAACAAAATACACGTATGAATTAGTTGTGTTTGATCCACGGAATGCAGGATATGGCGTTTCCGAGAGTCCAATTTTCCAAAAATTTTCCCGGGGGGGCATGCCCCCGGAGCCCCCTATATAATTCGTGGAATCGGGGCTGATAGTCTGTTTGGTGCTTAACTTTCAGTTACAAAAACAACCTCACCCATACCTACGGCAAACAAATGATGATACCGAGTCTGGATGAAGTAGAAGTTTGAACGCCGAAGAAACTATACAAAACGAGACTAAGTTGCCACTGAGAAAATCATTAAGTCAATAAGTGATCAATAGTCTTCGTGAATAATGAATCTGGAAGAAAATTCTTGTAGGAATAGTGAATCATCGAGGCAAAAACAGCAGGAATCATGAATATCAAGATTCAAATGATTCCACTTCTACCCCTGAGATTAGTTTCGTCTGACTCTGCCCGGAAAGTTAAGCAATTACAGCTGCATCTTTACGCTGTTAGAGAAGCGTGTAATTTTTACTTGAAGTCGGAGCAGTAAATGTTACTGATAAGTATTAAAGTGTCTTGTTTAACTTCGCGGCACAGTAAAAGGGAGGTGCGATTTTTTCAGTCTTTTGTTTTCTTATTCCTTTCAGTGTATTCATCGCCGACGGAACATTTGCTTTCATAGATCGATTTGTTTCGTTTAACCCTGTCCGAAAGTATATAGCGCGTTAAAGATCTTCAGCACCAAGCACGTGTAATTTTCACTCGAAGAGAGCTATAAATAATATCAGTGTTGGGGCATTGAGCCGTGCTTTAAAACTCGCGGGCCAGTAAAAAGGAGGTGCGATTTTGTTCAGTCTTTAGTTTACTGAGAAGAAGGGGTTTCATTTTAATCCTGTATTGTATACTACACTCTATTTAAACTTCATTTGCATGTAGACTCAAAGTTCTCTCGCGCGAAATTTGGATTTTGCCATCTTGGAAACAGAATAACCAGTATATAAAAAATCACAACCAAAACGTATGCGATCAAACAAACTGCATTGTAAGTTTTCAGCTGCTTCCATTCGAGCCTATATTTTAGTTCCTTACAGCAATATTAACGAGCATGTTTTGCGTAAAAGTTGCTTCCACTAGGCTCAGCCCGTAATAAAAAACAAGGACGCAACTGGTAAACTCGTCTTTTCAGCACTTACCTCACTACCACTACTGCGTCGTATGTTGCGTCCTGACTACTGTAACTCTTACCCACCCCCTGGGTTGAAATTTCTCCTTACTTCGGTCGCGCCGAAAATTCAAACGCCTTCGGAAAGGAGTTATCGGAAATCTTGAAATTTGCCGTGCGTGAAAGCTGTTGTTTCACGTTGATCGTTTTTGTCCTTACAAGGCAAGAAACGATCAAAAATAACAATACAGAAAAATACCTATTGTTCTCGAATTCAGGTCGCTTTTCTTGATACGAAGCAAAAGTTGACCCCGGCTGAAAGGGTTAACCGGTCTGGCAGACCACCGATCATGTAAACGTGATCACATTAAATAAGAGACGGATTTTATGGACAGGTGGGTATTACCCCACCAAGCGGGTTACTTTACCTACCCGGGGTCCCCCTCCTCAAGCTGTAATCGTTTTATTTATTTTCAGCATACTGCGGCATTCTGTTTGATTTCGAAAACGGATTGTCAGGCTTGACATTGACTGGAAATGCATTCAACAATCAGCCAACATACGGCAATAATTCATTAGAGAGGGGCAGAGAACCTGCCAATCACAAAGGGAATTGGTGGATTGGCGGCTTCGAGGATCGACCCAGTCCCTCTCATCAGGCTGGTGCAATCCAAAGCGATGTTCCTCAAGGGACGATGACGTCACCCTGTTTTGGGATTAATGGAAATTCTCTTCGGTTCCTTATTGGAGGAGGTTGTTCCGAGAACGAGATTCGTGCTGAGCTTATTGTTGACGGAAATGTGGTTTCTCAGGAAACTGGTGGTTGTAGTGAATCCATGACAGAGAAAAGCTGGAATTTGTCTGGTTTTGTTGGTAGAATAGCTCAGTTGCGTTTGGTTGACAATTCCTCAGGCCGATGGGGTCACATTAATTTTGATCATTTAATTTGCCAGTGAAAACGAAATCACGCATAGTGGCTTTCGTTGGTGCGTAAAGGGTTTGCTAAATACGATTTTGAACATCAGGACTCATCAAAACTGGCCGATAAATGGTACTGCATTTTTAATAAAATCGGCCAACATACATACGGTAAACTGCCGCTTATAATCTCTCGTAAGGATTTTACGAGGGCTTGTAAAAAGATGGGGTATAGGGTTAGGGTTATACTTAGGTATAACTGGAGTAGAGAAAACCCCTTCGAAACAAGCTCTAGCAGTGCTTTCAAACGTTATAATAATCGGAATTCAAAATAATAAAAGCTATAAGAGGGGGGCTTGTATAAGGGAAGGGCTTATAATCGGATGTATTTTTATGTTTACAGATTGATGGGCCTACTACTGGGGGGTTTATCAGTGGGGGGACGTATGTGTGGGGGGTTATAACTGGGAGGGCGTATATGTCGGGGGCTTATAATTGGGGGGACGTATATGTCGGGGGCTTATAACTGGGGGGACGTATATGTCGGAGGCTTATAACTAGGGGGACGTATATGTCGGGGGCTTATAATTGGGGGGACGTATATGTCGGGGGTTATAACTGGGAGGGCGTATATGTCGGGGGCTTATAATTGGGGGGACGTATATGTCGGGGGCTTATAACTGGGGGGACGTATATGTCGGAGGCTTATAACTAGGGGGACGTATATGTCGGGGGCTTATAATTGGGGGGACGTATATGTCGGGGGCTTATAACTGGGGGGACGTATATGTCGGGGGCTTATAATTGGGGGGACCTATATGTCGGGGGCTTATAACTGGAAGGAAGTATACAAGACAAGACAAGACAAGACAATGTTTTATTTGGAGTCTTATACAGTCCTATGTATATCGACTTTATCCAAATAATTTAAAAGTATAATACAAATTGCACACTAGTGGAACTATAGTCAATGTTAACCTAAACAACTAGTGATCTTCTTTTCTCATAGCAGTCGAATACGTATTTTGCAATTAACTTTTGCACTGGTTTGTTCTGGCTGGGAGGGTTTATTAACAACAGAAAAACATCATCTGGTGCCATTCTGTTTACTTATATTCTGTATTCTTTGTTTAAGTATTCAAATAAAGTACTTCTTTTTTCTTGATACGCATGGCACAGAGTTAAAAAGTGTATTTCATCTTCTACGTCTTTTTTACAGATAGGACAGATCCTCTCTTCCGGTTTCTTATAAGGTCTTACATACCGACCTGTCTCTATCGCCAATTTGTGATTACTTAGACGGAGTTTAGTTAGAGTTATCCGGTGTTGGACGTTGGTGACCTGACGGAGATAATCTTCACATTTATAATTTTCTATTGTTTTAAATTTTCGGAAGGTTCTTAGTTTATTCTTTTGGTTGGTGTCTTTTCTTACGTCATTGTTTACGTCACTTAACCATCTTTGTAATTCGATGTCTTTCAGTCTTTGTTTGATAATGTTCAAGATTCGTATGTCATTTTCATGTGCTTTTGTCCAGATTGGTATCCCAGCCCTATTTGGTCTAATACGCGTTTGATTTTTTGGCTCCATAATTCCTTGTTCATTCTCGACTTCATATCATTATAAACCACCTGTGATAATTTGTGTTTTGGGTGTTTGGTTAGAGTTAGCCAAAACTTAAAATTCCTATATTGTGCTTCGATTTTCATTGGGAATCTTCCTGTTTCAGCCCTACATGCATTGTTGCTCCATTATTTATTTACACCTGGCAACCATTTCAAGAATTTAATTTGAACTAGTTCTGCGGGATCTTTTTCTATTTGGTCGTTACAATCAACACCCCAAATTTCACTTCCGTAGAGAAGTATGGGGGATATCAGAGCATCGAATAGCTTAATCGTCAGCATAATATTTTCTCTAAAATTGTCACCCATCTCTTTTCTTAGTTTATAAAGTGCCTTAAGCCCAACTTTTTTTAACTCTTCTCTACCTAAACTAAAATTTCCATACGGGTTCAGTGTCATTCCCAGATATTTATAAGATTTAACATTGTTTAGTATATGTACTCCATACTTAAACGAGTAGTTATTTAAGGACTTGCCACAATTATTAAAGATCACGACTTTTGTTTTGTCTAGATTTACAGTTAGTTCAGTTTTCTCACAGTAGGATTCCAACTTGTTGAGGAGTGTTTGTAGGCCATTTGCTGACCGCGAAAAGATCACTAAGTCATCCGCATATAATAAACAGTTTATAGGTTTTTCAGAGTCATCAAGCAGAGTATCGGTTGAGCTTGATGAATTTAGAAATTCAGGTAGATCACTTAGATAGAGATTAAAAAGTGTGGGTGATAACATAGAGCCTTGCTTAACTCCAGTGTAACACGGAAAAGCTTCGGTCATTTTGTTGTTGATTTTGACTGCTGATTTATCTTTTGAGTACATGGACATGACTATTTCTAAAAAACGCCCTTTAATTCCTTCTTTTCTGAGTTTTTCGAGTAATTTTTGCCTGGGTATGCGATCAAAAGCTTTTCTAAAATCTACAAAACACGAGAAAAGCAAGTTTCTGCGTTTTCGTGGTTTAGATTTAACAAACTTATCTATGAGTGTTTTTGAGATGAAGATGCTATCTACTGTACCGTGCCTTTTTATACAGCCGCCTTGTTCTGCTTTTAGAATAGTATATGTCGGGGCTTATAGCTGGGGGGACGTATATGTCGGGGGTTTATAACTGGGGGACGTATATGTCGGGGGCTTATAACTGGGGGGACGTATATGTCGGGGGCTTATAACTGGGGGACGTATATGTCGGGGGCTTATAACTGGGGGGACGTATATGTCGGGGGCTTATAACTGGGGGGACGTATATGTCGGGGGCTTATAACTGGGGGGACGTATATGTCGGGGGCTTATAACTGGGGGACGTATATGTGGGGGCTCAACATAAATCGCTGGTTTACCGCAAATAAATTAACGCTAAATATGACTAAAACTGAGTTCATGTTAATCGGTTCAAGGCATAAGCTTAATAATCTGCCTTCTTTGAATATAAATAACCTTATCAAACATTCTCAATGCTCCAAGTCTCTTGGCGTGCTTATTGACGAAAGTGTAACATGAGAAAACCATTTTGACGCTTTATCTAAGAAAATTGCGTCTGGTATTGGAGCTATAAAACGCATCAATCATTGTTTGCCCCCTACCGCCTTTCAAAATGTATATTATGGCCTTGTCCAATAACATTGCTACTATTGCAGCGTGATATGGGGTAACTGTTGTAAAAATTTGCGTGATAAATTGCAGCGACTCCAGAACCGTGCGGCACGCGTTCTCACAAACTCCAATTATGATGCAGATGCGAGTATACTTTTAAATGACTTGGGGTGGCAAAACCTTGAAACTCAGCGGCAAATTCAGAAGGCTGTTATGGTGTGTAAATTGCTTTGTACCTGATTACATGTCTTCAAAATTCATACTACGCAGCGACTTATTTAATTCTTATAACCTTAAAGATTCTGAAAATAAGCTTGCTGTTTCCTTGCCGCGAACCAATTAATATAGAAATAGCTTCTGCTACAGCGGGGCTGTTCTGTGGAACAATTCGCCCACTGATGTAAGACAAGCAATATCTTTTTTGACAAGCTTTATTCGTAAACTGTTAACTTCTAGCTTGAACACGGCATTCATGGAAAACAGGCATTAATTGTATAAATTAGTTTTATTTATTTATTTCAACATTCATCTTTATAAGTGCTATTACTGTTAATTCAATAGTTTGTAACTTTTTTGGGATATTGTATATTTGCCTGATGTTTTTGCCGTGTATAAATAAAAGTGATGATGATGATGATGGGCTTATAACTGGGGGGACGTATATGGTGGGGGCTTATAACTGGGGGGACGTATATGGTGGGGGCTTATAACTGGGGGGACGTATATGGTGGGGGCTTATAACTGGGGGGACGTATATGGTGGGTGCTTATAACAAGGGGGACGTATATGGTGGGGGCTTATAACTGGGGGGACGTATATGGTGGGGGCTTATAACTGGGGGGACGTATATGGTGGGTGCTTATAACAAGGGGGACGTATATGTGGGGGGCTTATAACTGGGGGAACGTATATGTGGGGGGCTTATAAGTGGCAGTTATAAGTGGAATGGTATCTGCCACGTATTTTATGAGCCACTAAGCATTTTATGTACTAACAATGAATCCGGGGGGATACTCAACAACGTTTTGTACGGGGAGGTTCATCCCTTTCATTTAACCTTTTACCCTTTTACATACCATTTATGACAGAAAAGGTACCCCTCTCTTAAACATTTTATTGTAAGTTTTCCGTCTCAAATTCCTTGAGTTCTTCTATGTTAGCTCTTTTTGGTTCTTTTACAGAGGGAAATAACACGATTTCCCTACCCTTTCATATACCTGAAGCCTGAAAAAAGTACCCCTTTCGGGCGGAGCTACCCATATAGGCCATTTTATGGAGCACTTTAAGTGCAGTGAGTCGTGATTTGAAACAGGATTAAAAACCATTACATTTAGGCCTTGGCCAAACGTCGAACTTTTCATGAGACGAACCAAACTCTAATGAATGATTTTCCAGTAATGTGAGACTTAGTTATGCGCACAGGATTATGGGATCGCCAGGGGGCAAACATTGCAAGTCTCTACAAAGAAATGTATGGCTTGGAGCTGTTTCTCCGTTAAAAGCAGTGTCTTTGGACAGAGAATGCCGCATTTTGCCATGATTTTATGAGAAGCAGAGGTGGCTAATGTTGGTGCTTTGAAATTGTAAGTTTTTGTGGGATCAATGCTATGAAATATATCGATAAACACTCGCTCCTTGCGTAAGGTCGACTGTGAAATTTACTGAATGGTCTCGAAATATATAGTACTAACTTAGGTATAAATGAGCGGGGAATGCGGACTCATTCAAGCCTTTCCAGTTGTACTCACATGTGCTCAATGTGCTCATATTTACAACGAGTGTAATTACGCTCCGCTCGGCGGCGATCACAATGCTGTGCCGGTTTGTGACAACGATCGAAGGTAAGCTTATTTATTGTCGAATTTGATTTATTTACTATGTATTAACTTTAAAAACAAAAATACTTAACAACTTTTCCACATTATATTGATTTCTTCTCGCCACACACAAGCGAAATGTTTTGTCATGATCCAGAGCACCAATGAGTTCTAATGCCTTTTCCAATCTTTTTTTGGGAAGATGTAGAATCTCTGAATTTCGTGACTGCTTTTGTATCGGAAATCTTACTCGTTCGTACGATTTCTGCCTCATCTACTAATGGTTAAATACCATGTACTTTCCATGAAATATTTCGTAGATGTTACTTTGTTTACACCAAAGTAAAGCAGGATTTTTTATTTTTATGGCTACGTACATACCTATGATTGTTGTCTTGTCATAACCCGCACAGCGCCGCACAGCGCCGCACAGCGCTCATCGCGGCCGAGCGTAGTTATTACACTCGTCGTAAATATCACCACATGTAATTATAACTTAAACGCTTAAATGACCCCCTATATGTATACCTAAATTTGCACTATATATTTCGAGACCTTTTCTTCATGTAGATCACTGTGTAAATTCGGTAAACAAGAATTTTACCCTCAACCTCACGCAAGGAGTGTTTATCGATAGAATTTATCGCATTAATCACACAGAAACTTGAAATTTCAACGCCCCAACTTTAGTTACATCCGTTTCTCATAAAATCACGGCAAAATGCGGCATTCTCTGTCCAAAGACACCGCTTTTAACGGAAAAACAACTCCACGCCATATATTTCTTTGTAGCGACTCGCAATGTTTGCCCCCTGGCGATCCCAGAATCCTGTGCGCAAAACATGGGTCTCCGATTACTGGAAAATCATTCATTTGGGTCGAGTCGACCTAAATTAAGTTAAGATCGTCTGTTGGGTCAGACGTCGAACTTAGGACGCGTCGAACCAACCAATCAATTGAATCAGACCAAAAAGCAATTTTAATAAATTTTATCCCGAATGAGCCCTAAATATACATCATCATACAAATTTAGTTTTAGTTCGTCCCATGTGAAGATCAACGTTTGTCCCGGAAACGCTCTTCAGACGTTCTATCCGTCTGAAGCAGACGAATAGAATGTGTTGGACGATCCAAACTCATTCAGACGAACTTAACTGCTAGCTAGGCGTGGAAAACTTTTCATGAACTTAACTCACTAAGTTTGGTTCGTGTCATGAAAAGTTCGACATTGGCCTGGGGCTTAGTTTCAAATTTATCACTTTCTCTTTGTTATGTTAATCATGATGCAGATAATAAGTTAGACATTTTGACAACGGCCACCTTGGTCAACCTGTTTTTCTGATTAAAACGCCGTCTATTTCCTGAAATTTTGCCAAGATCGTTTAACAGCAATCGTGTAACTATCACTGAAAACGTTGTCGTTTCAGTCGTTTGAGTAATGGACATTTAAAAAAGGCTATCGAAAGGCCAGAAACGTCCTTGGTCTTTTGTTAAAGAATTTGGCGAATGAGACACTTTAAATAAGCTGAAAAACCACTGTGTCAGTGTGTTTTGATATATTTCCACTTTAAAGGTATCTGCAGTGACGTAGCATAGTATATTTTTATATATTCTTAATAGTTCCTCAAGGACCAAGCAATGCTGTCAATGTACCGATGTAAAGATATAACCCATAAAATGACTATTAAAAACGATGCAAAAACTGATGTGCAGAATTGGCCGGTGCAGATAGCTTTACGCGAACCTCGCCTTAGTAAGTAACCTTTTTGCCTGATTACAGACTGATATCAGGCATTCAAAAACAAAAGTTGATAAAGCTGTCTATTTGGACTTAAGAACAAGCATTGGGTGTCTCGTAAGCGTGTTTCTACTGGAACTGTTCTAAACGGCATCAACCATAGACTTAACTCCCCTTTTTCACCACTGACAGATACTAAATAACTTAATGAAGTGGCATGTTTCCATATACTGTCAGCATTCACTGTCATAGCTGCTCTGGTGTTTTTTCCACAATTATGAAATAAATCCTCTTCGGACAAGTTTAATAGTTGCTTCACTACAGCGAACCTCTATATAACGAAGTTGTCGGTATAATGAAATATGAGGAAAAGAACCTCGATTTAACGAAACCTCGGGTGCTCAACATTTACACAAATCATCCGGCTGGAAATCTTTTTATGCATAAAATTTAAACTATTGAATTCTACTAGCGGGGGAGAACGAATGGCTCGAACCATTTGATTTTCCAACCTAAATTCCTGGTTTTTTCCATATAAATGGCAAGTATCCCTCGTTTTTCATGTAGCGATCATATTTTGTCAGTCTCTTGTTCCTTCGTTATATCCAGATTTCACTGTATTGAATTCCGTGGCAGCTTAACGGTGCATTAGTGATTGCAATACTAATTAACTTTGAAAATTAGCCACTAATTGAAAGAGCATTGTGTAAATATCGCTGAACGAACAAGTATAACGTCAGTGGAAGTTGTATTTATCACAAATTGTCTGGTTTATAACTCAAATTAATTTACCTTACAAGGAGAACAAATACTGTATACGCCATATTTCCAACCATGATACACAACAGATTATCAAGGCACCTGACTACTTAAAATTTCCTGTTTGAATTTTAAATAAGAGGAATTTTAGATGAATAACATGAAAATTCCTTAATTCATTGTGTGGTATAAAATGATAAAACTTGTTGATATTTTATCGACCCTTTCTCGTACCTTGAGCACGGCCAGTTTGTCAAAATTTAGCTTATTATTTTTGGTAGTAAGTGTCACTTGGCAGTTATGCAAATTTTTTGTAGAAAATTCGGCTCAATTGAAGTTTCTGGGTAACTGACCACCTACCCCTCCCCCTAGGGCAAAAATGTGTCTTAGGGGAGGGGTAGGTGCAAAATTTCGAAATTGCTAAAGGCAGCTGTAACTTGTGATGCGTAACGACCACTCAGAACATCATTTTCATTGCTGGCTAAAAACAGATGAAAGTTTTATAAGGCCACGTCAACATGAAACCGTATAGTTTTAAATCCGCATATTTTTTACACAAATCGGTCTTCCAGTTTCACACGAAACCAGTGAATCCGCTCACCGAAACCGCATCTTTTTTAAGCCGCTCTCCAGAGCGGATAAAGGTCCCCTCCACACGAATCCGGGTAACAAGATGTGCGGTTTATTGATTCTTATAGACGGGTCTATATTGACCTTGATGTTTGTTCAGTTATGCAGGTGATAATAACCTACTCAGTCTTAACTCTTGTTTTCTTCAATGTTCCCCGTGAATCTGTTCTTGAAGAGGACGATGCACAATGCATGCTAATTTGCTACTTTTTTGTATTCACGTTTTGCTGTCTACTTGGAATCAAGTGTCAGCCTGCTCAAATGACGGTAGGTTCCGTTAGTGCCATAAATAAGTGCCTTGTTAAATAACTTCATTCCCTTTAGAAATTGTCTCAAAACAAGGTTCCCAGTGGAGGCATGCAGTTCTCACGCCAAACAGAGAGATACCATTTTATTTTTCTTCACTGAGTTACTGTTGTTTCTGTAAGTTTTACTCGCGACCTAATGGTTCTACGGCTTCGTAGGTTAGGTGTTACTAGTAAATAAAATTTCGCGAAAATCGAAGGGACAAATTTAGCAAGACTTAAATGGCAGATTAATCCCAGTTAGAACCAAATTTTGCTTAAATCTTCAAGACAAGTTTTAAGGTGTTTCGATACAGTTTTTCGGAGACTATACCGATATTTTTCTATCGCCTTAAAAAGGATTTTATCCGTGTCCGATCGCTATAAAATTTTCGCCAATGATTGACTATGGTTGAAGTTTGTCAAAATGTAGTTTTAACTAAAATCGATATTACTATGACAACAATAAACAAAAAGATTGGAAATTGATAAAAGACGAATTTTGCCCAATCTAGACCTGCTACTAAAAATCCAACACTAGGAACTTAAAGTTTGGTGTTTAGCAAATAACCTCCGTGAGAAGTGAAAAATTCTGTAATAAAACGTAAATATATTTCAAACCTCGTATTCTCAATAGCCGTAATAAATCATTTGATAAAAAATTTCTAAATGACTTGAGTTAATCTTAAGTAGCGTCCGAATGCTGCTTAATATCATATTTCGATGCTAGGAAAGTTTGGTGTATTTTCGTTCTTGCCTCTTGTTTTTCTTTTTGAAATGTAGATCGCAAGAACGAAAATACACCAACTTTCCTAGCATCGAAATATGATATTAAGCAGCATTCAGACGCTACCTAAGATTAACTCAAGTCATTTAGAAAATTTTTATTAAATTGATTTATTACGGCTATTGAGAATACGAGGTTTGAAATATATTTACGTTTTATTTGAATTCAAACATACGGAATTTTTCACTTCTCACGGAGGTTATTTGCTAAACACCAAACTTTAAGTTCCTAGTGTTGGATTTTTAGTAGCAGGTCTAGATTGGGCAAAATTCGTCTTTTATCAATTTCCAATCTTTTTGTTTATTGTTGTCATAGTAATATCGATTTTAGTTAAAACTACATTTTGACAAACTTCAATCCATATTCAATCACTGGCGAAAATTTTATAGCGATCGGACACGAATAAAATCCTTTTTAAGGCGATAGAAAAATATCGGTATGGTCTTCGAAAACCTGTATCGAAACACCTTAAACAGGTTGATTTGTGTAATAAAACAACCTTATATTCTACGTGTTGACAGGATGACATATCATAATTGGATGTACGCGGAAAGAGAATTCTGGCTGTTTAAATATTCAGCTATTCTGCAAAGGTTTTGGTGCCCATCTTCCGTTTTATATCGTTTGCAAAATGAATTAGAAAAAGTAAACAGTAAAACGTATAGTTAAATTAATATTTAGTCAATCTTCTCCCTACTTTCATAGATCAATTTGTGTACAGCGCAGTCTGATAAACTTGCCTTAACTATGCTCTATAAACGTCGGCATAAATTCCTTATATATATACACTCATTTACAAAAAGGGTGACATTTCAGAAATATATATAAATATATATACCTGTTGTTTTTTCTTTTGTTTCGCCCAAAGAAACAAAAGATATATATATATTTGAAATGTCAACCTTTTTGTAAACGAGTGTATCTTTTGTTTTATACACTCGTTTGCAAAAAGGTTGACATTTCAAATATATATATATATATATATATCTTCTTTTTTGGGGGGGGCGAAACAAAAGAAAAAAAAAAAGGTATATATATTTGTATATATTTCTGGAATGTCAACCTTTTTGTAAACGAGTGTATATGTTGTAATTAATTTTTTTATCTTAGTTGTTTTTTATTTTTCCATTGTTTTGGGTATGGTAATGTATGGTAATGATTGAAACAAGGGAAAAACAAATTATCTGCAACATATACAGATCATGCGTTCACCTGCTTCATTAAAACGTATGTAAACTCAGTTAACCTGAAACTGGGCATATGTCAGACTCGGTTGAGAGATAATTTTCACTTTTGCAGACTTCAAAGTAATGGCAGTCTAAAGTGAAGAAAGTGTTCTATAATTTCATTTAAAGAGAAAGAAACGCGTTTCAAAGATAGAGAGAATGCTAACCGCTGAACAATATACGGAATCCTTATTTAGATTTGAATAGGAAACCCAAATGAACTCTACTACAAGTGTTAGAAATACAGTTCTGCTATTTTTTTTTCTTTAGGTCCTTGTCGCAAATTGGCGTTCCCAAGTTTTCTTTTCTTTGCCGACAAGCGGCTGATGAACCACACCATAAAAACTTTAAAAGTTCGCGATCTGGATGTGTGTGAGTTGAGGTGTTACTACGAACACAATTGTGTCAGCGTTAATTTTGAAAACAAAATGCTTGAAAATGGAAAATACAACTGTGAATTGAACAATTCTACACACGGAGAACACGATGAAGACTTTGTGGAGGCACCAAATTTCCTTTATCGTGGAACAAACGTAAGATCATTAAATTTTAACGTTATCCAGTCTCCGAGCCTATTAATACCATATCCCAACGCATCTTCCAAAGGAAAACAGCTGGAGCTCACCCTTTAGGCTTGGCTGTGTTACAATATTTTGCAAAGATCCAAAATTGAGTAGATACTTTCCGTTTGTGATAACTGCACGAAATGATGTGAATATTATGGAATTTGACGCGCTGAGGGCCAATGACGTCATTTATGATGGCAGCCATGTTGACCGTCATATTGGATGTCACTGAAAATTCAGATTTATTGCAATGGAGTAAACTCTAACCATCTTCATTTGAACCCCCCCGCCACTAAATCTGACAACTAGACTAGGTCTCTTCCTTTCGCCAGCCATTTTCACTTACTCTCTGAAAAACGAGTTTTTCTCCTAGACGGTTTTGTTTCAACTGTAGCCGTTTTAGAGAATGTTAACTTTATGATTATTTTAAGATCAAAAATTTTTGTAATTACCTCCTAAATTGGAGCGCCTCCCAAACGAAAGCGTCATTTGCTGCGTAAGTAACATGAACAATTCAATTTAACTTGTTTAAAACATCAAAACAGCGCTCACTGTATGTAAGACGGACTAACCCTTAAAAACTACGCTTAGAGGTGGTCTCTGCCAAATTTTTATCATTTTCCTTGAATCATGATGAGGAAGAAACCCCTCGCAAAGATTTAGAAAGGCTTAGAAGCATAAACCAATTCTCTTTTCTATAATCTTTTCCCCAGAATCCTTGTGGTAGTTGTCCATGCAAAAATAACGGGACTTGTCAATCAGGATTTACCAAGAAAGGATATCACTGCTTGTGTCGAGGTTGGACAGGTGCAAGATGCCAAGAGGGTAGGTCTGAAAAGTCGGCTAAGTGAATGCAGTAGTCATGAAACCACGCAAGCTGTACCGCACTTAATTAAAAGGGGGAAACTGCAAGTAACAACATTGATTTAAAAAAAAGTATATCCGCAGTAATATTAGCCCTGCCATTGTCAACAAAACCATCACAAGCGTATCAAGCGCAGGACCTTCCAGACGGAAGAATGAAACAGCATTCCTGTTCCAGCATTTTCGGGAGCTCGCGCATAGATGAAAGAATGTTCCTTTTACTTTAGAGTGGATTTGCAACACGTTGCCCTTTACTTTCACTTTCGTTTGGCCTACAATTCTCGATCTCAGTTGTTATTTTACGCTGAATAGTGAGTTATATTTATCAGTGTTTTTAAGTTAATTTTCGGTGGACTTTCAAGTTCTCGTCTAAGCGAAGACATTGTGATTCTGATAGCTAACTTACTCATATATAACTTAAGCTGCCATTTCCACGGTACAGATATCGTGCAGATATTTCTGGCGCGCTTGCTTTGCAGAGTAACTAAATGAGTCTTCTTTTAACTCTCTCAACCTAGATATTAACGAATGTGATGAAAAAAGTCACGAATGTAGCAAGAACGCAGATTGTAATAACACGAGGGGATCTTACAGATGCAAATGCAAGACTGGTTTCCAAGGAGATGGATACAACTGCACAGGTATCCCAGCATTTCTTTTCTGTTGTTAGTTGACTTCAGGCAGATTAGCATTGCACTGAAGACTTGTAAATGCGTCTATCTCTCCTTTATTTGTTTGATTATTGTATAAAATTCTGTTTCTAAGCCCTGGCCTGACAGTCAAATCTCTCTCAAGGAACACCTCCTTAAAGCGCACACTTAAGAGTTGATTCCTGCGGGAAAGACTGACATTGAGATTCGGAAAAAAAATCAATATGGTTCAACATGAAAGCATAACTATGATAAAAGTACTGAACTACAAGGCTGGCACTACTGTAAGAAGGTATCGGCTGTGTATTATTCTGTGTTGTATGCTTTAATGCATAATGTTCAATGTTTTTCGTGTCCCGTGCTATTTGGTCTGAGATGATGAGTGACCAGTGTCCAGAGAAAAGATCGGAGAGTGCGGATCGTATCTGGTGCCCGGGGGGTTGGGTGGGGTTGGGGGGATAAAGACGAGCGCTCTGGGTTTTCGTCGGCAATTCCTTTGGTGACTGTGCCTTTCCCCATTCTGGCCCTTTTTTCAAACAAACTTTCTCTGGCGATTGTTCAAATGTAAAAGCTTTTCAAACAAAAGTTAAATAAAGACCGTTTTCATCTAGCGTGATTAGCGTTGTGTAAAGCCCTTTACAATAATTTTTGGCGCTTCAAAATTAATGTTTATTTATTGCTATTTATTATAACCCGAAATTGACGGTAGTTTGTCTTTGGTTGAAAAGGAAAAGAGGGAGGGGATATTGGACTTAAAAAAGAGAGAAGTCATCTTCCTTGATAGAGGATAATGGTACTGGAGATGCGTGGGGTTGAAAGGATTCACAGTGTTACAAAATTATCCTAGATATAGACGAATGTGAAAAAAAGAGATGTGGAACGAACGCAAATTGTACAAATACAGAAGGATCTTTCAGATGCACCTGCAATATTGGTTACTATGGAGACGGATACAACTGCACAGGTATGCCAGTGTTTTATTCCGTTTTCTCGACAGGGGCCTTATAAAGTCTCACATTCCCCAGATCAAACGATTGTGGAAGAGGCTCAATGCCTTGATTATTACAATTATTTTCCCACAAACTTTGATAAGCCTCCTTATCAGGTTTCATCTATAACACAAATAATGCTGAAGTGTGGAGGTCGGTTTTAAGAAAAAATTACATTACCTTATCACAATCATTCTTCACTCGTCAAGAAAATATACGTTCGTTGAGTCTATGTGAGCTTGAAATGCAGGAAAAAACACCAGATACTTAAAAGCGAGTTAAAGAAGCAACAGGTGAGGTAAAAAAAAAAGCATTTTATTTAATTCTTCCGCGAAAACAAATTAGTCCCTTAAAAACCATCGAATTGTTTAGAGGAGTCTAATAGTCACTCAAGTATATTGCATTCAGAGGGAAACTGACGTTTACTTTGAATTTTCCGACAGTGATCGTAGGTCTTAAGAGGTTAAACAAGATTGTTTAAACAAAAAAAATCATGCCTATATAGTTTTCTATTGTTCGTATAAAAATTTTAAAATTTTCCAGTGAAGGAAACGCTGGTTAGAGGTCTCTGATAGCATCATGGATAACACAAATTTATGCGAAAACTTCATAATTACTCTCAAGGGGAGCGTTATAGCCATTTTTTAAAATACCGTGTTGCATATTTTTTTCCCTTAGAATGTTACACCATATTTGACTTTGAAGACCATGATTTGTCAAATTGGACTTTGAATGGCACTGCATTCAATAATCAGCCAACGTACGGCAATAACACATTAAAAAGGCCGGGTAGGCCTTGGAGCAACTACAAAGGGGATTGGTGGATTGGTACCTTCGAGAATCGGTCCAGTCCCTCTGAACCGTTTGGGGGAGATCAAGGCGATAATCCCCAAGGCTCAATGACGTCAGCCAGTTTCCAGATTACTGGAAATTTCCTCACTTTCCTGATTGGAGCAGGCTGCGGTAACACAGTTCCAAATATTCGTGCTGAGCTTATTGTTGACGGTGTAGTGGTTTGCAAGGAGACACCGGCGACGTGTGATGAAGCTATGAAGGAGAAAAACTGGAATGTAACAGGTTACGCTGGTAAACATGCCCAGTTGCGTTTGGTTGACCATTACTCAGACGGCTGGGGTCACATCAATTTTGATCACTTACAAGCTTGCCATAAACTTATTTCAGATACGGATCCTTGAGTGGTGTTTATTTTGAGCAGTTCCGTAACATGAAAAAAAGGACTAAGGACTTGTAAGGCTAGAAGCGGTTTTTTTGGAATCATTTACAGAATTTACAGCTCTCTTTGTTTTTCTTCTGTGATCAATGAAATCGTCTCTACTTTTATTTTATTCATATTTTATGTAGGGATTTCGGTGAACAATCCGTGTAG
>JBBMOI010000001.1:43265000-43560000 GCA_038088405.1 Porites divaricata
CAATTCTCCATAGTAAGTTGATGTGGCTTCACGGTTAAGCTGCAGTTCATTCGTGGGAGGCTGAGGAGAAAGAAAAAGAAAGCTCACAATTTTGGAACAGTTACAAGTGGAATCGGTATCTGCCACGAATTTTATGAGCCACTGAGCATACTTCACGGGCGAAACGATGGAAGCCAGTATTGTGCGTATTGTAGTATTCGCTCATTAGTAAACCTATACCGAATTAGTATGCAGCAAGACAGTTAATTAATATGGAGGAAGGCATTTTTTCTCTAGGTTATAACAATGGGTGACGTCATAGACTCGACCCTTATGCATATTAATGATTTACCTTGACTTAACTCGACACCAACGACTCTCAGTATTGCTCCGGCGGCTGTGCAGTCAAGTGCTCTACCCAGTTAGCTAATGGCCGGCTGCAAAGTACTCATTGAAAAGGTATTGTGTGGGATCTGTACGACTGCGATATGTATTAGGAGGAAGGCATGCGTTATTGGAGATTAAGCCGAATTCCATGCTGGATAGGTGTCCTTTATTGTGCTTAAGCGTAGAGTGGTACAGAATGTGATATAGTATAGCAATAACACCAAAATGTTTTACCCGTTTGCGATATGGTGTCTCCACGAGAGCTTTTCATGAATAAGCACCCTTAGATGTATTTGACATTTTTTTGTGTTCTAAGGAGATGTAGCCGGTCCGGGCAGGTATATGGTGCAATATACTTTCAAATCAATTTGGTAATCTAACGTTTTTCTGACTCAGTTAAGGTCATGCGATAACTGACAAAGCTTAAGATTTCTTTACATGGCAATCTTTATTTTTGAATACATGAGTCTCTGAAAATGCATTCTGCTGTATTTTCTCTCCATTTTGGTTCATTCCATTGCCATTGGGCCTGAGAAAAAAAAAATCGTTGGGAAGAAAGTACGTACTACTTTGCCAAGCAGACGCAAAACAAAAGTGTTGTAAAGTATCTGTTATAGGGAAAAAAAATCATTTTTTCAATATTTCCAAGACGTCTGGTTGATTATTACGTAGATCCGCTCCTAAACATCACTACTAAGTACATAATTATGGCTTTACGTGGGTTTGGCAAATTTTGCATATGAAAGAATAAGAATCATGCAGGTCTTGGAGGCTGCCTCCTATGGCGTACATTTGCGAACAAAAATAGCTGAAAATACGTTTGTAGCTTCAGTTAAGCTGCACTTCATTCTTACAATTTTGGATCTGTACATCACTATCTGTGATAATTTAACATTCTGCAAAGAAAACTAACAAGCTGGGCCCAGCGTGATACAGCATTGCAGAAAAACATTACACTCACGGACTAAAGAAAATCGCTTAGTTATTCAGATCCAGAAGGCGCTTTGGAGAAAATTGGAACCCTTATTCAGCCGTAATAAAAAAGCTTTACACTTCAAAAGAGCTTCCAAAATGCGCTTGCATCAGACGGCAAATCCTGCCGACCAGAAACAATAACTACCGTAAATCAATATATGTGTCATGACCTCTCAGTGTAAAACATGCGGCTAAAATCACATTTGCTCAGTGAAAATGTAGAACCTTCCAGAGCATAATCTACCCAGCAGAGAAAAAGATCTTTATTGGAATAAGCAGCATTTTAGCATGAGGTAAAAGTCGTGCAGGCCTACCACACCCTTTTTATCGTTACTCGGTTCCTGTGTATTTTTACTTCCACTTCCTTTCGAATTGAAATTTTGGTTTTTCGAATTCGAATATGTGACGTGACTTTAAGTTAGAATTAAACGTTTCTTTTGGAATTTTGTGGAAGATTATGGTTGCATTGTTGACGATTAAGTGGATTATTAGAGTGGAGAAGGTGAATTGAAGTTCAAATCATGTAATTTGCATTTTAGTTGGAATGGTGATTTGAACTTCAACATCCGCGATGTCGAGTTTTCCCTTGATAGTTTCAACTTGTTCAAAGTAACTTCAATTTGGAATGATGCTATTTCGACTGCGTTCATTGCGATTTCAAATTCATATGTCGAGATTTGGACATGGATAGTCAAATTTTTTATCTTCAAATTGTATTTTATTTTTAATTATTTTTGTCCGCAAATGTACGCCATAGCTTTGCTGCGAAAATGAGAATTCATAGCTCGAGGAACTCCTAAAATGAAAGTAACACATCTTAATGCTTATTCTAATTTTTTTTTTTTTTTTTTAAGTTTCAGAACCCGCAGTTCAAGCTCTGTATGATGTCCCTGGCACTTTTTACAATTTGTCTTATATCCCAGATGCATGGAAGTGAGGCTGTTGGTGGGCTATGCAAAACTTCAGAGGGATCGATCTCTGGTAAAGCACTCA
Organism: Porites divaricata; assembly: GCA_038088405.1. NCBI lineage: Eukaryota > Metazoa > Cnidaria > Anthozoa > Scleractinia > Poritidae > Porites > Porites divaricata. The sequence goes on from JBBMOI010000001.1 coordinate 43,267,335, forward strand.
AGGGTCACACCTTCAGAGAATTTGCAGTAAGGGGAATTGTTGATTGCCAAAACACCTGTGAAAGAGACCCTAGGTGTGCAAGTTACAATTTTTACATTCCGGGAAAAGTATGCGAGCTTAACAGCCATACCAAGGAGGAAAAACCCGACTATTTTGTAACGGATGAACAGAGATTCTACGTGAAACGTGAAGGTATGAACTGTGTAAAACGCTGTACACCAAACACTCTCTCAATTGAATGTTACTGATTTGAAAATTGTAAAATCGACGCTGTTCAAAAGAGTCTTTATTCCTCAAATTTCCTTATTAGTTTGTCACTGTCACTGCTGTCAGGGCTAAACTTGAGTGCAACACTGAGCCAAGTTACCCGAGGTTTTGGGAGATACGTATTTCTAGCTGTGGTAGTTCCAAAATGAAACGAGGAGTGGTATACATGCTATCAGAAGAACATCAAAAGAAATTCGTCCTTGTATTTTGCAGATCATACTTGATTAAGAAACACTGAAATACATTTTCCTTAAGCTGTCTGATTTTTATCATTAGATGAAGATGAGTGTTTGAAGACGCCACCAGTCTGTGACGTCAACGCAAACTGCAATAACACGCTTGGCTCCTACCTTTGTTCTTGTAAAGAGGGTTTTATGGGTGACGGTAAAACCTGTCAAGGTAAATGAAAATGATGATCAAGAAAACACTTATTGAACGAAAACGTTAGTGAAAAATATGAACATTTTATTACCATTATTTGACATGTTTGCTGAGTTTGCAGCAACAGTAGTATCACCTTGTTCTATGTTGTTTTGTCTTCAACAAATTAAATTGGCCAATATCTAGGCTAGTTCGACTTCGTTTGTCGCGAGCTGCTCACTCAGTTTCAACCCATCTTTGTGTCGTTTACAAGTCGCCTTTTTTGCTGCCATTATGTCGCTGTTTCAAGGCCATTTCGCTTCAGAGTCGAAATTTAGCCAAACAGGGCCTGACGAAAGTGGTCACAACAAGGGTGGGGCTATACAAAACACAACAATTGAAAGAAATAATTCAGTAAAAATTATATTCTCAATAAATCAAAGCATTCTATTTACTATTTTGCGAATATAAACTAGTGTGAGACAGGGAATAAGCATCACTGCGACACCAATTAATGCCTACTGTAACAACAATAAAGACTCTTACATTTGTATACAGCTATTTCGACAAAGGTTGTCGGAAAAAATGTGCACGCGACAATCCCGAAAGGTAATATGGGATATGATCAATACACTGTTCCTGACGACTGTAGCTGTCGAACCTACTTTGTTGCTTTCCTTTAGCACTAGAAAACACATTTCCATGGCCTTTCGTGCCAATTCTTTCAAATTTCTTTGAAGAACGGAGAACTCAAAACCAACCAATGCCTTTTGGGATTGTCGCGTGCACTTTTTCCGACAACCTTTCTCGAAATAGCTGTATACAAACCAGGATACACCAGAAACGCCGTTAACTGCACAGGTAAAATAAGGAAGTGAAAACCCATAGCACTGAATAACCTGATATAAAAGCATTTCTATTCAAACAATTATTTCGAGGTCCATTAATTAAGGCATATGTTACATCTTTAGGGGTTCTTTAAAATAGTTCCAATATGATAAAATGTGATAGGCCGCTTGTGGAGTAGGCTCATTTTTTTCATATGACTACTATCAATTTAATTTTAATTTTCGTTTAAGGACAACTCTTTTATTAGAAAATGAAAATTGTCATACCTTAGGCATTCTTAAAAACATTGATGCACCTTAGATTATTGACGAATGCGATGAAAAAAGTGCACGAGTGTAGCAAGAACGCAGATTGTAAAAACACAAAGAGATCTTACAAGTGCAAATGCAAGATTGGTTTCTATGGAGACGGATACAACTGCACAGGAATCCTAGTGCTTTTTTGGGTCCTTAGTTGTTGTAAACAGTTTAGAAAAGATCCATGCAGTGAACATCAATGAACTGCGAAAGATCACCCTCTTAGGAACGGCACGTATACTAAGAAGATTTCTGTCCATCCAGTAAAATACCCCTCTAGCATCTCAGGACCAAGGAATGGAGCAGGTTCTAAGAGGGTACAAGAAGCAAAATATAGCACTAGGAACAACAACAACTACAATAATATTAAGAATAATAATAATAATAATAATAGTAATAATAATAATAATATAGCGCCAGATAGTTGTTGAAAACGGTTGAAAACATCCCAGCGGTTCAACTGCATGCCATTCTATACTTGTCAAGAGAGAAGGGAGGTAGAGGTCTGCGTTCGATCGAGGAGGAGTACAAAGTGACAAAGATAAAGGCGGCGGTGAAGTTATATGGAAATCGTGACCCAGCGATGGCGATGGTTCGTGAGTTTGAAGAGAGAGCTGAAGAGTTAGGTCATAGCTCCTTAGTTAAAGAGGCGGCACAGTATGCGGAGGAGACGGGCCTTCAGTTGCAGCTAGAGTAACCAAATCTAACTTGCATAAAGCATGGTAGTGGAGAGGTGATAACAGCAGAGAAACTGAAAGCGGAGCTGAGGAGGTGTCTGGAACAGAACGGAAAGGGGAAGCAGTGCATGAACAGAACTGGCAGGGGAAACTAATCTCCGCGACAAGTGAAGACGAGAGCCTTAACTTCGATGGTTGTTTCTGGTGGCTAAGCGGTTGGAAACAATGCCCAACACATGCAGTGGCGGGAAATTGTGAGTTCTACGAACAGTTTTTACCTACGAGGCTGTATGTACGAGGCTGTATGCCTGCCAGAAAACGCACACGGATATGACAGGTGCACGTGATGAGCAGGCTATGTAATAAGGCCCCTGAAAGGGGCATGTCCTGGCTGGTTGTACAGCCCTTGCATAGAACAAGTACGTTACCCAACCAACATAACGCAGCCCTGAAGATACTTTTCCTCGAGATTCTGCAACACCTAGGCCTTGTATACTCAGTACCACCTTGGTACTCGCCACTGAAACCGAAGCCAGTGTACGAGGCCAAAAATGCGGAAGCATTCTGGGATGTCCCTCTATTAGAGCCAACAGAGTAGATGCTCGCATTATCAACCATGAGTCACAGCGAGTTATCACGCTGGAGATGAGCTGCCCATGGGAGTCATCACGCTGGAGATGAGCTGTCCATGGGAGTCATCACGCTGGAGATGAGCTGCCCATGGGAGTCATCACGCTGGAGATGAGCTGTCCATGGGTTACAAACCGGGAGAAAAAGGAGGAGGAAAAAACCACAAAATACGGACCGCTCCGTTGGGAATTGAAGCAGAAGTACCAAGGATATGAAGTGGACCAATATAATATCATAATGGACGTACTAGGGGGATGGTGCCGAGACTTAGAAGTCAAGCTGAAGGAGGTGGTCAGAAGTTAGAGTAAGGGAGTTCTTCATAACATGCAGAAGGCTGTACTTTCGGGAACAATAAACATCGGTCCGACGTTTAAAAGTTGCAACATGAACAATGAATATTACATTCGAATTTATTAACTCTTCCTTCAAAATCTTTTGGACTTTTAAAGTTATGAGGTGATCGTCGATGAATTTTTACGCCGAATAAGTAATACGTTTTTGAGAGAATTAGGTGCTAATTTTTTATATGTATTTTTAAATTTTAAATTTATATTTTTAGGCGAACTTTTCACTATAGTCAACGGACTACGTTCACACGCTCCGTCATACCATTTTAATTATATATAGCATACAAAAGTTTTAACTGCTGCCTAATATTAGTAATAATAATTAATCAAAGAGTCGGTGTCCAGAAGAAAAAGGTAGAAGAGTGGATTCTAAATCCAGCGTGCGATTGGAAGTGGAATTAAAGCTCAGTTATAAGCGAGGTATTATTTCTCTGGCCAGAAATTTTATGCTAGTCTACCATTGATCAATTTGCTTTGGAAAGAGATTGAGAGAATTAGACTTAAAAGAAAGGTCGGCTTATTTAGAGATATAAGTGGTTCTAAGAATTCACTTTATTACAGCATTATTCTAGGTATCGACGAATGTCAAGAAGAACTGAGATGCGGAAAGAACGCAACTTGTACGAACACTGAAGGATCTTTCAGATGCACCTGCAATATTGGTTACTATGGAGATGGATACAACTGCACAGGTATACCACTGTTAGTGTTAACTTCCAAAGATAAAGCGATTGCAAGAGAAGGCAAAAGACAGCAATGATTGATCACCATCAGAAAAACAGTCTGAAATATGATGTTTACTAGTTTGAGGTTGCTAATAGCTCCTGGTAAAACTTTTGCTTCCAAGCAAGGGATGCTCTTAAACTTCGGCTAAAAAAATGTTAACAGTAACAGGTGCGCTAGATAAAGAACTTTCTTTCTCTAGTGGACGTTAAAAAAACAGTGCATTGAACACCAACGAATCTTCTATAGTCTGAGGCGCTGGATGCTTTGACGGTTATGATCGTAAATCATATAAATCGTAAACTTTTAAACAAAACATTATATAAGAAAGGACTGGCATGTTTCTTAGAAGAGTTAAGGAAAACTCTTCAACAACTGCCTCTGGCAACATAGTGTCTCATCGCTCGCAGAAATGTTGATCCGTCTGATATTTTTCTAACGAGGTAAATACTGGTTTGGCTGCTTCTTCAGGTTTAATTCTTCTCGATCCTTATAATAATTATGCTTATGACAATTTCGCTATTAAAACGGTCTCCTATGGCTTCTCTTTTTTACGAAAAAATTGATTGTCTCTCGGTCACAGTCATCTCACCCTCTGATCTTAAATATCTTTTGTTCTCCCACTAGAGTGTTACACAATATATGACTTCGAAGACCATGATTTGTCAAACTGGACTTTAAATGGCACTGCATTCAATAATCAGCCAACATACGGCAATAACACATTAGCAAGGCCGGGTCATTCTTGGAGCAACTACAAAGGGGATTGGTGGATTGGTACCTTCGAGAATCGGCCCAGTCCCTCTGAACCGTTTGGGGGACAACAAGGCGATGTGCCTCAAGGCTCAATGACGTCACCTAGTTTTCAGATTACTGGAAAGTTCCTCACGTTCCTGATTGGAGCAGGCGGCGGAAATAATGCAGTTCGTGCTGAGCTTATTGTTGATGGTGTAGTGGTTTGCAAGGAGACACCGGCGGCGAGGGATGAAGCTATGAAGGAGAAAAACTGGAATGTAACAGGTTACGCTGGTAAACATTCTCAGTTGCGTTTGATTGACCATCGCTCAGGCGGCTGGGGTCACATCAATTTTGATCACTTACAAGCTTGCCATAAACTCATTTCAGATACGGATCCTTGAGTGGTGTTTATTTTGAGCAGTTCTGTAAGATGAAAAAAAGACTAAGGACTTGTAAGGCTAGAAGCGGTTTTTTTTGGAATCATTTACAGAATTTACAGCTCTCTTTGTTTTTCTTCTGTGCTCAATCAAATCGTCTGTACTTTATTTTATTCATATTTTATGTAGCGATTTCGATTCGGTGAACAATCCGTGTAGTAGAGTTCGGTTGTTTTGAATTAGTTCTGTGGTTTTTTGCCATACGTTAAAACGAAAGTAACTTTATTCGCTCTTGAAAACCCAATTCAATGGGAGTCATTCGTCTCCCCGAACCAAATTACAAACTCAAAACTAAATATAAAGGTAACGTGCAACAGCGGGGTGTAAGAAGCTTGTTCTTAAAAATAGTGTAAGATTAACATAAGAATTACCTTAAAATTTCGAAAATAAGCCTAGGCCCTTTTTGAGGGACTTATTTTTGGAGGGGCTTATATTCGGAGGCGCCTATTTACGGAGAGAAATTTGCGTTTCAAAATCGATTGAGCTAGCTTATAGTTGAAGGGAAAGTTACCGTTTTTGCTTTGTTTTACTTTGTATTTGTGGGCAATTTCCAAGTGCAAGCCCCCCAGGGGGTTTATGTTCGGAGGGACGATGTAACGGAGGGTTTTTTGCGTTTGAGTTTGGGGGGCTTATACAAGGAGGGGCTTGTTTTACGGTATGTGAAGACTTTAGTAATGATCCCTGTTAAAATTGGGGCTATTAAAGTAGCAGGAAGCAGTTCAGAGCGTTGCTTTATCTTTATTGTACGTTCGACTAAAAGCTGTAAAAGGTATAGCAAAACGTATACATACACCTGCAACCTAGCCAATAGTTCATAAATTTTGCGCAGGATTTAATCGGCTTTCAATTTTAAAGAGGCCAAAGTTGTGTAAGGTGTACAAATGTCTATCTGGAGAAGGAGTATTAATCGCATTTCCAGATTATATATTAGCTTTTTTTTTCTTATTATTTTAGTATCCTGTGCCATTGTCCTCAGTTTACTTTCACCGTGGCTCCCGAGTGATCAGCAATTGGTGAAAGAAATAAGGCACTTGGCTTGTCACGGAGTAATGAACTCAGTTTCTGTATCCGTTATTCAATATATTCAGTAGTTAGTTTATTATCTTTCCTTTACTTTGAATTTATGTGGTCAATAAAGCATAAATATAGTAAAAAATCTTTCAATAGCAAGCATTTATACGAGAATAAGTTTAACTCTTTGTCCTTGTAAAACAACCCTCGCGCATGCCCTGACTTTTCGCCTTGAGCCAATCTCGTTCCCAGAGGCCGCGATCCTTTTGTACAGCGACGAGGATCACTAACAGTACAGTCCTTTCTCTTCCCTGCTGAGCTTATTGTTGATGGGGAAGTGGTTCGCAAGGAGACACCGGCGGCGTGTAAAGAAGCTGTGACAGAGAAAAGCTGGAATGTAACAGGTTACGCTGGTAAACATGCGCAGTTGCGTTTGATTGACCATGACTCAGGCGGCTGCGGTCACATCAATTTTGATCACTTACAAGCTTGCCATAAACTTATTTCAGATACGGATCCTTGAGTTTTCTTGGAGTTCATTTTGAGTATTTCTGTAAGATGAAAAAAAGACAAAGAACTTGTAAGACTAAAAGCGGTTTTTTTTATCCTGGAGTCAATTAGAATTTATAGTTCTCTTTGTTTTTCTTCGGTGATCAGTCATATTTTATGTGGTGATTTCGGTGAACAATCACTTAGAGTTCGGATGTTTTGAAGAAACTCGGCGGAGGTATTTTGCGAAACGTTAAAACGGAAGTAACTTTATTCGCTCTTAAAAACCCAAATATAATCGACTATTTTCGAATCCCCCATAATACACTCAGATTGCCCCCCAAATTTTCAGTAGACCTCCCCTTTAATCTGCACTTCCATTGTTTTCAGGGATAAGGGCATTGTTATGTCACAATCCCTATTGTTTTTCCAGCTAATCAAAAACAATCTTTTAAATAGGTACGGGATCGCCCCAAATTTTGCATAAGTTATTGTCTTCAAATGCTCCTGGGAAAATGCAGTACCCCCAGATCAAAAATAGAGAATCAGAGTTATTCCTCTCCCCGGACTAAATTACAAACCTACAAACTCAATACTAAAGAAAGATAACGAACAACAGTAGGGTGCAGAAGCTTGTTCTTAACGCTAGTGTAAGATTAATAAAAAGTATGTGAAGACTTAAGTAATGATCATTGTTAAACTTGGGACTATTATTAAGGTAGCTGAAACCAGTTCAGAGCCTTGCTTTATCTTAATCGTTCGACTGAAGTCAGAAAGTGGCAGCCGCAACATACTGACACCAGGAACCTAGGCCAATAGCATATAAATTTACAAAGGATTTAAGACGGACTCCCACCAGGAAACTGAGTAATTTTGATTTTCAGTAAACAAACACCTTGCACTAGAATAATTTATAGAATATTGCATTCTTTTTTACATTTTTTAAGGGCTAAAGATGTAACTAGTCATCCGTAATAACACCAAAGGGAGTCCGAGAAAATGAATGTCAAATTTTACAAGAATTCTGAAGGCACAGGTAAAATTCTGAAAATTTCATGTGTAAGATGTAATTTTGTGAAATTTGACATCCATTATTCAGTGTTTGTTTTTTACCTTATACAGTTTTGATAATGGCAACATTGGGAAAATAATTTGTCTCATATAAGCCCAAGCCTAATGTCGTGCCACGCCTCATTAAACCGCTTTAACATGATTGAGTTCTTTCACTCACCAATTTTAATCCTTGTATTGAAAACAAGCAAAAGTAGCAGTGGAAATTAAGGGATTAAATACCATCAAGTATTGTAGCTCAGTCGTATTTTTGTTTTAATGCGGGTCTTGAATATTCGCTAAACATATAGCCTGCGAACGACAGACGTTTCTCCTCGCTCATCGCCGCTGAGGAACGTTTCGCGAGAAGGAACGTCTGCGACTCAGCGACAGAAATTCCATACTGATGACGTAAATTAATGTTTACATAAAAAATCCGGTAGTCATGGGGTGTCAAATGCAAATTTGTTCAATTTTACGTTTCTCCTGGTCGATTTTGGAAAAGTGTTGTGTTCATCTGCGTATGAGCTTCAGCAAAACTCAAATGCTACTTTTAGAGAAGACTATATTCCACAAATATTGACTGTTTTGTTAGAGATTCATCGTGTTTACATTTGACCTTTGCGGCCTTTTGTCTTTTGTCTGTCATTTGTAAACAATAGCTAAAACAATGAATCTACTCCGTCGACCAATTAGCGCTTCTGACCGGATTCCGGACAGATTTTGCGTCATCAGTATGGAATTTCTGTTGCTGAGTCGCAGACGTTCCTCCTCGCAAAACGTTCCTCAGCGGCGATGAGCGAGGAGAAACGTCTGCCGTTCGCAGGCTACTAAACATATTCTGTCGTTAATTACCTCGAGTGGCAGACAGCCAAAGCTACGAAAAGAAACCTTATCTTCTGATCTTTCCTTTGAAAAAACTTGAAGGCAAACAATAATTTTTTTCTAAGACAAGTAGTGCTAACCGAGGTCAAAAATGTTGCAATATTATTCCAGTATGATTCTCAATTGTTTTGGCTTATTAATATTATGCTCAAAATTATGTCGGCATAAAATGTGGGCAGTTTGAAGGCAGGTTATTTCAGGCCTAATTTCACAACCACGTGAGAGAGAATGCATCAGACCTGTTCAATTTGCACCTGATCTCAGGTTTCGACTAACTGTGTTTGCTCCACCCGAGTAAAAATGACAAGTTGAATGTTGCAGTATAATTAAATGACTTAAAAAATGGTTTGGGGAAGTTGAATTTTGTACTGTTTTTCCTTCGGGAACATTTTCCCAGTTAAATGAATTTGTATATTCCCAAATCGTACTATCCTATTAATTGTAATCATTCCAACGTGGGAACATCACTCTGGTGAGCATTTTGACATATAGATTGTTTTCCACCTCTTACTAATAACATGATATGTAAAACCCTTCCAGTTCTGAATTTAAAAAGGCAGCCTCTTCAAATGATTTTGGTTTTGCTCGCTTAGGGAGAGAAGCTCCTTTCAACAGACCGTCTTGTATTGACTTGGTTTTCTATAGCTGTAATTCACCTAGAAAAAACGCTAGAAGAAAGAAATGATTTGGTTACCAATTTTTTGCTATTTTACTGCTACAAGTTCTGCATTGGACGAGAATTCTAGATCTGCCTACTTTATCACTAGGCGAAATAAGCACTTAGCAGGTCAAGTCGTGAAAAAAATTGATTCTATAATAAGTCTCATGACTTGTAGCCAGGCATGTTTGAGGCACTCCTGGTGTACCTCTACTAACTTCCAGGAGTTCTCTAGTAAGAAAAGTAAAGGTAGCTGTGAACTGAACAAGCACGAGTTCTCTGCACTACACCTTGACGCCAAGCTCGCCGATCAACCAGGGAATACGTTTACAATGGTCTCTAAGGTAGGAAAAATGCTCTTTCCAATCTAACCTGACGATTAGTTTTTCATTGTCTAGTAAGAGAGATACAACGGCAACCTCTGGTATTGTTTTCAAAATACAATTCGAGTGACTCTATCTGAGGTTTGTTATGTTGTCGTAAAATTCTAAACTGGGAGTTTAAAAATGTCTGAAATTACGAGAACAAAACTAAGATAGGAGAAAGGAAAAGGCGTCAAGTAGTATTTAGACATTTTGTTCGTTTTATAACTTATATTTGCACTTTTCACCTGTACACCAACTAACGAATACCCGCCTACAAAAGCACCAAACGTTTTTTCTCTTCTTTTGCTTAGTTAGTTAGACAGAGCACATGAAAGGCTGTTCACGTCGATGGCGAACTTAAGCATTTCTTATATTCACAGGAGAAATAGCGCGGAGAATACAGAAAAAATAACGTGACGAAACCACCGTTGTAGTAAGACGTAATCATTTTTTCAGGGCTGTCTAATGACCGGTTGCCAAGGATCTTGCTTATTTAACAACGAAAAGGAAATTTTTTGCTGCTTGTGTAATAAGGTAAATTCTTGTTTCGCTTGTTTTTTCTTTTTTAAATAATTTTATACAGAAATATACAAGGTATCTATCCACTTTAATATCAAAGGCCCAAGATGATTTGTGATTTTGCAATTCGGCATGCCGGTTGAATTTTATTTAAGGCCTTCTCGAGGCCCTGCATGCATGCATAGTTACAAGTGTAGTAACTTTTGGCGAATTGAAATATATCAGTGAAAGATATTCTTCGTGATTTGTGTATGGTAAGGCTTGTTTATCGTTTGTCTTTCCACGATCGTTACCTATCATAGCCAGTTTATTGATCGCGACGTTTCAACCGTTTGGACAATTAGTAAAAGCTTGGTTGCTGCTGATTGGTACATTTCGAACCTAGCTCATTGGAGGTTCTATCAAAATGTAATTTAATGCAAAGTAAATTTTTACGCTCTCTGTACGTAAGACGGATCAATTCTTAAAAACTGACGCCTAGAGCTGGCCTCTACCACTCCCTACTAAAAAGCATAAAGCAATTCTCTTTTTCGTAATCTTTTTTACCAGAATCCTTGAGATAGTTGTAATTATCCATGCAAAGATAACGGGACTTGCAATTCATTGTTTACCAACAAAGGATATCGCTGCTTGTATCGAGGCTCTAGAAATGCTTTCAAACGTGATAATAAGCCGAATTCAAAATAAGAAAAGCTATAAGAAGGGGGCTTATATAAGGGAAGGGCTTATAATCGGATGTATTTTTATGTTTACAGATTTATAGGCCTACTACTGGGGAGTTTATCAGTGGGGGGACGTATATGTGGGGGGGGGGGGGTTATAACTGGCGGGCGTATATGTTGGGGGCTTATAACTGGGGGGACTTATATGTTGGGGGCTTATAACTGGGGGGACGTATATGTCGGAGGATTATAACTAGGGGGACGTATATGTCGGGGGCTTATAACTGGGGGGACGTATATGTTGGGGGCTTATAACTGGGGGGACGTATACGTTGGAGGTTATAACTGGGGGGACGAATACTTTCACTTGGTGCTACTTGTTTTTCAAAATTTTACAAAATGAAACTTGGGATTTTTAGTCGAATTTTGCCTTTTCCCACATTTGGCAGTGAAAGGCGGGAAAGTGAGCCTACAACCTGCAACCTTATTACTTACTGGGAAGTTTCCCAGCAGATTATGTCCAGACATTACTGCCCAGTTAGTGTGTGGTCAAAGGGTAAAATATAGACCTGCACTAGGGAGGGTGGGGGGGTGTTCGAGGTTTATGTTTTTAATAAGTGGTTGCCGTAATTATTTCCATGTTTAGTCTAAAATATCTTTCACATGTTTTTGTTTAAATACAATGCTGAAGTTAACGCCATTTTAATTGCGCATCTGGGGTTTTTTCATAATGAAGACTTTATACAAAGCTTATATTGACCACTCTAGTTTCTCTTGGGGCCATTTTAACTCCCAAGAGAAACCGAAGACAATGCTTATGCAAAATTTTGGGATGACAAACATAGAGTATTATGGTATGTTATGGTATTTTCTGGAGTGGTCAATTCTTGTTTGCGTCATTTGCCTCATTAACATAATCTCTGAAAATTTGGCCTCCGATTTACCGAATAATAAGGGCGGAATTCTTATCAGAAAACAGAAAATTCGTCAATTATCTATGCCTTTTTAACGTTTTTGCCAGCCAGCAATTTAGCAGTTTTTAATGCTATGGCTGCTTCTTCTTTAGTACCGTTAACAAGCAAAGCCAGGGCCAGTAGTACACAAATAACCTTTTCAATTTTGGTTTATAAATCGCACATACAGCGATGTCTTGCCAGGGGGGATGGGTAATTTGTTTGTTAATAAGCAAAATATAGACTGTAAATAGTTCTCACTACATGTGTCCCCGCGTTTTGAAAATATTAATCTTTGTTCAAAGAAATATTTCTGACATTTGTGAAGTGATTTGCCGTTCTCTTGCATCTTGTGTGTTGATCAAGTGAAGATTTCAGTCTAAAACGGCACGTTCTGTACCAAAAAATTGTATCCAATACTGTTGAATAAGCTGTGTACTACAGCAAAGGAATCATTTTAATAGAAGATACTTACCTTTACTGAAATTCATTAAGATCCGAACTGCGAAGAGATGCAGCTTTAGTACGGCAACGGAAACGTCAGAAAACGCCAGTTTTAATGATGCTAATTAGCCTAACAATCTCTGCGCATTTGTCATAAAGGTAAACCTAAATTTGACCAACAAAAAAACTGTCTTTCTTGTAATTTTATTTATCTTTGTTTTTTAATAATCCTTACGATCACAAGTAACTGCCTGCTGGACAGATAACGGTAGGAACAAGAAAAACTAATAGCACATCAAATGCGTTTTAAAAAAGATAATAGGGAGCTTAAGATCCGAGGACGACGGCGGAAGAGAAAACGTCGTTGAAAAAGTGAATTCGCGTTCTTTCAATCTTTATCGCAATTACTCCAAGTCACTAACTTTGTCAAATATAGGCGAACCCTCCAAAAGTTGAATTCCTAAGAACAGCATCCAAGTTCAGAAAGAGAGAGGAAATTTCGTCGTCGCTTGTGTACTTCCTCTGTCCATAGTGGAAATAATGAAAGAAACCGGCAAACAAACAAACAAAGAAGAAAAGAGAGAAAAAAAAACAAGAAAAACAAAACAAAATCCCTCCTTCTCGTCGAGCTTCTATTCCTCCGTCAGACGAAAACAACTAAGCTGCCTCTGCGTATGGTATTTCACCGAAATTTTGCATTGTCGGACTACTTAATCAATCAAGTTGATAACTCTGCTCGCACCTGTCTCTTTATTTCAGTTAAACACTGTTTGCTCTCAGTTCTTGCCTCGGGTACTGTTTCCTTTTACTGTCTTAACCTTCTGACGTACCCGCAAATCATACCACTACCCCCACCGTGGTATAAGGGGGGAAGGGGGGGTGATGGAATCCCTCCACAGAGTATATTACAGTATTTCCAAAACTTTTTACCTTCAGTTTTTTGTGCTTGACATGTAAAATAACATATAAATAAGTGATTGCTTCATTTTACCTACAAGCTTTACTTTTATCATTGAAAGAAATTAAAAAAATATGCATTTTTAATCAAAGGCTTGACCACCTGCTACTTATGATATCGTATCCCGTAACCATAGAAACTTACCATCACTAAACATCCCTCCAAATGCGTGCGTAGGATAAAGGAACAGCTACTGAAAACATCAGGCGCTAATGTTTGATTGTCTTGGAAAAAACGCAGAAAAATCTCAGAGGGGGGTGGCATCCACACTCCTTTCCTTGTACGTCGGAGGGAATATCATGTTGAAGGCTGTGTTACGTGAACCGTAGAATGACTCGCTGTCATAGATTAGCCAGACTGTCATCAAGGCGACATTTCGAGGCTGAAAAACCATTGCAGTCATTTCACAGTTCATTATTAGCTCTAATCATCATACAAAATTTTAATTTAAAAAAAATTACAACGCGGCAACCCTCTTATACTGAACAAGGAAGTCAAACTACAATCGCTAAATTAGACTAATAATATCCAAGGGCATATAAATTACGGCTTACAACTTTGGCAGATAAGGGCAGAACTCTCGGATGAGCATCAACTTAGTAGAAAAAGTTCCAGAAAATGATTTTGCCTCTGGTCATGTACTGCATAACCGCTACCACTGTTTTCGCAGCCGAAGAGAACTTTAGATCTGTCTACACCGCAAGTAGGCAAAATAAGCACTTAGCCGGCAAAGCGGTCAAAAATATTGAGAAGCCTAGTCTGATATCATGCGGTCAGTCGTGTTTGAAACACTCTTGGTGCACTTCGACAAACTTTAAGAGCAATTCTCTGTAAGAATCAAGCAAAGTGGGAAATGAAAAATTTTGACCTCCCCTCAAATTTTGCATGCAATTAGATATCGTGGGGGGATGTCTAAAAATGCACTTTGTTTGGGTTGCTACTTTATTGTTGTCATGGTAACACCAACTGTTTGTTGGTGGCAAAATATCTAATATTTAACTAAGAAACTGTTGTAAAAAGTGCAAAATGTGTAGCTCTGTTTCTCAAGTCCATTAAAACGCTAGAACCCAAGACTTTAAGCAGATATAATACCATCATTCTAGTTTACATTTGTGTATATTGCTCTTTATTATATCAAATTTGCGTGTCATAAACGGTTAATCAACTACATAGAGTTTCGGCCATTTGAGTTGATGGCTAAAATATGGTTATCCTTTCCCTGAATTTCTCCAAAAGTACGGCAGTTCCAGAGCTAAAACTAAGCAGGCAGTTTACACACATATCCTAGTTAATAAGTCTGTAAAAATCTCTGCGGGGCGGGCTCTTCTGTTTGCAAAGGCAATTAACGAACAAACGCCAAATTTCAGTTTTTGTATATTTCATCGCAGTTGACAATCTATCTACTAGCCAACAAAATTTCTAAAACACTGAAACTACCTTCATTATCAAAGAATATTATGTACTGAGTCATTTTATGATCAAAAAATTATTACTGGCTTTCAGTTTTCTAAACAATATCGATCAAAATAAGGCTTACTTTACGGTTTTCTCTACTTCACCGCTTGAAGCGTAGCATTTACATTCAACGAACACTCGGTTTCTCGAACCATTCTCATGTGTCCGGTTGTGCTGTTTCCCATTGTAAACCATTGTAAGTCTCCTCAGTCACTTACAACAAGTTATAAAGTGATACAGAAGCCGATAAAGAAGTCATACACAAGTCCTTGGCAAGCC
Source organism: Porites divaricata (assembly GCA_038088405.1). NCBI lineage: Eukaryota > Metazoa > Cnidaria > Anthozoa > Scleractinia > Poritidae > Porites > Porites divaricata. Next base: position 43,282,387 of record JBBMOI010000001.1, read on the forward strand.
AAGCCACATCTTGTAAACACGCACTCTTCCACTTTGCATTTACGCCGTATTTCTTCATTAGATGTCATCAATCGCTCCAGAGAGAGTTAAACCTCATTAGGTTTTAGTCATTAAGCCCACAATAGGAATTGCAAACGTATTTGATAAAATCCGAAACTTCAAGTCGAAAACCGAGCTTAGAAAGCTGAAAAAGACACTCGTTGACATCTCTGTGAACATGCAACCTCTCCTGGTCAGCGGTGTTAATCAATGCAACATAAACAATTTCCGGTAGAAATAAAATCCTTTTCCCTTCCCTCCTGATCGAAGATTACATCCCTACCTTGCTCAGAGAGTGAAACCAAATTATGATTTCTTAGTGAAAGTAATCGTGGTGTTTGTACCTTTCTGCAAACTTACGGGCTCAGTAAATGTTGGAAAGGTATTACCGATGAAGTTGACTTCCTACTCTGACGTGCCGGTAATAAAGTTCGTTTTATTTTCTTCACTCTTCTGTAAAGTACTAGGGGGGAAAACAAAAATTTGAACAAGGAAATTTAGGGAACAGAGACTAGAAGTTATTTGAGAGACTGTAATTTCTCAGCTTGTGTATTGCTAGCAACACTAATTTTGTCTCCACTCTCCGTTAGAGGTTTCAACTCCCAGTAGATGGCTATTCCTTTTTAGTCACTATTTGGGTTGTAAATTGTTCACAAAGAATTTTGCAAAATGACACTTTACTTGGACGGCTTGTCTTCTTGCGCTACGTGTTGTTGGGACACTTTGCAGGTACATTCTCACCTTTTCCTCGTTTTCCTTCATTTGAATGCTGACCCCTCTACTTTCTCTGAAGTTAGGATATGTAGCTAAGCCTGCACGGAGTTTCTATTGGATCACGCTTGCATAAATTCCACCCCCCGCTTCAATCCCTTTTACGCCGGCCACACATGCGAAATATAGCTAGCATAAGAGTATAAGAGAATGTATAAGAGCAATATAGTTTCAGCGCAATTTGTACTGAGATTGATAATTTAACATCAGTTGTAATAAAATCATTCACCTAATACCGAATAACGAAAGCTAGAAACTTGAAGTGCAGGTATACGTTTAAAGTACTTTGTTGTAGCCAGAACCCCGGGACATTCAGTCGTGTCAGGAGACAACAGGGAGACAACAAATTCTGAAGCTACTTGCGTCGACAAGTGTAAAATCGAAAACTCCTAAAGAAGGTACGGAAGCCCTTACAAAACAATATGCTCCTCATGTTATCATGATATTCAAGGGGCAGGAAAAAGTGATCTGCCTTGCTTTTAGCTAAAAAAAATTCCACAGTAAACTAGCTTTAGAGTGTATGTATGTACGAATCCGAAAGCCGATTTCTGTAAAAAAAAAAGCTTTCTTCTATATTAAAATATATTTAAATATCTCAAGTCCATGTTCCCAACATTCCGTTGTTCCAGATTTTCTAATTACTGTATTTCAAAGTACAAGTTAAGAATTTGTGTTGGTACAACATGTTTCAAATCCTATGGTGAGCGGCCATAGGAGTTACTTGAGGGTTTCCCCCCTAGTATTTAACAGAAGAGTGCAGAAAATAAAATGAACATACCTGCACGGCAGACGGTAGGAAGTCAGCATCCAACTCCATTGGTAATACCTTTTCGAAATTTGCTAAGCCCGTAAGTTTGCAAATAGGTAGAAAAATTGCGATTACATTCACTGAGAAGGAAAAATTTCGTCTGACCTGCATGCAACCTTCGATCAGGCGATCCTCTTTCTCCATCATCTCCGGGAAGTGAGGGGAAAACAATGTTACCGGAAATGATCGGAAATTCCCGGAAATTGTTTATGTTGCGCGATTAACACCGCTGACCAGGACAGGTTGCATGTTCACGGGAATGTCAAAGAGTGACCACTAGTTCAGCTTTCTGAGCTTCTCGACTCGAGATTTCGGATTTTAATACGTAGATAATTCCAATGCTTGGCTTAATGACTAAAACCTAATGAGGTTTAACTCTCTCTGGAGCGATTGATGACATCTAATGAAGAAATACGGCGTAAATGCAAGGTGGAAGAGTGCGTGTTTACAAGATGTGGCTTGGCTTGCCAAGGACTTGTGTATGACTTCTTTATCGGCTTCTGTATCACTTTATAACTTGTTGTAAGTGACTGAGGAGACTTACAATGGTTTACAATGGGAAACAGCACAACCGGACACATGAGAATGGTTCGAGAAACCGAGTGTTCGTTGAATGTAAATGCTACGCTTCAAGCGGTGAAGTAGAGAAAACCGTAAAGTAAGCCTTATTTTGATCGATATTGTTTAGAAAACTGAAAGCCAGTAATAATTTTTTGATCATAAAATGACTCAGTACATAATATTCTTTGATAATGAAGGTAGTTTCAGTGTTTTAGAAATTTTGTTGGCTAGTAGATAGATTGTCAACTGCGATGAAATATACAAAAACTGAAATTTGGCGTTTGTTCGTTAATTGCCTTTGCAAACAGAAGAGCCCGCCCCGCAGAGATTTTTACAGACTTAGTAACTAGGATATGTGTGTAAACTGCCTGCTTAGTTTTAGCTCTGGAACTGCCGTACTTTTGGAGAAATTCAGGGAAAGGATAACCATATTTTAGCCATCAACTCAAATGGCCGAAACTCTATGTAGTTGATTAACCGTTTATGACACGCAAATTTGATATAATAAAGAGCAATATACACAAATGTAAACTAGAATGATGGTATTATATCTGCTTAAAGTCTTGGGTTCTAGCGTTTTAATGGACTTGAGAAACAGAGCTACACATTTTGCACTTTTTACAACAGTTTCTTAGTTAAATATTAGATATTTTGCCACCAACAAACAGTTGGTGTTACCATGACAACAATAAAGTAGCAACCCAAACAAAGTGCATTTTTAGACATCCCCCCACAATATCTAATTGCATGCAAAATTTGAGGGGAGGTCAAAATTTTTCATTTCCCACTTTGCTTGATTCTTACAGAGAATTGCTCTTAAAGACTCTTTTGGCAAGAGCAGTAAAGGTAATTGTGAACTGAACAAGCACGAGATCTCTCCAATGACGGATGAATCCAAGCTCAAGGATGAACGGGGCACCACTTTCACTGTGTTTCTTAAGGTAAAAAAAAGTAGCTGTTGCTGCAGTTATGTCTTTGCTTGAGTGAAAAACAGTGTCAAGAAGTAGATGGGCAACAAATTCAAAGTTAGGAAGGCTTCGGAAATCTAGGGGCATGGTTTTGTTTTGTTCGTTCTGCCTTTCGTTTTCGTTTCGTTTCGCCTTTCGAATTCTTTAAAGAAAAACTTAAATACAGCTGTAAATTAGATCAACCAGAAAGTAATTTTCGTATAGGAGGACAGATCATAGTCAGTTCTCTTTAGGTACTTAGGTTTGACCACGCTAAGATGTTACAGATGTTGCCTTGCCTTCACGCCCGTTCGAAATGAATACAATTCACTTTCTGTCAGTGACTATGGCGTGTTAGTCACTTTACAAGGAGTGCATATAATTCTAAAATAGGCCAAAGAGAAACAAACTAGCGTTTTATTCTGGAACTGTTAATTTAGAGAATATTCAAACTTGAAGATATTGTTTTGTGCCATTGTCAGCTCTCATTAGTAGCTCAGGAAATACGTTTCTAGTTCAAATTTATCTTTTGCCACCCACTGCTTAACCCTGTGAATACCCCGGGACAAACATGAATAACGCTTGACCCCGGTTACTGGGTGGTCTTGTCCCCGGTTGGCGACAAATCAGTCATAACTTCCCATTTTTCTCCCTTTATATAAGTTATTATTTAGTTCTGTGTTTATATTATACTACTGAAACAAATGATGTCATTTTTACTTTTTTTAGGGTTGTCTAATGACCGGGTGCCTTAACGGAGGTTCGTGTATCTTTGACAACGAAAAAGAAACTTTCGTCTGCTCATGCATATTGTCATCGAGTGGAGAGAGATGCGAACTGGGTAGGCGCGCAATTAATTCATTTCAATATTCATGTTTTAGTTACAAGAATATAAGAGCTCAAATTCAGTGAATGGGTCATTCAACGGTAATGTGAAACTAGACATTGGTTTTTAAAAAGTAACAAACTTGTCTAAGATTACGTACCTAAAAACTAAAAGCGAAATGTCCAAAGTTGACATTTTAAGCACTATCATACAATTCCCAAGTCATGATTTTTGCAAAAATTAGAATTTATTCTGCATGTGTTGCCAAAAGCCGTTGCGGAGAAGACAAATCTATTTTTGACTTATTTGAAAAGCTAAGAACTTTGTTTAAAAATCCGCTCTGGGTCTTCAATATTATAAACATGGTCAATACAATATACGTACCTAGCTTGAGTAATTAAAAACGAGTGCAAAGAATTGGACTTTCCAAAGTCAAAATGTCTTCTCCACAACGATTTCACTACTAAGGCTTTTGATTGCAATAAGGAAAACGGGCCAAAATGTTTAAATTTTTTAAATGTTCTGATTCATAGTCAGTGTGACCTTTTTATATTGAACATTCATCAAAATACATAAAACTTCAAAGAAAATTTAGTGTTCTAATTTTTGTTACGGAGAAGACATTTCCGTTGCGGAGAAGACAGCTACGAAAGCAAGACTTGTTTTTATTGGCCAGATTTATGGGTCTTGCCCTTCGGGACAAGCAGAAAATATTGAGCATGAGCAGTAAATTGTTGCACTGTAGGTGCAATATATACATCCGGTCCTCTTGGACACAGTGTCCAGTCCTCTCCTGTCATTTAGTACTCTCTGATCCACGTTTTACCCTTGACAAGTAAACAGTTTAGGAAGGATCCATGAAGGTAACATCAAAAATCAATGAACTGCAAAAGATCATGTATATTAAGAAGATTTCTGTCCATTCAGTAAAATACCCCCTCTCCACCCCCCCCCCCCCCCCCCCCAGCACCTCAGAACCAAGGAATGGGCCAGGTAGAGTACACTGAGGAACAACAACAACAGTAATAATAATGAAATTATGAATATATGACAATCATATATGTGAACTGCGGAGTGAAGTATTATTTGAAGAAGATCATCGCAGTTACATACGCAACTTTTGCAGTGGCGAAAAGAAAACCTGAAAAAAATTCAGGCTTGTACGGAATTCGAACCCTTGACCTCTGCGATACTGGTGCAGCGCTCTACCAATTAAGCTAACAAGCCAACTGAGAGCAGGTCGTTGAATTGGTTCGTTATAAACCCGTGAAAGGATGATGATGAAAATATGAATATATGAAAATCATACATGTGAACTACGGAGTGAAGAATTATTTGAAGGAAGATCATCGCAGTTATATACGCAACTTTTGCAGTTGCGAAAAGAAAGCCTGATTTTTTTTTCTCCAGGCCTTTTTTTCGCAACTGCAAAAAAAAAATCCTCATTATTACGCTGCCGGGTATAAACCTGTTGTATTGATTCCCTTTAAGTAGCAAATAAATTACACATTTAGCCCACTTCATCCTCTCGAGCTCAAATAAAAACTTATCTTACACTGTTAATTTAATCTTTTGTTCCTACTAGACTGTGTCACTGTATTTGACTTTGAAAACCACGATTTCTCCCAGTGGCATTTGACTGGAACTGCATTCAATAACCAGCCAACCTACGAGGATAACCCTACTGCCAGAAATAGAGGCCAACCCGCCAATCAGCAAGGCCATTATTGGATTGGTACCTTCGAGAATCGATCCAATTCCTCTGATCAGGCCGGCTTGACTCAAGGTGATGGTCCTACAGGCTCAATGACGTCATCGGCATTTCCTATTATTCGAAAGTTCCTCGTGTTCCTGATTGGCTCCGGCTGTGATTCATATGGAGGGATAAATTCCGATCGCAAGGTCCATGCTCAGCTTCTTATTGATGGGAAAGTGGTTCTAGAGGAGACACCTACAGCGTGCACCGAAACTATGTCAGAGATGAGCTGGAATGTCACCAAATACGCTCAGTCCACAACTGCTCAGTTGCGTGTGGTTGACAATTCCTCAGTTTCCTGGGGTCACATCAATTTTGATTATTTGCGGCAACGCGACTTAGTTCCAATAGCTGCAAAGTAAATAACGGATACTAATCTTTCTTGTTGTCGTAGTTTCAAATTAAGCAATTGAGTTCATTCTGGATAGTTTTCTGGATCAAAATTACAGTTAGAGGTCAAGGGCATAGAATAGAAGCTTGAATACATGTTATTATAAGTGCCAACTAAGTATATGGTCAATAAATGGTTTTTAAAGGGGAAAAACGCGTTTGACTAGCATAATATTAACTTGTATTGTTTACCCTATAGTTCCAGGAAGCCTATAGTTTATAAGCCCCCGGCTCCTATATAGGCTTCCTTGCCTTTACCATATTTGATCTTGTTATAATTTGGCTGGAATATTGTACGTATATTATCTTTAATGTATTTCTGTATACTATTGTTGTATTTTTTGTTAAAGGCAAAAATAAATGAATGAATGAATATTAATATTAATGCGGAGAACGCTATCGATTTTCTTCAGCTCTGCCTCTATGCATGTTATGTAGCCCCACGTCCTAAATCTTGAGTGTGTTGAATTCTGCTCCAGTTCCTTAAGTCTTGTGTCACTCAGTTCTGTTCTAGTTCTTTATGAATCGATAACTGATACCATCTTCTGGCTGTTCTAGCAAGGAGTGCCTCTTTTCAATTTCGCTGAATTAAAAAAGACCCCACAAACAAAATCAGCTGTCCAGCCCATGGGCTCCTGGTCCTCGTTCTCCACTAAGCCCCACCACCCCCCCCCCCCCACCCCTCCCCCTCCCTGCCTCAAACGTACTTGAAATAAATAAGCCACACAGGGGGCTTAATAAAGGACTTTTAATTTCGCTCAATTAAAAAAAGGACCCCTCACAAGCTAAATCAGCCCTGCTGCTCATGGTCTCCTGGCTCTTCATCTCTATTAACTTTATTACTTTCTTGCGTGCTTATTCCGAAGCTAGGCTTTTGTACATTTATATGCCTTTGTTTGTCCACTAAAATGAACAACCTTAAATAATGCTCCATTTTTTCCACTAAACTTCTCGATAGTGCTTATTATACACAGGCTTTTTTACGCTAAAAAAAACAGCAAAGTTGTAAAGCAACAGAGTATGATCCAAGTTAATGGCTTTCAAAGAGCAAAACATAGTACTCTAAACGGTTGTATTCGGTTGATATTTGAGTTTTGTTTTCAATTTTGGCATGAAGCGTTTACTGGTTTTTCTTGTGTTAAGTATAAATTTTTCATTTTCATCAATATAATATTCGTTACAGTGTTACTGAATTCGGATGACTTGAGGTTTCTGGGTAACTGACCACCTACCCCTCCCCTGAGTCAACATTAACACATAGGGCAATATTGTGTCTTAGGGGAGGGGTAGGTGCAAAATTCCAAAATTTGAACACCCGCCAATAAAAGCAGCTGTAACTTGTGTTACGTAACGACCACTCAGAACATCATTTTCATAGATTAAAAACCGACGAAAGTTTTATAAGGCCACGTCCAACACGTTGTTCGGATCATATCAGCTTTGCAGTAGTCTTTGGACTTCTCGTTTTTGGATATTAAAAATACCTGGATTCTTGTTGGCGCGCCTATATTGACCTTGATGTTCGTTCAGTTCAGTTGTTGTATATATGCAGGTGACAATTAACCTACACAGTCTTAACTCTTGTTTTCTTCAATGTTCTCCGTGAATCTGTTCTTGAAGAGGACAATGCACAGTGCTTGCTAATTTGTTGCTTTTTTTGTATTCACGTTTTGCTGTCTAATTGGAAACAATTAAGTGTCAGCCTGCTCAAATGACGGTAAGTTTCATTAGTGCCCTAAATAAGGGCGTTGTTGAATGACTTCATGCACTTTAGAACGTTTAATTAAAACAAGATTCTCAGTGGAGGCAGCTTTCACGCCAAACAGAGAGATACCATTTTAGTTGTCTTCTCTGAGGTACTGTAAGTTGTTTCTGTAAGTTTTACTCGCGACCTACTTAATCTTCGGCTTCGAAGGGTAGGCATTAAGTTACTGGTAAATAAATAATTTCGCGGCAATCGAAGGGACAAATTTAGCAAGACTTCAATGGCAGATTAATACCAGTTAGAACCAAATTTTGCTCAAAATCTTTAAAAAAATATATGTTGATTTGTGTTATAGAACAACCTTGTATTCTACATGTTGACAAGATGACATCAAAATTGGATGCCCGTGAAAAGAGAATACTTACTGTTCAAATATCATTCCTGAAACAGCTCAATTCAAGAGTACGATCAGGTAGGTCTTTTTTTTTTAATTTCCTTTGAAAAATTCCTTTTTAAACAGAGTAGAAGGGTTACAAGGTAACAGAGCCCGGGAGGTGGCGTACTCCCATACATTACCTATACGGTTATGTGCCGCTCAACGGGATCGTGATTTTGAAGCTCCTGATTTAGAACGGAAGCAATGGAAGCAACGTGAGCAAGTTCTAAGAAAGGCTCGGAAAGAAAAGCCCGTTGGTTTATACGTCAGTGAGGATGTCGCGTTCTCAACTCTAAAAAAAGTGGGAGGCTCATCTTGAGAAGTTTAAAGCTGCCAAGCAGGCGGGTAAAATTGCATATTTTGTACTCGATCGCCTAGTCATTCGCGATAAACCAGAGGATTAATAGTTTATCATCCATGCCATTTTATAATTTGGACGATGATCAATTTCGGCTAACTCTATTTGAATTTATCAATGGCGGTACCATTAATTTTGATCCTGATAGATTAGCTCAGTTAAAGTTTAATCCTTTGTTATGTGAATCCTATAAAAATTTTAGTCTTTGTAAAGACAATGATCCAGACGTGAATTTTTATTTAGAAAACAGTAGCTGTGAATACTATAATACCGAAAATAGCTTTAAAAACATGTTAGCCGAAAACCAAAGTCGCCTAAATTAAAATTTAAAATGCGGTAACCTTGAAACTGGCCTTTCGTTGCTCCATATGAACATTCGTAGTTTATCCAATAAATTTGATAAGCTTACAAATTTTCTAGGCCAACTTCGAGTGAAATTTACTATTATTGGGATTTCTGAGACTTGGCTTGATGATTGTCATCATTTTTCCGATATAGCGGGTTATAATTTTTTGCATAAACCTAGAGTTAATCGCATTGGTGGAGGTGTTGGCCTTTATATTAATGAACATTTAAATTGCAAACAGCATCATGATCTAGCATTCCCTGAGGACAAATCTGCTGAATCCTTGTTTGTTGAAATTAATAGGACAAAAGAAAAAAATATAATTGTCGGCATTATCTATCGACCACCCGACTCGAAGTTTATAAATGAATTTCTGTCTGACTTGGATCAAGTACTGGGAAATATTTCCAAGGAAAATAAGCTTGTATTTTTAATGGGTGACTGGAATTTAAATCTAATTAACCATCATTGTCATAAAGCGACAAGTGATTTATTGGATTTGTTGTACTCTAGGATGTATTTTCCACTAATAACACGTCCCACTAGAATTACGGCGAACAAAGCTTCGTTAATAGATAACATTTTCACGAACGATCCACTTCGTCCCTCAATAAGCGGTCTTTTTCTCAATGACATCTCTGACCATTTACCGATATTTTCACTTATTTTGTATAATAATAGTACTAGTGATAAGGATAAATACGTATTTTTTCGTGAAAAAAATGCGCATAATCTAAGTGCATTTAAAGATGAGTTAGGTAAGATAAACTGGGCTGAAATGCCTGGTTTAAATGATCCTTCTTGCGCTTATGAACTCTTTGTAGGAAAGTATACTACAATTTACGATAAATGTTTTCCACTCAGAAAAATGAAAGCGAAACGGTTCAATCTTCGTAAGCCTTGGTTTACTAAAGGTCTTGCTAAATCCATAAGGAAGAAAAATAAATTATCAGTCTTTCCTTAATAACCCTAACTCTTCCAATGAAAATGCATATAAGTCGTACAAAAACAAACTTACTTATTCTCTTCGAGTTGCTAAGCGTTTGTATTATGAAAAACAAATTGAAAAACTAAAATCAAATGTCAAGGCCACTTGGAAAGTTCTAAATGAAATCCTTAATAGAAATAAAGGAAAGCGTGGTTTGCCATCTATACTTAGGGCAGATTCTCGAGAAATTTCCAATCCAAGGAAATAGCTAATTTCTTTTGCAAATATTTTACTAACATTGGCCCCAATTTAGCTAGCAAAATTCCTGTATCAGAAAAGTCGCATAATTCTTTTTGACCCCCAAAACTAGTCAATTCAATATTTCTAGATGCTGTAAATGAGCAAGAAATTATTGAAATATGTAGTAATTGTCGTTCAGGTACTGCTGTAGGTTATGACAAAGATTAAAGATTCTATTGATATAATTATTTCACCTCTTACATGCATAATTAACTTATCCATCACCTCTGGCATTTTACCAAAACAATTAAAAATTGCTCGAGTTATTCCTTTATTTAAATATGGTGAGCAGGATATATTTACGAACTACCGACCAGAGTCTGTTTTACCAGCATTCTCTAAAATCCTAGAGAGAGTATTGTACAATCGTCTTTTAAGGTTTCTTAATAATCATAGCATTCTCTCTGACAATCAGTATGGTTTTCGCAAGCATCATTCCACTGCTTACGCTCTTGCTTGTTTATATGACAAAATCTCTTCCGCTATTGAAAATAAGGAATGCACAGTTGGTATTTTTAAAGACTTGTCTAAAGCCTTTGACACCGTTGATCATAACATTTTAATTTCAAAATTAGAGCATTATGGTGTTCGTGGCACTGCACTTAGATGGTTCAAAAGCTATCTAAGCAATAGACAACAATATGTGGAATTTAATGGTATCAGTTCAGAGTCTTGCGAAATAAAGTGCGGGGGGCCTCAGGGCTCTATACTAGACCCCCTGCTCTTTCTACTCTATATAAATGATCTGTGTAACGTGTCAAAGGTCGTGGACTTTATTCTTTTTGCTGATGACACAAACATATTTTTCTCCCACAAAGATTTTAACTTGCTTACTGAAATCTTGAATTCTGAAATGCTTAGCTTAACCCAATGGTGTCGAGCAAACAAACTGTCCATTAACTTTAAAAAATCAAATTTTATGGTCTTTAGACCACGCCAAAGGAGGCAAACACTTGATATGTCTATTCAAATTAACAACAATGTTATTGAACGTGTTAAAGAAACAGTATTTTTAGGTGATATCCTCGATGAGCATTTGTCATGGAAGCCTCACATTCTTAGCGTTTCTAGAAAAATATCAAAATCGATAGGTATTATTTATAAGTCTAGTTTTTGCCTTCCCAAAACTTCCTTGCGCTCCTTGTATTATAGTCTAGTTTACCCTTACTTAACTTATTGTGTTTCAGTGTGGGGTCGACATATCAGTCTAATTTAAATAGGATTATTATTTTGCAAAAGAAGATAATCAGAATAATATCTAAAGTTTCTTTCGATGCTCATACAAGTGTTCTTTTTAAAGAGCAGGAGATTTTAACATTCTGGGACATCTATTTATACCAAATAGGTAAATTTATGTATCTTTTTAAAGGAGGCTTACTTCCAAATTATTTTTGTGAATATGTTTACTCTTGCAAGCCAGATACATTCTTATAATACAAGAAATTCCAGCCTTTTCTATATACCTCATTGTCGAACTAATTTTCGAAAATTCTCAATTCGGTTTAAAGGTCCTACGTTTTTCAACTCGCTAAGTCGGGAAATTCAAAACAGTGAAAGTATCAGTTTGTTTGGCAAAAGACTTAAAAATTCCTTCTTTCTTAGTTAAATTGAATCTTTGTTGAGCTACACACCTTTTCTTTTACTTTTTTCTCTTCTTTCTTTCAATCTTCTATTTTGTTTTTGTTTTTATTTATTTATTTATTTTTTTAAATTAATCGAAATTTTCATTCAGTACCCTTAACTTGTATTGTTTACCCTATAGTTCCAGGAAGCCTATAGTTTATAAGCCCCCGGCTTCTATATAGGCTTCCTTGCCTTTACCATATTTGATCTTGCAATAATTTAGTTGGAATATTGTACGTATATTATCTTTAATGTATTTCTGTACACTGTTGTTGTATTTCTTGTTAAAGGCAAAAATAAATGAATGAATGAATGAATGAACGGGGTATCCATTTCAGAGGCGTTTTCTAGAACGGGGTATAATATTTCGAACGCACGAAAGCTCCAGTTTTGTAAGCAGCCATTTGAAATTATTCGAGGACAGATTGCTTTTAAAAATACGGTTTATGCGTTAACAGGCAAACTGTAGTACCCATGTTGCACCCTGTATTTTAGCGTGCAGGGCGGGCGTATTTTCTATTTCTAGAACGGGTATCAGTTTTAGGGCGAATTCTAGAACGGCGTATAAAACATTGGCCCATTTCTAAAACGGGGTATCAATTTTAGGGGAAATTTTTTTTAGAACGGGGTGCCAATTTGGAGTCCCGGGTGGCACATACCTACCCAAAAAATACCCAAGTGCCCCCCCCAGGTAACAGAGTAACAAGGTCACAAGGGAACAGCGGAAAAAGGAGACAGAGTAACAAGGTAACATGGTAACAGAGGAACAAGGTAACATGGCAACAGAGAAACAAGGTAACATGGTAACAGAGTAACAAGGTAACAGAGTTACAAGGTAACATGGTAACTGAGGAACAAGGTAACATGGTAACAGAGGAACAAGGTAACATGGTAACAGAGGAACAAGGTAACATGGTAACAGAGTAACAAGGTAACATGGTAACAGAGGAACAAGGTAACATGGTAACAGAGGAACAAGGGAACATGGTAACAGAGGAACAAGGTAACATGGTAACAGAGGAACAAGGTAACATGGTAACAGAGTAACAAGGTAACAGAGTTACAAGGTAACATGGTAACTGAGGAACAAGGTAACATGGTAACAGAGGAACAAGGTAACATGGTAACAGAGTTACAAGGTAACATGGTAATTGAGGAACAAGGTAACATGGTAACAGAGTTACCAGGTAACATGGTAACTGAGTAACAAGGTAGCAGCGTATTAAGGTAACAAGGTAACAAGGTAACAAAGTAACAAGATAACTTGGTAACATAGTAATAAGGTAACAGAGTAACAAAGTATTAGCAACATGGTAACAGAGTAACAAAGTAACAAGGTAACGTGATAACCGAGTAACAAGTAACAGAGTAACAAGGTAACAGCGTAACAAGGTAAAAGAGTAACAAGGAAACAATGTGACAAGGTAACAGAGTAACTAGGCAACAAGGTAACAAGGTAATCAGTTAACAGAGTAACGAGGAAACAGAGGAACAATATAAGAAGATTACAGAGTAACAAAGTAACAGAGTAACAAGGAAACAGAGTAACAAGGTAATAAGGGAACATGGTAACACTTTAATACGAGTAACTTACAAAACATAGTAATAAGAGTAAGGTCTAAAAAGGTGGAAACAGTAAGCAATCAACAATGAGACAACAGATTCAAGTGAAATAGGTAAAGTCGGTACAATATATGTCCCCATTCAAGAGGTACCTATCCAGTCCTTTGCCCTTCCGCTGGACAAAAGTAACGATGGCTCTGGAGACGAGATCGGCCTTCGCTAAGTTTCAACATGGCGCTTTCGTGAGCAAATTGCGCGCCCAAAGAAAACGCCTGCACTGCAGGCTAGCACATTAAAGGCTGAGCGCTTAACCTCGTTTTGATACAGAGACCTGGGAGAACTCGGAAATTGCCTATTTTGTTCGCAGAAATATTGGCCTCAAATAAATCAGCCCTTTTGCTGTAGTTCCAGCCCTACAATCACTTTTTTTTTATTTTACACTTTAGGTGACATCTGGCTACAGCATCTCTTTAATTAGAGATCCGGCAAGAGGAACCAGTCAGTTATATTTACGTGTTGCGTGGACCGTTTGCATTCAAACAGTTTTCCTATTTATTCCCATTACCTACTGGTATTTTTTATTACTTCAGTCTGTAAATACACATCCTGTATTGCTTATTAATTAAATGAAGGTGCTTTCTCAATATTTGCCAAGACTATAGTCTGCCTCCTCTCCAGATCCTAGTTCCAGGCTCACGACCTCCGGTGCCAGGCCGAAGTATCGTAGAGAGGAGAGAAAAACCTTCAATTGTTTTAAGAAAGTAACGATAAGGAAAACGAGATGCGCAAACATATTAGAGAAAAGCTCATTAGGGAAACTGGGCTTTTTTTACATCTTGACCTCATGAAGTCACGGCGAATTTGCATTGCTAAGGGTTTTTTTACTCTTTACCCAAAAATCTGTTCAAAATCACGGCTGAAAAGTGCGAAAAATCCACTTCCGGTTTACGTGCGTCGTTCAAAAACAACGACGCTGCTTAACCTGAAAATAATGACAGAAAAATGGAATTTATTCACCTCTCGTGAAGGTAATTTCCAAAACCATTTTGTTTGTTTATTCTTTGCGCGGAGCCCCCATCAAAATTGCCGCGCACGGGCGTGACATGCGTTGGCGAAATTATTTCGATGGAACTATCTTATTACTGGCAAAGGTCAGAAGGTATCTAGTTGCGTTCTCCTACCCTGATTATAGCAAACTTAACAGCAATTGGAACACGTGTACCAACCCACGGACTGGCCATTCTCGTCCTAAGAGCCCGACGTTTCTTGGTTACGTGGTCTTGAAACTAGGGGCTCAGAGCCACTGGCTCGGTGCAAATTAAGCCGAGTGGCTCAGAAGACGAGAATGCGGCCTGGCCAGTACGTAACGCATGCGCAAAGTCATATCACCCGGGCGTTATCAGACAGCTGTCTCAACCCAGAGGCATCCTTATTAGGGAGCAAGTCCGCATCGACAAACCAATCAGCACAGTAGTCCGTCTGACCACTTAACCGGCCGTGAACTCTAGCCCCTAGAATAGGTTTAATTCAATGTTTATAACAGAGGGAGCCTGCCTATTTTACTCAAAAGGCACGTAATTGCAAGGGTAGAGGATTACTTTCACTTTTAAGATCGTGCTTCGATTCCTGGGCAGGCGCGAACCATATGTTGCGTTCACATAAGCTTGTTATATGGGTTTCAGCACTCATACTCCTCATGTTCTGGTTTCATTACTCAGTTGAAGTGCTCATCACTGTTAAAAGTAATATTTACTATTTATCTCACTCATAACTCGCGAAAGTTCATGAACAAGTAATAGGCATGAAAATGTCTATTTTCGTGACTCCATTGAGCGCGTTTTACGAGTACTCGATAGTCTAAACGCGAAACGAGCACTTCGAGAGCCCGCGCGCGAGACGCACGCGCCAATCGAGAGACTGGGTTCTAAACGAGACCAATATGGCGACGGATTATTGACCAGACAGTTGTGTAGTAAATTGGATCTAAAGTAACATAATTAGACTTCTGGAACTCGGATTTAAGCTTCAGCAGTTCTTTTACTTACTCGTCATCACTTGGCTTTATTCATGATCTAAAAGTTCCTGCATGTGGCATGGCAGAAGTCGTGAAAGATCTTGCAAGGGTCTTGAAGGTAAGCTTATGTTATTACATTGTACTGTAAGTTAAGTTTAGCTAAAATTTAAGACTAATTTGCAGAAAAGGATGGTCTGATAGGCAAGTAATATTGGTGTTGGTAATTAAAGGATTAAGTTTATGGCCTAAATCATCAAGTAAATCCAGGAGATCTGGAACAAATGAAGGTGAAACATAAAATTTGGCAGGTACAGAAGTTACACACGTCACGTGTCACAGGTCTCAAGTACAGGTCATTGCTCTGTTGATAAATAACTGAAATAAATTACTGAAATATTTCGGATTTTGATTCCGCATGGAGAGATATAATATTTATGTTGTGGTTAATTTTTTATTTCAGGTAATTTTTGTTTTTCTTTTGTTTTAATTACCTGAGATAAAAAATTAACTATAACATGTTATAACTTGATTATCTATTATTATCATTCAGACAACATTTGTTTTGTATATATAGCATTGCCATTAAACTTATGGTTTCTCTGAAAGGTGTTATCTACACTGATTCCTTGTGTAGTATTATTTTTCCATATTGGATTATTATTTTTTGATCCGCACACTTCGTAGTGCAATTTATGGGGAGACTCTGGAATTTTGGTTATGTTACTTCAGTTCACCAAGCATTTATGAAATTGTTATTAAAAGGGAAATGTCTGAAAAAAGAAAACGTATCTGAGTATAGTTTTAGGACTCTAATAAACAAAAGCAAAAATCATTGCGATGATTTCCTGTATATTCACATATCTGAAATGAAAGGATTTGGGAAATTCTTTAATTGGGGAGGGGGGGGGGGGGCAGTTATGATTCCACTGACAGTACTCTCAAGCTACAATGAATGATGCTTTGATTTTAACAATGCGATAGTGGGGGTTATGATTCCTCAAATGATTTGATAAGTCTTGCAACATCGTGGTTATGATTCTTAGATATGACAACATAGGGGTTATGATTCCTCAAATGATTTCATAAAGCCTTTAAAAACCAGGGTTATGATTCCTGTGCCTGACAAAATGATATGATGACTTGGTGAAGCCTGGTCAAACCAAGGTTATGATTCCTCAAGCACATAAAATCAAATTGCAATTGGTTATTTGGCCATGCCTTTTCCTGTGAACATTTATGTTGTTGACCTTTGCGTCAGTTGTGAAATTAACCTAGCAAGGCAGAAACACAAGTCAGCTTTGGAAGGTACAGGTAGTTGCAGTGGTGTCATTGATTGTGATGTCGAGTTGCATTAAGGTTTCTAAGCAACATAACTTTCACTGGGTGAAATGAAATGGCTGATGTGTTTACTCTGTGAAAGAATGTTTAAAATGTTTACAGTTGGTTAATCACGACCAATTCTCCTCGTGCAAATGCAGGAAACTGCCTGTACTTGTGATCTGACCTGACACACACACACCCATGCAAATATGTCAGTATTGAGCAAGATAATATTTTTAAAGTGCCTTTTTGAACAAGATTTTCGTTGATTTATTGCGAATAGAAAAGGGGAAGATCGTTCCAATAGTATTTTCCAATGACAGTAGGGCAAAACTTTTAGACTATTAATTCTTGAGTGGGGAATGTGTAGTTAATGAGCAGATGCACTTCGTTTAAAATAATTATGTTGCTCAGATACAAGAGATAATGAAAAATTACATGGCTTATTATCAGAGAGATGATCATATAGAAACAAACAATTATAGATTTTAACAATATCACGAAATTTTAATAAACCTAATTGAACATAATGAGGGGTAATATGATCGCGTAAAGGTACATCATTCATTATTCTAACTGCCTTATTTTGAAAACGTATAAGCTGTGATAATGGTTGATCATAATTATTTCCTCACAATATACAACCATATATGAGGTATGGGTAAATAAGAGAATGATAAATAGTAGATGAACATTGATTTCCTAGATAACTTTTTATTTCTATATTTCTCTATTACCCAACTGCCTCGCTTAAGTGGAAGGTGGGTGCCCGGGATACCCAGGGGCTTCCACTGTGGCCAGCCAGCCCCTAGATAGAAAAACTGCCCCCATGGCTGGCAAATCCCCGCAACCCAGCCATGAGCCCCCGTTCCAGGCACCCGTCACACTGATGAAACAGTGGAAGGAAGAAAAAGGGGATGGGAGGGGGGGGGAAGACGCTGAATGACCGCTCCACAAAAACCACTGTACAAACGCTCGAACTCACAGATCCTAGCTGTATACAAAGCTACACAAACCATGTGAGCCTGCACTTATGGGATTGACCGCTGGATCCATGCTAAGCCTGTGGGCTACTTGACCACTGCGCTTGTGGACTGCATGACCGCTTGACTTGTGGACCGCATGACCGCTTAACTTGTGAACCGCTAAACTTAAGGACCACTTAACCGCTAAGCTTGAGAACCGCTAGACCGCTAAGCTTGTGAACCACTAGACTGCTAAACTTGTGAACCGCTTGACCACTAAACTTGAGAACCGCTAGACCGCTAAACTTGAGAACCGCTAGACTGCTAAGCTTGAGAACCGCTAGACTGCTAAACTTGAGAACCGCTTGACCACTAAACTTGTGAACCACTTGACCGCTAAGCTCATGGTGGTTAACTTAGTTAAATTGCATTTAACCAAATTAAATACTCTCACTGACTTTATCACAAACATATTCGATATGATCATGCCAGGATAAATGGCTATCAATATATTAGATACCTAAGTATTTGATTTTGGATTCTTGCTCTAAACATTGACCAGCTATCGATAATGGGGGTAATAAAATTAATTATAATCTACTTTCTGATGAGGTTGGAAGATAAGATATTTAGTTTTCCTTAGATTTAAGGTTAATTTATTTGCACATATATAGCCAGTCATAGATATTAGATAATTCTTCATTTATCTTTAATAAGATTTCATCTTTATTATTAGCTGAAGCTGTTAAAGAGGTATCGTCTGCAAATAGTCTTATGGAGAAAAAATCAGAAGATTGAGTAAAGTCGTTTATATATATCAAAAATAACAACAGTCCTAAAATTGATCCTTGAGGTACACCAGAAGAAATTGCCATGGTGTCAGTAATGACACCATTTACAAAAACTCTCTGCTTTCTTTTATTAAGGTACGATTTGAACCAGTGGATGTTAGGATTTACGAATGCCGTAGGACGATAACTTTGATAGTAAAATAGAATGATTAACAGTATCAAATGCTTTACTTAAGTCCAAAAATATTGATACAGCATAATCTGCTTGATCTACATGTAGAGACGTTGATATTTCTTCAATAAGAGCAACAAGACAGTCGATAGTAGTACTGCCTGGCCTAAACCCATTGCATTGTTGAGTAGGAGTGATAATATTTTCAGATGAAAAATAAGATATAAGTTGATTATAAATACGTTTTTCAAAAACTTTATGTAATGCAGGAAGAACTGATATTGGTCTATAGTTATCACACAGTGAACGGGATCGGTGTTTAAAAATGGGAATCACTTTTTCGATTTTAAGACTATCAGGCAAGATTCTTTGCTTAAAATTAATTATATACGTTAAAGGACGAAAACTCTTTAGTACTATCGATTTTTTGGTCGAAAGATTTCAAATCTTCTTTGAGTTTTGTTTAGTTGTTCTTTATGGTTTCGACATCCTGTCGAATCGTTTCCAGGCAGTCCTTCACATAAGATTCAAATTATCGTCGTTCACGTCTTGCTTCTTCCCCTTCTTTGACATATTTAGAAAACGGACACCAACAGGAACTCTTACACATAAAACTAGATTATTTAAACACACAAAAGAGGCAACAAATGACACTAAACTAGAGAGCTTTAAAAGATGTGACCATCATCATCGCTGACCGCTGACCACGTTGGGCTGCTTAATGCTGAATGACTCCGAAGTTAAGTGATTAGGGTTAGGAAACAGTGTGAATCAGGTTGAAGGACCTACAGCAGCTGTAATATACTGCTCGAACTAACCTGGAACTTGAGTCACTCAGTTTCATAACCCTGATCACTAAATTTCAGAGTTGTTTGAGGTTTGGCAAGTTGTTCGGCAGTTTCCAAGGAGGGAGGGGAGGGGGGGGAGGCGCTGTCCCATGGTCTAACCCCTTTCCCTTTTACATATATATATACCATTTTGGACAGAACAGATACCCCTTCTGTATTCCTTATAATTATTGATAAAAGGTACCCTCGGTGTTTTGGTGAAACGGGCAGAAATCTTAGCACGTGACTGACCGAACACAAACGAGCGACGAGGAATGGTGACGTCAACAATCACATTGCTGAGTATTATTTACAGATGAAACATCAAATTGACTGGGACTCTGCGACTTGTATAACGTATTCTACAGACTACTATCAACGTCTTACTTTGGAAAGCTGGTTTACTAACTAAGAACAAACGCCACTGAATCGTAGCCAACAGTTACCAGCGCCGTACAAACGACTTATTGACGAGGTCAAGCAAAACTAACTACGAGAGAACGACTGAAGAACTGACAATTTGACTAACAATAGACGACTGTTTAACTGTGACAATAGACGGATCGAAACGCACCAATTACTGATTACGAGTCTTCAGAGGCAATAACATCACGGCTTAACTGACAGACGACCAATAACATCGCGACGTAATTGACCAATCAGATCAACAACCAGAGTATAATACCATCAACTGACGTGATACGACTCACTTTGACTCTGAAGATGACTACCGCACAGGTTGTCGAAACGTCAGTCACTGTCAACGACAACGGTCCTATTCAGGACTACGTTCACCTGGACGATCAAACACAACCTACTTTTGAAATGACTCCTGGGTTCAAACCTTTCACAATATTGTATTGGTTGATGTTATGACCCCTTGCCCGTCATCGCTCGAAAATTGATTGGTTTTTCTTTGCTCCCCGTAACCTGCAAAGGGATCTCAGTGGTGATCTCACCAATGTAGTTTTTAGGGCATTGTTCGCTTTTATTGACTGCTTCACCCCCTTTTTATAATCATTTGCCTACTTTTATTATTCACTCTGTTACGTTATTCACTTGCCTAGTTCCTAGGCCTCATTATTCCGCGCGGCCAAAGCGTTTTGGGTCACGTGGTCAGATCGAAAATGTTTCCCGACCGTCCGCCTCGGATACGTCACCGAAATTAATTGACCGAGAGGGACTGGGAAAACGCCGTACAGGGACTAGGCTAGTTATTCACCATATAAGTTCAACAGAATAGACAATATTCGTATTCCCCGACGGTCCTGAGACGAAAGACTTCTCAGCATGATTGCGAGGCAAATGAGGGAAGTTCTTGGCGAAAACAAAACTCAGGAAATCGCAGCTGAAGCGCTGCAAAAAGGTAGAAATCAGAAAAAAAAAACTGCAAGATTTAAAAGCTGAAACCTTAGGTGTAAGCTGAAGGGATATCTGTTCCAAACAACGAAACTGTGGAAGAGCTGGTCGTACTAACAGTAAAATTGAAAAGCCACAGAGCCACTAGAAGAAGCGAGTATATACTAGTCTAAAAAATGGTAAATTCTGCCAAAATATGATGATTCGAATCCTTTTGATTTCATACTTCTTATTATTCCTATTTATTACCTATGTGTGGTGTATCTGTAAAAAGGAGTTTAAATTGCTCAGTATTATCGTCTTTGCAAACGCCTGAGTTCAACTTCTTGTCTAGTAAAATGTTCATTGGTTATGTACTCAGTTGTGACCGAATACGATGATAAATAATGTATTAAACGCGAATTTATGAAGAAACTTTACTTTTCAAGTCATCTCTGTTCAAACCGATTTATCTTCCTTACAAATCAAGGACTGTGTGCAGAAGGCTGAGCACTGTCCTGATAGATAGGCGCCGAATATACTTGTCCGGTTTATTTCAAATACGCAAGATTTTGTACCTGCTCTGTAAGAAAATTTCAACTGCGAAGTAGGTGTTTTACTTTTGTACAGGGTTTCGACAGGTAAGTCCATTTCAATATATGATATCCTTCAAAAAGTTTTAATATAAACAAAGGCCTCAAGAATTTTGAGACCACAAAATCGCGTTATATTTTCATTAATAAAATCGCTCACCAACTACGCCTTTCAATAATATTTGGTTAGGCTCGCTGTTTTTCTCAGCAATGACGAGCCGAAATCTTTCTTTTGCTTTTTAAAATAATGATCCGTCAAGCCTGTAATCTCTCGGAAATTTCCAACGTTAAACATTTTCCTTGATTTTTGACAACCCAGTCGTAGTTTTCTCACGTTTGTTTGTCTTCTTGGTAAGAAGATCCCCGCATTAGCCTCGCATTCATGCTTAAGGCCTACTCGTTCCAGGATCGTCGGGGAAAACGAATATTGTCTATTCACAAAGGTTTCCACAGTATTCTATAGTTAAATTGTGTATTGCACTGTTCGTCTTATCGAAGGAGGATGAAGCGAACGATAAAGCTACATGCACAAACCAAATTGATTGTATTACAACATCGATATTTTCTGTAATTCTATGTAACATTTCCTCTCATTATCCTTTTTTTACATTTAAGATTGGGCTTTTAGTCAGGGCCTCTAGCTAGAACAGGCCTTATTCAAATTCAAGACGCTTATTAATTTATAAGCAAGCGAATATTAACGTTAAAAGCCGACGTTTCGGTATCATCATGACACCATTCTCAAGGCAAATTGAATAAGTAATGCGAAGATTTGGTTTCTATAGTCTCAACAAATTAGCATAATAACAAAGGATCACAAGTTCTTCAAGTGAATACCTTTGCGCGAATCGAGTCCGCCTGCACGTTTAAGGATGGTTTGAGTTTTCTTATAAAAAGCATCTCCTTAATTAGGCAATCAAATTTGTTAGAACCTTTAGTGAGCACGTGAAATTGTTCTGAAATAAAAGGTGGTACGACCGAGTTATGTTCGCTAAGATAATGTTTACAAATTGACGACGATTTCTGTTTGTGTCCATCAACGCGTTCGTGAAGGTGGCCGCGAGTATAACCAACATATCCTGCATCACACAGGTTACATTGAAATTGATAAACTAAACATTGTTGGTTAACAATGGCTGGCTTGACTTCTCGAAATTTAAGGTCTGTTTTAATTTGTTATTTGTTCTTACCACCCCATGGGAAGCTAGTGTTGTTTTTAGGGACCACACTACAAAAAGATGGCAACCTCGTCCCTAGGGCTTTACCCTCAGATAATGGGAAAAGCCCTGAGGACGAGGTTGAAATATGGATTCTCATTTGCCATCACCCCTCCCTCTAACACTAACAGAAAAGAATGGAAAGGTTGAAATTATCCCATTGCTGTTGGTCTAACAATGCAAAGTTCATCCTTACAAAATATTTCAGTTTAATCTCAGATTCTCGGGTCAAGAATTTGTCCCGTCAGAGCTCCCAGATAAGTGATGTCTTGCCCTTTCACACAAGTCATTTCGAGGAGTCGCGAGAAATCACGCGAGAGCAGCACGCGAAACGAGACACGAGTGCGTTCTCTGCGGCTTGCTTCGCCCCCATAAATGGAGGGCTTGCTAGCAGGTTAGATGGGGCCATGTCGGGATTCCTCCTGTCCTTGTTCAGCGCTCTGACTTGTATTCACCACTTCGCTTGACTTTAGAACAGCTGTAACTCACGCCCTTGTTTAAATAACGCCAAGTGTCAGCATGGATTCACTGCCAAAACATTTCGATGTTTATGTCCAGCTGGTTTTGAGGGAGAGCTTTGCGAAAGAGGTTAGCATAAATTTGTTTTATTATTTCAAATATTTAGAAAATGTACTCACTGTCATAGATACAATTGTCTCTCTCTTTTTGGGATATTATATTAGTATACCACCCAACCAGTATCTGAAGTGTTGTGGGTTACGACGTGGGTTTTCTACCATTATATATATAGAGGATATTACATGGCCGCGCGGAGATACGAAATTTCTCTTCGAGTGTTGAAAAATATTTCACGAGTGAGCGTAGCGAACGAGTGAAATATTTTTTCAACACGAGAAGAGAAATTTCGTATCTCCAAGCGGCCATGTAATGTTCTTTTTATTATATAAACACCAATGAAATACCAAACCATTTCACTTTAACAGTATTTTGGTGTGAAAGGTGAGATTTATTATGTAGCCATAGCAAAGGTGATATTTTCACATGTGAAGATAACATGTTATTTTCACATGTGAAGATATCAAGTTTTCGCGCGAAAGCTCACCTGGTATTTCATTGGTGTTTATATAATAAAAGGTCTTATAATTCATATGGCGAATAGCTTGAAAACAAATTCGAAAAGCGTTTGTATTACAGTAAAACGACTGTTTCTGGAAGATGGACATGCTTGACTACAACGTATTTTCGATCAGCGTTTCCAAAAAAAGGAGGAAATAATCACTTACCTTTTATATAGAGAATAGGTGCCATTGAATAATGATACCCTTTTAACATAGTTATTTAATAAGAATAAATCGCTTAAACAGGAAGTCTTGTTGTCATTTTCGTGATACGTTTTTGAAATACTGAATCGTCCTTCATGCTCTGCTCTTCCTGGTTATCTCATTCCATAATTGAACGCGGAAGATAAATATTTACCAACGGGTGCTGTCAGGAGCCCATAACCCGGAGCGAGCAACTCCCATACTGGGCCTATGTCACGGCGTTTTTAGGGACCAGTTTATTTTTAGACACATCTTAGGGCACTTTTTCCCGCGAAAATAGAATTTCAACCAAGTCTATGAGCGAATTCGAATTATACTGATATCAAAAAGGGAAAACTAAAGGTCATTAAAAGACAAGAAATATCATTTTTAGGCCTGTAAGTTTTGCTGACCGGTTTGTGGAATGTAAAAGATATTCAAAATTCGCGCCAAAAACGTTCTTAAAATAAACTAGTCCGTAAAAACGCCGTAACACGAGCGCATGGAAGTTACTCGCTCAGGGTTATGGGCTCCTGGTGCTGTTCATCTACCCAAACGCGGACAAACCTTCCTGTTGGAAACAATTTAATTTGACGTTTTGCTCAAATGAACTGAAGAGACAGAAACAATAGAAGATATGCAGCAGCGAACCATTCGAATTTCAAACAGGGGTTTGCATTGGCTTTTCACCATTTTACTAAGTAGTGTACCTAAAAAGTAAAAAAGTGCTGCTGCTTTTATTTCAGACAATTACTGAACATCTTGTATTAAATGTAACATGAACAGAGCAACAATATGACATGAGAAGTTTAAAAAATGAAATTAAACTGAAGCATAGAATAGGTTTACCATCAATTGTGAATCAACGCTTCGCAAAAATAGTCCGTATAGTTTTCAAGGTCATTTACGACACACAGTGCACCAAATTGCATTAAAGATCTGAAACCAGAAACAATAACAATGATCTCAGGTGAAATGACATTTTCAAGCGGCCAATGGCCAACACTTCACTTGACTTGTCTTAGGTTCCTCTTGGTTACATGTTATATCTACGCCTTTTTTTTAGATATAAACGAGTGCACCGCTGGAACCCATAACTGTTCAGTAAATGCCTTGTGTACCAACACCGTAGGCGGATTCATTTGCACTTGTTGTGGCGGCTTTGTTGGAGATGGAGTGAACTGCACAGGTAGTAAGGAGAATATTTATTTTTAATGAATTCTGACACTGTCCCTTACCTTGACTGACGCCTTAATTTATCTTTGGACTGTGGGTATTTTCTAGAGATATACCAGGCTATAAGCTCCGACGATTGCGGGATGGGATATTTTGTACAAACGTTTTCCTAACTCAAGAAATTCGTGAATTGTCTCAACCGCTGGGAATTTCGAGTATTGGTATTAGAAAAGCTAAATGCAAACGGACGCAACAGGTAACAGCTCCCAACATTGTTGGGAGATGTTGCGTTCGTGTTGGCAGTAGTGCGCAAACAGATGCAACAATTCCCAGCAATGTTGGGAGCTACAGTACATCATGGGAAGGATAAATCCCATAAGACTTCAAAGAGCATGTGTAATGTAACGCACGTACGTGGCCCCAAAAATGTTGGGAGACCTGTGCAAATGGATCCAACATTGTTGGGCTACGCTACGGCGATCATGGAACAAAGGAAATATTGGGAGGTGTTGGCTCAAAAGTTTGACAAGTTTCAAATTTTGCGCAACAACTTTTAACAACACACAACAACATGCAACAGGCCGGTGTGCAAACGGACGGAACAACAATGTTGCGTCCGTTTTCACGGGGCTTTAAGTAAAATACAGAGTACGTGGTTAACGTACTTGGTTACAGGTTTTAAAACATACTTTGGATGATGATTAACTAGTCTACGAATACAACCGTCTCCTCGTATGGAAGTCGGCGAACTTCAGAGAGCGCGACAGTAAGAGTCGTCTCTGATGTTGAATTTACGTAACTATGGTTCTGTAAAGTTACCCTACCTGAAAACGTTTACAAGCGTATCAAGAAATGGTCTATTGCACGACCTGAGTTTGCCCATCAAACTTAAAACAATAGTTCTTTTGTTCCAGGTGACACTTTCCCAGACCGAACCGAAGCTTGTTTGAATAATCGGAAACCTTCGGCTTGACAAACTTGTGCACCACGGGGGGTGGGGAGTGCTAATTGATCTGTGAATAATGAAATTTCACTAGGGTACCGACGGGAATAGTCAAAGGAGCTATCTTCTAGAAGAAGCACTTTCTGAACTGAAAACTTGATCTTTTAGTTCTATTATTGCTTTTATTTTTTGCATTAACCCGCCGCCTGCGGAGACTTCTCCCGATACTTTTATGCCGTTGCTGCAAAGATTTTAGTCATAGTTATCCAAGCGGCGAGAATACGTTCTCAAACAACCGGCTTTCTCTTTGCTCGACAACGCACTTTGAATAAAACAGGTGTGATCTTTTTGCTTCATTTGAATTGAATTGAATTGAATTGCTTCATATAAAAACGAACAGTTGCTTATTATACAGTACTTGCATGTGCGCTAAGTTAGCAGCAAGCGCGTGTGGTTTTTACTTACAGAAAGCAATTAATTGATAAGTAAGTGTGGGGGCATTGAGCCGTGTTTTAAACCTCGCAGGCCCGTAAAAAGGAGGTGCGATTTTTTTTAATCTTTAGTTTACTAACTCGTGTCATTGCCAACTTGAAATCTGCTTTTTATAGATCGATTAGTTTCGAGATTAGTTTCGTCTGACTCTGCCCGGAAAGTTAAGCAATTACAGCCGCATCTTTAGGCTGTTAGAGAAGCGTGTAATTTTTACTTGAAGGCGGAGCAGTAAATTTTACTGATAAGTAAGTGTCTTGTTTAACTTCGCGGCACAGGAAAAGGGAGGTGCGATTTTTTCAGTCTTTTGTTTTCTTATTCCTTTCTGTGCATTCATCGCCGACGGAAAATTTGCTTTTATAGATCGATTTGTTTCGTTTAACCCTGTTCGAAAAGTTGCACAAGTATATAGCGCGTTGAATATGTTCAACACCAAGCACGTGTAATTTTCACTCGAAGAGAGCTATAAATAATATCATTTTGTTCAGTCTTTAGTTTACTGAGAAGAAGCGGTTTGATTTTAATCCTGTATTGTGTACTACGCTCTATTTAAACTTCATTTGCTTGTAGACTCAAAGTTCTCTCGCGCAAAATTTGGATTTTGCCATCTCGAAAACAGAATAACCAGTACCGGTATATAAAAAAATCACAACCAAAGCGTATGCGATCAAACAAACTGCACTGTAAGTTTTCAGCTGCTTCCATTCGAGCCTATATTTTAGTTCCTTACAGCAATATTAACGAGCATGTTTTGCGTTAAAGTTGCTTCCACTAGGCTCAGCCTGTAATAAAACACAAGGAAGCAACTGATAAACTCGTCTGTTCAGCACTTACCTCACTACCACTACTGCGTCGTATGTTGCGTCCTGACTACTGTAACTCTTACCCACCCCCTGGGTTGAAATTTCTCCTTACTTCGGTCGCGCCGAAAATTCAAACGCCTTCGGAAAGGAGTTATCGGAAATCTTGAAATTTCCTGTGCGTGAAAGCTATTGTTTTACGTTGATCGTTTTTGTCCTTACAAAGAAAGAAACGATCAAAAACAACAATAGAGAACAATACCTATTGTTCTCGAATTCAGGTCGCTTTTCTTGGTCATCATACGAAGCAAAAGTTGACCCCGGCTGAATGGGTTAACCGGTCTGGCAGACCACCGATCATGTAAACGTGATCGCATTAAATATGAGACGGATTTTATGGACAGGCGGGTATTATCCCACCAAGCGGGTTACCTTACCTACCCGGGATCCCCCTCCTCAAGCTATAATCGTTTTATTTATTTTCAGCATACTGCGGCATTCTGTTTGATTTCGAAAACGGATTGTCAGGCTGGACATTGACTGGAAATGCATTCAACAATCAGCCAACATACGGCAATAATTCATTAGAGAGGGGCAGAGAACCTGCCAATCACAAAGGGAATTGGTGGATTGGCGGCTTCGAGGATCGACCCAGTCCCTCTCATCAGGCTGGTGCAATCCAAAGCGATGTTCCTCAAGGCACGATGACGTCACCCTGTTTTGGGATTAATGGAAATTCTCTTCGGTTCCTTATTGGAGGAGGTTGTTCCGAGAACGAGATTCGTGCTGAGCTTATTGTTGACGGAAATGTGGTTTCTCAGGAAACTGGTGATTGTAGTGAATCCATGACAGAGAAAAGCTGGAATTTGTCTGGTTTTGTTGGTAGAATAGCTCAGTTGTGTTTGGTTGACAATTCCTCAGGCCGATGGGGTCACATTAATTTTGATCATTTAATTTGCCAGTAAAAACGAAATCACGCATAGTGGCTTTCGTTGATGCGTAAAGGGTTTGCTAAATACGATTTTGAACATCAGGACTCATCAAAACTGGCCGATAAATGGTACTGTATTTTTAATAAAATCGGCCAACATACATACGGTAAACTGCCGCTTATAATCCCTCGTAAGGGTTTTACGAGGGCTTATAAAAAGATGGGGTATAGGGTTAGGGTTATACTTAGGTATAACTGGAGTAGAGAAAACCCCTTCGAAACAAGCTCTAGCAGTGCTTTCAAACGTTATAATAATCGGAATTCAAAATAAGAAAAGCTATAAGAGGGGGGCTTGTATAAGGGAAGGGCTTATAATCGAATGTATTTTTATGTTTACAGATTGATGGGCCTACTACTGGGGGGTTTATCAGTGGGGGGACGTATGTGTGGGGGGTTATAACTGGGAGGGCGTATATGTTGGGGGCTTATAACTAGGGGGACGTATATGTCGGGGGCTTATAACTGGGGGGACGTATATGTCGGGGGCTTATAATTGGGGGGACGTATATGTCGGGGGCTTATAATTGGGGGGACGTATATGTCGGGGGCTTATAACTGGAAGGAAGTATACAAGACAAGACAAGACAATGTTTTATTTGGAGTCTTATACAGTCCTATGTATATCGACTTTATCCAAATAATTTAAAAGAATAATACAAATTGCCCACTAGTGGAACTATAGTCAATGTTAACCTAAACAACTAATGATCTTCTTTTCTCATAGCAGTCGAATACGTATTTTGCAATTATCTTTTGCACTGGTTTGTTCTTGCTTGGAGGGTTTATTAACAACAGAAAAACTTCATCTGGTGCCATTCTGTTTACTGATATTCTGTATTCTTTGTTTAAGTATTCAAATAAAGTACTTCTTTTTTCTTGATACGCAGGGCACAGAGTTAAAAAGTGTATTTCATCTTCTACGTCTTTTTTACAGATAGGACAGATCCTCTCTTCCGGTTTCTTATAAGGTCTTACATACCGACCTGTCTCTATCGCCAATTTGTGATTACTTAGACGGAGTTTAGTTAGAGTTATCCAGTGTTGGACGTTGGTGACCTGACGGAGATAATCTTCACATTTATAATTTTCTATTGTTTTAAATTTTCGGAAGGTTCTTAGTTTATTCTTTTGGTTGGCGTCTTTTCTTACGTCATTGTTTACGTGACTTAATCATCTTTGTAATTCGATGTCTTTCAGTCTTTGTTTGATAATGTTCAAGATTCCTATGTCATTTTCATGTGCTTTTGTCCAGAGGTATCCCAGCCCTATTTGGTCTAATACGCGTTTGACTTTTTGGCTCCATAATTCCTTGTTCATTCTCGACTTCATATGATTATAAACCACCTGTGATAATTTTGGTTTAGAGTTAGCCAAAACTTAAAATTTCTATATTGTGCTTCGATTTTCATTGGGAATAGATAGATAGATAGATAAACTTTATTAATGTGTCAAGGCCACATAGCCTGGGAAAATCCCATACTAATTCCTGTTTCAGCCCTACATGCATTGTTGCTGCAGTATTTATTTACACCTAACAACCATTTCAAGAATTTAATTTGAACTAGTTCTGCGGGAACTTTTTCTATTTGGTCGTTACAATCAACACCCCAAATTTCACTTTCGTAGAGAAGTATGAGGGATATCAGAGCATCAAATAGCTTAATCGTCAGCATAATATTTTCTCTAAAGTTGTCACCCATCTCTTTTCTTAGTTTATAAAGTGCCTTAAGCCCAACTTTTTTTAACTCTTCTCTAGCTAAACTAAAATTTCCATACGGGTTCAGTGTCATTCCCAGATATTTATAAGATCTAACATTGTTTAGTATATTTACTCCATACTTAAACGAGTAGTTATTTAAGGACTTGCCACAATTTTTGAAGATCATGACTTTTGTTTTGTCTAGATTTACAGTTAGTTCAGTTTTCTCACAGTAGGATTCCAACTTGTTGAGGAGTGTTTGTAGGCCATTTGCTGACCGCGAAAAGATCACTAAGTCATCCGCATATAATAAACAGTTTATAGGTTTTTCAGAGTCATCAAGCAGAATATCGGTTGAGCTTGATGAATTTAGAAATTCAGGTAGATCACTTAGAGATTAAAAAGGGTGGGTGATAACATACAGCCTTGCTTAACTCCAGTGTAACACGGAAAAGGTTCGGTCGTTTTGTTGTTGATTTTGACTGCTGATTTGTCTTTTGAGTACATGAACATTACTATTTCTAAAAAACGCCCTTTAGTTCCTTCTTTTCTGAGTTTTTCGAATAATTTTTGCCTGGGTATGCGATCAAAAGCTTTTCTAAAATCTACAAAACACGAGAAAAGCAAGTTTTTGTGGTTTAGATTTAACAAACTTATCTATGAGTGT
Organism: Porites divaricata; assembly: GCA_038088405.1. Taxonomy (NCBI): domain Eukaryota; kingdom Metazoa; phylum Cnidaria; class Anthozoa; order Scleractinia; family Poritidae; genus Porites; species Porites divaricata. The sequence goes on from JBBMOI010000001.1 coordinate 43,313,008, forward strand.
TTTTAAGATGAAGATGCTATCCACTGTACCGTGCCTTTTTATAAAGCCGCCTTGTTCTGCTTTTAGAATATTATATGTCGGGGCTTATAACTGGGTGGACGTATATGTCGGGGGCTTATAACTGGGGGACGTATATGTCGGAGGCTTATAACTGGGGGACGTATATGTCGGGGGCTTATAACTGGGGGACGTATATGTCGGGGGCTTATAACTGGGGGACGTATATGTGGGGGCTCAACATAAATCGCTGGTTTACCGCAAATAAATTAACGCTAAATATGACTAAAACTGAGTTCATGTTAATCGGCTCAAGGCATAAGCTTAATAATCTGCCTTCTTTGAATATAAATAACCTTCTTATCAAACATTCTCAATGCTCCAAGTCTCTTGGCGTGCTTATTGACGAAAGTGTAACATGAGAAAATCATTTTTACGCTTTATCTAAGAAAATTGCGTCTGATATTGGAGCTATAAAACGCATCAATCATTGTTTGCCCCCTACCGCCTTTCAAAATGTATATTATGGCCTTGTCCAATAACATTACTACTATTGCAGCGTGATATGGGGTAACTGTTGTAAAAATTTGCGTGATAAGTTGCAGCGACTCCAGAACCGTGCGGCGCGCGTTCTCACAAACTCCAATTATGATGCAGATGCGAGTATACTTTTAAATGACTTGGGTGGCAAAACCTTGAAACTCAGCGGCAAATTCAGAAGGCTGTTATGGTGTGTAAATTACTTTGTACCTGATTACATGTCTTCAAAATTCATACTACGCAGCGACTTATTTAATTCTTATAACCTTGAAGATTCTGAAAATAAGCTTGCTGTTTCCTTGCCGCGAACCAATTAGTATAGGTAATAGCATGATTTGTAGTGATATTTGGCATAAATACCACAAGTGATATTTCAAAATTGTTATACGTAATTTCACGAGCCGTTAGGCGAGTGAAATTTGAGACAATTTTGAAATATCACGAGTGGTATTTATGCCAAATATCACGTACAAATCATGCTATTAATTGTTTATACTACTACCCGTAGAAGGTTTGTCATTTTCACATGTAGGTATTTCAAATTAAGATGAAATACCACTGCTCTAAGCCAATCAAATTGCAGAAATTTCTCATGTAGTAGTATAAATATAGAAATAGCTTCTGCTACAGCGGGGCTGTTCTGTGGAACAATTTGCCCACTGATGTAAGACAAGCAATATCTTTGACAAGCTTTATTCGTAAACTGTTAACTTCTAGCTTGAACACGGCATTCATGGGAAACATGCATTAATTTTATAAATTAGTTTTATTTATTTATTTCAACATTCATCTTTATGAGTGCTATTACTGTTAATTCAATAGTTTGTAACTTTTTTAGGATATTGTATATTTGCCTGGCCCCAGTTGTTCGAAAGGTGGATAGCGCTATCCACTGGATAAATCAGTACAAATCACTATCCACTGGATAGCGCAATTGGTTGTCGTAATACTTAACCGCTGGATAGCGATTTATCCGGTGGATAGCGCTATCCTGCTTTCGAACAACTTGGGCCTGATGTTTTTGCCGTGTATAAATAAAAGTGATGATGATGATGATGATGATGATGATGATGATGGGCTTATAACTGGGGGGGCGTATATGGTGGGGGCTTATAACTGGGGGGACGTATATGGTGGGGGCTTATAACAGGGGGGACGTATATGGTGGGGGCTTATAACTGGGGGGACGTATATTTGGGGGGCTTATAAGTGGCAGTTATAAGTGGAATGGTATCTGCCCCGTATTTTATGAGCCACTAAGCATTTTATGTACTAACAATGAATCCGGGGGGATACTAAACAACGTTTTGTACGGGGAGGTTCATCTCTTTCATTTAACCTTTTACCCTTTTACATACCATTTATGACAGAAAAGGTACCCCTCTCTTAAACATTTTATTGTAAGTTTTCCGTCTCAAATTCCTTGAGTTCTTCTATGTTAGCTCGTTTTGGTTCATATACCTGAAGCCTGAAAAAAGTAGCCCTTTCGGGCGGAGCTACCCGTATAGGCCATTTTGTGGAGCACTTTAAGTGCAGTGAGTCGTGATTTGAAACAGGGTTAAAAACCATTACATTTAGGCCCAGGCCAAACGTCGAACTTTTCATGAGACGAACCAAACTCAAATTTGGGTCGACCTAAATTAAGTTAAGATCGTCTGTTGGGTCAGACGTCGAACTTAGGACGCGTCGAACCAACCAATCAATTGAATCAGACCAAAAAGCAATTTTAATAAATTTTATCCCGAACGAGCCCTAAATATACATGATCATACAAATTTAGTTTAGTTCGTCCCATGTGAAGATCAACGTTTGTCCCGGAAACGATCTTCAGACGTTCTATCCTTCTGAAGCAGACGAATAGAATGTGTTGGACGATCTAAACTCATTCAGACGAACTTAACTGCTAGCTAGGCGTGGAAAACTTTTCATGAACTTAACTCACTAAGTCAATCATGATGTTGGACGATCCAAACTCATTCAGAAGAACTTAACTGCTAGCTAGGCGTGGAAAACTTTTCATGAACTTAACTCACTAAGTTTGGTTCGTCTCATGAAAAGTTCGACATTGGCCTGGGGCTTAGTTTCAAATTTATCACTTTCTCTTTGTTATGTTAATCATGGTGCAGATAATAAGTTAGACATTTTGACAACGGCCACCTTGTTCAACCTGTTTTTCTGATTAAAACGCCGTCTATTTCCTGAAATTTTGCCAAGATCGTTTAACAGCAATCGTGTAACTATCACTGAAAACGTTGTCGTTTCAGTCGTTTGAGTAATGGACATTTAAAAAAGGCTATCGAAAGGCTAGAAACGTCCTTGGTCTTTTGTTAAAGAATTTGGCGAATGAGACACTTTAAATAAGCTGAAAAACCACTGTGTCAGTGTGTTTTGATATATTTCCACTTTAAAGGTATCTGCAGTGACGTAGCATAGTATATTTTTATATATTCTTAATAGTTCCTCAAGTACCAAGCAATGCTGTCAAGTTACCGATGTAAAGATATAACCCATAAAATGACTATTAAAAACGGTGCAAAAACTGATGTGCAGAATTGGCCGGTGCAGATAGCTTTACGCGAACCTCGCCTTAGTAAGTAACCTTTTTGCCTGTTTACAGAATGATATGAGGCATTCAAAAACAAAAGTTGATAAAGCTGTCTATTTGGACTTAAGAACAAGAATTGGGTGTCTCGTAAGCGTGTTTCTACTGGAAACTGTTCTAAACGGCATCAACCATAGACGTAACTCCTCTTTTTCACCACTGACAGATACTAAATAACTTAATGAAGTGGCATGTTTCCATATACTGTCAGCATTCACTGTCAGCTGCTCTGGTGTTTTTTCCACAATTATGAAATAAATCCTCTTCGAACAAGTTTAATAGTTGCTTCACTACAGCGAACCTCTATATAACGAAGTTGTCGGTATAATGAAATATGAGGAAAAGAACCTCGATTTAACGAAACCTCGGGTGCTCAACATTTACACAAATTATCCGGCTGGAAATCTTTTTATGCATAAAATTTAAACTATTGAATTCTATTCGCGGGGGAGAACGAATGGCTCGAACCATTTGATTTTCCAACCTAAATTCCTGGTTTTTTCCATATAAATGGCAAGTATCCCTCGTTTTTTATTTAGCGATCATATTTTGTCAGTCTCTTGTTCCTTCGTTATATCCAGATTTCACTGTATTGAATTCCGTGGCAGCTTAGCGGTGCATTAGTGATTGCAATACTAATTAACTTTGAAAATTAGCCACTAATTGAAAGAGCATTGTGTAAATATCGCTGAACAAACAAGTATAAAGTCAGTGGAGGTTGTGTTTATCACAAATTGCCTGGTTTATAACTCAAATTAATTTACCTTACAAGGAGAACAAATACTGTATACGCCAAATTTCCAGCCATGATACACAACAGATTATCAAGGCACCTGACTACTTAACAGTTCCTGTTTGAATTTTAAATAAGAGGAATTTTAGATGAATTACATGAAAATTCCTTAATTCATTGTGTGGTATAAAATGATAAAACTTGGGGATATTTTATCGACCATTTCTCGTACCTTGAGCACGGCCAGTTTGTCAAAATTTAGCTTATTATTTTTTGTAGTAAGTGTCACTTGGCAATTATGCAAATTTTTTGTAGAAAATTCGGATCAATTGAAGTTTCTGGGTAACTGACCACCTACCCTCCCCTCCCCCTAAGTCAACATTGAACACTTCTCACTTAGGGCAAAAATGTGTCTTAGGGGAGGGGTAGGTGCAAAATTTCGAAATTGCTAAAGGCAGCTGTAACTTGTGATACGTAACGACCACTCAGAACATCATTTTCATTGCTGGCTAAAAACAGATGAACGTTTTATAAGGCCACGTCAACATGAAACCGTATAGTTTTAAATCCGCATATTTTTTACACAAATCGGTCTTCCGGTTTCACACGAAACCAGTGAATCCGCTCACCGAAACCGCATCTTTTTTAAGCCGCTCTCCAGAACGGATTAAGGTCCTCTCCACACGAATCCGGGTAACAGGATATGCGGTTTATTGATTCTTATAGACGGGTCTATATTGTCCTTGATGTTTGTTCAGTTATGCAGGTGATATATAATTAACCTACTCAGTCTTAACTCTTGTTTTCTTCAATGTTCCCCGTGAATCTACTCTTGAAGAGGACGATGCACAATGCATGCTAATTTGCTACTTTTTTGTATTCATGTTTTGCTGTCTACTTGGAATCAAGTGTCAGCCTGCTCAAATGACGGTAGGTTCCGTTAGTGCCATAAATAAGTGCCTTGTTAAATAACTTTATTCCCTTTAGAAATTTTCGTAAAACAAGATTCCCAGTGGAGGCAGGCAGTTCTCACGCCAAACAGAGAGATACCATTTTATTTTTCTTCACTGAGTTACTGTTGTTTCTGTAAGTTTTACTCGCGACCTAATGGTTCGACGGCTTTGTAGGTTAGGTGTTACAAGTAAATAAAAAATTTCGCGAAAATCGAAGGGACAAATTTAGCAAGACTTAAATGGCAGATTAATACCAGTTAGAACCAAATTTTGCTTAAATCTTCAAGACACGTTTTAAGGTGTTTCGATACAAAATTCTACGTGTTGCAGGATGACCTATCATATTTGGATGTACGCGGAAAGAGAATTCTGGCTGTTTTTATATTAGCTATTCTGCAAAGGTTTTGATGCCCATCTTCCGTTTTATATCATGCGTTCACCTGCTTCAATAAAACGTATGTAAACTCAGTTAAGCTGAAACTGGGCATATGTCAGACTCGGTTAAGAGACAATTTTCACTTTTGCAGACTTCAAAGTAATTGAAGTCTAAAGTGAAGAAAGTGTTCTAAAATTTCATTTAAAGAGAAAGAAACGCGTTTCAAAGATAGAGAGAATGCTAACCGCTGAAAAATATACGGAATCCTTATTTAAATTTGAATAGGAAACCCAAATGAACTCTACTACAAGTGTTAGAAATATAGTTCTGCTATTTTTTTTCTTTAGGTCCTTGTCGCGAATTGGCGTTCCCAAGTTTTCTTTTCTTTGCCGACAAGCGGCTGATGAACCACACCATAAAAACTTTAAAAGTTCGCGATCTGGACGAGTGTGAGTTGAGGTGTTACTACGAAGACAATTGTGTCAGCGTTAATTTTGAAAACAAAATGCTTAGAAATGAAAAATACAGCTGTGAATTGAACAATTCTACACACGGAGAACACGATGAAGACTTTGTGGAGGCACCAAATTTCCTTTATCGTGGAACAAACGTAAGATCATTAAATTTTAACGTTATCCCGTCTCCGAGCCTATTAATACCATATCCCAACGCATCGTCCAAAGGGAAACAGCTGGAGCTCACCCTTTGGGATTGGCTGTGTTACAATATTTTGCAAAGATCCAAAATTGAGTAGATAGTTTCCGTTTGTGATAACTGCACGAAATGATGTGAATATTATGGAACTTGACCCGCTGAGGGCCAATGACGTCATTTATGATGGCAGCCATGTTCGCCGTCATATTGGATGTCACTGAAAATTCAGATTTATTGCAATGGAGTAAACGCTAACCATCTTCATTTGATCCCCCCCCCCCCCCCCCCCCCACCACTAAATCTGACAACTAGACTAGGTCTCTTCCTTTCGCCAGCCATTTTCACTTACTCTCTGAAAAGCGAGTTTTTCTCCTAGACGGTTTTGTTTCAACTGTAGCCGTTTTAGAGAATGTTGACTTTATGATTATTTTAAGATCAAAAATTTTTGTAATTACCTCCTAAATTGGAAGCGCCTCCCAAACGAAAGCGTCATTTGCCGCGTAAGTAACATGAACAATTCAATTTAACTTGTTTTTAAAACATCAAAACAGCGCACACTGTATGTAAGACGGACTAACCCTTAAAAAAAGTACGCTTAGAGGTGGTCTCTGCCAAATTTTTATCATTTTCCTTGAATCATGATGAGGAAGAAACCCCTCGCAAAGATTTAGAAAGGCTTAGAAGCATAAACCAATTCTCTTTTCTATAATCTTTTTCCCAGAATCCTTGTGGTAGTTCTCCATGCAAAAATAACGGGACTTGTCAATCAGGATTTACCAAGAAAGGATATCACTGCTTGTGTCGAGGTTGGACAGGTGCAAGATGCCAAGGGGGTAGGTCTGAAAAGTCGACTAAGTGAATGCAGTAGTCATGAAACCACGCAAGCTGTACCGCGCTTAATTAAAAGGGGGAAACTGCAAGTGACAACATTAATTTGAAAAAAAGTATATCCGCAGTAATATTAGCCCTGCCATTGTCAACAAACCATCACAAGCGCAGGACCTTCCAGATTGAAGAATGAAACAGCATTCCGGTTCCAGCATTTTCGGGAGCTTGCGCATAGATGAAAGAATGTTCCTTTTACTTTAGAGTGGATTTGCAACACGTTGCCCTTTACTTTCACTTTCGTTTGGCCTACAATTCTCGATCTCAGTTGTTATTTTACGCTAATTAGTGAGTTATATTTATCAGTGTTTTTAAGTTAATTTTCGGTGGACTGTCAAGTTCTCGTCTAAGCGAAGACATATATAACTTAAGCTGCCAGTTTCACTCGGTACAGATATCGTGCAGATATTTCTGTTGCTTGCTTTGCAGAGTAACTAAATGAGTATTCTGTTAACTCTCTCTACCTAGATATTGACGAATGCTATGAAAAAAGTCACGAGTGTAGCAAGAACGCAGATTGTGAAAACACGGAGGGATCTTACAAATGCAAATGCAAGACTGGTTTCCAAGGAGATGGATACAACTGCACAGGTATCCCAGCATTTCTTTTCTGTTGTTAGTTGACTTCAGGCAGATTAGCATTGCACTGAAGACTTGTAAATGCGTCTATCTCTCCTTTATTTGTTTGATTATTGTATAAAATTCTGTTTCTAAGCCCTGGCCTGACAGTCAAATCTCTCTCAAGGAGTACCTCCTTAACGCGGCGCACACTTACAGAGTTGATTCCTGCGGGCGGGAAAGACTGGCATTGAGATTCGATATGTCGTGTTATGTTTAGATATTGAAAAAAATCAATATGGTTCAACATGAAAGCATACCTATGATAAAAGTACTGAACTGCATGGCTGGCACTACTGTAAGAAGGTATCGGCTGTGTTTTATTCTGTGTTGTATGCTTTAATGCATAATGTTCAATGTTTTTCGTGTCCCGTGCTATTTGGTCTGTGATGATGAGTGACCAGTATCCAGAGAAAAGATCGGAGAGTGCGGATCGTATCTGGTGCCCGGGGGGTTGGGTGGGGTTGGGGGGATAAAGACGAGCGCTCTGGGTTTTTGTCGGCAATTACTTTGGTGACTGTGCCTTTCCCCATTCTGGCCCTTTTTTCAAACAAACCTTCTCTGGCGATTGTTCAAATGTAAAAGCTTTTCAAACAAAAGTTAAATAAATACCGTTTTCATCTAGCGTGATTAGCGTTGTGTAAAGCCCTTTACAATAATTTTTGGCGCTTCAAAATTAATGTTTATTTATTGCTATTTATTATAACCCGAAGTTGACGGTAGTTTGTCTTTGGTTGAAAAGGAAAAGAGGGAGGGGATATTGGACTCAAAAAAGAGAGAAGTCATCTTCCTTGATAGAGGATAATGGTACTGGAGATGCGTGGGGTTGAAAGGATTCACAGTGTTACAAAATTATCCTAGATATAGACGAATGTGAAAAAAAGAGATGTGAAACGAACGCAAATTGTACAAAAACAGAAGGATCTTTCAGATGCACCTGCAATATTGGTTACTATGGAGACGGATACAACTGCACAGGTATCCCAGTGTTTTATTCCGTTTTCTCGACAGGGGCCTTATAAAGTCTCACATTCCCCAGATCAAACGATCGTGGAAGAGGCTCAATGCCTTGATTACTACAATTATTTTCCCACAAACTTTGATAAGCCTCCTTATCAGGTTTCATCTATAACTTCAACTGAAGGAGGAGAAAGCTAATACAGATATGGCAAAAACAAAACCTTTTAGAACAGAAACTCCTTTAACAAGAAAATCGCAACAAAGACCTTCGCATGAAACACAACCAAACTAGGATCAAGCATACAACTACCCCATTGGTCAAATCATATTGACCAATAGAAAACCTCTATTTTCGATCCTACCTACGAGTACAAATTGAGCAACGAACACCATCACATTGCCATTCCTACATAACCTAACACAGTAGCAACTGATGAGGTCCACTGAAAGGACCGAAACTCGAGTCTTGCTTGAGAATTTACTCTCGAAATCATCATGGCAAATAACACACTAGTAAACGAAGAAGGACTTCTTACAACAAGCCCTTCAATACTCGCTGATATAGCCAACGATCCTGCAGAAGAAAACCTATTAGCTTCGGATGACGAAGACATACCGTGTGGACAAATGTCAACAGAAAGGCGCAAAAACACAAACCTTCAAGAAAATGGGGATCAGCCATTGCAAAGAAATAGAAAGACTAACAATACTGAGAGAAAAAACGGCGACCCCACAGAGGCCAAAAGACTAAACGTGAAAAGACCAAACACCAACGATTAGAGAAAATGGCGCCAAGTCCAAAAACCGCGCAAAACGGGTCCACAGAAACGTCATCATGATGACTCTCGTGAACAGAAAGAACACATACCTTTTAAGAAACAGCGCCTTACTACAGAAGAACTTGAAAACACCATTAAGGACAAGATACAAAAGTCCAAAGAATCCATCGCCAAACTGAAGAACCACATTGAGAACAATACGCAACGCAAGGGCAAACATTGCCCCGGACGAAGAATTCAAACGAGACATAAGATGGATTAGAAAAGACGCAGAACGAAAAGTTTTAGGCGCACTCGTAAAGTTTCACGACCGTAGAGTCGAAAGAAGCAAATCTAGACTTGTAAAACTAGAGCAGGAATCACGCAAAGAAAAGAAGAAAGACATGTCAGATAAGGTACCAGCTAATACTCTAGAATTCAGTCACGAACAGAAACTAGAGAATATCCAGAAGAAAATAGACGAACTCAACAAAATGAAGAATGTCTTACAAAATACTAAAGAGAATAAACAAAGTGAATCTTATCCCAGAGTGTTTTCGGAGAATATAGATTATCTAAAAAGGGAAAGAGGAAAGAAAAAGCGGTCATTGCCAACCAAAAAACGCAATGAACGGAGGCGTAAAAGAGCGCGTGATTTAGATAAGAACATAACAGAAGCAAGAAAGAAACATATCAAAAACCTCTCAGATTACAAAATGACACGCGATCAGATAAATGTTTTGTCAAGGGGTCTTAAATTCATTCCCACACCAGTGACAAACACAGGTCACGTTAGGGCAGAACTATTAAAAGATTTCAACGCTTTCGCTAGACGAATGCGTCTACAATATATCTTTCATGGAAAAGATAAAGAGCAACACCCCTTTCATGTAAAGTCAGACTGGGAACCACCAGTTCAGCCATCAGTCGCACTAGAAACATACCTAGAAGAGGTTAAATTACAACTTGCTAATATAACTACAATCACGCCTAGAAACAATCTACCCAAGAGGGAACAACTTGCCATCAAACAACTGAAACAAAACCCGGACATCAATATTAAACGAGCAGATAAAGGCTCCTCTATTGTTGTCCTCAACAAAGAAGACAAAATGAAAGAAGGTCAAATACAATTAGATGATAGAGAAAACTACAAACCCTTAGAAACGCCAATGGTAGTAGAAACCTCTAAAAGGGTCAAGAAATTGATAGATAAGCTTTACAAAGAGAAACATATAGACGAGATGACAAGACGATGGCTATCCCTCACGCCAAATCCACCGCGAATACCACAATTCTACACTCTCACAAAGATTCACAAACCAACACCAGTTGGAAGACCGATCATATCGGGCTGCGAAGGCCCGACAGAAAGGATCTCATCATTTGTTGATAGTCTCCTCCAACCAATTGCTAAATCGCAAAAATCGTATCTTAAAGATACGACAGACTTTATCAACTTCATAGAGAAAACCAGGGTCGTAGAAAATGCTATTTTAGTCTCTATGGATGTAACTAGCCTATACACAAACATCCCACAGGAGGAAGGAATTACAATTATATGCAAAGCATACGAAACATTCTATCAAAACAAACCTCCAATACCCAGCCAATACCTCGCAGATATGCTCAGACTAATCCTTAGGGAGAATTCTTTCCAATTTGTTGGAAAAAACTACCTCCAAGTACAAGGTACAGCTATGGGAACAAAAATGGCAGTTGCATTTGCTAACATTTTTATGTCTGCAGTAGAGACAGAAATTATTAACAAAAGTCCGCACAAACCACTAGTGTGGAAGAGATTTATAGATGACATATTCTCATTGTGGAATGTAGAAAAAGAAGAAATATACTCATTCATCGAACTAGCAAATAACCACCACCCGAACATAAAATTTACTGCTGAAGTTTCAAAAACAGAAACCGCCTTTCTGGATACATGTATTTACAAAGGAGAGAGATTTAAGAAGGAATCAATCGTAGATGTGCGTACACATTTCAAACCGACAGAAACTTTCCAATACACGTACTTCTCTTCATGTCACCCCCCAGGGGTAAAGAAAGGATTCATAAAAGGCGAGGCCTTAAGATTACTCAGAACAAACTCTTCTGAGAAAACGTTCAAAGAGAACATAACTAATTTCAAGCGAAGACTCCGTATGAGGGGTTATAGAGATCAAGTGATAGATAAACACCTATCAGAAGTCAAGCATCACGAAAGAATGTCGGCTTTGCAAAACAAAACAAAAACGCACAAGAAAATACTACCATTCGCGACAGAATATCGCCCCTCAGTACCGAATCTAAAAAAAATCATCATGCACAAATGGTATCTTATAGAAAACCAACCGTTGCTAAGAGACATCTTTAAAGACCCTCCCATAATATCTTACAAAAGAGGAAAGTCACTACAAGATATACTCGTAAGAGCTAAACTATGAAGGTAAGATCAAAGCAACAGCAACTGAGCCAAAGATAGACGTGAATAGCCTGTCAACATTATGAACAACTCAAACTATTAAGCTTTAAGGTCAAAGATATACAACAACCTGGCCAAAGGGAGTCGTGTATGGCCTGTCAACATTATGAAACTTAATAATGCTGAAGTGTTAAGGCCGGCTTTAAGAAAAAATTACATTACCTTATCACAATCATTCTTCACTCATCAAGAAAATGTACGTTCGTGGAGTCTATGTGAGCTTGAAATGCGGCAAAAAAACACCAAATACTTAAAAGCGAGTTAAAGAAGCAACAAGTGAGATAAAAAAAGCATTTTATTTAATTATTTTATTTTATTTCATTTTATTCTTCCGCGAAAACAAATTAGTCCCTTAAAAACCATCGTATTGTTTAGAGGAGTCTAATAGTCACTCAAGTATATTGCATTCAGAGGAAAACTGACTTTTACTTTGAATTTTCCAACAGTGATCGTAGGTCTTAAAAGGTTTAACAAGATTGTATATACAAAAAAAATCATGCCTATATAGTTTTCTATTGTTCGTATAAAAATTTTAAAATTTTCCAGTGAAGGAAACGCTGGTTAGAGGTCTCTGATAGCATCATGGATAACACAAATTTATGAGAAAACTTCATAATAGGGACAACGACGCGACCGCCACGAGAACGTCGCTTAAAAAAGTGTATTTGCGTTCTTTCGGTCTTTATAAGGATTATTCGTACCCAATTACTTTGTCAAATGTAGGCGAACCCTCCTGAAGCTGAATTTCAAGGGACCATATCGAAGCTCTGAAAGAGAAATATAATTTCGTCGTTGCTTGTTTACGTCCTCCATAAAACACGAAATTAGGCATTTTCACGTCGTAGTCGTGCAAAAACGGGAAAGAAATGTACAAAAAAAGTGTGATGCACGAGCAAAGCTGTTGTTTTGCTTATAAAACCTATTGTTTTTTTGACTTTCTCGTCGCCGTCCGCGTCGTTGGATCTTAAAGTCCCTAATTATTCTCAAGGGGCACGTTATAGCCATTTTTTAAAATACTGTGTTGCATATTTTGTTCCCTTAGAATGTTACACTATATTTGACTTTGAAGACCATGATTTGTCAAATTGGACTTTGAATGGCACTGCATTCAATAATCAGCCAACGTACGGCAATAACACATTATCAAGGACGGGTAGGTCTTGGAGCAAGCACAAAGGGGATTGGTGGATTGGTACCTTCGAGAATCGGTCCAGTCCCTCTGAACAGTTTGGGGGATATCAAGACGATAATCCCCAAGGCTCAATGACGTCACCTAGTTTTCAGATTACTGGAAAGTTCCTCACGTTCCTGATTGGAGCAGGCTGCGCAAATAATGCAGTTCGTGCTGAGCTTATTGTTGATGGTGTAGTGGTTTGCAAGGAGACACCGGCGACGTGTGATGAAGCTATGAAGGAGAAAAACTGGAATGTAACAGGTTACGCTGGTAAACATGCCCAGTTGCGTTTGGTTGACCATTACTCAGGCGGCTGGGGTCACATCAATTTTGATCACTTACAAGCTTGCCATAAACTTATTTCAGACACGGATTCTTGAGTTATATCTTGGTTAAGTATTCAACTTGAGCAGTTATGTAAGATGAAAAACATAGTAGAAACCACTAGTAAATTTCTGATCCTCATTTCCAATCCCCCACTACATAAGCTTTTCGATTTAATTTTGCAGTTAGTTAGAATTTACAGTTCTCTTCGTTAATTTTTCTCTATCATTATATCCATTTTTTTAGTGCTTTTAGAGTTTGATGTTTTGAATTAGCTCGGTGGTATTTTCCTAAACATTCAAACGGTATTGACCGACTTTATTCTCCTTTGAAAAAACATTTGCAATGGGAATCATTCCTCTCCCCGGACTAAATTACAAAGTCAAAACGAAAGGAGGTTAACGGGCAACAGTCGGGTGCAATGACCTTCTACTCGACAACGTTTCGCAGGCCTAAAACGCAGTCAGTACATAAATGAACACAAGAAAGCCTTAAAGTTAAGCTTAAACGCGAAATTCAACGCACATTTTGCAAAGACGGAATAATTATCACACAAAGTCTTTAAATTTTTGCCGTATGAATAATTAGTTACCTTAGTAGGATAGTTTCGGCATCCTGAGAGACCTAAAACGTGATCAGCGAACAAACAAACAAACACAAGAAATGCTAAAGGAAAGCTTTTCGCTAAATTATAGAGAAAAAGAATAATTTTGATACAACCTCTTATAATTACTGCTTCAGTTATGAATAATTAATTATGCTTTCATCTGTCTCTCGGTGTCTGGATACAACCATAGTATCCTTAAATTTCGCGCCTATTTGGGGTTAACCCTTTAAAGCTTAAGTTTCAAGCTAATTTTCATGACCGATGTAAGTAATTATTGTCAAGAATGAAAAATAGAACTTTTTAAAACTTCTTTTGATACATAAAATATCAAGAAATTTAGGGAGCACCTTTCTTAACAACTTTCTTATCTCTGTTTGTAAGAAAAGACTTGATCCTATTCCCATATTGTGGACCAGGATTCGTAGGCACGTCTGAGTAGATAGTAAGGTCCGGCCACTAGTAACGTAGTTTGGCCATGCTTCGACCATTTCGAAAAACCCACACGAGATCTTCGAAATCCGTGCTTTGCCAAAGAGACTCTTATGAGATTACCAAGTTGAATGATAACTTTTCGCTCAGAGCACAATGATGGAGGAGTCTGGTTTTCCGTAAACGACCGTGCAGTGATCTTAGTGAGCTGTTTGTGCACGTCAGAACACTGGCAGCCCAAGTGCACTATGTGTGGGTTCGGGCTTCAGAGGTCATTGGTCGAATTTGGTCGGAATATACTAGAATTCACTGAGAATTATTAGTGTATTATCTGATGTTAAATAAATGTAAAAATCTTAAAGATATGAAGTCTTCTTGTTTGTCTGTTTGTACTAGTAGCCTTTATTACATGTCGTTCGCGGCCTTACTGTTCGAATTCTATCACATGTATTCGAATCTACAACGCTAAGAAAAAAAAATCATGATCACGCGAAATATTGATTCAAAAAGCTCCCTTACCTTTAGTTCATAGCCACTCTGTGTCCCACAGCCGGTTTAAACGCCGTTTTGTAGACTTTCTTTCCATCGAGTACTGAACACTATAAAAGAAGGGAAGGCTGGAGACCTTCCAGCCGACACTCGCCACGCGAAGGCCAATAAATTCCAAACGGAGCGATCGATCTTCCTAAAATTCCCACCAGCCAGACCGAAGAGCGTATATCTACCCGTTCGACGAGCGCCAGTTTCTAAATTCGGCTGCATGAGCCCAAGGAGTGCTGCATTTCGCATCGATTTCGCTTCGCCATGATGCGCAATCTGACTGTTATCCTACAAGGTTTCATGTGTCATACACGCGTGAACTATTTCCGGTCAAATTAAACGCACCGGCTCCCCCGACGGTGTCAGTTTCCCATAGGGCAAAAGTAACGACCCTCCCCCCGCAAGAGTGATACCATGACGTTTTGTCATCGCTTAAGCTCCATATTGTTGTGATCCAGAAATTTTGCTACCATGGTAACGTGTCGTCACACTTCTCATCTCTATAAACTCCAAAATAAATTGACTACAGTGTCTTATTACCGCACTAGTTTAAATTTTCCTTCGCTTTCTTTCGTAACACCTTCTCGAATGGGCTCCTGCCTTTGGACAGAGTCTAGGTAAGTAATAACTCTGGGCTCCTTATTATAAGTTGATAATAGAGTAGAAACGTAACACAATTTTTCATGAAGTTTAGCAAACTCCCCAATAAGAGCTCAACGCGTTTTCATTTGAGATGAAACACCGCTCGCTGTTTCGACGACGGTAACGAGAACGCCAGAAAAGCAACTCTGCATGCACTTACACCACACTTTTTTTGTAAATTTCGTTGCCGTCAATGCATCCCTGGGACTTCGAAGTAAAATTGCCTAATTTCGCGTTTTGGGGAGGGCGTAAAGGCAGACGACCACGAACTTTCCTTTGTCTTTCTGGACTTGAATATGGCTCTTAGGAGTTTAACGACGGGAGAGTTCGCCTATGTTTGACCAAGACATTCAAGCTGAAGTTTAGAATTAAGGAAGCCACTTCTTAAATAATGTTTTCGCTGCCGTCGGGAGCTGACATGCTAATAGGATTTAGTTCAACAAATATTCAGATGCCTGTCTCCCGGTCTTGTGGTGGAATGAAAAAAGAGAAACCGGAAAATTCTCAAGGAATTTTACACAAATGTGCACCAGCCGCAGTTGAATGCGAGCAGTGGCTACATCCTTAATATATAACAAGTAAATTTCCAAAACTGAGAGAAAAGGAGATAACAATTTTTGAATAAGTTAACTATAAAAGTTTATTTTAGTTACAAACAGCATAATGAGATAAAGCTTTAGAATGTATATATCAAGAATGCTTATAGGGGGTGATAAAATTAACGGTAAAGCTATCGATTGATTGTAAATATTTAGTACGAAAGTACTAATTGAGAACACCTAATAAAGGCAATACTTTCACCCAGTTATTTTAAGACTCTCAGTATTGCTCCGGCGGCTGTGCAGTCAAGTGCTCTACTCAGTTAGCTAATGGCCGGCTACCAAAGTACTCAGTGAAAAGGTATTGTGTGAGATCTGAATGACTGCGATGTGTATTAAGAGGAAGGTATGCGTTATTGGAGATTAAGCCGAATTCCATGCTGCCAAATATAATAAATAAGGCTGGATAGGTGTCCTTTATTTGTGGTTAAGCGTAGAGTGGTACAGAATGTGATATAGTATAGCAATAACGCCAATTTAAAAAATGTTTTACTTGTTTGCGACATGGTATCTCCACGAGAGCTTTTCATGAATAAGCAGCCTTAGATGTATTTGACATTTTTTGTGTTCTAAGGAGATGTAGCCGGTCCAGGCAGGTATATGGTGCAATATACTTTCAAATCAATTTGGTAATCTAACGTTTTTCTGACTCAGTTAAGGTCATGCGATAACTGACAAAGCTTAAGATTTCTTTACATGGCAATCTTTATTTTTGAATACACGAGTCTCTGAAAATGCATTCTGCTGTAAGTAGTAATATGAGGCCCTTCTGCCAGTAGCCAATCAGCGTCGAGTATTTAGGTCACGTGGTACAAATGGACCAATCAGCGTTAAGCTGACGTCACCCCCCACGTCACTACGTCATCAAGGATTACCCATAATGCACCGGGAAAACTGTCAATCATTTTTGAGTGACGTCATCATGCGCTTGCGCAATAAACACAACACTTTTTTCATACCAAACAACTTTTATTTAGAACCGCTCACATACTTGTTATTACATTTGGTTACTAATCTATATGATAACATTCTATCATATAATGTTCACAGGAATGGCGAGACATGTACATCAGCAAATATGGTTCGTCTCGCAAAAGGAAGAGTTGAAGAAGATGAACTATGGTTTGTTTCGCAAACCAGAGAAGAAGACAAAGGAAGATTCTACTGCTGAAGAGGACGACCTAGAAAAGAGTACAGACGAATCTATGCCTCACAAACCAAATCAGTGAGAAAGCATTGGTGCTACAAAGACAGTTCCGTGTTGTACGGGGAGAAGACTTCACGTTGTACAAGAGGAAGATAGGGTTCCGCCTCCAAACTGAAGAACAAGAAGAGAGGAAGATAGGTTGACCTCCAATGAAGTTGGAACTGCATTTGAGGAAGGGATGATTCGGTGGAAGCTGATTGCGCTCTCTTGAGGAAGGGGAAGCTGAGGGTGTTGTTTTATGGAGAGAGCCTTCCAGGACACTTCATTTGTTGTACAACCTTATGGAGGAAGTTGGAGGAAGGTTTTCAAGAAGCGGCTACTTTATTTCCACCAAGATGGAGGAGGGTGATGATGTTTTATGGCAAAAAACGACTGGTAGTTCTTCACGCACGTGTCGGGACACTCACATTAAGAACTGTTGGAAGAATGGCGAAGACAAGGGGTGCACAATGATGCTGTTTGAAGGTATGGAGGATGGGGACGACTTTTGCCCGAACCGGAAGCGTTTTCTGTCGACAAACCAGTACTGGTAATTGCACCCGAGGGTTTACTCCGTGACACCCATTCCAAGAGGTGAAGTGGAGAGACGAAGCCAACTTGTGTTATACAACACTACTCCATAAAAGCAATGGTTGAGATGAGCGTGTTGGAACAATTGTCCACGCCAATCGCGTAACCATTATGCCAAGACTGGGTGTGGGCAGTTGACACAATGTCCTATAGGATGGAAGCAGGAGTCCATGATCAAGATGGTCTGCAGAAGTTCAAGATCAACTTGATCATCCACTATCTACCGAGGATGAAGAGGTGGAGATAAAAAGAAGGGCATCTCCCATCTTCAGAAGACCATGTGGGCGATGTGATCATGTGAACCATGTAGTGACTGCTGTGGAAAACCATTCGGCACTTTAAAGGCATGGAATCAAAAGTATCTGAGATGGAGGCAGAAGAAGAAGACAATACAACCATTTCAAAGTCAAGGCTGATGACATTGCAATGTTTTTTTCATGTTAAGAAGGACTTCCCTGTTATGAAAAAATGTCCAATGAACCATCCAATAAACCTTGATAGATGCGTTCACTCTCTAACCTATTTACCATACCCTCCAAGGATGCCAAGGAACTGGGTTGTACCTGGGCCCATTGGAGTTCGATCCCCCTGGCGTTACTGTAACCGTAAGGGTACGATTTGAAACTATTTCCTTCCACCACGCGCTTGTCAAAGACCACTTGGTACCGTTTGATTTCAGTTTGTGTTCTTAGTTGCTTTGTTTCGGGGTCTCTCACTATTTTGTGGGGGTTGAAGACTGGAATACTATTGGGGATCGATTGGGGGTTGGCGATTTCTTGAATGATATTGTTTTTTAAAATGTCAAAGTTGAGTTGCTCTTGCCCTCGGGTATTGAGACTGAACCCCCGGACTTTGCACTCTACTTTTCCTTTGAATGTTCTGTAGCCATAATTCTTAGGGCCCGCGGCCGCAAAGTCAACTATGTAGTCTCCGGGATCTAATTCGTTGGTAAACTGCCCTAGGTAATTTCCCAGTGGCAAAGCGGGACCGTTTGGTTTCCAATGGTAAATGATGGAGTCTGTGTCGAAGTACAATACATTTTCTTTCAAACAATCCAGGGCTCTGTAAAGTTTGAGGCGCGCCAAACAAGTTGTAAAAGCTGCAACGAAAATGTTTATGTTCGTTTGCGATGGAGTTACATCATCTTCGTAACTGTGAACGACTTCGATCATTTGGTCATTGACAATGCGAATTGAATGTAATTTTTGTTCATTGTCCTGCAACAGTTTATAAAATTTAGACGGCTCTCTAAATGGTACGACTTGTGTCTTGTTTGGTTGTTGTCCAAATTTTCCCCAGAAACTATTCAGCATCATCTTCGCTAAGGCACGTTTTCCAGGGTTTTTTACAATATTAGCCGCCTCCAACTCAACCCCTTCATGGCGTAGGTAATCGGCGACATACTGCTGCTGCTTAGCGGGGTCGTGTTCCATACCGGTGGGCCAACCGCTCGCTTCCTGTTTTAATTTAAAAAACGTGTCCACGTATGTTCGGAAGAGTTGAGTGGAGGATTTTGGGAAATGCCATACTTCATATAATTTAAGAATGGTGTACCCTTTGTCTTTTTCTTCCATTAGTTCTGGGGTGCACCAAGTACCGGTGAGTGTTCTTTCATGATCCTCGTGAGAACAATAATGAGTGCGTTCATTCAAAGAACGCTTAATTTGACTCTCTGTACAGGTGCGACAGAGAGGGAACACCAATTTTCCTTGACAGCGGTAAGGTAGCACTGGATGATATAACTCGTAAGGGGGCAACACTTTACACCTGGCTAGTCCAAAATAGGTATCAATGGGTTGGGTCGGGTTGCTGATGATTTCAGGATGTCCTACCGGGTAAAGACCTTCCTTGTTGATACTTGGATAGAGGGAAGTAAAATCCACGTACCGTATTTCTTCACCCGGTTTGGTGGTACAATGCAATTGTATGGCATTGGTGCGCCCGCCAAAAAAGGCGTCTCGAGGGTTTAAACGTTCAGTCAATGAGAGGTCTTTGAGAAATTGGCGAACATCCGCTCTACTCTCTTTGAACTGTTTCCAGGTACACTCCCACATCACATTAACATTGTACCCCATGGCTTGAAAGTACTGAATGCGCTGTACGGTGGAATCGTATACCTCTCTCAGGGTTCTATTATCCAATTTGGCATGACGCTGATCCCTATTTGCAAAACAAGTAGGGCAGCCATGGAAAAAACAACCATTAAACTCGTAAATGGTGTTTGTGACGGGGTCGAAACCATCCACGTGACTGCGTCCCACTCCCACGACTACTTCCCCCACGTTCCCTGCATGCTTAAGGGTGCTGTGTCCGCCACTGATCAATGCTAAGTTGCGGTCTGTCCAAGTGAGCCATTCTAGAGCCACATGGGATTGAGGTTTACCCCCTCCGATCCACCCCCTGACTGGTTCACAAGCCAGGGTGTGGGGTAAGAGACACTTTTTTCTAAAAAACCGATTGCAAGCAGAAGCGATGGTAATACATTCTTGCATGGGGTTAAAACCCGCCATTGTTTGAAACTCTTGTTGGAATTTCGTGCAACCTTCTTTCAAGAGCTTGACATCCGATCGACAGTACTCCAACAGTTCTTTCTGAAAGTCAAAGAGGGTTCCTTCATTGACCTTGGTCCTGTACCACTGTTCAAATTCCTTAAATCGTTCCAAATTCATACTCTTTGGATCGTAATAGTCTTGGGCAGGCATGGGTCCCCGATAATTTTGAAACTCAGGGCGGTTGAAAAAATGAGGGAAGAATCCTTTTTTCATTTCACATAGTCCAAAGGATTTTGGAAATCTAGCCAAAGGCATTTGTAAGAAAGCCATACTGTCAATGAACTTTACGTGTTCTATGCTCATGGATAGAATTTTCGCACCATTCACTATTTGTTGAGGGCAAACGCATTGTTTGTATAGTTCCTCTAAAAGAAAGTAGCTGTCGTACCCTTGCGCGTTGTGGGCAACATCAATCACTTGCCTTTGCATGTCTTGTATGTTGGTGTTTGTTAGCGGGTCTAACCACTCTAAAAAATTTTCTATGCAAGTGGGTCCTTGGAAATCCACTTGCATACCTTCACTCGTTTCTGCACACAACTAGTTGGGAACGTGAATTCCAGTGTCTTGCATGGCTTCGATGTCATAGTAAACAAAGAGAGGGGGAGGTTCTTCAGGACTATTTTGTCGTTTGCGTTTACGCGGATTCTCTTGTAGAATGGGTTGAATGAAACATTGATGGGTACTCAAGTCCAAATACTGGTCGCATGAAGGACAGGTAGAGCGGCCGCATTGATGCTGTCGTACTTCACTTCTTCCATTCATCATTCTGTTACAATGGGGGCACCTTTTTTTGCTCTGGCATACACTTATGCCTGCCGTATTTTTCGTCCCCAAGGAGGTGTACTGCAAGTGATTGGCATAACACTCCGCCGAGAACAAGTATCGACAACAACTTGGACAGTAAAGGTTGGCTCGATCAACTTGTTGATAGGCTGTACACTCTCTCTGCTCACAGGCATAACATTTTTTACCCCTACATTTATGGTGACGTGTGTCATCCGTCTTGAAGGATTTTTCGCAGTCTGTGCAAAAATAGGAGCTGCCAAAAAATCCTGACAGGGAAGTACACGCATGATAATGTTCACCCGTTTTGATGAGAATGAGTTGTTTTTCTTTGGGTTTACTGGGTCCTTTGAAAATAATTTGATACCCCATCTCTGCGCAAACGACTACAATTTGATAGTCTGTCAAATACGTTTGGAACATCTGAAGTTCTTGCAGTCCACACGGTCCCTGGGGTACTCTAGCCATTCTATGCAACTGCTTGGTCAATTCTTCTTGTAGCGGGAACCCGCGTTTGACGCTGCGCGTCACCCAATGGTCATGACCATTCTCTCTATGAACTTTCACCGTTACCAAAGCACGAGCACAACAAAGATTATCGGGGTTATTGATGCGAATGACATTCTTCTTTCGTTTAAGCAACTGTTGAATGGGGGTGAGACCAGGCTTGTTTTGGCGTCGCCCACTTCCTCTACCCGGATTACGAACGTGCGTGACTTCAATATGAAAACTGTCGTCAATGGCAAAATCTTCGTTAGAGTTTAACAGTTGGCTTATTTTCTCTAGCATCCCTCTACTCGCCACTCCATTGTCTAACCAATCACCTACTGCTACTCTGTGGGATTGATAGGCACTACGTAGCCTATTTGAACTCATGTTGATCATGAGCCAATCATCTTCCCTCACGGTAGGGTCGTCTAACACTTGACCGTCAATGGCCCTTTGAAGAGCCCCTTCAATCATCTGTGGCAGCACATCACGGGGTAAAACACTCGCTAGACTCTCCCCTTGCTGCAATTGAGTGGTAAAGACTCGGCGGTGTACACCAAATTTGTTGCATCTTCTGTCTGTACATGGCAACATGCGGAAAGTAAAGACTTCTTCCAATTCATCTAAAGCTTCATTACATAAGAGGTCTTCTTCTTCTTCTCTGTCTCCTTCTTCTCTAGACTCATCAGAACTCATGTTGCTGATGTGAATGCTGAAATGAAGTTGGCGTACAACTTTTATAGGTGGTGAAAATGACGTAAAACGTATTGTGTCATTATTGGATGTGCAAAAAAGGGGGTATGCCCCCCCATACCCCCTCCTTTTCCCAAAGAGAAGAAAGGGACGACGGGACACATTGAGCAAATAAAACCTTCCCCTTTTTTGGATTAACACGTGGTTTTTTCCCATGGCATCTAGACGTAGCAGTAGAAGACAGAGAGGAGAAGCTCCCGAAATAAAAGAGACTAAATTTAAGTGTCTTTGTATGCTCGAAGGGGAAGCATGTGATAACGGTGTGACCCAACAAAGTTGTTGCAAACAGTTTTTGCACGCGAAGTGTATAAACGAATGGTATTCGCGCGGTCAGAGAACATGTCCCATGTGTCGCCAGATTCCTGTGATATCAAACCAAAGTCTACCTTCCATCAGAGAAGGTATGAGTCGTGAGGAAGTTGTCAATCGACTAGACTTATTGTTACAAGATCCTCAGCTACGGGCTGAAATTGAACGGGTGAGTGTTGCTATATATTTTTTTGTAGATTATGATGTCGTGGTCATATACTATGATGGAGTTCCGAGTCGAGTAGTCAATGGGTATTTTTTTTGACCATAGGAGCGTAGCGAGAGTGAATGGTCCTTTGATTCTGCAGTGGGTTCGATTATTCATTATAATACAGAAGATGATGAATCTGAGTGTGAACTCTGATTTTCTTAGATTCCTATTGTAATTCCTCATTCTACTTGGAGCAATCTGATGTACGATTTGCGATGTATTGGAGTTCAATTGTATGCACAAGGTGGAAGAGTGTTGAGACTCGAAGTGTACCAAGAAAGTGGACCGTTTTTGAATGATATTCGTGCTGCACACATAGAACAAGTCTTTTCTGGTATATGTAGAACGTTGAGACGTACCGAGTTTATGAATGCAGTGTATGTTTTTCGCGGACGCTGGGATGCGGAATATTCTTCTCATGATCGTATATCTCCAGTTTCTTTATGGTTTAATAATCGATTATATCGGTTTTATGTTACTTACGATAGGGGTTTTTTTCTAGACCCCCGTGACGGTTACACACTTGGCAGATATCCTATCAGCCATTAGAAGTCGAATAGTCTATATGTACTTCAGAGGTATGGAAGAGAGAATATTGTGGTTGTATGTGATACCAGCAACTGGACTCCCCGTGTCGACGACATTGGTTCCTCGCATCCGAGAGATTTTTGACGTGATTTGTAGAGTGTTAAGAGAATTTAATTATATCATTCCTATTTATCAATATGTTCCTGATTCATTAGCCTATGAGGATATTTGTACGCGTTATCCCTATTACTGTGTAAGTCGTTTCTGTATTTTGTATCGGGAGGTTTTTGGGTGTGTCATAGGAGAATATGGACGTATATCTTGGTTAGGTCGTAGAGATTTTTATTTTGTTGGTTGTCATTCCTAGAGACCAGATGTAGTGATATTGGACTTGGCGAGATTCATTGGTTTGTTCCGAATGATAACCGTTACTTTTGCGTGGCAGATTACTCGTAGGATGCGGATGTTTATATTTCCTATGGATGGTGTGACCAATGAAGAGAGGAATTTATTATTTGGTTACGGATTTGCTATAACTCGATTTATGCTAACCTATGGGATAAATATTGTGTCGTTTGAAATTGTCTCCTCTCATGAGTTTGAGTTCGAGTTGTTGTCGTTTCATGAATTGTTTAGCGTTCGATTGGGGAATGTCATCAAACGAATGATTATTGGTTTGGATTTTAATTTTGTAGTTTCCATTTGATGTACATGGATACTGGTCTATATTGGACTTATATCAAGCTATTTTCGATGTTCTGAATCATCGCGAAGAGAGGAATATCGATTTTCATGTACTCCCTTCTAGACTAGTGATAGCTATGAGACTGAGGACTGGGTATTCGGAGAATGCGATTAGAGAACATTGGTATATGATCTTGGATAGAGTATTACCCAGGGATGCTTATATTTTTGCTATGGATTCGTATGTTAACCATGAATTAAATTACGATACCATTTCTTTTGTCATTACCGGTATGACCAAAACAATTATTTTTTCTCCTCGTATTTTTTTAGATGATTGAACCACTCTCCTTCCATGAAATGAAGCGTGTTTTGGAAGGTGTCGTGCGTACTTGTCGATTTTATGCTCCCATGAGAATCCCCAGGATTGACATTTCTATCACCATAGGAGTGCCTTCGCTATTATTGTACCTTCGTGAACATATTGAAGATAGAGTTGCAACTATAATGTACAATTTACTAGGGAGAGATTTTTGTCGACTCACGGTCTATTTTCATGAATATGAAACGGATGAATATTTGCCCGAAAGAGAGTATGACGTTGAAGATTATTGTGTCTATATTGGTATTGAAGGATTGTTACCTTTGCTTTAATAGTTATTTGGAGTGGAACAAGTGATGCAGCAAGTGAACTTGTTTTTAGATGAACTGGAGTTAAGAGTGCGTCATGGAGTAGATCGATTAATGGGAGAAATTAGTATTCTGCACGAATCTCGTACGACGTTGCACTCGGAAGTGATCCGTTGTATTGTGCATGCCTTGAGTCAAGTGGTGTTTGTCTTAATGTCTCAAATGGAGCGCCTTCCGCGCAGTGAATTGCGCTCTATTCTTTATGAAGATACGGTATTGATGCCCAATAGTATTGAATTGAAGGTGCGACACCATTTGGCTATAAGGCGTGAAAAATGCGTCTTCGTACGCGGCATGGCGAGATTCGTGTTTATCAATCGTAATTTTTACAATCACGCTCATCATACGGGGACAGCAAGAAACCCGTTATATTCATTGACTTTGAATGAGGTTCGTTTTTTGGACCATAGGACAGCGATAGAATTTTTGATTTGTTTTTGTACTTTTTTTCAAACCCTTGCAGATATCATTTAATTTTTTGTATTTTTTCCCTAGTTTTTTCCGCTCGAACGTCTGAGAGAGGGTGTTGTAGAACAGATCGATTGTATATCCGAAGAAAATGGACGCTTGAGCGGTCATAGGGATTTATGGATTTCTTTATTCATGGATAAATTCGCTTGTTACCAAAGTAGTGACACAGAATTACTAAAATGTATGTTTATATTGAGTCGATTTGTATTGAAATATTTACTTGTTCCACTTCCTAACATGTCAATTGATGATCAGTTGGAATTGATTCGAACTGATTGTCCATATGACCCTACTAGACCCCCTTGTTCCAATTTAATAGAATTAGAGGGTCGATATTTTGGCTTAGGGGTTAGACATTATCGTAAAATGTTATTTTGTATTACAGAAAATATTTTTTTCCATTATGAACGTGATGTAATTGCTTTATTTGTCGATATGGACTGCGATGCAAACGATATGCATTTTTATGCTGCATAAGGGACGCATGATATTAGAGATTGCACACGTTCCCGCTTGTAGAACTAAGGTGATTTAAAGAATAAAAAAAGACAGACACTTGTTAAAAAAGAACGTTTTTTATTGAATGTCCCGATCCCAATGAAACAAGTTATCAATATCCTTGTGACTGAATCCCAAAAATTCGTAATCAAATGTTCCATATTTACACATATTGAAAGCAAAAAAACACATTAAAATCTCGATGGTAGACTCTTTGGGTCTTAAAAAGTTCCAACAAAAGTCCATTCCTAACGCCCCTCCAAAGGTAGCTGGTAATGAATGCTTTTGTTCCGCCGTCCTCCATTCCCATTCTTCGTAAACTTCATTAAAACTGAGTTTAGGTAAGAGTTCCATTAAGGTATCTTGAATGTTTTGCCGGTAAGTATACCATTGTTTACTGTATGGTTCCGCAGACGGAGGAACGAGTTGCACGGTACGATCTGCCCCAAATTTATTCACCAATAGATAGGCAGTACACCATACCCAATCTCTGGCCCACCCGTGGTTGCAGATGGTATCTTGCAAGTTTTTGTTCGTGATCACGTACATCGTTTGGGCATGGAGAGAATGGCTTCTTTACACAAGTTATGGTAGATGTCTTCGTTTAAGTGGTAGAGTCTAGAGTTGAGAGTATCAAATGGAATATCAAAGTCACAAACGGCTGACTGGATAAGGGTTTTTATGTACAAAGAGTGATAAGGAAAATCACATGGTCGGACCATTTGAAAGAGTTGTTCCATGCTACTGTTGCTCATTAGCCACCTCTTTTAAAAAAATTGTTCCACGCTGTTGTCGCTTGTCGGTCACCTCATTTAAAACCATAAAAAATTCGTCTAACCAGTGTTGATAACACTCTGTCCAAGTATACCCTGCAGCCAACCCTCGTTTCACTCGTTCCTCAAGATAATCGTCCCAAGAAGGAAAATCACTTACGTTGAGATCCTTGTGATAGTCCATCTCTGAGTGAAGAATGAAACAAACGCCGCAGGCATTTTATACAGGAGGGTCGACACTTGATTGGATGAGAATAGGTGTCCTCATCTCGTAAAACCTGTTTGTGTAACATGTAAACTTGTTTGTCTTCCATGAAAACCGGTTGGTAGACCTCTACTTGAGAACAAAAGTGAACTTTTTTCTCCATGGTTTTATCGTCGAAAGGTAGTCTGAAACAGTTTTCTCATAGCCTGTTTGCCCTGTTCCGTAAACTGCCGCGACCCAACGATGGCCGCTTTATGATAAAGAGACAAGCAAATGGCTCTCAGTCGTCGAAACTGGAATAACTTGGTCTGGTTTTCAAAATAGATGAATTCGTACCAGGTCTGGGTAGTTAAATCGTACAAAAATACTGTTTTCCCCATGTCCACAGCCATCTGTACTGTCCAACCCGTTCCTCCTTGAACCGTCTTTGAATCGGGTTGTAAGTAACCAAAGGCATACAGAGCATAACATTCTCTAGCAATAAAATAGTTCCTAAGTAGAAGTTCTTCAAAATAAGTTCCACTACCACTGGGGTCTTTGCGTTTGAGAGTGGTGTTGGCTTTTTTGATCACTTGTCGGGCATGATAGAGATCCGCTTCATTGGGTTTAATGGGAGAAATACATTTAGCTCTAGGATGACGGGGTCCCAATTTGATGTCTAAACGACATTCGTAGGCTAATCCCAATCGCTCTGCATAAGCATCTGCTCCCTCGGCACCACCTGAAATGATTGTATATTGTTCACCTGGAGATGTTTCCATAGGTTCTTCTTTTTCTTCTGCAAATTCTCCCTTTTTCTCAAGAAAGTTTCTCATATGCCTCCAAGTCTCTTCAGGGGACGGAGCTGAAGAGGAAGAAACACCTGCCATGGTGAGAATGACAAAGTGACAACTTAACAGGATTAATATACTGGTTTTGAACAACATGTTAAACAGGTTTATAAGAAACCGGTTTATCTGCTCGCGTGCTAACACTAACTAACGAATGAACGGGGAGCAGCTGCTTATATAGGGCGACGCTGATTGATCTTTATTCATTTTTCGTTCTTCGTCATGTCTTCAGAAGAAAAAACAAAAATCAAGAGAAAGTATGTCCGCAAAGATCCTAGTAAAAAGAAACTCAAGACAGATTCTGCTTTGGTTCTTCCTAATCACGGTACAAGGGCAACTGACTTGACTGCTTTAGTCAACCCCGCTACAGAAAAGCCAGAACCCATGGTAGTGGAAAAAAACTATGTGATGAATGAAGAAGGAGCATGGGTAGAAGAAGGATCGTCCAGCATTGATGCATTGGTTCATGATTTCAACGAGGCTATCAGTGAACCACTCATGGATTTGATGAGTTGTCCATTTCACTTTAAACCTCTCACACGAAAAAAGCCACCCACAGAAATAGAGAAGAAAGAAGTGTTGTTTTGCCCCGAGGTGAATTGCCCAGTGTTCTTGTTCGCAGACACCATGGAACCCTACCTGCGAGCACTCCATTACACCACTCCTAGTAAAGATGTGGAAGAATGTTGGGACATTCTGGCTTGCTATTGTAACCAAACCCCTATTTTGAAGTTGAGCAACTCTCGATTGAATCCCAATCGATTGTACCTAATTTGTGCCAACTTCAATAAGGATCTCAAGTGCCCTTATTTCCAGTGGTTTGAGGACCCATTCAACCATAAAGTAGCTGCCTGGCAGGATGAAATACGTTTTCTATTGAGTCATCAACCCGTTCCAGCCAACCGACAAGACGCAGTAGCTCAGGAAAAACAGAGAAGAAAGAGAGAGAAACAAGAAAATCTCGTGGTGTACTTTGGGGGTCTTCAGAAAAACTTACAAGAAAAAAAGATGGAAGAAGGTGGTGCCTATGACTGCGGACCCCGCGGCGGCGGCGGCGGCGGCGGACGCGACGCGCGCGGCGGCGGTGGCGGAGACGAGGGATTCTCAAGTAGTGCCAGTAGCGGGGATGAAAAGACACCCCAACCCAAGAAAAGTCCGTTTGTGTATTTTACAAGATGCGTATAAAAGGGAACCAATGTAAATAAAAGTGAATGTCTTCTATCAAAATGTGTTTATTTGGTCTCTTCCCTAGACTTCGATGGAAAGTGGTGCGTTATCTGTCTTCCTTTGTGTATATTCACCATTCCATTACCCCCGTTCCCGAAACATGGGATGATCCTTTGAAAACCTTTAAAGAGACACAGGTGCAAGGGGATCTAGGTCGATTTTTAACGTACGTGGTTTGGTTAAAACAGTTCCCCTTTGCGGCCGAGTGGTATATGACTGTACACTCTCGTTATTCTGAAAACATTCCACCTCTTGGACGATTACTGGTTGCTTTTCTAGCGTCGCTATGAATGAAAAAGAGAAAAGTTTGGTGGCCTTGTATAATGATCCCGAAACCCCAGGAAGTCTTGGGGGAGTGGCTCGGTTTGCCAAGGCTCAAGGAATCACCGTACAAGAAGCTAAAGATGCTTTATCGAAAGATTTGAGTTATACACTTCATCGACCCCGACGGAAACGTTTCCCAAAAGCTCGGGTCATGGTCTATGGGATCGATCATCAGTGGGTGGCAGATCTGGTGGATGTACAAAAATTGTCCAGGAACAACAAGGGCTACAAATATCTATTGACCGTGGTGGATGTTCTGTCCAAGTTCGCTTGGGTGGTTCCTCTCAAAAACAAAACGGGGCCTCAGGTGGTAGATGCGTTTCGCACGATCTTTCGACGAGGGCGAAAACCCATTCAATTACAGACGGATGAAGGCAAGGAATTTTACAATAAACCCATGGCACAATTTTTAAAGCAAGAAAAAGTACATCTCTTTTCCACAAAAGGAGATGACAAAGCCGCCATCGCTGAACGTTTTAATCTAACACTGAAACAAAGACTCTACCGGTACTTGACGTCCGCTAATACCCTAAGATACGAGAATATCTTGCAAGCTGTAGTACGTGGATATAATCGTAGTACCCATCGAAGTATCGGCATGCCACCCCAGAATGTCACGTATGCCAATGAAGCTACGGTCTGGAATCGATTGTATGGAAAAACAGTCAAAAGGATCAAACCGCGGTTCAAAAGAGGCGACAGGGTACGATTGAATCAAAAACATCGTACGTTTAAAAAATCGTATTTACCCGGTTGGACGGAAGAAGTGTTTTTAGTGGATTCTGTCTATGCGACGCCCGTCCCTACCTTTAGGATTAAAGAATGGGATGGAAGTCCCATCCGTGGTACCTTTTACAATGAAGACCTCCAAAAGGTCATCGTGTCGGATGAAGAGGTGTTTAGAATGGAGAAGATTGTCAAACGTCAAAAGGATAGAGTGTTAGTCAGATGGAAAGGGTGGCCTGCTAAATACGACAAATGGGTCTCCAAGAAAGATATAAAAAGGTTGCGTCAAACCACAGCAAACAAAAAGTGAAAAGAAGATGGTGGGACCACGGCTCGGAGGACGACGTCACGGAAAACGTAAACGAACTCCAGCTCAAGTGCAGGCGTTTCTAAAGGCTAGACGAGCACTCAAAGCTAGAGCCCCCGTATCGACTGGACGTACAAGAAGAAGAAAAACTTTAACGTCAACATTAAACAAATTGACTAGACTCAATCCTGAGGCTAACTCCCCTGTCATTGTTTTTCCCAACGTCTCCAGTTTTCGGAGTGTCACCAACAGGTTAAAAGGAAGTAAGAAGAAAATCACAGCAGCTATGGTACAGAGAGGTGGTCGGTTGGTACCGATTTCTCCGTAGGAAAGAAGATGGAAGAAAGGAATTCGTTTTATGTGACTCTGGACAGTACTGTCACTAAGGAGTTTCCGCAGAATACTCCATATGCATTCCAAAAAAGACTACCCATGCTGTTAGATATGACCAAACCTGGTTGGAAAGTGGGGTTACATTCCCTGTTCTTACCCTTTGAAGGAGAATCAACGTTAACATTGGCAGCTGTTCCTAATAGTACAGTATTGGTTTACGTACGATGGATTTCTGAACCCAACAAATATACTGCAACGGTGATCCGTTTGAATATTCCCAAATCTGCTCTGTTCTCAAATACTGGAAGTATAACTCAATATGAGTTCTTGCACCTGTTGGTCGATCAATACCGATACAAGAAATTTTCTGACAACATAGCAGAAGAGCATTTCAGTGATGAAGGTCATGGGGATACAGTCAATTTGCATAGGACAGATCTGACATTTCGTTGGTTGTCCAATGGAAACCTGCTGTTGGACAATACAGAGACACGTTTGGTAGGGGGTTACGCAAGAACTCCGAGTATCTGTTTTCATGTACTGCTTGCTTTGAGTATGGGATGGATCAAGTATGACAAGAACAAAAAGACCTATGCGCTGGGACCAAACCTAATTGTTTCTCCATTGGTGTACAGTGAGGATTATTACGTGATCAGACCCCCTTCAGATCTGAATGATATACTCAGACTTAATGGAAAAAACCCAGATGCAGTTGATCCCCATTACGGTTACCCTCCGTTTTGGACCATTGTCAACAATTGTTTTTATTTGAGTAATGCTGCTAACTGGACGTTTGTAATACAAGATAAAACGGAATTGATACGAATCTATTCCAATGTAGTGGAGAGCACCATTGTTAATGAAAATGTATTAAATTTACTAGCAGAAGTCGTGTATAAAAGAGAGGAGAATGGTTTAATCCGTCCTCTCCAACACCAGAATATTCGATATAATTACGTCCGACCTGTGTTATTTGAATCTATTTCTATAGATTTATTGGATATAAGTGGAAACCCTTCCTATATTACGGGTTCTCCTACCTCTGTTACGCTCCATTTTAAACGTGAAGTATGACAGACTTTTATGTGACTTTG
The DNA here is from genome assembly GCA_038088405.1 of Porites divaricata. Taxonomy (NCBI): domain Eukaryota; kingdom Metazoa; phylum Cnidaria; class Anthozoa; order Scleractinia; family Poritidae; genus Porites; species Porites divaricata. Next base: position 43,344,442 of record JBBMOI010000001.1, read on the forward strand.
GACAGTGATGTTACCACTGAGTTTCCAAACAACACCAACGTGGCGTTTCAAAGGAGATTACCTACTTTGTTGAACTTATCCAAAGGACAATGGAAAGTGGGTATGTTGAGTTTGGTTTTACCTGATTTGGGAACAGACATTCTCATTGGAGCAATACCTAAAGACACTGTTCTTACTGACATGTTATTAACTTACATCGATACTACGACGTCTAATGTGTCTGATATTTCCATTAAAGCAAAACAAGAAGAGGTTGTTTCGAAAGTAGGAGCTTCACCCACACCTCGTAAGGTTATGCAAGCTATTGTGGACATCTACAATGCAGAAAAAATTAAAAAACCAGATGATGATTATATTCACACAGTTCCCTCTCATCCCGGTTTAAATCGACTAGATCTTGATTTCAAGTGGCAGGTGAATGGGACTTTGTTGATCGATAACAGTAAAACGTATCTCGGTAATTTGGGTCCCAATATTTGGTTTGATCTTTTTTTTGCTGTAAAAATGGGTTGGCTCGTTTCCACGACGGATGGTTATCAACTCGGTTCCAATCTATCCTATACTGTATTGTTAAGTCCGACGGACGGGAGTAATAGGAAGAGTGTGGATTTGGACGCAATATGGGTTGCAGGGAGTTTGGGGTCTCGTTCTTTAACCTCTTATTGGGGAGTTTACAAAAACAAAAGAATGTATCTGAGTGTGGCTGCAAATTGGACATTCCATTTTCCGCAAGAACAACATACTCGACAACTGGTCCAGGTATATTGCAATGCAGCAGAAAGCAGCGTTGTTAATGCGACCACCCAAAATTTGTTGGCTCAGGTTATCTATAAAAGGGAAGGACTAGGAATGGTTCATGTTCAGCCCAGATTCGTACGATATATAGACGTGGCTTATTCCTTATTGGAAAGCATCTCCGTCACCTTATTGGATTCATCTGGTCTACCTCCCAACCTTACAGGTGGAAAGTCCATAATCACCCTTCATTTTACGCGTGGACTATGAATAACAGTTTTTATGTATCGTTACCAAGCGATGCTACCACAGAGTACCCAACTAACAAAAATAATGACTTCAAGGTCCGCCTCCCTTCTCGAGCAATTCTGTCGGCTGATGGATGGAAAGTAGGATTGGCAGGGGTGGCATTACCTAACATCCCGTTATTTGAAGATCTCTACAAAATCAACGGAGCGTTCTTCAAGTTTCAGTTTTCTATCAGAAATCTCGACAATTCTACGACAGTATCACCGTTCCTTGAAGTGGATACAGTTACGTTGAAGAAAGTAGTGGAAGAAGGGTCAGTGGTTGATGGGGAAGGACTAATGAATTTTATTCGAAACACCATAAGGCAAAAGGCCACCGACCTTATTGGTCTCGATAAGGAAATTGTAGACGAGACTTGGTTGGAGTTTCTATGGAAACAAAATGCAGGTAGTAAACCTGTCATGACAATAGGTCAACGATCTAGAAAGTCCGGGACAGGTAAAGTGCACATTCATAAAGACCTTGCTCTGGTTATGGGGTGGTTGCAAGCAAATGGTAAAAAACTAGGTCAAAATTTAATCGCAACACCTTTCCCTATACCCGACGATAGAAGTTCGCGTTCAACTGGACTCACCGGGGATGTGTTTTTCCTGTTGAATGGTAATTGGATGGAACTTAGCAATAAGTTCACGTGGGAATGCTGTAATTTGAATGAAACGCTTTTTCGTCGGAAAAACCTACGACAGAGGGCACTTCACATCTATTCTGATGTAGGAAAAAGCATGATCGTAGGGAGTCAAGTGACAGATTTGTTAAGAGAAATCCGTTATTCCCCGCCAGACAAGGATGCTGATCAAGCATATTTTGAACCAAGGATTGTGTATTATCACGATGTTCGGAATGTGAATATTGAGATTGTCACTATCCAAATAGCGGAAACGAATGGTAACTTGGTCTCGTTTAAAACGAATCAACCGACGATTGTAACCTTACACTTCAAAAAACAATAAAAGGAGGATGGACGTGCAGAGATAAGGATAAAAACCATCATGCTCGGCGGAAGTTTAACGCGTTATACACCTCCTAGTGTTGGAGGAAATCAACGGGGAGGTGGTTTCTTCCCTTCTAACCAAGCTTTTCCGATAAAAGGGGGAGACGTGATTCGTAGAGTACAGAAAGGAAAAAGAAATCTAAAGAGGAAAGGCTCCAAAGCAGCAAGTGCTATTATTAAGAGAAGAAAAAGAGGGTTTGCCGATCTTTTTGGTTAAAGAAGGAAAAATCATGGCAGTTTACCCGTGGACACCTGCTTACAATTCACCGAGGATGTTGCGTGCATTAAAACCTCCTTTTCAGCGAGGAGGGGGAATTGTTAGACGACGAGCAATGCAACGCGGGGAAGGATTGAGAATGTGGAGAGCGAGGCGAACGAGGAGGTATAAAAAGAGGAGACGACGATAGAGAAAACACATTTTGGTGAGCATGAATACAGACGTGACTCCCGTTTCCGTTTCCGCAGGGGGAAGGAACCCTGTATTGGACATTTTTAATGTCCCCAAGACAGATATCAGTATCAATGATTTTCGCATATCCACCTTCAGCCCTGTCGGGACAAGTATCACCCCATTGGAGTTTAATATTCCCGAGGTGCAAGAATTTGTGGATTTGAGTAGGAGTTATTTTACCTTGAAATTAAAACTAGCCAAAACAGATGGGAAACCTCTCAAGACAACCGACCACCTACATTTGGTCAACAACCTACCCCACAGCATGATTAAGCAGGTTGTGGTAAGACTGAATGGGACTCTTATCACTCCTCACACAGACACCTATCCTTACAAAGCCATGTTGGAAACTATATTGAACTACAACAGAGAAGAAGGATTAACTCTTCTGCGCCCCCAAGGTTGGGTCAATGCTCTGGACATGCCAACAAAGGTGGTCAAAACAGGTGCGAGTGACAGAACGGTCAAGGCCGCTGATCTCACAGACAATCAGAAAGCATCTCACAAGTTGCTCGTGGCCGAAACAGCGAGGTATATCAACGATACCGATGACGGTCTCTTTGAAGTCCAATTGCGCTTCAAACCCCATGTGGAACCTTTTTGGTTCCCTTATGCACTTAGACCGGGAATTCAGATGCAAATTCAATTTCACTTCAATGACCCAGGATTCTGGTCCTATAGAACAGCCTTCACTGGTGCTAAAAACCTGAGATTAAATGCAGAAGATTTGGATATGAGATTTCACTTGTGCAGACTGAGATTAAACTCCAGTGTGTACAATGATCTCATGCTCAAGCTAAACAGAGAGGGTACGGTGGTGCGCTATCCGGTGGTGAGAAGTGAAGTGAGGACTTTTTCCTGGAAAAGTCAACTTAGCAAACGGTTTGAGGAAGATGACTTGTTCCAAGGAAGGATTCCTCAAAGAATGGTTGTTGCTCTTGTTATGAATGAAGCTTTTACAGGGGAAGCGGACCACTACCCGTATGCCTTCATAAAAGATGAAGTGAAATCAATCAAACAGATTGTGGGCGGAGAAGAGTACCCGTATGAAACCTTGGAGTTGGCGACAGATGACTCGTTGGATTATGTCGGTTACTTCCGATGGCTGCAAGCAAGTGGAGCTCTCATTAAAGGACGACCTAACATGCTCAGAGAAGCAGATTGGGGAGAAGGAAAAAATTGTACCCTATTCATGTTTAACAATGTAGGTGGAGGAAATGCTGACATTCCTATGTTCAATCCCCATAAAAGGGGAGACCTTAGGTTGGAGATTGAAATTGCCTCTGCTACTACTCACACTACAACAACAGTGATTGTCCTGGGAGAGTTTGAAAACATTATAGAAACCAACTCTCTGGTGGATGTGAACTACGACATCTATCGCTAATGGAGTCAGTTGCATTGAGTGATCAACAGTTGAACTATTTGAGCAGAGAGGACTGCGTGTTAAACCGTTATTTCAAGGGCGTATTCCCATCCGATGGGTTACCTACATCTCGTTCGGGTACTGCAGCTTACATCGTGAACACTGACCCGCATGATAAACCAGGAAAGCATTGGTTGGCACTCTGGGTGAAGGATGGCGTGTGTGAAATCATGGACAGCTACGCAATGTCTTTAGAGTATTACGAGGCCAAACCCTTGGAGAAATGGGTAAAACAATGGAAATATTTGGTGACCAACGGACGAGCTCTACAATCCCTTTTCAGCAACAGTTGTGGACATTATTGCCTATTTTATCTCAAAGCAAAGGCTAGAGGTGCTGGGATGCAAGAATTCTTGAGCTACTTTACCCCACAAGATTATGTAAGCAATGATCATGAGATTGGAAAAATGTTGAAACGATTAATCACTGATAAACAAAAATGGGAAAAAGTGTGTAACTATCCTTGTAAACAACGCTGTGTTTCTCGTAAATAAAAGGGGCCTTTGTATTACCCATAACGAATCACTGTTGTCATGTTTCTGCTATCGAAGCGCTATCAAATCAAATCGCCCGCAAGTCATATGGTTGTTGGACCCTCTGGGAGCGGAAAAACTAACTTGGTGGAAAATCTTCTTTGTTGCAATTTGAATTTATTTCAAGAAAAACCTTCCAAGATACACTATTGTTATGGAGCTTGGCAACCTGCATATGAACGTATGGAACAGCACGGTATTCAATTTCACAAAGGGGTCCCAAAAGAACAAGACATTACGAAATGGTTTCCTAAAGGGGGTGTCCTTGTCTTGGATGATCTCATGGACGAATGCGGTAAAGATAAAAATGTCTTGGATATTTTTACAAAATATTTTCATCACAAAAATGTGTGTCATTTACTTACTGCAAGACATTTTTCCTCAAGGGAAATATTCTAAAACCATTTCTAGAAATGTTCATTATGCATGGGTCTTCAAAAACCCCAGGGATCAACTCGGTTTGAAAAATCTTTTATTGCAAGCTTTCCCCAATGAATGGAGTCTAATCTTAAAGACCTTTCAGAAGATTACCGAACGTCCCTACGGATATATGTTGTTTGATTTTCACCCGTCTAGTCTTAATACACAACGAGTGTTTAGCAACGTATTAAAAGGGGAAGGTCCAATGCGTTGTTGACAAACGGACGAAGCTCTCGGATCAGAAAATGTGGCCAAAAAACGACACACAACAGAGGCTCCAGCTAAACGGTCAACTTCAAAAAAGCAGAAAACAGAGGATCAAGGAGGAACTCCTTGATCAATTCTTAATGTCTGTGGATAACTCCGATGCCTTTCATACAAACATTGTGAAGAAAATCCGAGAGGGAAACTTTTTGCCAAGCCTTCTGGGGAAAGAGTATGCGGACGAGTTAGAAGAGCAAATGAGGCAACGAGAACTCCGTTGGCGCAATGTAGAAAAACAATTTGAGGACTATATCAAGTACGTCACTAATTCCATGGATTATAACGCCTTTCAAGAAGTATATAATCACGTGAAGAACAGACGTAGAAAACAAATTTGGTGTGTGGTTGATAGATACAACGAGACCCACTTTCGTGAACTCATTGAACATTTGTGGAAACGAGGATGGACGGCGACAGTCCCCTAAGCGATGATGCTGCCACTCAATATGTACAAAATTTAACAGCAAGAGAACAATTAACAGACTTGGGAGAAGACCCTTCTGCCTATGGACAATTGTTTGCAGAGGTGGCTGATGTTCAACCTGTAGATCCTGACACTCCTCGTATAGGAGATCCTTTACCTCCCCCTATTGCACCCCCTGTCAGAAACCAATCCCCCAGAACCACTGGAGTAGGAACGAGTCAAAATCGACAACCCAATAGAACTAATCTTCTACAACAAGCCATTGAACAATCTGATTTGGATTTAGGTGCACCTACTACCGCAGGAACCGGGAGTAATGACCGGCAACGCCCCTCTAGAATAAATACCGCGGGCACTCGTACCGGAGCAAGTCGTCAAAGAAGAAGGCGTCGTGCTCAGACCAGTACTACCAGAACACGTCGTATTCCAGTACGATCAGCTAGAACAACACAGCGAGCAGTAGGGTCAGCTAGAACAAGACAGCGGCCAGTTACTCGTTCGAGGACCGCCAGGCAGGGGCGAATGCAACAACAATTACGTTTACTATTAGATGACATTGCTGCCGATCAACGCGAAATAAGTAACATTGTTACTACAAATACAGTGACTACCACCTACAAGCAAAATCGACGAAGGCCTACGGTGACCAATACTCGAACAGCAGTTGGAAATAATCCAAGAAACCGACCCAGTGTGAGGAGAACCTCTACGAGAGTGACACCATCATCATGAAAGAACAAACTATTCTCCACCACCATAAAAAATGGTGGTGTTATCGCACTTTGTATTATCGATTCAAACGTTTTAATACTATCTTTAATGCGATATCACTACTGATCACTTCTTGCGGAATCATCATAGGTCCTATTCTACAAGAGGTTCTCTTGACTGCTGTGTTAACGGCTGTGGGGATATTCATCAAAGGGTGGACTGAATTCAACAAATATCCCATCAAAATGGATATGGCTCGGTTTGCTTATTCTACGCATGCAAAAGCTTTGGCCGAGATACGAACACACATGCAAGGTTCCTCTATGGACGATATTAACTCTTTCTTATTGCGACAACAAACATTGGAAGAAATTATCATTGATTTTACTCCTCCGATTCCAGATCATATTCTCTCTAAATATAAACGTTTATTTCCTTCGCAAACAATTGTACAACAATTCTTGGGAGGAGATGGAGTAGATGGAAAAGAAAAATGATATAAAGGTTGTCCTCCTTCCCCGAATTAGACATACACAGCAATATGCCAAAACAAAGCGGCAAAGGTATCATCGAGCTGCTCCTTGGAGCAGCCGAGGTTGGAAGTGGATTGGGTCAAAGTGAAGATTATAAACGAATGGGACGTTCGGGAGCCACGGGACATTATGTGAGCGCAAGGGAAAGAAGAAGAAGACTGAGAATGCGAGGTGGAGGTCAATACAAAACACTTCGTGGTTACTTTACTTCTCAGCAATGGAAAAATTATCTCAAGTGGAGTGGTAGAGGAGGTGGTTTCAGTAGCCTCTTCAAACCTATAGCAAAAGCAATGGGAAAAAAAGTAGTGAAAGTGGCAGGAAAAAAATTTGCAAAAAAAGCTGCTAAAAAGGCTCTCAAAGCTGGCGGGAAAAAAGCAGCTGCAAAAGCAGGTAAAAAAATCCTCAAAAAGGCAGCAAAGAAAGGAACCAAAAAAATCGCCAAAAAAACGATCGTTTCTCTGGGAACCAGTGCCGGTACAGCACTCGCCTCTGGTGCCATTGCCACAGGTATAGGGGCTGCTATAAAGGGAAAACCGACCCCACAAACGATCACACCCAAGGCTGTCGATTCAAACCCTGTGGTTGCTATTCCGACGCCAACAACTCCAGCACCGGTGACGACAGGGAGGAAGAAAAGAAAAAGAAGGGCGTGATGGCAAAGGTTAAACCACACGTTCCTTTCATTCGTGATATCCTTAAGGAAAGTAATCGTTTTAAACGTCAAGAGAAAATTCGTCATGCCCACAAGGATCAAATTAATGCTCTCAGTGAAATTACTTTAAACTTGTTAAAGAAAAACATCCCTGTGAATCAAAAAACTATAGGGAAGCTCAAACCTCACAAAAACTTCTTAAGAGCCATGAGTAAAGGAAATTCTTCAGTCAAACGGAGAAAGGAGATGCTAATGAAACAACGAGGAGGATCAGGGTTATGGAAAGGATTAGACGAAGTCTGTGGTTGTATCCCACAAGATGTGTGAATTGTAAAAAGTATAAAAGCGTGTTGAGCAACCTTACCTCGATCATCTCTGAACAAAACAAGACCGTCGACGATCTAAGGAAACAGCTACACTTCAAAGACCAACTGTATACAGAACAAAATCAGTTATTGAAAAGGACACAGGAACATTTCCTATGCCCTGTTTGTCTGCATCATTCTACACAACCCGACCACGATTTTGAGCTCTGTCCCAAGTGTTCTGTGGCGCTACCACAATGAATGAGGTTGTCATGATACCCCCCGAAGAAATGCAAGCACTCATGAATAAACATGCTCAGAGAATCACGAGCGATCCCAACCTCACCAAAGCGGCTCGATTGTCTGCCCAACAAGATAGACTATTACATAGCAAACTACCAGCAGGAATAAAAAAAAGTCAACTCAAGACCCTCGCACCTAAAGTGGCTTCCAGTATCCACCGGTATAAAAAAGGACCACTGTCTTCTGCTATAGTGGATGCACCCAAAGAAGAGCAAACAAAGGCCTTTGAAGAATTGATAAAAGCCATTCTAAAAAAACCAAAAAATATTACACTACCAACTTCAGGGAAGAAAAGAAAAAGGAAAGGAGAAGTCCAAAAACTGTTACCTAGTTCTGGTTGGATTTCATATCCAACGAGAAGAAGAAACAGACATGCCTAAAAAGAAAACCCTCAGAAAAAGACCCACTCATTGGAAATTTGATCTTCAACATGTGTTGGCCAACATCGGTGTGGAACTTCATTGGCCAGGTTATCATTACATGGGTCCTGGCACTAGACTCAAGACTAGACTTAAACGGGGAGATCGCGGTATTAACCGATTGGACACCATTGCTATGCGACACGATATTGCTTATGCTAAAGCCAAGTCCTTGGAAGATAAATGGGAGGCAGACAGGCAAATGATCGACGCCATTAATAAACTGAGAGGGAGAAAAACCTGGACAGAACGCATCGTGAAAACAATCATGCAAGCCAAACTTCATTTAAATCTCTGATTTTTTATTCACAAGACCAACACCAGTAATCGACTTTACAGACTGTATGAACATGTTCAAGCCGCAAAAAAATTTCATTTGTAACGTTGCCGTTTTACAACCAGCTGTACAGACAATCTCGCCAAAATCTAAATAAAAATGTTCTTTGTCTTGATGAATCCGTCTCACTTTCTTTGCTCCAATCTCACTAACCAGCGTCAAGTAAATTTCACGGTTCTGCACAACATGAACCTGTAATATACAAAAAAAGTCCTTTCACTCTTTCATGCTACAGGGTTCTCTTCCCATCCATCTTTGCGTTTAGAAAATCTCCAAGCTTCATCAAACTCGCAGACGTTTTCTGGGCCGTACAAATAACGAAGCAGAAACAGACACGAAAAAAGAAAAAAGACCAACAGTATTAGTATTACCGTTTCCATCATTTCTCTGCAATGTGGACAATGCGGGTATGGTCTAATGGCCAGATCCAAACAGCTCACATGTACCGTTTTACCGCAACATGACGTCACCGGCAAATCTTCATTTTCTTCACTCAAACAAATACAGCATCCTTCTTTTATTTCTTCCTTCCTCACTTCTTCCACTTTTTCATTGCATTCCAGTTTGGCTCTCTTTACTTCCATCGTGGGTCAAAAACTGTGAATCTCCAACCCTCCATCTTCCTCATATACTCTATACCTGAGTAACCGCGCCATGTGAAAACACGTGCAAAAAGGGGGGTATGGGGGGGTATACCCCCTCTTTTGTTTCAAAAAAAAAGAGTGGTTCCCAAGCTGACTCTCATTGGTTCTATCCCGTTTTTATACATACGTAACGTGAGTTACATCTTTCACTTTTTCCAACATGGCTGACGTTACCGAAGATTCATCGATCCTGCCACCACCAGTTACCCCGATAATCGATATTACCAACTTTCCAGCTACATGGGACAACTGCAACCTGCAAAACATGTCCATTCTCGAAGCCATCCAACGTGTGCTAACCGAGTCTCGTACTCCGGAGTGGAAAGTCAGCATGCTGTCGCTACGAAGGTACCATCGTGTGAAGTTCAGGTTTCGTGAAACCATCCACTGTTTCATTGACTACATGAAAATCATCGCGGACCACAAAGAAAACGAAAACTATCCGCGGCACAAACTCTACGTTATGAAGAGAATCATGCTTGACATCACCAACTGGATACTAGAACGAAGAGTCTATTGCATCGACGATTCCCACTGGCCCATCGATGAAACAAACATTCGACACTACAGAAACGTGTATGCTGCTTACCCAGATTGGATAAACCTATCCTTCATGGCCGCTGATAGTTATTTTTGCACAGTATTGGAGCAGAAGAGGATGGTGGAAGATGCTTTTTCCTTTCGTATAGAAGACATTGTTTTCCCTATACCGGATAAAGGGGATGTCACAGAAGTTGACATGTATATGGACGGTAACCTTGTACCTCCACCCCTGGAAAATGACTGTGCCATTGCTTATCTTACTGTCTAATTATTACAAGTATGTGAGCGGTTCTAAATAAAAGTTGTTTGGTATGAAAAAAGTGTTGTGTTTATTGCGCAAGCGCATGATGACGTCACTCAAAAATGATTGACAGTTTTCCCGGTGCATTATGGGTAATCCTTGATGACGTAGTGACGTGGGGGGTGACGTCAGCTTAACGCTGATTGGTCCATTTGTACCACGTGACCTACATACTCGACGCTGATTGGCTACTGGCAGAAGGGCCTCATATTACTACTGCTGTATTTTCTCTCCGTTTTGGTTCATTTCATTGCCATTGGGCCTGAGAAAAAAAAATCGTTGGGAAGAAAGTACGTACTACTTTGCCAACCAGACGCAAAACAAAAGTGTTGTAAAGTATCTGTTATAGGAAAAAAATTATTTTTTCAATATTTCCAAGACGTCTGGTTGATTATTACGTAGATCCGCTCCTAAACATCACTACTAAGTACATAATTATGGCTTTACGTGGGTTCGGCAAATTTTGCATATGAAAGAATAAGAATCAGGCAGGTCTTGGAGGCTGCCTGCTATGGCTTACATTTGCGGACAAAAATAGCTGAAAATACGTTTGTAGCTTCAGTTAAGCTGCACTTCATTCTTACAACTTTGGATCTGTACATCACTATCTGTGATAATTTAACATTCTGCAAAGAAAACTAACAAGCTGGGCCCAGCGTGATACAGCATTGCAGAAAAACATTACACTCACGGACTAAAGAAAATCGCTTAGTTATTCAGATCCAGAAGGCGCTTTGGAGAAAATTGGAACCCTTATTCAGCCGTAATAAAAAAGCTTTACGCTTCAAAAGAGCTTCCAAAATGCGCTTGCATCAGACGGCAAATCCTGCCGACCAGAAACAATAACTACCGTAAATCAATATGTGTCATGACCTCTCAGTGTGAAACATGCGCCTAAAATCACATTTGCTCAGTGAAAATGTAGAACCTTCCAAAGCATGATCTACCCAGCAGAGAAAAAAATCTTTATTGGAATAAGCAGCATTTTAGCATGAGGTAAAAGTCGTGCAGGCCTACCACACCCTTTTTATCGTTACTCGGTTCCTGTGTATTTTTACTTCCACTTCCTTTCGAATTGAAATTTTGGTTTTTCGAATTCGAATATGTGACGTGACTTTAAGTTAGAATTAAACGTTTCTTTTGGAATTTTGTGGAAGATTATGGTTGCATTGTTGACGATTAAGTGGATTATTAGAGTGGAGAAGGTGAATTGAAGTTCAAATCATCTAATTTGCATTTTAGTTGGAATGGTGATTTGAACTTCAACATCCGCGATGTCGAGTTTTCCCTTGATAGTTTCAACTTGTTCAAAGTAACTTCAATTTGGAATGATGCTATTTCGACTGCGTTCATTGCGATTTCAAATTCATATGTCGAGATTTGGACATGGATAGTCTAATTTTTTATCTTCAAATTGTATTTTATTTTCAATTATTTTTGTCCGCAAATGTACGCCATAGCTTTGCTGCGAAAATGAGAATTCATAGCTCGAGGAACTCCTAAAATGAAAGTAACACATCTTAATGCTTATTCCAATTTTTTTTTTTTTTTTTTTTTAAGTTTCAGAACCCGCAGTTCAAGCTCTGTATGATGTCCCTGGCACTTTTTACAATTTGTCTTATATCCCAGATGCATGAAAGTGAGGCTGTTGGTGGGCTATGCAAAACTTCAGAGGGATCGATCTCTGGAAAAGCACTCAAGGGTCACACCTTCAGAGAATTTGCAGTAAGGGGAATTGTTGATTGCCAAAACACCTGTGAAAGAGACCCTAGGTGTGCAAGTTACAATTTTTACATTCCGGGAAAAGTATGCGAGCTTAACAGCCATACCAAGGAGGAAAAACTCGACTATTTTGTAACGGATGAACAGAGATTCTACATGAAACGTGAAGGTATGAACTGTGTAAAACGCTGTACACCAAACACTCTCTCAATTGAATGTTACTGATTTGAAAATTGTAAAATCGACGCTGTTCAAAAGAGTCTTTATTCCTCAAATTTCCTTATTAGTTTGTCACTGTCACTGCTGTCAGGGCTAAACTTGAGTGCAACACTGAGCCAAGTTACCCGAGGTTTTGGGAGATACGTATTTCTAGCTGTGGTAGTTCCAAAATGAAACGAGGAGTGGTATACATGCTATCAGAAGAACATCAAAAGAAATTCGTCCTTGTATTTTGCAGATCATACTTGATTAAGAAACACTGAAATACATTTTCCTTAAGCTGTCTGATTTTTATCATTAGATGAAGATGAGTGTTTGAAGACGCCACCAGTCTGTGACGTCAACGTAAACTGCAATAACACGCTTGGCTCCTACCTTTGTTCTTGTAAAGAAGGTTTTATGGGTGACGGTAAAACCTGTCAAGGTAAATGAAAATGATGATCAAGAAAACACTTATTGAACGAAAACGTTAGTGAAAAATATGAACATTTTATTACCATTATTTGAAATGTTTGCTGAGTTTGCAGCAACATGTACAGTAGTATCACCTTGTTCTATGTTGTTTTGTCTTCAACAAATTAAATTGGCCAATATCTAGGCTAGTTCGACTTCGTTTGTCGCGAGCTGCTCACTCAGTTTCAACCCATCTTTGTGTCGTTTACAAGTCGCCTTTTTTGCTGCCATTATGTCGCTGTTTCAAGGCCATTTCGCTTCAGAGTCGAAATTTAGCCAAACAGGGCCTGACGAAAGTGGTCACAACAAGGGTGGGGCTATACAAAACACAACAATTGAAAGAAATAATTCAGTAAAAATTATATTCTCAATAAATCAAAGCATTCTATTTACTATTTTGCGAATATAAACTAGTGTGAGACAGGGAATAAGCATCACTGCGACACCAATTAATGCATACTGTAACAACAATAAAGACTCTTACATTTGTATACAGCTATTTCGAGAAAGGTTGTCGGAAAAAATGTGCACGCGACAATCCCGAAAGGTAATATGGGATATGATCAATACACTGTTCCTGACGACTGTAGTTGTCGAACCTACTTTGTTGCTTTCCTTTAGCACTAGAAAACACATTTCCATGGCCTTTCGTGCCAGTTCTTTCAAATTTCTTTGAAGAACGGAGAACTCAAAACCACCCACAATGTCTTTTGGGATTGTCGCGTGCACTTTTTCCGACAACCTTTCTCGAAATAGCTGTATACAAACCAGGATACACCAGAAACGCCGTTAACTGCACAGGTAAAATAAGGAAGTGAAAACCCATAGCACTGAATAACCTGATATAAAAGCATTTCTATTCAAACAATTATTTCGAGGTCCATTAATTAAGGCGTATGTTACATCTTTAGGGGTTCTTTAAAATAGTTCCAATATGATAAAATGTGATAGGCCGCTTGTAGTAGGCTCATTTTTTTCATATGACTACTATCAATTTCATTTTAATTTTCGTTTAAGGACAACTCTTTTATTAGAAAATGAAAATTGTCGTACCTTAGGTATTCTTAAAAACATTGATGCACCTTAGATTATTGACGAATGCAATGAAAAAAGTGCACGAGTGTAGCAAGAACGCAGATTGTAAAAACACAAAGAGATCTTACAAGTGCAAATGCAAGATTGGTTTCTATGGAGACGGATACAACTGCACAGGAATCCTAGTGCTTTTCTGGGTCCTTAGTTGTTGTAAACAGTTTAGAAAAGATCCATGCAGTGAACATCAATGAACTGCGAAAGATCACCCTCTTAGGAACGGCAAGTATACTAAGAAGATTTCTGTCCATCCAGTAAAATACCCCTCTAGCATCTCAGGACCAAGGAATGGAGCAGGTTCTAAGAGGGTACAAGAAGCAAAATATAGCACTAGGAACAACAACAACTACAATAATATTAATAATAATAATAATAATAATAATAATAATAATAGTAATAATAATAATAATAATATAGCGCCAGATAGTTGTTGAAAACGGTTGGAAACATCCCAGCGGTTCAACTGCATGCCATTCTATACTTGTCAAGAGAGAAGGGAGGTAGAGGTCTGCGTTCGATCGAGGAGGAGTACAAAGTGACAAAGATAAAGGCGGCGGTGAAGTTATATGGAAATCGTGACCCAACGATGGCGATGGTTCGTGAGTTTGAAGAGAGAGCGGAAGAGTTAGGTCATAGCTCGTTAGTTAAAGAGGCGGCACAGTATGCGGAGGAGATGGGCCTTCAGTTGCAGCTAGAGTAACCAAATCTAACTTGCATAAAGCATGATAGTGGAGAGGTGATAACAGCAGAGAAACTGAAAGCGGAGCTGAGTTGGTGTCTGGAACAGAACGGAAAGGGGAAGCGGTGCATGAACAGAACTGGCAGGGGAAACTAATCTCCGCGACAAATGAAGACGAGAGCCTTAACTTCGATGGTTGTTTCTGGTGGCTAAGCGGTTGGAAGCAATGTCCAACACATGCAGTGGCGGGGAATTGTGAGTTCTACGAACAGTTTTTACCTACGAGGCTGTATACCTGCCAGAAAACGCACACGGATACGACGGGTGAGGTGATGAGCAGGCTATGTAATAAGGCCCCTGAAAGGGGCATGTCCTGGCTGGTTGTACAACCCTTGCATAGAACAAGTACGTTACCCAACCAACATAACGCAGCCCTGAAGATACTTTTCCTCGAGATTCTGCAACACCTAGGCCTTGTATACTCAGTATCACCTTGGTACTCGCCACTGAAACCGAAGCCAGTGTACGAGGCCAACAATGCGCAAGCATTCTGGGATGTCCCTCTATTAGAGCCAACAGAGTAGATGCTCGCATTGTCAACCATGACTCAAAGCGAGTCATCACGCTGGAGATGAGCTGTCCATGGGTTACAAACCGGGAGAAAAAGGAGGAGGAGAAAACCACAAAATACGGACCGCACCGTTGGGAATTGAAGCAGAAGTACCAAGGATATGAAGTGGACCAATATAATATCATAATGGACGTACTAGGGGGATGGTGCCGAGACTTAGAAGTCAAGCTGAAGGAGTTGGAGTAGTTATAGGAGGATGCCTTACCATTCAATTTCGCCACCGATTATTTCTGTCATTTCTCTGATTAACTTCATACTAATTTCATCAGTACAAAAAATGACAAACTTAATGGGAAATTTTAGCCCGTCATGCACCCACTTTTTATTTCAAGTTTAACTCTGTCATATTTTGATACTAAAAGAATTTTTGAAATATTTAAAATTTCCCATTAACTCTGTCATTTTTGTGTTTATTTGACACTTTATGACATTAATGGCTCGCCCTGCGGGCTCGCGGAAATGACAGAAATAATCGGTGGCGAAATTGATGGTAAGGCATCCTCCTATAACTACTCAGGAAGAATTCAATCGTGAAAAATATTATTACAAAATATATTTAGAAAAGATTAATTATAAATATAAAAATAAGTTAGAAATATTTATATTGTAGAAACCTTTATCAGATTTGATTTGGGGGGAGGAATGGTAAAATCGAAAAAATCAGTAAATAAACTTCGATGATGTCTTTTTTAATAATACCAAGATAATCATCAATGTTATTTTCAGTAAGATCGTGAATGTTTCTTACCAAATCTATCATTTTTTTGTATTTTTTTTTAAAATATTCATCATCTTTATCATTTGTATACATTAGATAAAAATACATAATAATATCAGCATTGTAATCATCTATTATTCCATTTATTGATTCTTTAAAAAATGAATCATTATTATAAACATTTGGGTCCATTAACGCAACTTTAAGATAAATATTATGTTGTTCTTTGATTGTTTTTCTTTTTTCTTTTTCCCAATCTGAAAGTGGTTTTTTTCCTCTGTCATATTTATTTAGATCAATCTTTTTTACTTTGTTAAAAAGAAGACTTTTTTTATCATAATTATTATTAAAAAGTAAAGCAAATTTACTCTTGAAAATAAGTTCCCATGGTTCTTTTTCAAATATATTATTTTCTACTACATAGAGGCAGTTATCAGGAAAAAGATTATCAGTTCTGTTAAAACTAATTCCAAATCTATTATAAGTATCTAACATATCAAAGTAGAAATCACACAAATCCATATGATGCCATACTTTGTTGACAGGGGGGTACATTCGTAAATAATACATAAGAATTTTGAAGGGATGATTAAGGAATATTTCTTCTTTTTGTCTCATATCAAACGATTCTATTTCCATTCCTGGTTCAATTTTAAAAAAATTGCATGATTTTAGTGCTATTGGTGGATCAACTTCAAAATCAAAAGAAGAATATTTGCTAACATTGGAGATCATTTTATATAAGGAATATATATTTTTAATTACATTTTAATTTTTAAAAAATCTTTTATTCCACTATTCTATGTCGACAATACATTCCAGAGTTCCCTAGCAATTTCAATCGCTGAAAGTAAACACAAAATCTATTTTCAGTTTTGCTGGTTGCTAGGGAACTCTGGAATGCAATCTATTGTTTTCAATGAAACGTGAGGTTATTTTTGATGAGATCATAATCGGGGGATTTCCCTTCAAAATAATCTAAACAAATACTAAAATGGAATATCTAAGCCCTGAGGACCAAGATTTTATTGTTGATGATGGCTATAAAGATGATGAAGATCCTGATTATGTTCCTGAGAAAGAGGAATCATCATCAGATGATGATAAATATGTTGTAAAAGGAAAAGATTTTCAGAAATTAATCAAAAAGGCTAAAAAACTCGGCGCAGAATCTCTTGATTATTCAAAGCGGAAAAATAACAAGTACGTTGTCAAGACGCCAAGTGGAAAGAATTTGCATTTTGGCTCGTCGCAATATCCAGACTTTTTAATTCACAAAGATAACGAGCGAAAAGAAAAATATCTTTCTCGGGCGATGAAGATAAAGAATAAGAAAGGTGAGTTGACTTATGAAAATCCTGAATCGGCTAATTTTTGGAGTATTAAACTACTCTGGTCGGGAAAGTGAGCCAGAAAAATAAAATTTAATTACTGGTTTAAAGGTTCCAAAATAATAATAATAAAAATGGGAATCAAGTCAGCAACTCAAAGTGATAGTAAAGGATATCGATTTAATAATTTAATCTTTCCTTTTAAAAAAATTTATTTAATTACTAAACAAATTAATAGAAAACTGGAACTGCTTTATTCACCAGCTCCTTCAGGAAGTTTGTGGCCATCAATAAATTATTCTTTAGTTAGAGATAATGAGGAAGAGTTTAATGCTATTCTTGATAAGGTTGAAAAATATTTTGATAGATTTAAAGAAGAATATGACGAAGTCACTATTGTAGAAATAGGTGATGCAGCTTTTAATAACGAGTTTTTTGGAATAGTAAATTTTTTACATGAAGCATCTGATTTTTATTGCAAAAAAGAAGATGAGTCATCAAAGAAAATTCCAGATTATATCAAAGAAAGATTTATTTCTATTGCAGATAAGTTATGGTATAGCGGTATTCGTCCGGGTGAGTTTTAAGTCTTAAAACAATTTTGTTTCAAGACTGTGAATCAGAAAAATAATTGAAATTAAAAAAAAATAAAACCAATAAATAAAGAATGACTGATCTAACTAATCTTTCTATTTCAGAGCTAAAAAAAATTAAAAAAAAATATAAAAAAAGAAATCAAATCTGATTATAAGAAAAAGTTGATTGATGATATAAATAAGTTACAAAAAGTAAGAGATAAAATCAAACCAAAACCAAAACCCAAAACATTTGAAGAGTATTTCCAGGATTGCATCAAGAATAAAACAATACCTCCAGATACTCCACCTTATCTGCGCAAAGCACTTGAGAGAGCTCTCAAGGAATATGACCAAGGAATAGAAAAAGAGAAATCATCTTTGGAAGGATTTGCTAATAAATACGTAGTAAAAGGCGAAACTGGCATTACTCCATTGGAGTTTTTCAAATCCAAGGCTTCTTATCTTAAAGAGTTTCTCAGAAATCATCGAAATATTAAAGTCAGATTTGTTCTTGTTTGCATGATGGAACAAATGGGAAAGTCAAGCGATGGAAAGACAAGTCTTTCCATTCAAGATAAAGCTTATTTTAATTCTGAAACACATATCAATCTTGAATCAACTGATGTAAAAGAAATACTGATTAGGGTTATTCGTTCTATAATTGAGAAGATTGAAATTTATCAGAAGAACGGAAGTGGTTGGTATTTCAGGGAAATCATTCATCTTGAGATTCATACTGTCGATTACAATCCAATGAGGGGTTCGTCTTATATTCCCCTTCCAGATTGGATAATGCGAAAGAAAGCGATAGTAAGCATTCGAAATAAAGACGAAAAATGCTTTTTATGGTGTGTATTGAGATACCTTCATCCAAGAGACAAAAATGATTTCCGATTGACAGATTTGAAGCAATACGAAAATAGTTTGAATACAAAAGGAATTGCTTTTCCTATCAAATTAAAAGACATTTCAAAATTCGAAAAACTCAATCCAGATCTCCCAGGGATAAACGTGTTTTCAGTCAATGAGAGAAACAAGTTTTACCCTCTCCGAATGGCACAGAGAGATCCTCAGAAAACAATCGATCTGTTCCTCTTTGAGGAAGATGGCAAATACCATTATTCTCTTATCAAAAGTTTTTCAAGATTATTCCGATCTCAAATAACTTCTAGAACGAATGGGAAAATTCACATTTGCAAAAGATGCTTCTCTCATTTTTCAAAGGAAGAATTATTTCAGCGTCATATTGAATATTGTTCGTCCAATGAATCAGTTGTTGTAAAAATGCCTCCAAAAAATTCGAATCTTGGTTTCAGGAATTATTTTAAAAAGCTTCCAATCCCTTTTGTAATTTACGCCGATTTTGAATGTTTTACCAAATCTATAGAAACGTGCAAACCCAATCCAGCAGGTTCATATACACTTGGTTACCAGAAACACGAACCGTCGGGGTTTTGTTTTTACATAAAAGGAATAGTCCCAAATATTTTTAAACCAATCTGTTTTACAAAACAGAAAGAAAGTGATAATGTTGCTGAAATATTTGTTTCAAAACTTGCGAAGGTAACTCAAAAACTTTACGATGATTTTTATCGTCATCCAAAACCTCTCAAATTAACAGAGGAAGAACAAGCATCTTTTGATAAAGCTGAAATTTGTCACATTTGCAACGAAGAATTAAAAGATGATAAAGTGCGAGAACATTGTCATTTTACCGGTGAATATCGAGGAGCAGCGCATAACAGCTGCAATCTCCAGTGTAGAAAACCATTGATACTGCCTGTCATATTTCACAATCTTCAAGGATATGACGCGCATTTGTTTATAAAAAAACTTTCTGGTTTGAAGGGTGAGTTGAATTGTATTCCATCGACTGAAGAGAAGTATATTTCATTTTCCAAAAAGATCAAAGTTGACGAGTACAAATCCAAGAGAACTGGAGAAATGGTTTCTTTGAATTTTGAGATAAGATTCATTGATTCATTCAAATTTCTCCAGACCAGTCTTGCGAATCTTGTTGGAAATCTGCAACCGGATGATTTTCATAACACAAAAGAAATAATGAAAGATAATATCAATCTTCTTACTCGAAAAGGTGTTTATCCATATGACTATATTGGTTCTCTTGAAAAGCTGACTGAAACACAACTTCCAACCAAAGAGAAATTCTATTCAAAATTGAATGATGAAGATATTTCAGATGAAGATTACCAACATGCTCAAAATGTATGGAATACATTCAAATGCCAAACAATCAGAGATTATCACGATCTCTATCTTAAATCAGACGTTCTTTTGTTAGCTGATGTATTTGAAAACTTTCGTAAAACATGCTTGAAACATTGCAATTTGGATCCGGCGCATTATTATACATCACCCGGTCTGGCTTGGGATGCCTGTTTGAAAGAAACGGCCCAACAACTTGAATTACTGTGTGATTACGATATGCTGATGATGTTTGAGAGAGGAATAAGAGGTGGAATGACGCATATAGCAAAACGATATTCGGAAGCAAATAACAAATACATGAAAGATTTCAATCCAAACAAACCTTCTAAATACATTCAATATTTAGATGCTAATAATTTATACGGCTGGGCCATGAGTCAATCTCTTCCTACGGGTGGGTTCCGATGGATGAGTAATATTACAAAAGAAAAGACGTTGGAAATTCTTGAAAAAGCAAGTAGCAGCATGAATGACATGGGAAAGACTGGTTACATATTTGAGGTAGACTTGGAATATCCCAAAGAACTTTGGAAATCACACAATGATTATCGTCTTGCTCCGGAGAAGATTAAAGTGGGAGGAGTAGAGAAACTCATTTCTCATTTTAAACCTCGTAATAAATATGTTATTCATTATCGGAATCTGAGGCAGTGTCTTGAATTGGGTTTGAAAATCAAAGCTGTTCACCGAGGAATTTCTTTTAATCAAAGTCCTTGGATGGAGCCCTATATCAGGAAAAACACAGAACTTCGCAAAACAGCGTCAAATAGTTTCGAGAAAGACTTTTTTAAGTTGATGAATAATTCTGTGTTTGGAAAAACGATAGAAAACATTCGGAAAAGACAGAATGTTTTTCTGGTTGATAATCGAGCAAAAGCTTCAAAATTAACATGCCGTCCAAACTTTGAACGGGCGACTATATTTGATAAAAAATTATTAGCGATTCATTTAAAAAAAACAGAGATATATTTTAACAAACCTGTGTATGTCGGGCAGGCTATTTTGGATTTGTCAAAACTGTTGATGTTCGATTTTAATTATAATTACATAAGGAATAAGTATTCTTACAAAAAAGCAAGGTTGTTATTTACTGATACGGACTCATTAATGTATGAAGTAAAAACGGATGATTTTTATAAAGACATAAAAGATGATATCAAAACCAGGTTTGACACTTCAGACTATCCACCAGGGCATGAGTCTGGGATATTGGTAGGTGTTAACAAAAAAGTGATTGGGAAGTTCAAAGATGAGGTGGCCGGTCGGCAGATTACTAAATTTGTAGGACTTAGGGCGAAATTGTATAGTTTCAAAGTTGAAGATTCAAGTACTGCCAAGAAATGCAAAGGAATAAAGAAAAACGTTGTAAAAAAAGGAATTGATTTTGAGGATTATGTTGACTGTTTGTTTACGGGTGAAAAACAGATGCGTAGTATGAATATCATTCGAAGCGAGAACCATGATATTTATAGTAAGGAAGTAAATAAATTAGCTTTGAGTGCAGATGATGATAAAAGGATTTTACGCAAAGATAAAGTGAATACGCAAGCTATTAGATAAAATGGATTAAAGATTTTATATTAAAAATATAAAATCATGACAAATCGAGAATATATTGAATTTAAAGATATTAAATTTTATTGGCATCCAAAATACAAATATTATTTAGCTAGTCGTTGCGGGCAAATACTTAGTTTAAAACAAAAAGAAAAGAAAATTTTGAAATTACAAGTTAGTAATAGTGGTTACTTTATGTTTGGTTTATATGAAAATGGTAATAAAAGTTATTACGTTCATCGTTTTGTTTTCGAGACATTTAAAGCTATTATTCCAAAAGGAATGGAAATTGATCATCGGGACTCAAATAAAAAAAACAACAATATCATCAACCTTCAATTATTAAGTCGTTTGGAAAATATTAGAAAAGCTCGTTGCAAAAAAGTGATTTCTTTAAACATTGAAACTAAAAAAGAAAAAATTTTTGAGAGTGTTACAGAAGCGAGTGAATTTCATAAAATTATTGGTTCATCAATTACTTTAAACTGTCAGAAAATATATAAAACTTGCAAATCAAAGAAAGATGGCAAGCGATTTCAATTTTTTTATTTGTAAATTTATTTATTTAAACCATAAATAAAATGTCTTTTACAGAGAATGAAATAAAAAAATATTTTGATATAATTCATAATTATACCAAATCTCCAAAAAAGGAAACCAATCGAAAAATAAGTTGCTGTAACTGTCAGGAGAGTGAATTTGATTTGGTTGCAGGATATGTATTTTGCATGAATTGTGGCTATCAAAATGGACGTTATTTTGAATCTTTTGATAAAAGAGACCAAGATCGATTAATTTTCCGAAAGAAGAGTGTTTATCAGCGTAAGTATCACTACGAGAAGAAAGTCAAAAAAGTTTCCAAAAGACTGAAACTTTCAGAAGATGAAAAGTATGATTTGTATTTAAAATTGATGAAAATAGATAACAAAGTAATGGAAAAATTAAATAAACATTTTAATCGAAAAAGAACCATTAATATCATGTTTTTAATAACAAAAATCCTGGAAGAAATGGGAAATGAAAAGCATAAACTTGTTGAAATTAACATTGGAGATCAAACACTTGAGAACTATGAGAATTGGTGGAAAAGTTACAAATCTTTCAATTTACACCTTTGTGAAAAATCCAGTAAATGATACCTGTTAAATAACCAAGTAAATCAGATTTGATTGGTGGGTTGAAAGTGTAAACACAGCCTCTGCCAAGATTGTAATGTTTCCAAAATTCTCGAAAAGCAAGATTGAATACAAGGTGATTAGATAGTATTGACGAGTTTGATTTGCAACTGTGTCTGAAGTCAGATAGTTTGTAAAGGACTTGATTAAAGTTTAATCTTTGAGTAAAATACTTTATATACAAATACTGATAAACCAAACAGGCCTTAATAAAATTATCATAGTAAAATTTTGTTTTATGAGAAGGAAAGTAAAAGTTAACATATGCCACAATTGATTCTAACATCTTCTATCTATAGAGTAGATAGAAGATGAAAAATATTATTACAAATTATTTTATCAGAATCTTTTTTTATATTAAAAATAAATTTTTCTTTTTATATTTTGTAATAATCTTTATCTACTTAAAAAGAATATTATCTAGTTTTAGATGAAAAATATTATTACAAATTATTTTATCAGAATCTTTTTTTATATTAAAAATAAATTTTTCTTTTTATATTTTGTAATAATCTTTATCTACTTAAAAAGAATATTATCTAGTTTTAGATGAAAAATATTATTACAAATTATTTTATCAGAATCTTTTTTTATATTAAAAATAAATTCTTCTAATTATAATTTGTACAAACCTTTTTCAATATTTTTTTTTATTTTATCTTTGATTACTTTTACAACATTTAAATCATTTGGATTAGAATATTTAAAAGAATATTTATTACCATTCAATTTTGATTTTGCTGTTTTTCTCTTTCCTTCTGCGATAAGTTTAATCGAGCCACTATTTATACCAAGTGTTTTAGAAGCCTGATATATCGAATTAAAAAATCTGTTTTCATTTGACACAAGATTAGTCGCTATTATTTTTCTAGATTGAAACTCTGGATTGGAAGATTCGTTTAAGACACGTTTTAAATTATCTGGTCTGTTATTTAGCTTATCTCCGTCAATGTGAATTATCCTGAAGTATTTATTTGTTTCCTCATTATTAAAGGCTTCCCAAATAAATTCATGTTTCAACAGGCTAATCGGGTTTGAACCTCGAGGCCTGATTGAGATTCTAATGTATCCGTTCTTAGATGGTTTATTACCAAGTTCTTTTCCTGTTTTAGAATTATAAACACCACCGTTATCAGTTGTGAAGAAATTAGAATAAGTTGGGTGTGAATATTTGATCATTGAAAAAGATTATTACAATTTATATTAAATCAATTTTATTTTTATAATAAAAATAAAATTTCTTTTTTATATTATGTAATAATCTTTTTCATAAATATTTTTTGTTATATTTTTTTGAGAATCTATCTGCAACTGGAGATTGGTCAATTATCATTTCATCTATCAATTTCATTCGATCAATAAACTCTTGTTTATTGAATTCATCACCTCTCAAAGCTGATCTCAGTTCAACCAATACTTTCTCATAAGTCGTAAATGCTATTTGTGACATTTCAATCTTTTTCTTGTAATTCTTCATTTTTGAAACCGAACTCACAATCACTCCAAGACCATTGATAACACCCAGGATTATTGGATTGAGTGTTATTCCTCCAGCAATTGTGCCAATTACAACTAATCCTCCTCCGGACAGAGTAAGTGTTTCATCAAGAATCTTATATCTTTTAAAAGATTTCTTAAAACACCAGAATTTTTTGTGATAATGTTTATAGAAATCTTTGAGAGTTTTGATCTCTGATTCTGATAGTCTGTTATCAATGTGATTAAATTCAAACAAGTCCTTCATTTATTTATTAAAGTATATAACTACCATTTATTTTCTCTTGTATCATTATCCTTTTAAATGCCTCAGAGTCAAAGTCATAAAAATTAGGAGAAAACATAATTTTGTTCAAAACTCCATCTTCAGTTGTAAAGTCAAAATCTTGACTGGGTACATAATTAGCGTTATCTAGAGTTAATGTTGAGCTGTAGTTACTTAAGTTAGCTTTTGTAACAATTGTATCAACACTATGCGCCAACCATAAAACAATTTTTTTTCCATCAAAACCACGCGGTAAACTAAAAAATTGTCTTTTACTCGAGGTAAGTAAAGTTAAATAACCAGCAGCTTTAGTATAATTTAAACTCATTAAATGTTGGTTATTTTGTTTATTTTTCTTAACTAAAGCAAAATCTCTATTATCCCAGTGATAAAAAACCATGCACAGGGTATAATTTCTGAAATTAGCAGAGAGATTTAAATTAATAGTGTAATTATTAATATTTAATCCTTCCTTTTTGATATTACTCAAGTCTTTATCTGGGATAGTAATACCATTTAAACTATGAAAGTCATTCAGGCCACTAATTATAATACCAGATGCACCTCTTTTTAATTCGTAATTATTCGCATCTGTAAAATCATAAATTTGTTCAAAGAAACGACTATAAACATAGTTTACCGTAAAAGGAATCAACTCTTTTACCATTCCAACTGTTGCAGCACTACTATTCAGATTTCTATTGAGAGCAAGGTTCAATATACTTGTATTATTTGCGTTAATGTCAACATTGAACTTTACTTGCGATCTATAAATTTCAAATGATTTATGATAATCATAAACTTTATCTGGGTCGATATTGCTAACTTTGCTCATAATACCATAAGCAATCATGTAAACTCCAGAAAACTGTAATGGATACACAGCCAGATCATTTCCATTATTTGGAATATTAACCAAAATGTGAATAAAGAACCTGCTTCCAGTTGTCAACTTCTTGAAATTAATTATGACTCTATGATAATACATAAATTGTGTTTGGCTTTTTGAATCGGTGAAACTATGTTGAAGTTTTTTTACACTAACATTTCCAAGTTTGAGGCCTTGTGACGTGTTGTTGTCAACACTTATCTGGGTTTTATGCCAAAGAAGATAATCAGTGTTAAGTATTTCTAAGCAAAGGGTATAGTCAGCACCTCCAACCAGTCTGTAAAAATTAAGTCCCATCTTATACTTATAACCCCCTTGAAAATTCTTTAGTATAGTTGTATAAAGAACTCTTGTATTGTATTCGTGAAAGTTTCCTTTAAGAGTTGGAAGGAAAGTTATCTTTTTGGAATAAAACTAGTTCTATTATCTATTTCATCTGTCCATTGAGTTGGACTTGTCATCAGAAAAGCAAACTCATCTTTGTAATGACTTGGTTGAACATGAGTTTGGTGTAAATTACCGTCAACATACTTTTTGTTGGCTGCATCCGAATCTGAAGTTGGATCTTCAAGATTAATTATTTTATGACCACCGATATTAAGATCTGAAGTCATGACCCTACTCCCATCTTTTTTAAAGAAAGAACTGAAATCTTGGTTAGATACGCTATCATCCACGTACTTTTTGGTAGTAGCATCTGTGTTATTTGTTGGTGTTTGTAAGTGAATTATTTTTTTATTATTCATATTCATATGATTAGTCATCATATTTGATCCATCAATGTGAAGATAAGCAAGATCACCGTAAGCCAATGGTATTGGTTGTTTGGAACCAGTTGGATTTGGAATATTAAAAATTCTTTTGTTATTCATATCCAAATTTCCACTCATTTGTCTTGTTCCATCCAGTCTCAAAAATACACTTCCATCAACTTTGGAGTCATCAACATATTTTTTATTTGCAGCATCATCATTGTTTGATGGTGTTTTGAGTTTTGTAATTGAGAATTGACTTTTCATGTCAATATTTGAATCTACTGTCAAAAGTGATGTTTTTCCACCGCCAGAATTGGTATCAACATATTTTTTGGTTGCTGAATCGGTATCTGATGTTGGTGCTCCAACATTTGTCAATTTTTTTCCAACCATGTCATAATTTCCATCTGCGGTGAGATTAAACCCAACACCTGGAGCTCCTTGAACTCCTTTTGCAAATTGAAAGTGATTAGAAGAGTGTTCGTTAAATATTCCCATCTTATTTATTATTTAGATAATCCCAGTAAAGTTTTTTGAAATGGTTTTCTTTGGTTTGTTAACATAAAGAAAAGAGAATGGTTTTCGTGTTGCCTCTTTATACACATTTTTATCAACCCCTAATTCAGATGATATTCTGTTTGCTTCTCTGGAAGATGGAAATTCATACAAACAATAATGAGAACAATTCAATCGAATATCTTTTGGAGTTTTGTAAAATGATTGACTCAAATAAATCACCGAACAATTCTTATGTCGACCTTGAATAAAATAATCAACGATTTGTCTCTGATTTTTATCACAGACATAATCATCAAATATCACAAGTTTTTGATTGTCTTCGTATTCCATTTCTGTTACAGGAGTTATTTCATCATTACTCACAGACAGTATTTCACAACCGAATTTATGCGATAATTTTCTCATTTTTTGCATCAGTCTCTTATATTTATCTTGCTCCAAATTTCGAGCGTAAAGATAAATCTTATCGTAATATAGCAGAGGTTTCATTAACATGTGATAAAGCAAATTAGTTTTACCACTTCCACTATTTCCACAAATCAGCATTCGAAATGTATCCGATGGCATGAAAGGAAACAACTGCTTGAATTTTTTATCTCTGTTATTTCTGCTATCATAATTTGGTATCTCCATTTTATATAATAAATATATAAATGGATATCGAAGAAATGAAAAAATATTCACAAAATAAGATTGAAGCAGATAATCTTATTAAGCAGGTGAGACAACGAATCAAAGAAACCACTTGGGAAAAACAAAATTTGAGAGAAGGATTTACTGAAACATTCAAACCTCTGATTTCTCAGTTTGAAGATCCTGGTAAGGACTCTAAAAAACAAAATATTTTTACTCAAAACAAGGAAATGTTGCAAAATCAACTAGCTCTTACACAAGGTATAAGAAATAATCAGTTGGCTCTTAAAGGCATTAAAGATCAACAGGATCATTTTAATCGAGCTTTAGAACATTTTGAGAATTTGGCTGATATGGAAGAGTTGCCGGGAGTAGAAGCTATTGAAGATGGAAAAGATGATAAAGACGATCAAGCTCGAGCTCCTTTACCAAAAGAGGATAAAACTTCAATAGTAAATTTAGATTTAGAAAAAAACTTTGATAAAAATGATATTGCTACATTAGTAGATTTTGATTATACAAGACCAAATGATTTTTATGTTACTAATATTGAAGATTTACAAAAAGATTTAGAAGATGTAAACAATGATATAAAAAAATTAACTGGCCAGATTAATGGAAGAAAAAGAAATAAAAATCCTGATGATGAATATTTAGCTCTTACTCTTCTAAAAGAAGAACAAAAAGCAACACTAATGAAATATAAAAATATAATGAAAGATTATTTTAAATCACTTGAATATAAAGTAGGGCAGGGCCTCTTCTTCTCCCCCCAAGAACTACTTCATAGATTTGAATTACTCAATGGATCGCTTGTTGCAGGAAACAATGGTGTGCTGCCTGAATACATTCAAATAGCTCATCGACTGCGAGATCTCGGGATCCTGTCTAATAACCAACTTAATTCACTACTTAGAAAAGTTATCTAATTATATTATAAATGAATGAAAGCGCTATTCATATTTCATCTGTTAAAAGAGAAAAAATAGGAGTAAACAAATCACATGATTTCTTGGTCAAATTTAATCCTCCTTTGAAACTTGACCCACAATTCAAGCATTTTCTCGCTTTGGATAGGTTATCGATGACTTACTCCTGGTACAACATCCGGAGTAGTTACAAAAACAATAAAATCAAATATACCCATGATGGAACAACATGGCAGACTATCACCTTTTCAGATGGAATGTATTCTTACTCAGACATTAATGACTACATTCATCAGTACATGGAACAAAAGAATCATCACACAACAGACGCTAAGGGTGTGAAGAATTACTCAATAAACCTGTCTTTCATTCTCTCCACCTATCGAGTCCTGGTAACACTTGAGGGAAGTTATCAACTTGATCTGAGAGGAACAGATTTTGGAGAACTCATTGGATTTGAGAAAAAACTCGTGACTAAAACTGAGTATGGAACACGACTTCCAAATATTACAAAATCCATTGACTCCCTTAACATAAATTGTAGTGCTATAAAAGACTCTGTTGTAAATGGTGTTAATACAAACACAATTGCTGTTATTCCAACGGATAATCTGACAAGATCGTATCCTTTCACTTTTGAACCAAAAAGGACACTGTACTGTCCTGTAAGTTCTAATACCATTTCTGAAATGACAATAACAGTAAATGATTCACTCGGTCAACCTATTGACTTGAATGGTATTGATTGGTTTATGACACTGTTGCTTCGCCATACAGAAGATAACAATGTTGTATAATTATATAAATAAAATGATGCGACACTCAGAATTTAAAAAAAAATATGATCCTGATACAGGAAAATTTTCAAGAAAACATATATATGGAGAAGGAATAATGGACTCAGTAAAATCTTTTCTTGGTAAAAAACCAACCAGAAAAAAGGTAACATTTGCTCCGCCTCCCAAACCAACCCCTGCCAGTTCAAATAAAAATGTTGGTGACAAAATAGTAAAAATACTTTCTGGTAAAAATCCTCCATCTCGTAAAACAAATAATCGGAAAATGACACAGCAAGAAAACAATAATAGAGTGCTACAAATTATGACTGGATCTGGAAAGAAAAAATAATATAATCTAATTATTAAAATGAAGTCTTTTAGAAATCCAAAATATCTTGAAAGATATGAAGATGTTGTTTTTGACCTTGAAAACCCTATTGATATCGCCCCAGCAAATAACATCGTTCAAGTTAGAAGTAATCTTAAATTTACTGCCGACAATACAGGTGAAGTCACTCCATTTGATTGGTATAATGCTAGAATAGCACTGGACTTTAAAGTTGAGCAACATGATGGAACTGATTTTGTTATTGGTGCTAATGTAAATGATGATAGTATTCTTGAAGCTAATAGAGCGCAAATTACTGCTTACGAAGCCGATCAAATGGGAATAGTAAATGGCTCTAATTCTTTTATTTCAAGATTATCTGTGCTGGCGAATGGAAAAGAACTTTATCAGTGTAATTACGCCAATCATAGTGTAAATATAAAAAATTTGCTTGAATATAATAAATCTTACGCTGATAGTGTTGCAACAAATGAATTTTATTTTCTTGATACATCCACAAGTGCTAATAAAAATAGATTTACAAGAAGAAATGTTGAACATCGACGAAATGCAGCTAATGGTGCAGATGAACCTGGTCTTATGATAGATAACACTCCTGCAACATATAATGAAGGATTTGCAAAACGAAAAGCTTTGCTTGGAACTTCAAGCACAGTACACTGTGAAATTCCTCTCAATAGATATTCATTCTTTGAGGCACTTGAAGACAAATTACTTCCAAACACTAAAATCGAATTAAACTTTGAGACTGAAAAAGATGATAATCTTATATGGAGAACTGGGGGAAATCGTTGCCGAGTAGTCATCACCCGTCTTCAACTGTTTGTGCCTCGATTAATATTCAATTCAGAAGGAAGTAAGATTTATATGAGTGAGTATCTCAAACCATACAAATGGACTTATCTCAATGAAGTTATTCAACCTAACGTCGCTGGCAACCAAGCTGTTGGTAACTTTAGAATTACAAACGGAATTTCAAAACCTCGGCATGTATTTGTTTTCTTTATCAATACTCCAAATATTGAATCACAGACAGCAAATCCATTTTTATACAATACTTTCAGCGTTTCCACAGATCCTCGAACTTTGAATAGATGCTATCTTGAAGTTGGAAATGGAAATGAATACCCTGATATTCACTACAAACCTTCAGAAGATCCCTCAAGAGTTTTTAGAGATGTAATGTCTTATGTATATGCAAACAATGATTTTCAAGGTGGAACACTTCTTAATAGACAGAATTTTGAGAATATTTTCCCATTTGTGTATTTTGATTTGACAAAGCAGAAATTAGATATAAAGGACGGAGTTACTAAACTATCTTTTCATTATGAATTATCTGGAGCGACTGCTGCAAATTATAATATTTACGCTCTTGTACTACATGAGAGAGAAGCAGAAATAGAACAGAAAAGTGGAAAACTACTTCTTAGAGCTTGAGAAAAAAATTAATATAATTTAATATATAAAATGACATCTTATATTGAATATCATGTAAAGCTTTCAGATGGCCAAAAATCAAAACTATTAAGTGCAATTCAAAATAAATCACCACTAACACTTCGATTAAAACATTCTCATCTCAGGGGGCCT
The DNA here is from genome assembly GCA_038088405.1 of Porites divaricata. NCBI lineage: Eukaryota > Metazoa > Cnidaria > Anthozoa > Scleractinia > Poritidae > Porites > Porites divaricata. The sequence goes on from JBBMOI010000001.1 coordinate 43,375,335, forward strand.
GATGAGTTAATGTTGACCCAAAGACAGTTATCAAAAATAAAAAAATCACTTGCAAATGGAACAGGATCAGACTTGAAAATAAGTAAAACACAGATTACACATTCAGTAAAACGTGGCGGAAACTTATTCACAAGTCTGGCAAGACTTGGTTCAAAACTTCTTCCCCTTGCAATAAAGGGAGTTTCAAAAGTTGCTCCTGCTATTGCTACTGGAGCTGCAAATGCACTTGGAGAAATAGGATTGAAAAAACTGTTTGGACGAGGTATTTCAATTCCAAAAAAGTTTTGGAAATCTCTTCCTCCGTTTTCGAATGAGTTTACCAAAGCTCAAATAGATCAAATTAACAAAGTTTTCAAGACAGGAGGACGATTAGTTATTAAACCTACTCAAAAACAAATAGAAGGTGGATTACTGGGGACACTTGCATCTATTGGAATTCCAATGGCAATTAGTCTGCTTCCAAAGTTGTTTGGATCTGGTCTTCAGGTTGATAGGGGATCTTCAACTAACACAAGAAGTGTTTATGTTCCACCCACACAAGGAGAGGGTTACTATCCACCTCCCTTTATTGGAACTTGGGAAAACCCAATAGGAATGGGGGTAAAAAAAAAGGCAAAAAAAAAGTCCAAAGGCAAAGGAATTCTGTTGGGAAAAAACAGCCCATTCAACTCAATTCCCATAATAGGAGACATTTTGTAATTAAACCCCTTTCAAACTTTGACTTGATGGAATGGGTGAAAAAACTTGGCCTGAGACATTTCAGAGGTATTTACAGTCGAGACCAACTACCACAAAAGATAAAAAAAGAATGTGGAATAATTAATCTTGATGATATGCAAGGACCTGGCACGCACTGGGTTTGCTATAGAAACCTGGATTCAGTTGTTGAGTATTTTGATCCATTTGGTCTGATAATGCCGAATGAGGCTTTGAAGTATTTCAGGTCTTCTGGAAAACAAATTATTTATTCCTTGGATGAAATACAAAATAGAAACACTGTTCTTTGTGGTTATTGGTGCCTTTACTACTTGTTTGAAAGACAGAAAGGAAAAAGTATTCTTGATGTAATACACAATCCTCATTTTGATAATGATAACAGTGATTTTATAAAAGAATACTTTGGAGGATAGATAAAGATCATTACAAAACTTTAATTAAATAAAAGTTTTTTATATATAAAAAAGATTCTTTGAATAATAATTTGTAATAATATTTTTCAAGATTAAATATAAAAATTATATTTAATCTATTATCAATATATTTTATCATAAGGCACACTATTCTGTGCTGCTTGCACCATAGATGTAAAATCTATTACTTTATCTCCCACTTCAGTAATTTTTTTAATCAATTTATCTGCAAATTCATCATTTGCAGCATAATCAAATGCTAAATAACTTTTAGTAAAATCTAATGTTTCTATACTTTCATCAATTTTCTTGTAAAGTAAAAACATTCTATGATTTATTAAATTTCTTTTTTCATCTGTTAAAACTTCAACACTTTCTAAAGACTTATAATTCTTTTCTTTCAAATATTTATTTACATATTCTTCTTCCATTTTTTATATAATGGTTATATATTTTAATCTGAATCCACTGGTGAATCCTTCAACTTTTTAACCTTCTCAACTTTTCTTTCCAATTCTTTTACAGTATCAACTATGGAATCAAATTTTGTGTAAATATCAATAAGTTTGAAAAGTTTCTTCTTTTTATCAGATTTTATTTTCAACCAAGAATATTCTCCTTTTCGTATTTTTTCCCACATCTCACATTCACCAGCCATTAAAACTCTTGAAAGATCTGCATTTTTATTCCGAAGAGTCTCAAACTCATCATTTATTTTTGTTCTTATTTCTTTCTCAAAATCTTTGAGTGTTTCAACATCCATATTTTTTTCTATCTCTGAAAAGAATTTAGCCTCCATTTATCTTTAGTTTATACTAAACTTCCCCTTACAACTTGTTTGAGATCATTTGATTTCTCAGATAACTCCACAATCAACTCAAATATTTTTATAAACCGATTATTATTTTCCAATCTTGCAATACTGGCATATTCATAACTCTCATTTAACTTATTATAAATCTTCTCAAGTTCACTTTTTACAAAATTAGCCCTCGCTGACATTTTATCTAAGCATTATACTAAATGAAAGAATCATATTGCATTAAAGATAAAAGAGTAACACCTTGCACTGAGCCAAGTGGTTACCAAACTGATAAAAGAGGAAGAAAACAATTCTTTTGTCATTGTGCGGTTTGTGGAATTAAAAAAGTCAGATATGTTAAAATGACCCAAACTGGAACTGGGGGAAAGAAAAGAAAAACTAAGAAGAAGACAAAAAACTAATAAGCCCGTCTGAGAAGGCGGGCAAGCAAACTGGAGGAGATGTCTTTGACACTGTTGTTGGGACAGCTGCAGATGCTTTTGTTGAACATGCTCTTCCTTGGATGGCAAAAAAAACAGTCGAAATGGGTCGGTATGGAGCAAGTGAATTAATGAGAAATAAAAATTTGCAAAAGAAAGCTGTAAATTATGGGTTAAATAAATTGACTCCTTTTATTCAAGATTCTGTTGGAACAGCAATGGATCAATTATCAACCAAGGTTAGACCCAAAAAAAGATATAAAACTAATAGACGCGATTTGGATGGAGCTGGAATTGATCCGGTGACTGTTGTAAAAAAAGCACCGGATATTGCTATGAAAACAACTCAAGAATTGATACCATCTTTGAAACCAGTTTACGATCGATATAAATCTGGTGATATCATGAAATCAGCTTTTGGATCGGATCATGGTGTGACTTCTGGTAAATTCTGGAGACGACCCACAGCTGCTGAAGAAGCCAAGATGGGAATAATACGCAAAGGTTCCAATCCTGAATTATTTTTCAGATTTGAAAAACCTTCAAAAAGAATGAAAAAGACAAGATTTTTTGAAAACAATCCAGAAGCACTGGCAGATATGAATAATATCATTTCATCCAATCCTGATACATGGCCTCAGATCCTGAGAACCAAATATCAGATTATCGTTGACGATCGATTCTGGGAAAATAATCCTCTGACAAGTTTTGGAAGTGGAGTTGATATTCAAAATGGATAGGAAAACTCCCAAAACCAAAAGCAGGATGGACTCCAGGTAAATACAAGTATATGGGCCCTTATAATCCTCTTGAAAAACAAGTAACTTATGATCCTAAAACTGGAGAAGTAACTGAGTGGCACGTCAAACCATATAACAAAGTTGATGAAATTGCAGCTTATCATGATATATGTTATGATATGGGAAAAAACAAAGGTGATTGCGACAGAGAAATGGTAGAATCTTTGAATCAAATTCCCTATGGTGAAATGCCAAAATGGGGATCAACTGCTCGATTCTTGATTAATACAAAACAGAAACTTGGACTTGGGCTTCAAAAAAACGCGAGTCGGCGTTGAGTAGTGATTGGTCTCAAGAACTTGCCGACGAACTTCACAAACCAATCACAAGAAACTTTCAAAAGAGACTAGTAATCTCAAATGGAATTGATGATATCTGGGCTGCTGATTTGGTAGAAATGCAAAAGTTTGCTAAGTGGAACAGGGGGATTAAATATTTGCTGATGGTTATTGATGTGTTTAGTAAGTATGGTTGGATAAGAGGTCTGAAAGACAAAAAAACTGAAACTGTGAAAGAAGCATTTGATGATATTTTTGAAAGAGGGCGACAACCAAAGATGTTGTGGACTGATAAAGGTTCTGAGTTTATCAGCAAACATTTCAAAGATTTTCTGAAGAAAAAAGGAATCCGGCTTTATCACACTGAAAATGAAGAGAAATCTAGTGTTGTTGAGAGATGGAATAAAACAATGAAAAACAAGATGTGGAAGATGTTTACTGTAAATAACAACACTGTTTACGCAGATAAGATAGATAAACTGGTTAATGATTACAATAATACGAGACATTCTAGTATTAAAATGACTCCTGTTGAAGCGAGTAAAAAGAAGAATGATAAAAAAGTTTGTAATAATTTGTATGGTGAATCTATTTACTTGAAACCGGGTAAACCAAAGTTCGAGATTGGAGACCACGTTAGAATTTCAAAGTACAAAAGAAAGGTATTTGATAAAGGTTACACGCCAAACTGGACAGAGGAAATATTTGTGATTGATAAAATTATTCCAACAAAACCTGTTACGTATTCAATTGTTGATCTAATGTCGGAATCGATCAGGGGATCTTTTTACGAACAAGAACTTCAAAAAGCAAAACAGCAGACTTTTAGAATAGAAAAAATTATCAGAAGAGATAACAAGAAAAAGATGGCATTAGTAAAATGGAGTGGATATTCTGATAAATTTAACTCATGGGTGAGTTTCAAGGACTTGGTTAATTTTTAATACAAATTTTGTATTAAAAATCTCATGTTTATTCCTCAATGTCAGAAATAATTAAATCTTCAATATCACCAACCTCAACAGTCACATCATCATCACTTTCACTATCAACTTCTTCCTCAGTTATTGTTAGAAGAGATTCTCGAGGTTTCAATGGTCTTACATAGCACTCATGAACTTTTATTTGAATAGATGTTACAGTTTTGCTCAAAAATATTCCTTCTACTATCAACGCCATTTTGACATTGCAATACTGATCAATATATTTAAAAGGATTCAAATCTTTCTTCCCCTTGGTCTTGAATAGAGAAAGTATTTTCTTTGACTTCTCAGAGTAAATAAGTTTTGCATATAGAACCGGAGCAGCTGACTCATCTTTTCGTGTTTTCTTCTTTCCTTTTTTATCAGTATATTCAACCTGTTTGTAATAAAGGGGGGAAGATAGACTTGATGCCATATCAGATCCGTATTCAGTTTCAAGATGTTTACAACATATTTCCACGATATTATTCAAAACATCAAAAAATGCTTTTTCCTCTGTATTTGGTTCGGTATCTTTTCCCCAGAGGCAAACTGGAATACTGTAACCAACAAGTTTGTTATTTTCTTGGTTTTTCTTTTAATTTACTCCAAAAGAGAAAAGAAATGGAGTTTCAATTACGAGAGCACCTTTTTTTCCATTTGGGTACTTGACTTCAATTGGGATTCGTTTGTACTTGATTTTGCTATCCTTTACTTTGAATTCTTTGGCTTCATTAAAAACAATATTTTCTGGTGTGAGACGATCGTAACTTGACAACTGCATTTTATTATTAGAAAATATTATTTTTTAAATCATTTTTTTCAAACCATAAATATAATTATCTAAAATTTCTTCATCTGGGTAAAAAGAACAAAAATTATTTACAGGATCAAAAATAAGATATTCTCTGTAAGAATCACTTTCTCTTCCACAAAGTTTATAAATAACATTTTTTGTTTCAATAAATGGATATTCTTTCCCCATTAAACCTTCTTTAAGATTTCCAATACCAAAACCTATATTTTTAAAATTTTCAATATTTATTCCTAAATCTTCAAAATTTTTTCTAAATCTTTCATTTCTAATATTTTCAAAATTTTTAACATCTTCAACATCAAGTTCACCTTTATCACCATTATGTGATTTTAAATATTCATCTTCAGTCATTAAATAATAATCAATTTCTGAATAATTTAATTCTTCTTTAAAATGATCTAAATATTGATCTTCATACATTATATTTAACATTGTTATAAAATCATTTTTGTCAACTAATTTAAGAGGAGCTTTTTTAACTAATTTATCCCAATATTTTTCAAAATTATCTAAATCATTTAAATCTGGTTTTGGTTCTGTATCGTTAATCAATGATTTTTCAAAATCAAATAAAAATGGTATTTCCATTATCCTTCTATAATTAATTAATTCTCTTTCTGATAATTCTTTGTAAATTGATTCAAAACTTTTTCCTAATTTCTTCCTTTCAAAATATAATAAATCATCATCACCAGGTTTAATATTTTGTTGATATTGTTGTTCTGAAGTTATTATTTCTAATTCAAATTTGTTAGTATTATCATAATCAGTAACAATTTTTTCATCATTTACATAATTATAAATATCAATAATAACTTTTTCATCAGGAAAATTATAATCTATTTCAAAATAAACTTTATTATCTTTTTCTTCATAATTGTCATCAAATATAAAATCACATATTAAAAAATATTCTTTTCCTTTATACTCAAATTTTTTTTGTCGATTAATAAAGTTATTTTTTTGTAATCGAATTTTCTTTTCTCCATTTACTTTAAACTCAACTTCTTTTTCGCTATATTTTTCATTAATGAAAAAAATTTTGTTTAAATAAGAATATTTTTCACCATTTTCTTTATTTACATTAAAAGTTAAACCATATTTTTTAAACTGATTTTTATAAATGTAATAATTTTCTGTCATTTTATCATAATATTCTTCATTATAATCTTTTTCTCTCAATATTTCTTCTCCAAATAAAAAATTTTTAAAAATTCTTTCAAACGGGTTAAAAGTTTTTATTTGTCCCTTTAAAAAACTTGGTGAAACTTCAAAACATTTTAAAGAATGAATTTTTTTTCTTTCCATTTTTTTATTTAATTATATTTTCTTTTTAATTCAATTAAAACTTGCAAAAAACTTTCAAAAAGCAATCCCCGTCCAATCTGATAAAGGTTTCTACAATATAAATAAATCAAAACTATTTTTATATTTATAATTAATCTTTTCTAAATATATTTTGTAATAATATTTTTCACGATTGAATTCTTCCTGAGTAGTTATAGGAGGATGCCTTACCATCAATTTCGCCACCGATTATTTCTGTCATTTCCGCGAGCCCGCAGGGCGAGCCATTAATGTCATAAAGTGTCAAATAAACACAAAAATGACAGAGTTAATGGGAAATTTTAAATATTTCAAAAATTCTTTTAGTATCAAAATATGACAGAGTTAAACTTGAAATAAAAAGTGGGTGCATGACGGGCTAAAATTTCCCATTAAGTTTGTCATTTTTTGTACTGATGAAATTAGTATGAAGTTAATCAGAGAAATGACAGAAATAATCGGTGGCGAAATTGAATGGTAAGGCATCCTCCTATAACTACTAGTTGGTCGGAAGTAAGAGTAACGGAGTTCTTCATAACATGCAGAAGGCTGTGCTTTCGGGAACAATAAACATCGGTCCGACGTTTAAAAGTTGCAACATGAAAAATGAATATTGCATTCGAATGTATTAACACTTCCTTCAAAATCTTTTGGACTTTTAAAGTTCTGAGGTGATCGTCGATGAATTTTTACGCCGAATAAGTAATACGTTTTTGAGAGAATTAGGTGCTAATTTTTATACGTATTTTTAAATTTTAAATTTATATTTTTATGCGAAGTTTTCACTATAGTCAACGGACTACGTTCACACGCTCCGTCATACCATTTTAATTATATATAGCATACAAAAGTTTTAACTGCTGCCTAATACTAGTAATAATAATTAATCAAAGAGTCGGTGTCCAGAAGAAAAAGGTAGAAGAGTGGATTCTAAATCCAGCGTGCGAATGGAAGTGGAATTAAAGCTCAGTTATAAGCGAGGTATTATTTCTCTGGCCAGAAATTTTATGCTAGTCTACCATTGATCAATTTGTTTAGGAAAGAGATTGAGAGAATTAGACTTAAAAGAAAGGTCGGCTTATTTAGAGATATAAGTGGTTCTAAGAATTCACTTTATTACAACATTATTCTAGATATCGACGAATGTCAAGAAGAACTGAGATGCGGAAAGAACGCAACTTGTACGAACACTGAAGGATCTTTCAGATGCACCTGCAATATTGGTTACTATGGAGATGGATACAACTGCACAGGTATACCACTGTTAGTGTTAACTTCCCAAGATAAAGCGATTGCAAGAGAAGGCAAAAGACAGCAATGATTGATCACCATCAGAAAAACAGTCTGAAATATGATGTTTACCAGTTTGAGGTTGCTAATAGCTCCTGGTAAAACTTTTGCTTCCAAGCAAGGGATGCTCTTAAAATTCGGCTAAAAAGTGTCAACAGTAACTGGTGCGCTAGATGAAGAACTTTCTTTTTCTAGCGGACGTTAAAAAAACAGTGCATTGAACACCAACGAATCTTCTATAATCTGAGGCGTTGGATGCTTAGACGGTTATGATCGTAAATCATATAAATCGTAAACTTTTAAACAAGACATTATATAAGAAAGGACTGGCATGTTTTTTAGAAGAGTTAAGGAAAACTCTTTAACAACTGCCTCTGGCAACACAGTGTCTCATCGCTCGCAGAAATGTTGATCAGTCTGATATTTTTCTAACGAGGTAAATACTGGTTTGGCTGCTTCTTCAGGTTTAATTCTTCTCGATCCTTATAAAAATTATGCTTATGACAATTTCGCTATTAAAACGGTCTCCTATGGCGTCTCTTTTTTACGAAAAAATTGATTGTCTCATGGTCACAGTCATCTCACCCTCTGATCTTAAATATCTTTTGTTCTCCCACTAGAGTGTTACACAATATTTGACTTCGAAGACCATGATTTGTCAAACTGGACTTTAAATGGCCCTGCATTCAATAATCAGCCAACATACGGCAATAACACATTAGCAAGGCCGGGTTGGTCTTGGAGCAACCACAAAGGGGATTGGTGGATTGGTACCTTCGAGAATCGGCCCAGTCCCTCTGAACCGTTTGGGGAAAATCAAGGCGATAATCCCCAAGGCTCAATGACGTCACCTAGTTTTCAGATTACTGGAAAGTTCCTCACTTTCCTGATTGGAGCAGGCTGCGGAGATAATGCAGTTCGTGCTGAGCTTATTGTTGATGGTGTAGTGGTTTGCAAGGAGACACCGGCGGCGTGTACAGGAGCTATGACAAAGAAAAGCTGGAATGTAACAGGTTACGCTGGTAAACATACCCAGTTGCGGTTGATTGACCACCACTCAGGCGGCTGGGGTCACATCAATTTTGATCACTTACAAGCTTGCCATAAACTCATTTCAGATACGGATCCTTGAGTGGCGTTTATTTTGAGCAGTTCTGTAAGATGAAAAAAAGACTGAGGACTTGTAAGGCTAGAAGCGGTTTTTTTGGAATCATTTACAGAACTTACAGCTCTCTTTGTTTTTCTTCTGTGCTCAATCAAATCGTCTGTACTTCATTTTATTCATATTTCATGTAGTGATTTCGGAGAACAAACCGTGTAGTAGAGTTCGGTTGTTTTGAATTAGTTCTGTGGTTTTTTGCCATACGTTAAAACGAAAGTAACTTTATTCACTCTCGAAAACCCAATTTAATGGGAGTCATTCGTCTCCCCGAACCAAATTACAAACTCAAAACTAAATATAAAGGTAACGTGCAACAGCGGGGTGTAAGAAGCTTGTTCTTAAAATAGTGTACGATTAACATAAGAATTACCTTAAATTTCGAAAATAAGCCTAGGCCCTTTTTGAGGGACCTTTTTTTGGAGGGGCTTATATTCGGAGGGGCCTATTTACGGAGAGAAATTTGCGTTTCAAAATCGATTGAGCTAGCTTATAGTTGAAGGGAAAGTTACCGTTTTTGCTTTGTTTTACTTTGTATTTGAGGGTAATTTTCAAGTGCAAGCCCCCCAGGGGGTTTATGTTCGGAGGGACGATGTAACGGAGGGTTTTTGCATTACGAGTTTGGGAGGCTTATATTTGGAGGGGCTTGTTTTACGGTATGTGAAGACTTAAGTAATGATCCCTGTTAAAATTGGGGCTATTAAAGTAGCAGGAAGCAGTTCAGAGCCTTGCTTTACCTTTATTGTACGTTCGACTAAAAGCTGTAAAAGGTATAGCAAAACGTATACATACACCTGGAACCTAGCCAATAGTTCATAAATTTTGCGCAGGATTTAATCGGCTTTCAATTTTAAAGAGACCAAAGTTGTGTGAGGTGTACAAATGTCTATCTGGAGAAGTAGTATTAATCGCATTTCCAGGTTATATGTATATTAGCTTTTTCTTTCTTATTATTTTAGTATCCTGTGCCATTGTCCTCAGTTTACTTTCACCGTGGCTCCCGAGTGATCAGCAATTGGTGAAAGAAATAAGACACTTGGCTTGTCACGGAGTAATGAACTCTATTTCTGTATCCGTTATTCGACATTACTGTAGTCATTATTTTAAGCTTGTTTACTTCAAAAGTTAGTTTATTATCTTTCCTTTACTTTGAATTTATGCGGTCAATAAAGCATAAATATAGTTAAAAAATCTTTCAATAGCAAGCATTTATACGAGAAAATAAGTTTAACTCTTTGTCCTTGGAAACAGCCCTCGCGCATGCCCTGACTTTTTGCCTTGAGCCAATCTCGTTCCCAGAGGCCGCGATCCTTTTGTACAGCGACGAGGATCACTAACAGTACAGTCCTTTCCCTTTCCTGCTTAGCTTATTGTTGGTGGCGTAGTGGTTCGCAAGGAGACACCGGCGGCGTGTAAAGAAGCTGTGACAGAGAAAAGCTGGAATGTAACAGGTTACGCTGGTAAACATGCGCAGTTGCGTTTGATTGACCATGACTCAGGCGGCTGCGGTCACATAATTTTGATCACTTACAAGCTTGCCATAAACTTATTTCAGATACGGATCCTTGAGTTTTCTTGGAGTTCATTTTGAGTATTTCTGTAAGATGAAAAAAATACAAAGAACTTGTAAGACTAGAAGCGGTTTTTTTTATCCTGGAGTCAATTAGAATTTATAGTTCTCTTTGTTTTTCTTTGGTGATTAGTCATATTTTATGTGGTGATTTCGGTGAACAATCCACTTAGAGTTCGGATGTTTTGAACAAACTCGGCGGAGGTATTTTGCGAAACGTTAAAACGGAAGTAACTTTATTCGCTCTTAAGAACCCAAATATAATCGACTATTTTCGAATCCCCCATAATACACTCTGTTTGCCCCCCAAATTTTCAGTAGACCTCCCCTTTAATCTGCACTTCCATTGTTTTCAGGGATAGGGGCATTGTTATGTCACAATCCCTATTGTTTTTCCAGCTAATCAAAAACAATCTTTTAAATAGGTGCGGGATCGCCCCAAATTTTGCATAAGTTATTGTCTTCAAATGCTCCTGGGAAAATGCAGTACTCCCAGATAGAAAATAGAGAATCAGAGTTATTCCTCTCCCCGGGCTAAATTACAAACCTACAAACTCAAAACTAAAGAAAGATAACGAACAACAGTAGGGTGCAGAAGCTTGTTCTTAACGTTAGTGTAAGATTAATAAAAAAGTATGTGAAGACTTCAGTAATGATCATTGTTAAACTTGGGACTATTAAGGTAGCTGAAACCAGTTCAGAGCCTTGCTTTATCTTAATCGTTCGACTGAAGTAAGAAAGTGGCAGCCGCAACATACTGACACCAGGAACCTAGGCCAATAGCATATAAATTTACAAAGGATTTAAGACGGACTCCCACCAGGAAACTGAGTAATTTTGATTTTCAGTAAACAAACACCTTGCACTAGAAGAATTTATAGAATATTGCATTCTTTTTTACATTTTTCAAGGGCTAAAGATGTAACTAGTCATCCGTAATAACACCAAAGGGAGTCCGAGAAAATGAATGTCAAATTTTACAACAATTCTGAAGGCACAGGTAAAATTCTGAAAATTTCATGTGTAAGATGTAATTTTGTGAAATTTGACATCTATTATTCAGTGTTTATTTTTTACCTTACACAGTTTTGATAATGGCAACATTGGGAAAATAATTTGTCTCATGTAAGCCCAAGCCTAATGTCGTGCCACGCCTCATTAAACCGCTTTAACATGATTGAGTTCTTTCACTCACCAATTTTAATCCTTGTATTGAAAACAAGCAAAAGTAGCAGTGGAAATTAAGGGATTAAATACCATCAAGTATTGTAGCTCTGTCGTATTTTTGTTTAATGCGGGTCTTGAATATTCGCTAAACATATACTGTCGTTAATTACCTCGAGTGGCAGACAGCCAAAGCTACGAAAAGAAACCGTATCTTCTGATCTTTCCTTTGAAAAAACTTGAAGGCAAACAATAATTTTTTTCTAAGACAAGCAGTGCTAACTGAGGTCAAAAATGTTGCAATGTTATTCCAGTATGATTCTCAATTGTTTTGGCTTATTAATATTATGCTCAGAATTATGTCGGCATAATGTGGGCAGTTTGAAGGCGGGTTATTTCAGGCCTAATTTCACAACCACGTGAGAGAGAATGCATCAGACCTGTTCAATTTGCACCTGATCTCAGGTTTCGACTAACTGTGTTTGCTCCACCCGAGTAAAAATGACAAGTTGAATGTTGCAGTATAATTAAATGACTTAAAAAATGGTTTAGGGCCGTTGAATTTTTGTACTGTTTTTCCTTCGGAAACATTTTCCCAGTTAAATGAATTTTTATATTCCCAAATCGTACTATCCTATTAATTGTAATCGTTCCAACGTGGTAACATCACTCTGGTGAGCATTTTGACATATAGATTGTTTTCCACCTGTTACTAATAACATGATATATGTAAAACCCTTCCAGTTCTGAATTTAAAAAGGCAGCCTCTTCAAATGATTTTGGTTTTGCTCGCTTAGGGAGAGAAGCTCCTTTCAACAGACCGTCTTGTATTGACTTGGTTTTCTATAGCTGTAATTCACCTAGAAAAAACGCTATAGAAGAAAGAAATGATTTGGTTACCAATTTTTTGCTATTTTACTGCTACAAGTTCTGCATTGGACGAGAATTCTAGATCTGCCTACTTTATCACTAGGCGAAATAAGCACTTAGCAGGTCAAGTCGTGAAAAAAATTGATTCTATAAGTCTCATGACTTGTAGCCAGGCATGTTTGACGCACTCCTTGTGTACCTCTACTAACTTCCAGGAGTTCTCTAGTAAGGAAAGTAAAGGCAGCTGTGAACTGAACAAGCACGAGTTCTCTGCACTACACCTTGACGCCAAGCTCGCCGATCAACCAGGGAATACGTTTACAATGGTCCTTAATTTAAGGTAGGAAAAAAGTGCTCTTTCCAATCTAACCTGACGATTAGTTTTTCATTGTCTAGTAAGAGAGATACAACGGCAACCTCTGGTATTGTTTTTAATATTGTTATTCGAAAATACAATTCGAGTGACTCTATCTGAGGTTTGTTATGTTGTCGTAAAATTCTAAACTGGGAGTTTAAAAATGTCTGAAATTACGAGAACAAAACTAAGATAGGAGAAAGAAATGGCGTCAAGTAGTATTTAGACATTTTGTTCGTTTTATAACTTATATTTGCACTTTTCACCTGTACACCAACTAACGAATACCCGCCTACAAAACCACCAAACGTTTTTTCTCTTCTTTTGCTTAGTTAGTTAGACAGAGCACTGTTCACGTCGATGGCAAACTTAAGCATTTCTTATATTCACAGGAGAAATAGCGCGGAGAATACAGAAAAAATAACGTGACGAAACCACCGTTGTAGTAAAACGTAATCATTTTTTCAGGGCTGTCTAATGACCGGTTGCCAAGGATCTTGCTTGTTTAACAAAGAAAAGGAAATTTTTTGCTGCTCGTGTAATAAGGTAAATTCTTGTTTCGCTTTTTTTTTTCTTTTTTAAACAATTTTATACAGAAATATACAAGGTATCTATCCACTTTAATATCAAAGGCCCAAGATGATTTCGATTTTGCAATTCGGCATGCCGGTTGAATTTTATTTAAGGCCTTCTTGAGGCCCTGCATGCATGCATAGTTACAAGTGTAGTAACTTTTGGCGAATTGAAATATATCACTGAAAGATATTCTTCGTGATTTGTGTATGGTAAGGCTTGTTTATCGTTTGTCTCTCCACGATCGTTACCTATCATAGCCAGTTTATTGATCGCGACGTTTCAACCGTTTGGCCAATTAGTAAAAGCTTGGTTGCTGCTGATTGGTACATTTTGAACCTAGCTCGTTGGAGGTTCTATCAAAATGTAATTTAATGCAAAGTAAATTTTTACGCTCACTGTACGTAAGACGGACCAATTCTTAAAAACTGACGCCTAGAGCTGGCCTCTACCACTCCCTACTAAAAAGCATAAAGCAATTCTCTTTTTCGTAATCTTTTTTACCAGAATCCTTGTGATAGTTGTAATTATCCATGCAAAGGTAACGGGACTTGCAATTCATTGTTTACCAACAAAGGATATCGCTGCTTGTATCGAGGCTCTAGAAATGCTTTCAAACGTGATAATAAGCCGAATTCAAAATAAGAAAAGCTATAAGAGGGGGGCTTGTATAAGGGAAGGGCTTATAATCGGATGTATTTTTATGTTTACAGATTGATGGGCCTACTACTGGGGAGTTTATCAGTGGGGGGACGTATATGTGGGGGGGGGGGGTTATAACTGGGGGGGGGCGTATATGTTGGGGGCTTATAACTGGGGGGACTTATATGTTGGGGGCTTATAACTAGGGGGACGTATATGTCGGAGGCTTATAACTAGGGGGGCGTATATGTCGGGGGCATATAACTGGGGGGACGTATATGTTGGGGGCTTATAACTGGGGGGACGTATATGTCGGGGGCTTATAACTGGGGGGACGTATATGTCGGGGGCTTATAACTGGGGGGGCGTATATGTCGGGGGCTTATAACTGGGGGGACGTATATGTTGGGGGCTTATAACTGGGGGGGCGTATATGTTGGGGGCTTATAACTGGGGGGACGTATATGTTGGGGGCTTATAACTGGGGGGACGTATACGTTGGAGGTTATAACTGGGGGGACGAATACTTTCACTTGGTGCTACTTGTTTTTCAAAATTTTACAAAATGAAACTTGGGATTTTTTGTCGAATTTTGCCTTTGGCCACATTTGGCAGTGAAAGGCGGGAAAGTGAGCCTACAACCTGCAACCTTGTTACTTACTGGGAAGTTTCCCAGCAGATTATGTCCAGACAGTACTGCCCAGTTAGTGTGTGGTCAAAGAGTAAAATATAGACCTGCACTAGGGAGGGTGGGGGGGTGTTCGAGGGTTATGTTTTTAATAAGTGGTTGCCGTAATTATTTCCATGTTTAGTCTAAAATATCTTTCACATGTTTTTGTTTAAATACAATGCTGAAGTTAACGCCATTTTAATTGCGCATCTGGGTTTTTTTCATAATGAAGACTTTATACAAAGCTTATATTGACCACTCCAGTTTCTCTTGGGGCCATTTTAACTCCCAAGAGAAACCGAAGACAATGCTTATGCAAAATTTTGGGATGACAAACATAGGGTATTATGGTATGTTATGGTATTTTCTGGAGTGGTCAATTCTTGTTTGCGTCATTTGCCTCATTAACATAATCTCTGAAAATTTGGCCTCCGATTTACCGAATAATAAGGGCGGAATTCTTATCAGAAAACAGAAAATTCGTCAATTATCTATGCCTTTTTAACGTTTTTGCCAGCCAGCAATTTAGCAGTTTTTAATGCTATGGCTGCTTCTTCTTTAGTACCGTTAACAAGCAAAGCCAGGGCCAGTAGTACACAAATAACCTTTTCAATTTTGGTTTATAAATCGCACATACAGCGATGTCTTGCCAGGGGGGATGGGTAATTTGTTTGTTAATAAGCAAAATATAGACTGTAAATAGTTCTCACTACATGTGTCCCCGCGTTTTGAAAATATTAATCTTTGTTCAAAGAAATATTTCTGACATTTGTGAAGTGATTTGCCGTCCTCTTGCATCTTGTGTGTTGATCAAGTGAAGATTTCAGTCTAAAACGGCACGTTCTGTACCAAAAAATTGTATCCAATACTGTTGAATAAGCTGTGTACTACAGCAAAGGAATCATTTTAATAGAAGATACTTACCTTTACTGAAATTCATTAAGATCCGAACTGCGAAGAGATGCAGCTTTAGTACGGCAACGGAAACGTCAGAAAACGCCAGTTTTAATGATGCTAATTAGCCTAACAATCTCTGCGCATTTGTCATAAAGGTAAACCTAAATTTGACCAACAAAAAAACTGTCTTTCTTGTAATTTTATTTATCTTTGTTTTTTAATAATCCTTACGATCACAAGTAACTGCCTGCTGGACAGATAACGGTAGGAACAAGAAAAACTAATAGCACATCAAATGCGTTTTAAAAAAGATAATAGGGAGCTTAAGATCCGAGGACGACGGCGGAAGAGAAAACGTCGTTGAAAAAGTGAATTCGCGTTCTTTCAATCTTTATCGCAATTACTCCAAGTCACTAACTTTGTCAAATATAGGCGAACCCTCCAAAAGTTGAATTCCTAAGAACAGCATCCAAGTTCAGAAAGAGAGAGGAAATTTCGTCGTCGCTTGTGTACTTCCTCTGTACATAGTGGAAATAATGAAAGAAACCGGCAAACAAACAAACAAAGAAGAAAAGAGAGAAAAAAAAACAAGAAAAACAAAACAAAATCCCTCCTTCTCGTCGAGCTTCTATTCCTCCGTCAGACGAAAACAACTAAGCTGCCTCTGCGTATGGTATTTCACCGAAATTTTGCATTGTCGGACTACTTAATCAATCAAGTTGATAACTCTGCTCGCACCTGTCTCTTTATTTCAGTTAAACACTGTTTGCTCTCAGTTCTTGCCTCGGGTACTGTTTCCTTTTACTGTCTTAACCTTCTGACGTACCCGCAAATCATACCACTACCCCCACCGTGGTATAAGGGGGGAAGGGGGGGTGAT
This sequence comes from Porites divaricata, assembly GCA_038088405.1. Lineage (NCBI taxonomy): Eukaryota > Metazoa > Cnidaria > Anthozoa > Scleractinia > Poritidae > Porites > Porites divaricata. The sequence goes on from JBBMOI010000001.1 coordinate 43,391,960, forward strand.
GGAATCCCTCCACATAGTATATTACAGTATTTCCAAAACTTTTTACCTTCAGTTTTTTGTGCTTGACATGTAAAATAACATATAAATAAGTGATTGCTTCATTTTACCTACAAGCTTTACTTTTATCATTGAAAGAAATTAAAAAAATATGCATTTTTAATCAAAGGCTTGACCACCTGCTACTTATGATATCGTATCCCGTAACCATAGAAACTTACCATCACTAAACATCCCTCCAAATGCGTTCGTAGGATAAAGGAACAGCTACTGAAAACATCAGGCGCTAATGTTTGATTGTCTTGGAAAAAACGCAGAAAAATCTCAGAGGGGGGTGGCATCCACACTCCTTTCCTTGTACGTCTGAGGGAATATCATGTTGAAGGCTGTGTTACGTGAACCGTAGAATGACTCGCTGTCATAGATTAGCCAGACTGTCATCAAGGCGACATTTCGAGGCTGAAAACCATTGCAGTCATTTCACAGTTCATTATTAGCTCTAATCATCATACAAAATTTTAATTTAAAAAAAATTACAACGCGGCAACCCTCTTATACTGAACAAGGAAGTCAAACTACAATCGCTAAATTAGACTAATAATATCCAAGGGCATATAAATTACGGCTTACAACTTTGGCAGATAAGGGCAGAACTCTCGGATGAGCATCAACTGAGTAGAAAAAGTTCCAGAAAATGATTTTGCCTCTGGTCATGTACTGCATAACCGCTACCACTGTTTTCGCAGCCGAAGAGAACTTTAGATCTGTCTACACCGCAAGTCGGCAAAATAAGCACTTAGCCGGCAAAGCGGTCAAAAATATTGAGAAGCCTAGTCTGATATCATGCAGTCAGTCGTGTTTGAAACACTCTTGGTGCACTTCGACAAACTTTAAAGACTCTTTTGGCAAGAGCAGTAAAGGTAATTGTGAACTGAACAAGCACGAGATCTCTCCAATGACGGATGAATCCAAGCTCAAGGATGAACGGGGCACCACTTTCACTGTGTTTCTTAAGGTAAAAAAAAGTAGCTGTTGCTGCAGTTATGTCTTTGCTTGAGCGAAAAACAGTGTCAAGAAGTAGATGGGCAACAAATTCAAAGTTAGGAAGGCTTCGGAAATCTAGGGGCATGGTTTTGTTTTGTTCGTTCTGCCTTTCGTTTTCGTTTCGTTTCGCCTTTCGAATTCTTTAAAGAAAAACTTAAATACAGCTGTAAATTAGATCAACCAGAAAGTAATTTTCGTATAGGAGGACAGATCATAGTCAGTTCTCTTTAGGTACTTAGGTTTGACCACGCTAAGATGTTACAGATGTTGCCTTGCCTTCACGCCCGTTCGAAATGAATACAATTCACTTTCTGTCAGTGACTATGGCGTGTTAGTCACTTTACAAGGAGTGCATATAATTCTAAAATAGGCCAAAGAGAAACAAACTAGCGTTTTATTCTGGAACTGTTAATTTAGAGAATATTCAAACTTGAAGATATTGTTTTGTGCCATTGTCAGCTCTCATTAGTAGCTCAGGAAATACGTTTCTAGTTCAAATTTATCTTTTGCCACCCACTGCTTAACCCTGTGAATACCCCGGGACAAACATGAATAACGCTTGACCCCGGTTACTGGGTGGTCTTGTCCCCGGTTGGCGACAAATCAGTCATAACTTCCCATTTTTCTCCCTTTATATAAGTTATTATTTAGTTCTGTGTTTATATTATACTACTGAAACAAATGATGTCATTTTTACTTTTTTTAGGGTTGTCTAATGACCGGGTGCCTTAACGGAGGTTCGTGTATCTTTGACAACGAAAAAGAAACTTTCGTCTGCTCATGCATATTGTCATCGAGTGGAGAGAGATGCGAACTGGGTAGGCGCGCAATTAATTCATTTCAATATTCATGTTTTAGTTACAAGAATATAAGAGCTCAAATTCAGTGAATGGGTCATTCAACGGTAATGTGAAACTAGACATTGGTTTTTAAAAAGTAACAAACTTGTCTAAGATTACGTACCTAAAAACTAAAAGCGAAATGTCCAAAGTTGACATTTTAAGCACTATCATACAATTCCCAAGTCATGATTTTTGCAAAAATTAGAATTTATTCTGCATGTGTTGCCAAAAGCCGTTGCGGAGAAGACAAATCTATTTTTGACTTATTTGAAAAGCTAAGAACTTTGTTTAAAAATCCGCTCTGGGTCTTCAATATTATAAACATGGTCAATACAATATACGTACCTAGCTTGAGTAATTAAAAACGAGTGCAAAGAATTGGACTTTCCAAAGTCAAAATGTCTTCTCCACAACGATTTCACTACTAAGGCTTTTGATTGCAATAAGGAAAACGGGTCAAAATGTTTAAATTTTTTAAATGTTCTGATTCATAGTCAGTGTGACCTTTTTATATTGAACATTCATCAAAATACATAAAACTTCAAAGAAAATTTAGTGTTCTAATTTTTGTTACGGAGAAGACATTTCCGTTGCGGAGAAGACCGCTACGAAAGCAAGACTTATTTTTATTGGCCAGATTTATGGGTCTTGCCCTTCGGGACAAGCAGAAAATATTGAGCATGAGCAGTAGATTGTTGCACTGTAGGTGCAATATATACATCCGGTCCTCTTGGACACAGTGTCCAGTCCTCTCCTGTCATTTAGTACTCTCTGATCCACGTTTTAGCCTTGACAAGTAAACAGTTTAGGAAGGATCCATGAAGGTAACATCAAAAATCAATGAACTGCAAAAGATCATGTATATTAAGAAGATTTCTGTCCATTCAGTAAAATACCCCCTCTCCACCCCCCCCCCCCCCCCCCCCCAGCACCTCAGAACCAAGGAATGGGCCAGGTAGAGTACACTGAGGAACAACAACAACAGTAATAATAATGAAATTATGAATATATGAAAATCATATATGTGAACTGCGGAGTGAAGTATTATTTGAAGAAGATCATCGCAGTTACATACGCAACTTTTGCAGTGGCGAAAAGAAAACCTGAAAAAAATTCAGGCTTGTACGGAATTCGAACCCTTGACCTCTGCGATACTGGTGCAGCGCTCTACCAATTAAGCTAACAAGCCAACTGAGAGCAGGTCGTTGAATTGGTTCGTTATAAACCCGTGAAAGGATGATGATGAAAATATGAATATATGAAAATCATACATGTGAACTACGGAGTGAAGAATTATTTGAAGGAAGATCATCGCAGTTATATACGCAACTTTTGCAGTTGCGAAAAGAAAGCCTGATTTTTTTTTCTCCAGGCCTTTTTTTCGCAACTGCAAAAAAAAAATCCTCATTATTACGCTGCCGGGTATAAACCTGTTGTATTGATTCCCTTTAAGTAGCAAATAAATTACACATTTAGCCCACTTCATCCTCTCGAGCTCAAATAAAAACTTATCTTACACTGTTAATTTAATCTTTTGTTCCTACTAGACTGTGTCACTGTATTTGACTTTGAAAACCACGATTTCTCCCAGTGGCATTTGACTGGAACTGCATTCAATAACCAGCCAACCTACGAGGATAACCCTACTGCCAGAAATAGAGGCCAACCCGCCAATCAGCAAGGCCATTATTGGATTGGTACCTTCGAGAATCGATCCAATTCCTCTGATCAGGCCGGCTTGACTCAAGGTGATGGTCCTACAGGCTCAATGACGTCATCGGCATTTCCTATTATTCGAAAGTTCCTCGTGTTCCTGATTGGCTCCGGCTGTGATTCATATGGAGGGATAAATTCCGATCGCAAGGTCCATGCTCAGCTTCTTATTGATGGGAAAGTGGTTCTAGAGGAGACACCTACAGCGTGCACCGAAACTATGTCAGAGATGAGCTGGAATGTCACCAAATACGCTCAGTCCACAACTGCTCAGTTGCGTGTGGTTGACAATTCCTCAGTTTCCTGGGGTCACATCAATTTTGATTATTTGCGGCAACGCGACTTAGTTCCAATAGCTGCAAAGTAAATAACGGATACTAATCTTTCTTGTTGTCGTAGTTTCAAATTAAGCAATTGAGTTCATTCTGGATAGTTTTCTGGATCAAAATTACAGTTAGAGGTCAAGGGCATAGAATAGAAGCTTGAATACATGTTATTATAAGTGCCAACTAAGTATATGGTCAATAAATGGTTTTTAAAGGGGAAAAACGCGTTTGACTAGCATAATATTAACTTGTATTGTTTACCCTATAGTTCCAGGAAGCCTATAGTTTATAAGCCCCCGGCTTCTATATAGGCTTCCTTGCCTTTACCATATTTGATCTTGTTATAATTTGGCTGGAATATTGTACGTATATTATCTTTAATGTATTTCTGTATACTATTGTTGTATTTTTTGTTAAAGGCAAAAATAAATGAATGAATGAATGAATGAATATTAATATTAATGCGGAGAACGCTATCGATTTTCTTCAGCTCTGCCTCTATGCATGTTATGTAGCCCCACGTCCTAAATCTTGAGTGTGTTGAATTCTGCTCCAGTTCCTTAAGTCTTGTGTCACTCAGTTCTGTTCTAGTTCTTTATGAATCGATAACTGATACCATCTTCTGGCTGTTCTAGCAAGGAGTGCCTCTTTTCAATTTCGCTGAATTAAAAAAGACCCCACAAACAAAATCAGCTCTCCAGCCCATGGGCTCCTGGTCCTCGTTCTCCACTAAGCCCAACCACCCCCCCCCCCCCCCACCCCTCCCCCTCCCTGCCTCAAACTTTTAATTTCGCTCAATTAAAAAAAGGACCCCTCACAAGCTAAATCAGCCCTGCTGCTCATGGTCTCCTGGCTCTTCATCTCTATTAACTTTATTACTTTCTTGCGTGCTTATTCCGAAGCTAGGCTTTTGTACATTTATATGCCTTTGTTTGTCCACTAAAATGAACAACCTTAAATAATGCTCCATTTTTTCCCCTAAACTTCTCGATAGTGCTTATTATACACAGGCTTTTTTACGCTAAAAAAAACAGCAAAGTTGTAAAGCAACAGAGTATGATCCAAGTTAATGGCTTTCAAAGAGCAAAACATAGTACTCTAAACGGTTGTATTCGGTTGATATTTGAGTTTTGTTTTCAATTTTGGCATGAAGCGTTTACTGGTTTTTCTTGTGTTAAGTATAAATTTTTCATTTTCATCAATATAATATTCGTTACAGTGTTACTGAATTCGGATGACTTGAGGTTTCTGGGTAACTGACCACCTACCCCTCCCCTGAGTCAACATTAACACATAGGGCAATATTGTGTCTTAGGGGAGGGGTAGGTGCAAAATTCCAAAATTTGAACACCCGCCAATAAAAGCAGCTGTAACTTGTGTTACGTAACGACCACTCAGAACATCATTTTCATAGATTAAAAACCGACGAAAGTTTTATAAGGCCACGCCCAACACGTTGTTCGGATCATATCAGCTTTGCAGTAGTCTTTGGACTTCTCGTTTTTGGATATTAAAAATACCTGGATTCTTGTTGGCGCGCCTATATTGACCTTGATGTTCGTTCAGTTCAGTTGTTGTATATATGCAGGTGACAATTAACCTACACAGTCTTAACTCTTGTTTTCTTCAATGTTCTCCGTGAATCTGTTCTTGAAGAGGACAATGCACAGTGCTTGCTAATTTGTTGCTTTTTTTGTATTCACGTTTTGCTGTCTAATTGGAAACAATTAAGTGTCAGCCTGCTCAAATGACGGTAAGTTTCATTAGTGCCCTAAATAAGGGCGTTGTTGAATGACTTCATGCACTTTAGAACGTTTAATTAAAACAAGATTCTCAGTGGAGGCAGCTTTCACGCCAAACAGAGAGATACCATTTTAGTTGTCTTCTCTGAGGTACTGTAAGTTGTTTCTGTAAGTTTTACTCGCGACCTACTTAATCTTCGGCTTCGAAGGGTAGGCATTAAGTTACTGGTAAATAAATAATTTCGCGGCAATCGAAGGGACAAATTTAGCAAGACTTCAATGGCAGATTAATACCAGTTAGAACCAAATTTTGCTCAAAATCTTAAAAAAAATATATGTTGATTTGTGTTATAGAACAACCTTGTATTCTACATGTTGACAAGATGACATCAAAATTGGATGCCCGTGAAAAGAGAATACTTACTGTTCAAATATCATTCCTGAAACAGCTCAATTCAAGAGTACGATCAGGTAGGTCTTTTTTTTTTTAATTTCCTTTGAAAAATTCCTTTTTAAACAGAGTAGAAGGGTTACAAGGTAACAGAGCCCGGGAGGTGGCGTACTCCCATACATTACCTATACGGTTATGTGCCGCTCAACGGGATCGTGATTTTGAAGCTCCTGATTTAGAACGGAAGCAATGGAAGCAACGTGAGCAAGTTCTAAGAAAGGCTCGGAAAGAAAAGCCCGTTGGTTTATACGTCAGTGAGGATGTCGCGTTCTCAACTCTAAAAAAAGTGGGAGGCTCATCTTGAGAAGTTTAAAGCTGCCAAGCAGGCGGGTAAAATTGCATATTTTGTACTCGATCGCCTAGTCATTCGCGATAAACCAGAGGATTAATAGTTTATCATCCATGCCATTTTATAATTTGGACGATGATCAATTTCGGCTAACTCTATTTGAATTTATCAATGGCGGTACCATTAATTTTGATCCTGATAGATTAGCTCAGTTAAAGTTTAATCCTTTGTTATGTGAATCCTATAAAAATTTTAGTCTTTGTAAAGACAATGATCCAGACGTGAATTTTTATTTAGAAAACAGTAGCTGTGAATACTATAATACCGAAAATAGCTTTAAAAACATGTTAGCCGAAAACCAAAGTCGCCTAAATTAAAATTTAAAATGCGGTAACCTTGAAACTGGCCTTTCGTTGCTCCATATGAACATTCGTAGTTTATCCAATAAATTTGATAAGCTTACAAATTTTCTAGGCCAACTTCGAGTGAAATTTACTATTATTGGGATTTCTGAGACTTGGCTTGATGATTGTCATCATTTTTCCGATATAGCGGGTTATAATTTTTTGCATAAACCTAGAGTTAATCGCATTGGTGGAGGTGTTGGCCTTTATATTAATGAACATTTAAATTGCAAACAGCATCATGATCTAGCATTCCCTGAGGACAAATCTGCTGAATCCTTGTTTGTTGAAATTAATAGAACAAAAGAAAAAAATATAATTGTCGGCATTATCTATCGACCACCCGACTCGAAGTTTATAAATGAATTTCTGTCTGACTTGGATCAAGTACTGGGAATATTTCCAAGGAAAATAAGCTTGTATTTTTAATGGGTGACTGGAATTTAAATCTAATTAACCATCATTGTCATAAAGCGACAAGTGATTTATTGGATTTGTTGTACTCTAGGATGTATTTTCCACTAATAACACGTCCCACTAGAATTACGGCGAACAAAGCTTCGTTAATAGATAACATTTTCACGAACGATCCACTTCGTCCCTCAATAAGCGGTCTTTTTCTCAATGACATCTCTGACCATTTACCGATATTTTCACTTATTTTGTATAATAATAGTACTAGTGATAAGGATAAATACGTATTTTTTCGTGAAAAAAATGCGCATAATCTAAGTGCATTTAAAGATGAGTTAGGTAAGATAAACTGGGCTGAAATGCCTGGTTTAAATGATCCTTCTTGCGCTTATGAACTCTTTGTAGGAAAGTATACTACAATTTACGATAAATGTTTTCCACTCAGAAAAATGAAAGCGAAACGGTTCAATCTTCGTAAGCCTTGGTTTACTAAAGGTCTTGCTAAATCCATAAGGAAGAAAAATAAATTATCAGTCTTTCCTTAATAACCCTAACTCTTCCAATGAAAATGCATATAAGTCGTACAAAAACAAACTTACTCATTCTCTTCGAGTTGCTAAGCGTTTGTATTATGAAAAACAAATTGAAAAACTAAAATCAAATGTCAAGGCCACTTGGAAAGTTCTAAATGAAATCCTTAATAGAAATAAAGGAAAGCGTGGTTTGCCATCTATACTTAGGGCAGATTCTCGAGAAATTTCCAATCCAAGGAAATAGCTAATTTCTTTTGCAAATATTTTACTAACATTGGCCCCAATTTAGCTAGCAAAATTCCTGTATCAGAAAAGTCGCATAATTCTTTTTGACCCCCAAAACTAGTCAATTCAATATTTCTAGATGCTGTAAATGAGCAAGAAATTATTGAAATATGTAGTAATTGTCGTTCAGGTACTGCTGTAGGTTATGACAAAGATTAAAGATTCTATTGATATAATTATTTCACCTCTTACATGCATAATTAACTTATCCATCACCTCTGGCATTGTACCAAAACAATTAAAAATTGCTTGAGTTATTCCTTTATTTAAATATGGTGAGCAGGATATATTTACGAACTACCGACCAGAGTCTGTTTTACCAGCATTCTCTAAAATCCTAGAGAGAGTATTGTACAATCGTCTTTTAAGGTTTCTTAATAATCATAGCATTCTCTCTGACAATCAGTATGGTTTTCGCAAGCATCATTCCACTGCTTACGCTCTTGCTTGTTTATATGACAAAATCTCTTCCGCTATTGAAAATAAGGAATGCACAGTTGGTATTTTTAAAGACTTGTCTAAAGCCTTTGACACCGTTGATCATAACATTTTAATTTCAAAATTAGAGCATTATGGTGTTCGTGGCACTGCACTTAGATGGTTCAAAAGCTATCTAAGCAATAGACAACAATATGTGGAATTTAATGGTATCAGTTCAGAGTCTTGCGAAATAAAGTGCGGGGGGCCTCAGGGCTCTATACTAGACCCCCTGCTCTTTCTACTCTATATAAATGATCTGTGTAACGTGTCAAAGGTCGTGGACTTTATTCTTTTTGCTGATGACACAAACATATTTTTCTCCCACAAAGATTTTAACTTGCTTACTGAAATCTTGAATTCTGAAATGCTTAGCTTAACCCAATGGTGTCGAGCAAACAAACTGTCCATTAACTTTAAAAAATCAAATTTTATGGTCTTTAGACCACGCCAAAGGAGGCAAACACTTGATATGTCTATTCAAATTAACAACAATGTTATTGAACGTGTTAAAGAAACAGTATTTTTAGGTGATATCCTCGATGAGCATTTGTCATGGAAGCCTCACATTCTTAGCGTTTCTAGAAAAATATCAAAATCGATAGGTATTATTTATAAGTCTAGTTTTTGCCTTCCCAAAACTTCCTTGCGCTCCTTGTATTATAGTCTAGTTTACCCTTACTTAACTTATTGTGTTTCAGTGTGGGGTCGACATATCAGTCTAATTTAAATAGGATTATTATTTTGCAAAAGAAGATAATCAGAATAATATCTAAAGTTTCTTTCGATGCTCATACAAGTGTTCTTTTTAAAGAGCAGGAGATTTTAAAATTCTGGGACATCTATTTATACCAAATAGGTAAATTTATGTATCTTTTTAAAGGAGGCTTACTTCCAAATTATTTTTGTGAATATGTTTACTCTTGCAAGCCAGATACATTCTTATAATACAAGAAATTCCAGCCTTTTCTATATACCTCATTGTCGAACTAATTTTCGAAAATTCTCAATTCGGTTTAAAGGTCCTACGTTTTTCAACTCGCTAAGTCGGGAAATTCAAAACAGTGAAAGTATCAGTTTGTTTGGCAAAAGACTTAAAAATTCCTTCTTTCTTAGTTAAATTGAATCTTTGTTGAGCTACACACCTTTTCTTTTACTTTTTTCTCTTCTTTCTTTCAATCTTCTATTTTGTTTTTGTTTTTATTTATTTATTTATTTTTTTAAATTAATCGAAATTTTCATTCAGTACCCTTAACTTGTATTGTTTACCCTATAGTTCCAGGAAGCCTATAGTTTATAAGCCCCCGGCTTCTATATAGGCTTCCTTGCCTTTACCATATTTGATCTTGCAATAATTTAGTTGGAATATTGTACGTATATTATCTTTAATGTATTTCTGTACACTGTTGTTGTATTTCTTGTTAAAGGCAAAAATAAATGAATGAATGAATGAATGAACGGGGTATCCATTTCAGAGGCGTTTTCTAGAACGGGGTATAATATTTCGAACGCACGAAAGCTCCAGTTTTGTAAGCAGCCATTTGAAATTATTCGAGGACAGATTGCTTTTAAAAATACGGTTTATGCGTTAACAGGCAAACTGTAGTACCCATGTTGCACCCTGTATTTTAGCGTGCAGGGCGGGCGTATTTTCTATTTCTAGAACGGGTATCAGTTTTAGGGCGAATTCTAGAACGGCGTATAAAACATTGGCCCATTTCTAAAACGGGGTATCAATTTTAGGGGAAATTTTTTTTAGAACGGGGTGCCAATTTGGAGTCCCGGGTGGCACATACCTACCCAAAAAATACCCAAGTGCCCCCCCAGGTAACAGAGAAACAAGGTCACAAGGGAACAGCGGAAAAAGGAGACAGAGTAACAAGGTAACATGGTAACAGAGGAACAAGGTAACATGGTAACAGAGGAACAAGGTAACATGGTAACAGAGTAACAAGGTAACATGGTAACAGAGTAACAAGGTAACATGGTAACAGAGTAACAAGGTAACATGGTAACAGAGAAACAAGGTAACATGGTAACAGAGTAACAAGGTAACATGGTAACAGAGAAACAAGGTAACATGGTAACAGAGTAACAAGGTAACAGAGTTACAAGGTAACATGGTAACTGAGGAACAAGGTAACATGGTAACAGAGGAACAAGGTAACATGGTAACAGAGTAACAAGGTAACATGGTAACAGAGGAACAAGGTAACATGGTAACAGAGGAACAAGGTAACATGGTAACAGAGGAACAAGGTAACATGGTAACAGAGTAACAAGGTAACATGGTAACAGAGGAACAAGGTAACATGGTAACAGAGGAACAAGGGAACATGGTAACAGAGGAACAAGGTAACATGGTAACAGAGGAACAAGGTAACATGGTAACAGAGTAACAAGGTAACAGAGTTACAAGGTAACATGGTAACTGAGGAACAAGGTAACATGGTAACAGAGGAACAAGGTAACATGGTAACAGAGGAACAAGGTAACATGGTAACAGAGTTACAAGGTAACATGGTAATTGAGGAACAAGGTAACATGGTAACAGAGTTACCAGGTAACATGGTAACTGAGTAACAAGGTAGCAGCGTATTAAGGTAACAAGGTAAGAAGGTAACAAGGTAACAAAGTAACAAGATAACTTGGTAACATAGTAATAAGGTAACAGAGTAACAAAGTATTAGCAACATGGTAACAGAGTAACAAAGTAACAAGGTAACGTGATAACCGAGTAACAAGTAACAGAGTAACAAGGTAACAGCGTAACAAGGTAAAAGAGTAACAAGGAAACAATGTGACAAGGTAACAGAGTAACTAGGCAACAAGGTAACAAGGTAATCAGTTAACAGAGTAACGAGGAAACAGAGGAACAATATAAGAAGATTACAGAGTAACAAAGTAACAGAGTAACAAGGAAACAGAGTAACAAGGTAATAAGGGAACATGGTAACACTTTAATACGAGTAACTTACAAAACATAGTAATAAGAGTAAGGTCTAAAAAGGTGGAAACAGTAAGCAATCAACAATGAGACAACAGATTCAAGTGAAATAGGTAAAGTCGGTACAATATATGTCCCCATTCAAGAGGTACCTATCCAGTCCTTTGCCCTTCCGCTGGACAAAAGTAACGATGGCTCTGGAGACGAGATCGGCCTTCGCTAAGTTTCAACATGGCGCTTTCGCGAGCAAATTGCGCGCCCAAAGAAAACGCCTGCACTGCAGGCTAGCACATTAAAGGCTGAGCGCTTAACCTCGTTTTGATACAGAGACCTGGGAGAACTCGGAAATTGCCTATTTTGTTCGCAGAAATATTGGCCTCAAATAAATCAGCCCTTTTGCTGTAGTTCCAGCCCTACAATCACTTTTTTTTTATTTTACACTTTAGGTGACATCTGGCTACAGCATCTCTTTAATTAGAGATCCGACAAGAGGAACCAGTCAGTTATATTTACGTGTTGCGTGGACCGTTTGCATTCAAACAGTTTTCCTATTTATTCCCATTACCTACTGGTATTTTTTATTACTTCAGTCTGTAAATACACATCCTGTATTGCTTATTAATTAAATGAAGGTGCTTTCTCAATATTTGCCAAGACTATAGTCTGCCTCCTCTCCAGATCCTAGTTCCAGGCTCACGACCTCCGGTGCCAGGCCGAAGTATCGTAGAGAGGAGAGAAAAACCTTCAATTGTTTTAAGAAAGTAACGATAAGGAAAACGAGATGCGCAAACATATTAGAGAAAAGCTCATTAGGGAAACTGGGCTTTTTTTACATCTTGACCTCATGAAGTCACGGCGAATTTGCATTGCTAAGGGTTTTTTTACTCTTTACCCAAAAATCTGTTCAAAATCACGGCTGAAAAGTGCGAAAAATCCACTTCCGGTTTACGTGCGTCGTTCAAAAACAACGACGCTGCTTAACCTGAAAATAATGACAGAAAAATGGAATTTATTCACCTCTCGTGAAGGTAATTTCCAAAACCATTTTGTTTGTTTATTCTTTGCGCGGAGCCCCCATCAAAATTGCCGCGCACGGGCGTGACATGCGTTGGCGAAATTATTTCGATGGAACTATCTTATTACTGGCAAAGGTCAGAAGGTATCTAGTTGCGTTCTCCTACCCTGATTATAGCAAACTTAACAGCAATTGGAACACGTGTACCAACCCACGGACTGGCCATTCTCGTCCTAAGAGCCCGACGTTTCTTGGTTACGTGGTCTTGAAACTAGGGGCTCAGAGCCACTGGCTCGGTGCAAATTAAGCCGAGTGGCTCAGAAGACGAGAATGCGGCCTGGCCAGTACGTAACGCATGCGCAAAGTCATATCACCCGGGCGTTATCAGACAGCTGTCTCAACCCAGAGGCATCCTTATTAGGGAGCAAGTCCGCATCGACAAACCAATCAGCACAGTAGTCCGTCTGACCACTGAACCGGCCGTGAACTCTAGCCCCTAGAATAGGTTTAATTCAATGTTTATAACAGAGGGAGCCTGCCTATTTTACTCAAAAGGCACGCAATTGCAAGGGTAGAGGATTACTTTCACTTTTAAGATCGTGCTTCGATTCCTGGGCAGGCGCGAACCATATGTTGCGTTCACATAAGCTTGTTATATGGGTTTCAGCACTCATACTCCTCATGTTCTGGTTTCATTACTCAGTTAAGAGTGCATCCACGATAGGACCAGGCAGGGGCGGCACAAGCCATCTCACCGATTTCGATGAAACTTGGCCAGTTTGAAGGGGTCCACCCAAAACTACTTCACTCTAAGTTTAAGGAAATTTGGTCAAAACCGGGGGGGTTGGCCACCCCCTTGTTTTTTTAAAAAAAAAAAATGACCAAAAAACACCTAAAAATTGGTCAAAAGCATAGAGCTCTAGTGCTAAAAGAATTCAACCAAATCTTTTCATATTTTCAGTGAATGTTATCCTACCCAAAGGAAATTTATTGTAAATGTTTCGTTCTTCTACGACAAGTTCAAATGACACAAGTCATCTCAGTCAAGACCCCCCCTCTCACCCAATAGTGAAAACTGTTGAAATATCCAAAGTTTAGGCCAAAATATCTCCAATGCCGGAGCATGCTTCAAAAAACGGAGCATACCGTCTAGAAGGTGGGACTTCATACTAACATTATCTGCAAAAAAATATTTGGGCACTCATTTAATTATTCCACAGGAAGGCTGCAAACACGTCGTCCACCACAGGGTACCAGTGTCAATTTTTTTTTTAACTATAACGCGCTAATTCGGTAATTATCGCACAGCAACGGACAGACAATGCCACAAAATGATTACACACCATACACTTTAATTAAATAGAACCATTTCTATCTAATCGCCTATAGCTAAATGAAAAAAGGGCCCACCACAGGGTACCCACGTCAATCGTTTTTTTTTTCTCTCATTATAACGCGCTAATTCGGTAATGATAACGTAGCAACAGACAGAAAATGCCTCAAAATGGTTACACACTATAAACTTTAATGAAATTGGACAATTTCAAAAGCTTTTGTTTGTCCTAAGCCATGAAAATAAGAATCGGCGGCCTTATGATGACCTCTATATTTTATAAGTGAACTTCGTGATGAAACTTACTCTTCGCTAAGTCAAACACTTGAGTCACAGAACACTATCAAAATGCTCACATTGTCTGTATTTGAACTTAGAATGATTGTATAATAAAATTTGCTTTTGTTCGTGTAGTAAAGGAATAGTACAGTTGCTTGGAACTTGCACGCCACATTGCATCTTGATATAGAAAACGTTATCCCAAAGAATTCCCTTTTCTGAAAATAAATTGATTTGCTTGCGACTCAATGTCGGTTGCCAAATACGCCTGTAAAGGAAAAAAAAAAAGGAGAAAAGCGTTTGGTTTTAAACAGCCTTCCTTTTTCTAATCCCTGGAAATTACCTCCTGGCAAGCGCATACATCTTTGTAATTTGATAGCTTGATTCGATTTTCCATAATAACTACAAACTGAACAAACTTTCGCTTTAAAAATACAAATTGACGCGGACGAATCGAGTTGTTTTGTTTTCTTCTTTAAAAACGGAGTTTTTACGTGTATAAAGGTTTGGCGATCGTAAATGTTGAATTGGGCTTAGGATATGTAATAGACCTAATAGCCCAGTGTTGAGATTCACACGCTTTCTATAAATAGACCGTTGATTGGAAAAAGCGTGCACGCGCATGGATATTTCAAAGTGTTCCTCACATGCGCCGATCGGTTAGAGGTATAGGATGTAGAGGTGAAAAGGTCTACAGTTAAAAACGATGTCGCAGTTCTCGTGCTCTTTTGCCGTGCACTGCACCAGTGAGTGTGACGTATCAACTAGATACCCCGATCGTACACAGTTTTTTCCTCTGAATTCTTGCGTCAGTGATGTAAAGGCACACTTGAGGGAATTGCAAACAACACAATCATGTGTAGCCTCTGAGAGAGAGCTGATACTTGCTCGTGTCGGTTTGTTTGACGAGGAGGGTGAGGATATGGTTATTTGCCCAAAACATCGCGTTTTACTTGGAGTAAAGTATTGTCCTTCAAGAAAATGCCAGCATCCGCTTCATGGTCGCCGTAAGGGTAAAGTATCCAGAGGGGTGAACTTGAAAATGTCGAAAGAGATAAAGGAAACGTGGGCCATTTTGGTTCCCGTAGGCTCAGGTAAGCGTGATCACTGAATGTAAATACGGTCCTTTACATGTTTTGGTTTCTTGATGATTTCGCCTCATGTAAGGGAATCTAGATAGGATTCCAATCGCTGTATTCCAGTATTTGTCAGTGGAACTTGGGTTCTTTTTCAATCATAAGTGGGATTCCGGATTCCACTAGCGAAATTTTCTAGGATTCCGGAATCCGGATTCCCTTACATGGGGCAAATGATTGACCAATACACAAGTTTAGTCAATTGTTTTATTAATATATACACAAGTGGGAAAGGAGTTTTTTGTTCTTTTTTTGGGGGGGGGGCGGGGGTTGGGAAGGGTGGAAGATCTTGTAAGAAATTAATTATGAGTTATAGGGTATGATATTTATTTCGCAAAAGAAAAACAAACCAACAAACAAATAAGCGATTGTGTGGTGAATTTTGATCTACAAAAGTTTTATTCTATTTTGAAATTTACCAGGTCAATTTGCCCTTCCGTTGTTTTCCTTTTTTTATCTTAGCTAGATTACCTTCTAACGGTAGCCCATAGTTATTGGTTCCTGCTTCTAATCGGTCATTTTGCCGCAGGAGGGGCAGGGGATAGGGCAATTCTCTCAAAAGCTACAGTGACTATACAAATATTTTTGGGGGGAAACCTCAGGGCCAGGCCTTTTAATATAGAGCCCGGTGTCAATTAAGAATGAGTGTTCTAGAACGGGGCGTGAAAATAAGCGCCTCGCTGAAAAATTATCAGATTTTTGTTTAAAATCCGCACTGGAATTGCCGCTAATTATACATTTAGTGATGGCCTACGCTGGCCTACCACATCTCGCGGACGTCTAGTATTTTCTACAGCACTAATCATTAATCCAACAGGGTCAAATTTACAACGCCAATTTCAAGAAAAATAGGTTTCTGTTTCCGCAGATATATGATTTTTAAAAGGCGGGGCCCTCTGGGGCTCTCTTTTGACTAGGAATGGCGGCACAGACCTATTTAGAATCTAGCTTGATAAAATCCCTCTAGGAAATATTGGAATGCCTAAATAGATGCATGCAAGCCGTTTATTGCTTGGGAAAAGGTCCAAACAATTTGTTCTATACAGCCTGTTACCACAAAATAACAAAACATAATGCTACCAAAATTCATTTTAGGTTTATTCTTGTACGCAGGGGTTTGTAGACAATGACGTGGTGACCATCTAAGAACTGTAGGTTCTACTGACGCGGATTCCGGAGTGCAAGATCCCGGACTGGCGTCTACGTCTCACCCAGAGCCTCAGATTCACGAACCTTCATGTTCTGCGGAGTCCGCAGAGGAAATACTAGAGCCACCACAGTTACTACCGCCTGCCACAGAAGAATCGGAACAATTGACTGCTGCCCCTGCCCTTCACGTAAGATTCCAAGAAGATCTCATTAGTGAGGTAAGTTCTTCGGCAGTGTGCGAATGAGTTTACTGATTTCAAAGGGGCGGAACGTTTGCGTCACTTGCTTTGTAATTGTTGTCATAATCCACTGATCTTTAGAACAAATCAGGGAAGGAGGGAGAGGGGTCGTTGTTGCTTGATGTATTGGGCATAATGTTGGTTCTCACACTAATTTGCATAGAATAAAATCGGAATTCGTTAAAATTGGTTGTTATACTGAGAGTCACTATATGGTTGAGTCATAAAATTTCTCCTCTCAAAGAATGCCTGTCTTCGAGTATGCTTTGCGGTCGTGGTTTCGAATGTTACTCACTCTTATTTATCGAACTTCATTTGAAGCATATAGCGCGGCATTTGATAAAATATAATCATCAATAACTCGTAACAATTACTATCAGAAACTCATAAGGGGTTGAACCCCTTATGGGTTTCTGTTACTATATAATTCAAAGCTCATTCTACTCCTGTTACTAATTTTAGAGAGGTTTTGAGCAGATTCGTATAGCGTTCATAAACAAAGCCAACGGGCGCAAAGCATACCGGCCAACAGGAATTCTTTAATGTAAAACTTGTGCACGCTGACTATACGGTAATAATGCCAAACTGATGGAATAATTAGATATTTCCTAGATGCAGCTTTTTTCTCTTCCAGCATAGCGATCGCGACTCAGACCCAAGCGACCGCCATTCAGACGCTTTGTCGCGGACGTCGTCTGGATCCCAGGAGTCTCTTGGCGCAGCAGAGACGTCGGCAGAATAGCAGCCCACCCCTCAAATACAGCACCGCCTTTACTACCTTAATAATTTCCTCAGAATGGCTACTGAAGGCAGGGTCAGCCCGGTGAGGTCACAGTGCCAATGTGACGTTCTTACTATGTCATCAAGGTCCCAGCGCTACTACCGGAAAAAGGCGGAGCAGGCTATTGAAGGCGTGCTTGAATCCATTGCCCCTGGCAATGCCTCCTGGCTCTACCAGCAAGTCATGCAACGGAGGATTCGTTTACAAGCGGCCGAGGGTATAGTCGAAGACACGCTAGTTGCCAGACTGGTGATTCTGTATGAGGAAGCCGCCTATTGGTACACGAGACAGCAGATCCTGTCGCTTTTCGTGAACGACTACTCGAAGAGCGAGATATTGGCTTTGATTCCGGGTCTCTCAAAATGGAGAATCGACGAGGCAAGGAAGCACGCTTTCCAAACTAAGCCCGAGCAACCCATTGACCCACCAAGGATCACCAGATGCCGTTTGGATGTTGTGAAAGTTGACCACTTTCTTGACTTCTTGTCCAGTCCATCAGTTCTTCAAGATGTGGCATATGGCACCAGAACTCTTAAACTGGAGATTGGAGAGAGCTTAGAAATCCCGAACATGGTGCGCACTGTTATATCCTCCCACCTAGTGGACGTGTACCTGAACTTTTGTGTAGAGTCCAATTTTGAGCCTCTCGGACGCTCCACGCTCTTCAGTATAATCAAGGTACGGATTATAAAACGTTCGTAAAGGACGAATTTTGATCAGGGTTAATTGTAGTTGTAGTAGTGGTGTAGTAGTAGTAATGGTTTGCATTTAGAAATTAGTTTGAAACTAAAGCATTTTTGTTTCTGTTCAGCTTTGTGCGGCGTCACTAAAGAAATCGTTAGCCGGCCTTGATAGCACTCAGACAGATGGGGTACAGGCGCTCGCCACTCTTGAAGACATCACTCATCAACTCAAACAAGCCGGTGAGATACAAACACCTTCCATTATTACTGTAGGTGCACGAGTGGTCACAACTTTTAATAAGCTGACGGAGTATCAATATTTATTATTGTTTGTATTTTTCCTATCACAGGACTGGATAGCACAATGGCCGATAACATTCTAATGCGAGTCAAAGCAGGTCGGCAGTATCTGAAGACGGATTTCAAGATCCACACAGCCAGCGAATCCCCGTGCGCAGATCACTGCAGAGTGTTCGCCCTCAGTAGGACAGAGACAGAATACAACGGTCAGTGCCAACATCAGCATACCATCACCTGTGACCGGTGCGAAGACCTAAAAAATGCTGTCTCAGATCTGCAACTAGCATTGGATTCAGGTGAAATACATCTAAGGTAAGAACATCTTTGTGACAGAAAAGCAGAGTTTAGAATTTATTGTCAACTAACAACCTAATCCCCAGGGCGCTTTATATGAGTTTAGAAATTTTAAATTGCTTTGGGTGGTTCTAAACCTAATGAATATATGTTTTTAATGAAACGCAGTTTACGAAAAAAAAGTGAGAGAGGCATCATTATTTTTTGATAAAACGGCTCCAAACAAAAATTTCTGACGCTATCGCGCCATGATGTTGACAAGCTCTACTCTTTTCCTTTTTAGTCCTGATAAACGAGAAGAGTTACAGCATGATTTGAGCTGCGCTGCACCGAGCATAGAAGATTGGAAGTCGCACGTGCTCCGTTCAGTTCACCAGGATGCAGCCAAGAGTGAAATTGTCGATAGCCTGAAACCATCGCAGGTGCTGCTAATAATGGACTGGGCGATGAAGTTTATTCCGACCAGCTTTCGCGAAACGCAGCGCGACTGGTTTGGAAAGAAGGGGAAGTCCTGGCATCTCTCGGTGGCCATCACTAAAGCAGAAGATGGAACAATTGAGGTAGAGATCATGTGCCTTCTCTTCTGTCTTTATCACTCACTGGCCACTATAAACTAGTTTCTCGTGAGCGCGGTCTTTGTTGCGCTAACCGATTGCAAAATTGGATAATTGATAAGAATGCCAGGCCGAGAAAAGACGCGAAAGCTTAAATTCCTAATAGTGAATTTCAACATTTCATTGATTTCGGCACTTATATAAAGATAAAACGTTGGCGTCGCACGTAAGCGCGTGCAAAAGCTCATGGGGCGGAATACATTTTTTAATTCAAATAAAAGGCCATAAACATTCTCGAAAAAAGCAGACCTTCCCCGGTGTTATCTCTATTTCAAGTCAAAATGCGCAGGTTAATAGTCCATTAGCCCTTGACTGTGACCAGGTCTCAGCACTATTCATGCTAAAAAATGCTTTACTATTATGATTTCAGACACGTACATATATCCACTTATTTGATGCATGCAATCAAAACTGGTTCAGCGTTGCCTCCATCATCGAAGACTCTTTAACCACCATGAAGCGACAGAAATCTAGACTGAATGAAGCTTTCCTGAGATCTGACAACGCAGGCTGTTATCACTGCGCATTCCTTCTTCTCAGTCTTCCAAGCCTTGGACAGCGCATTGGTGTCCGCATAGCTCGTTATGACTTCAGTGAGGCCCAAGTTGGGAAAGACATATGTGACCGCCGAGCCGCCGCCCTGAAGAGCCACATTAGGCGCTACATTAATGAGGGCAATGACGTCAAGACAGCAAGTGACATGAAAGCTGCTATTGACTCGCATGGGGGCGTCAAAGGCTGCTACTCAGTTGTGTGCAAGGTTGACGAAAGGTCCCAAAACATGACCAAGCACTCGCTGAGTGGCATACAGTCCTTGAACAACTTCGTGTTCACTGAAAGTGGAGAGATGATCGCTTGGCGGGCCTACAATGTCGGACCCGGAAAGATCTTTTCCGCGGCGTCGCTAGCACGTCTCGGAGCCCCTCAAGGCCCGACAAACTTACAAGTTCTCCAGGCATTCAATAGTCCTGACATACTGACTGGTGTCTTCCGTGCACCTTCCAGCACGCAAGAACAGCAGCCCGCAGCGCCTCCAACGGACCCTATAGCCGTAGAACGGATTCAGCTTGAAGAAGAAGAGCGTGTGGCCTTTGGCTGCCCAGAGGAGGGATGCATAAAAGTTTACCAAAGTCACAGCAGCCTTCAGCGTCACCTTGATGCCGGGAAACACCTTCTCGCGTTAGAGAGAGAGTCCACGTACGACGTGATAAAGAAAAAGTGGGCAGAAACCTGCAAGTCAATTTCTGGTAGCTACGTGGAAGCAGCTGAGCCATCCACATCTGCATCCGCCTCAGCTTCCCATAGCCAGTCTGAAGAACCGCCGCCAACAGCTGACATGGGCTGGGCATTAAAAAAGACCAAGAAGTCTGTTCATTTCACCACTAAAGTGCGCCAATTTTTGCGTGAAGTCTTCCTTCAAGGAGAGGACACCGGGAATAAAGCAGCGGCTGAGGATGTAGCAGCACGAATGAGGTCCGTGCGAACCACTGAGGGAACGAAGGTATTTACCAAAGACGAGTGGCTGACATCTACCCAGATTTCCGGATATTTCAGAAGAATGGCCGCATTAAACAGGAGTGGGGGTCTTCATAGAAGAGAGGAGGCGACGCCAGCGCCAACAGAACCGGTACCCGAGGGAGGAGAAAGCGAAGATGAGGAGAAAGACCCATTTGTGGCTGAAGCTCCCATTATCAGAACACGGCTTCAAATCAGGAGGGAGCTAGAACTGTAACTTTACTTTGGATATAAGTGTTTGTCTGTTTGATCATATTTATTTTGACTTTTGTCTTTGATACTTCTTACAAAGGACAGTTCTTTAGGGCACAAGTCACAAACACACGCAGTTGATTTTGTTTTCAGCATAGCGAGGTCTTTCTGATAAAGTTTTCTGCATCAAGATGCAATGTGGCGTGCAAGTTTCAAGCAAATGTATTATTTGTTTATTGGATGAACAAAAGTTAGTTTCATTATACGATCATTCTAACGTTCAAATACAGACAATGTAAGCATTTTGATAGAGTTCTGTGACTCGTGTGTTTGACTTAGCGATGAGTAAGTTTCGTCACGAAGTTCACTTATACAAAAGAGGTCATCATTAAGCCGTCGATTGTCATTTTCATGGCTTAGGACAAACAAAAGCTTTCGAAATGGTTCAATTTCATTTAAGTGTATAGTGTGTAACCATTTTGCTGCATTTTCTATCTGTTGCTATATCATTATTATCGAATAGTCCAGTTTCGAATTAAAAATCACCGCTGAATACAAACATTAACGACACATTCATACAGGGTTAGCCTCGACGTAACGTAAAATATTCAGAAATTCTGGCAAGTGAGTGTTTGAAATCTGAATATACACAATAGACAGAGTAATAAACAGATCTTTTTCTCGTTGGAATTTGTGACTATATTGCTTCAGATGGAGGCTAGGGCTGTAAAAAATGCGTCTTCACCTCTTTGATTCAGCGGTCATAGCGAACTCGAAAATGGGCTATTAGCGAGTTATGATGAAAAAAAAAAAATGACGTGGGTATCCTGTGGTGGGCCAAGTGTTTTTTTTTTATTTTAGCGATTAGATGGAAATGGTTCTATTTCATCAACGTGTATGGTGTGCAACCATTTTGTGCTATTATCTGTCTGTTTCTGTGCCATAATTACCGAATTAGCGCGTTTTAATGGCAAAAATTGACTCTGGTACCCTGTGGTGGACGACGTGTTTGCAGCCTTCCTGTGGAATAATTAAATGAGTGCCCAAAGTTTTTTTTGCAGATAATGTTAGTATAAAGTCCCGCCTTCTAGACGGTATGCTCCGTTTTTTGAAGCATGCTCCGGCATTGGAGATATTTTGGCCTAAACTTTGGATATTTTAACAGTTTTCACTATTGGGTGAGAGGGGGGGTCTTGACTGAGATGACTTATGCCATAGGAACTTGTCGTAGAAGAACGAAACATTTACAATAAATTCTCTTTGGGTAGGATAACATTCACTGAAAATATGAAAAGATTTGATTGAATTCTTTTAGCACTAGAGCTCTATACTTTTGACCAATTTTTAGGTGTTTTTTGGTCATTTTTTAAAAAAAAATTAAGGGGGTGGTCAACTCCCCCCGGTTTTGACCAAATTTCCTTAAACTTAGAGTGAAGTAGTTTTGGGTGGACCCCTTCAAACTGGCCAAGTTTCATCGAAATCGGTGAGATGGCTTGTGCCGCCCCTGCCTGGTCCTATCGTGGATGCACTCTTAAAGTGCTCATCACTGTTAAAAGTAATATTTACTATTTATCTCACTCATAACTCGCGAAAGTTCATGAACAAGTAATAGGCATGAAAATGTCTATTTTCGTGACTCCATTGAGCGCGTTTTACGAGTACTCGATAGTCTAAACGCGAAACGAGCACTTCGAGAGCCCGCGCGCGAGACGCACGCGCCAATCGAGAGACTGGGTTCTAAACGAGACCAATATGGCGACGGATTATTGACCAGACAGTTGTGTAGTAAATTGGATCTAAAGTAACATAATTAGACTTCTGGAACTCGGATTTAAGCTTCAGCAGTTCTTTTACTTACTCGTCATCACTTGGCTTTATTCATGATCTAAAAGTTCCTGCATGTGGCATGGCAGAAGTCGTGAAAGATCTTGCAAGGGTCTTGAAGGTAAGCTTATGTTATTACATTGTACTGTAAGTTAAGTTTAGCTAAAATTTAAGACTAATTTGCAGAAAAGGATGGTCTGATAGGCAAGTAATATTGGTGTTGGTAATTAAAGGATTAAGTTTATGTTCTAAATCATCAAGTAAATCCAGGAGATCTGGAACAAATGAAGGTGAAACAAAATTTGGCAGGTACAGAAGTTACACACGTCACGTGTCACAGGTCTCAAGTACAGGTCATTGCTCTGTTGATAAATAACTGAAATAAATTACTGAAATATTTCAGATTTTGATTCCGCATGGAGAGATATAATATTTATGTTGTGGTTAATTTTTTATTTCAGGTAATTTTTGTTTTTCTTTTGTTTTAATTACCTGAGATAAAAAATTAACTATAACATGTTATAACTTGATTATCTATTATTATCATTCAGACAACATTTGTTTTGTATATATAGCATTGCCATTAAACTTATGGTTTCTCTGAAAGGTGTTATCTACACTGATTCCTTGTGTAGTATTATTTTTCCATATTGGATTATTATTTTTTGATCCGCACACTTCGTAGTGCAATTTATGGGGAGACTCTGGAATTTTGGTTATGTTACTTCAGTTCACCAAGCATTTATGAAATTGTTATTAAAAGGGAAATGTCTGAAAAAAGAAAACGTATCTGAGTATAGTTTTAGGACTCTAATAAACAAAAGCAAAAATCATTGCGATGATTTCCTGTATATTCACATATCTGAAATGAAAGGATTTGGGAAATTCTTTAATTGGGGAGGGGGGGGGGGGGGCAGTTATGATTCCACTGACAGTACTCTCAAGCTACAATGAATGATGCTTTGATTTTAACAATGCGATAGTGGGGGTTATGATTCCTCAAATGATTTGATAAGTCTTGCAACATCGTGGTTATGATTCTTAGATATGACAACATAGGGGTTATGATTCCTCAAATGATTTCATAAAGCCTTTAAAAACCAGGGTTATGATTCCTGTGCCTGACAAAATGATATGATGACTTGGTGAAGCCTGGTCAAACCAAGGTTATGATTCCTCAAGCACATAAAATCATTACTGAAATTACAATTGGTTATTTGGCCATGCCTTTTCCTGTGAACATTTATGTTGTTGACCTTTGCGTCAGTTGTGAAATTAACCTAGCAAGGCAGAAACACAAGTCAGCTTTGGAAGGTACAGGTAGTTGCAGTGGTGTCATTGATTGTGATGTCGAGTTGCATTAAGGTTTCTAAGCAACATAACTTTCACTGGGTGAAATGAAATGGCTGATGTGTTTACTCTGTGAAAGAATGTTTAAAATGTTTACAGTTGGTTAATCACGACCAATTCTCCTCGTGCAAATGCAGGAAACTGCCTGTACTTGTGATCTGACCTGACACACACACACCCATGCAAATATGTCAGTATTGAGCAAGATAATATTTTTAAAGTGCCTTTTTGAACAAGATTTTTGTTGATTTATTGCGAATAGAAAAGGGGAAGATCGTTCCAATAGTATTTTCCAATGACAGTAGGGCAAAACTTTAGACTATTAATTCTTGAGTGGGGAATGTGTAGTTAATGAGCAGATGCACTTCGTTTAAAATAATTATGTTGCTCAGATACAAGAGATAATGAAAAATTACATGGCTTATTATCAGAGAGATGATCATATAGAAACAAACAATTATAGATTTTAACAATATCACGAAATTTTAATAAACCTAATTGAACATAATGAGGGGTAATATGATCGCGTAAAGGTACATCATTCATTATTCTAACTGCCTTATTTTGAAAACGTATAAGCTGTGATAATGGTTGATCATAATTATTTCCTCACAATATACAACCATATATGAGGTATGGGTAAATAAGAGAATGATAAATAGTAGATGAACATTGATTTCCTAGATAACTTTTTATTTCTATATTTCTCTATTACCCAACTGCCTCGCTTAAGTGGAAGGTGGGTGCCCGGGATACCCAGGGGCTTCCACTGTGGCCAGCCAGCCCCTAGATAGAAAAACTGCCCCCATGGCTGGCAAATCCCCGCAACCCAGCCATGAGCCCCCGTTCCAGGCACCCGTCACACTGATGAAACAGTGGATGGAAGAAAAAGGGGATGGGAGGGGGGGGGGAAGACGCTGAATGACCGCTCCACAAAAACCACTGTACAAACGCTCGAACTCACAGATCCTAGCTGTATACAAAGCTACACAAACCATGTGAGCCTGCACTTATGGGATTGACCGCTGGATCCATGCTAAGCCTGTGGGCTACTTGACCACTGCGCTTGTGGACTGCATGACCGCTTGACTTGTGGACCGCATGACCGCTTAACTTGTGAACCGCTAAACTTAAGGACCACTTAACCGCTAAGCTTGAGAACCGCTAGACCGCTAAGCTTGTGAACCACTAGACTGCTAAACTTGTGAACCGCTTGACCACTAAACTTGAGAACCGCTAGACCGCTAAACTTGAGA
This sequence comes from Porites divaricata, assembly GCA_038088405.1. Taxonomy (NCBI): domain Eukaryota; kingdom Metazoa; phylum Cnidaria; class Anthozoa; order Scleractinia; family Poritidae; genus Porites; species Porites divaricata. The sequence continues at coordinate 43,417,384 of JBBMOI010000001.1, forward strand.
ACCGCTAGACTGCTAAGCTTGAGAACCGCTAGACTGCTAAACTTGAGAACCGCTTGACCACTAAACTTGTGAACCACTTGACCGCTAAGCTCATGGTGGTTAACTTAGTTAAATTGCATTTAACCAAATTAAATACTCTCACTGACTTTATCACAAACATATTCGATATGATCATGCCAGGATAAATGGCTGTCAATATATTAGATACCTAAGTATTTGATTTTGGATTCTTGCTCTAAACATTGACCAGCTATCGATAATGGGGGTAATAAAATTAATTATAATCTACTTTCTGATGAGGTTGGAAGATAAGATATTTAGTTTTCCTTAGATTTAAGGTTAATTTATTTGCACATATATAGCCAGTCATAGATATTAGATAATTCTTCATTTATCTTTAATAAGATTTCATCTTTATTATTAGCTGAAGCTGTTAAAGAGGTATCGTCTGCAAATAGTCTTATGGAGAAAAAATCAGAAGATTGAGTAAAGTCGTTTATATATATCAAAAATAACAACAGTCCTAAAATTGATCCTTGAGGTACACCAGAAGAAATTGCCATGGTGTCAGTAATGACACCATTTACAAAAACTCTCTGCTTTCTTTTATTAAGGTACGATTTGAACCAGTGGATGTTAGGATTTACGAATGCCGTAGGACGATAACTTTGATAGTAAAATAGAATGATTAACAGTATCAAATGCTTTACTTAAGTCCAAAAATATTGATACAGCATAATCTGCTTGATCTACATGTAGAGACGTTGATATTTCTTCAATAAGAGCAACAAGACAGTCGATAGTAGTACTGCCTGGCCTAAACCCATTGCATTGTTGAGTAGGAGTGATAATATTTTCAGATGAAAAATAAGATATAAGTTGATTATAAATACGTTTTTCAAAAACTTTATGTAATGCAGGAAGAACTGATATTGGTCTATAGTTATCACACAGTGAACGGGATCGGTGTTTAAAAATGGGAATCACTTTTTCGATTTTAAGACTATCAGGCAAGATTCTTTGCTTAAAATTAATTATATACGTTAAAGGACGAAAACTCTTTAGTACTATCGATTTTTTGGTCGAAAGATTTCAAATCTTCTTTGAGTTTTGTTTAGTTGTTCTTTATGGTTTCGACATCCTGTCGAATCGTTTCCAGGCAGTCCTTCACATAAGATTCAAATTATCGTCGTTCACGTCTTGCTTCTTCCCCTTCTTTGACATATTTAGAAAACGGACACCAACAGGAACTCTTACACATAAAACTAGATTATTTAAACACACAAAAGAGGCAACAAATGACACTAAACTAGAGAGCTTTAAAAGATGTGACCATCATCATCGCTGACCGCTGACCACGTTGGGCTGCTTAATGCTGAATGACTCCGAAGTTAAGTGATTAGGGTTAGGAAACAGTGTGAATCAGGTTGAAGGACCTACAGCAGCTGTAATATACTGTTCGAACTAACCTGGAACTTGAGTCACTCAGTTTCATAACCCTGATCACTAAATTTCAGAGTTGTTTGAGGTTTGGCAAGTTGTTCGGCAGTTTCCAAGGAGGGAGGGGAGGGGGGGGAGGCGCTGTCCCATGGTCTAACCCCTTTCCCTTTTACATATATATATACCATTTTGGACAGAACAGATACCCCTTCTGTATTCCTTATAATTATTGATAAAAGGTACCCTCGGTGTTTTGGTGAAACGGGCAGAAATCTTAGCACGTGACTGACCGAACACAAACGAGCGACGAGGAATGGTGACGTCAACAATCACATTGCTGAGCATTATTTACAGATGAAACATCAAATTGACTGGGACTCTGCGACTTGTATAACGTATTCTACAGACTACTATCAACGTCTTACTTTGGAAAGCTGGTTTACTAACTAAGAACAAACGCCACTGAATCGTAGCCAACAGTTACCAGCGCCGTACAAACGACTTATTGACGAGGTCAAGCAAAACTAACTACGAGAGAACGACTGAAGAACTGACAATTTGACTAACAATAGACGACTGTTTAACTGTGACAATAGACGGATCGAAACGCACCAATTACTGATTACGAGTCTTCAGAGGCAATAACATCACGGCTTAACTGACAGACGACCAATAACATCGCGACGTAATTGACCAATCAGATCAACAACCAGAGTATAATACCATCAACTGACGTGATACGACTCACTTTGACTCTGAAGATGACTACCGCACAGGTTGTCGAAACGTCAGTCACTGTCAACGACAACGGTCCTATTCAGGACTACGTTCACCTGGACGATCAAACACAACCTACTTTTGAAATGACTCCTGGGTTCAAACCTTTCACAATATTGTATTGGTTGATGTTATGACCCCTTGCCCGTCATCGCTCGAAAATTGATTGGTTTTTCTTTGCTCCCCGTAACCTGCAAAGGGATCTCAGTGGTGATCTCACCAATGTAGTTTTTAGGGCATTGTTCGCTTTTATTGACTGCTTCACCCCCTTTTTATAATCATTTGCCTACTTTTATTATTCACTCTGTTACGTTATTCACTTGCCTAGTTCCTAGGCCTCATTATTCCGCGCGGCCAAAGCGTTTTGGGTCACGTGGTCAGATCGAAAATGTTTCCCGACCGTCCGCCTCGGATACGTCACCGAAATTAATTGACCGAGAGGGACTGGGAAAACGCCGTACAGGGACTAGGCTAGTTATTCACCATATAAGTTCAACAGAATAGACAATATTCGTATTCCCCGACGGTCCTGAGACGAAAGACTTCTCAGCATGATTGCGAGGCAAATGAGGGAAGTTCTTGGCGAAAACAAAACTCAGGAAATCGCAGCTGAAGCGCTGCAAAAAGGTAGAAATCAGAAAAAAAAAAACTGCAAGATTTAAAAGCTGAAACCTTAGGTGTAAGCTGAAGGGATATCTGTTCCAAACAACGAAACTGTGGAAGAGCTGGTCGTACTAACAGTAAAATTGAAAAGCCACAGAGCCACTAGAAGAAGCGAGTATAGACTAGTCTAAAAAATGGTAAATTCTGCCAAAATATGATGATTCGAATCCTTTTGATTTCATACTTCTTATTATTCCTATTTATTACCTATGTGTGGTGTATCTGTAAAAAGGAGTTTAAATTGCTCAGTATTATCGTCTTTGCAAACGCCTGAGTTCAACTTCTTGTCTAGTAAAATGTTCATTGGTTATGTACTCAGTTGTGACCGAATACGATGATAAATAATGTATTAAACGCGAATTTATGAAGAAACTTTACTTTTCAAGTCATCTCTGTTCAAACCGATTTATCTTCCTTACAAATCAAGGACTGTGTGCAGAAGGCTGAGCACTGTCCTGATAGATAGGCGCCGAATATACTTGTCCGGTTTATTTCAAATACGCAAGATTTTGTACCTGCTCTGTAAGAAAATTTCAACTGCGAAGTAGGTGTTTTACTTTTGTACAGGGTTTCGACAGGTAAGTCCATTTCAATATATGATATCCTTCAAAAAGTTTTAATATAAACAAAGGCCTCAAGAATTTTGAGACCACAAAATCGCGTTATATTTTCATTAATAAAATCACTCACCAACTGCTCCTTCCAACAATATTTGGTTAGGCTCGCTGTTTTTCTCAGCAATGACGAGCCGAAATCTTTCTTTTGCTTTTTAAAATAATGATCCGTCAAGCCTGTAATCTCTCGGAAATTTCCAACGTTAAACATTTTCCTTGATTTTTGACAACCCAGTCGTAGTTTTCTCACGTTTGTTTGTCTTCTTGGTAAGAAGATCCCCGCATTAGCCTCGCATTCATGCTTAAGGCCTACTCGTTCCAGGATCGTCGGGGAAAACGAATATTGTCTATTCACAAAGGTTTCCACGGTATTCTATAGTTAAATTGTGTATTGCACTGTTCGTCTTATCGAAGGAGGATGAAGCGAACGATAAAGCTACATGCACAAACCAAATTAATTGTATTACAGCATCGATATTTTCTGTAATTCTATGTAACATTTCCTCTCATTATCCTTTTTTTACATTTAAGATTGGGCTTTTAGTCAGGGCCTCTAGCTAGAACAGGCCTTATTCAAATTCAAGACGCTTATTAATTTACAAGTAAGCGAATATTAACGTTAAAAGCCGACGTTTCGGTATCATCATGACACCATTCTCAAGGCAAAATGAATAAGAAGATTTGGTTTCTATAGTCTCAACAAATTAGCATAATAACAAAGGAGCACAAGTTCTTCAAGTGAATACCTTTGCGCGAGTCGAGTCCGCCTGCACGTTTAAGGATGGTTTGAGTTTTCTTATAAAAAGCATCCCCTTAATTAGGCAATCAAATTTGTTAGAACCTTTAGTGAGCACGTGAAATTGTTCTGAAATAAAAGGTGGTACGACCGAGTTATGTTCGCTAAGATAATGTTTACAAATTGACGACGATTTCTGTTTGTGTCCATCAACGCGTTCGTGAAGGTGGCCGCGAGTATAACCAACATATCCTGCATCACACAGGTTACATTGAAATTGATAAACTAAACATTGTTGGTTAACAATGGCTGGCTTGACTTCTCGAAATTTAAGGTCTGTTTTAATTTGTTATTTGTTCTTACCACCCCATGGGAAGCTAGTGTTGTTTTTAGGGACCACACTACAAAAAGATGGCAACCTCGTCCCTAGGGCTTTACCCTCAGATAATGGGAAAAGCCCTGAGGACGAGGTTGAAATATGGATTCTCATTTGCCATCACCCCTCCCTCTAACACTAACAGAAAAGAATAGTAAGGTTGAAATTATCCCATTGCTGTTGGTCTGACAATGCAAAGTTCATCCTTACAAAATATTTCAGTTTAATCTCAGATTCTCGGGTCAAGAATTTGTCCCGTCAGAGCTTCCAGATAAGTGATGTCTTGTAGAGCCCTTTCACCCAAGTCATTTGGAGGAGTCGCGAGTGCGTTCTCTGCGGCTTGCTTCGCCCCCATAAATGGAGGGCTTGCTAGCAGGTTAGATGGGGCCATGTCAGGATTCCTCCTGTCCTTGTTCAGCGCTCTGACTTGTATTCACCACTTCGCTTGACTTTAGAACAGCTGTAACTCACGCCCTTGTTTAAATAACGCCAAGTGTCAGCATGGATTCACTGCCAAAACATTTCGATGTTTATGTCCAGCTGGTTTTGAGGGAGAGCTTTGCGAAAGAGGTTAGCATAAATTTGTTTTATTATTTCAAATATTTAGAAAATGTATTCACTGTCATAGATACAATTGTCTCTCTCTCTTTTTGGGTTAGAGCGATTTTCGTATGACCTTGAAAAATGGTTTCGGTAAGTGTTCGTCCTGTTTTATAAGCCAATGGATGAAAAGATCAAAACATGGACTCTTCGTTTTCCCGCCAAAGAAAACCCTAATATGGAGAAGGCATTGTTCGATTGGCCAATCGTCTTGCAGTATGACGTCACAGCGAAGGATCCATTGATTTCTAGAAAGTTCTCGGGCATGAAGTTTTTTTACGCGAGCGTTGGCTTAACCAACCAAAAAACCACGCGCGTTCGATAAACCAATCAAATCGCTCTATTTCCGTTCGTTTGTTGTTTTTGTTTTGTTCGCGCGTTTTCATTTCAAGGTCATACGAGAATCGCTCTATTATATTAGTATACCATCCAACCAGTATCTGAAGTGTTGTGGGTTACGACGTGGGTTTTCTACCATTACATATATAGAGGATATTACATGGCCGCGCGGAGATACGAAATTTCTCCTCGAGTGTTGAAAAATATTTCACGAGTGAGCGCAGCGAACGAGTGAAATATTTTTTCAACACGAGAAGAGAAATTTCGTATCTCCAAGCGGCCATGTAATGTTCTTTTTATTATATAAACACCAATGAAATACCAAACCATTTCACTTTAATAGTATTTTGGTTTGAAAGGTGAGATTTATTATGTAGCCATAGCGAAGGTGATATTTTCACATGTGAAGATAACATGTTATTTTCACATGTGAAGATATCAAGTTTTCGCGCGAAAGCTCACCTGGTATTTCATCGGTGTTTATATAATAAAAGGTCTTATAATTCACATGGCGAATAGCTTGAATGCAAATTCGAAAAGGGTTTGTATTACAGTAAAACGACTGTTTTTTGGAAGATGGACATCCTTGACTACAACTTATTTTCGATCAGCGTTTCCAAAAAAGGGAGGAAATAATCACTTACCTTTTATATAGAGAATAGGTGCCATTGAATAATGATACCCTTTTAACATAGTTATTTAATAAGAATAAATCGCTTAAACAGGAAGTCTTGTTGTCATTTTCGTGATACGTTTTTGAAATACTGAATCGTCCTTCATTCTCTACGCTTCCTGGTTATCTCATTCCATAATTGAACGCGGAAGATAAATATTTATCAACGGGTGCTGTCAGGAGCCCATAATCCGAAGCGAGCAACTCCCATATCAAAAAGGGAAAACTAAAGGTTATTAAAAGACAAGAAATTTCATTTTTAGGTCTGTAGGTTTTGCTGACCGGTTTGTGGAATTTAAAAGATATTCAAAATTCGCGCCCAAAACGTTCTTAAAATAAACTAGTCCGCAAAAACGCCGTAACACGAGCGCATGGAAGTTACTCGCTCATGGATATGGGCTCCTGGTGCTGTTCATCTACGCAAACGCGGACAAACCTTCCTGTTGGAAACAATTTAATTTGACGTTTTGCTCAAATGAACTGAAGAGACAGAAACAATAGAAGATATGCAGCAGCGAACCATTCGACTTTCAAACAGGGGTTTGCATTGGCTTTTCACCATTTTAGTAAGTAGTGTACCTAAAAAGTAAAAAAGTGCTGCTGCTGTTAGTTCAGACAATTATTGAACATCTTGTATCAAATGTAACATGAACAGAGCAAGAATATGATATGAGAAGTTTAAAAAATGAAGTTAAACTGAAGCATAGAATAGGTTTACCATCAATTGTGAATTAACGCTTCGCAAAAATAGTCCGTATAGTTTTCAAGGTCATTTACGACACACAGTGCACCAAATTGCATTAAAGATCTGAAACCAGAAACAATAACAATGATCTCAGGTGAAATGACATTTTCAAGCGGCCAATGGCCAACACTTCACTTGACTTGTCTTAGGTTCCTCTTGGTTACATGTTATATCTACGCCTTTTTTAGATATAAACCAGTGCACCGCTGGAACCCATAACTGTTCAGTAAATGCCTTGTGTACCAACACCGTAGGCGGATTCATTTGCACTTGTTGTGGCGGCTTTGTTGGAGATGGAGTGAACTGCACAGGTAGTAAGGAGAATATTTATTTTTAATGAATTCTGACACTGTCCCTTACCTTGACTGACACCTTAATTTATCTTTGGACTGTGGGTATTTTCCAGAGATATACCAGGCTGAATGCTCCGACGATTGCGGGATGGGATATTTTGTACAAACGTTTTCCTAACTTAAGAAATTCGTGAATTGTCTCAACCGCTGGGAATTTCGAGTATTGGTATTAGGAAAGCTACATGCAAACGGACGCAACAGGTAACAGCTCCCAACATTGTTGGGAGTTGTTGCGTTCGTGTTGACAGTAGTGGGCAAACAGATGCAACAATTCCCAGCAATGTTGGGAGCTACAGTGCATCATGGGAAGGATAAAACCCATAAGACTTTAACCCTTTAAGCCCTAAGAGTGATCAGCGTCAAATTTCTCCTTGTAATATCACTGCTTTATAAAACACAGTCGTCATGAGAATTAAGAACCTGATCACACAAGATGAATCTAATTGTTACTTCAACAAATTCTCCCCACTTCTATTGAAAACGAAAAGGAAAACAAATGAGAATTTGAATTTTGTAATTATGGTGTAAAGGGTTAAAGAGCACGTGTAATGTAATGCACGTACGTGGCCCTAAAAATGTTGGGAGAGCTGTGCAAATGGATCCAACATTGTTGGGCTACGCTACGGCGATCATGGAACAAAGGAAATATTGGGAGGTGTTGGCTCAAAAGTTTGACAAGTTTCAAATTTTGCGCAACAACTTTTAACAACACACAACAACATGCAACAGGCCGGTGTGCAAACGGACGGAACAACAATGTTGCGTCCGTTTTCACGGGGCTTTAAGTAAAGTACAGAGTACGTAGTTAACGTACTTGGTTACAGGTTTTAAAACATAATTGTACAAATAGAGACTTTGGATGATGATTAACTAGTCTACGAATACAACCGTCTCCTCAAACCCGGCCGGGCGGGTTACCCTACCTGAAAACGTTTACAAGCGTATCAAGAAATGGTCTATTGTACGACCTGAGTTTGCCCATCAAACTTAAAACAATAGTTCTTTTGTTCCAGGTGACACTTTCCCAGACCGAACCGAAGCTTGTTTGAATAATCGGAAACCTTCGGCTTGACAAACTTGTGCACCACGGGGGTTGGGGAGTGCTAATTGATCTGTGAAGAATGAAATTTCACTAGGGTACCTACGGGAATAGTCAAAGGAGCTATTGAGAGCTATTCTTCTAGAAGAAGTATTTTCATAAGCAGTAAAGACGTCAACAAATTGTTAATCTTTGAGGCAGTGAACTGAAAACTTGATCATTTATTTCCATCATTGCTTTTATTTTTTGCATTAACCCGCCGCCTACGGAGACTTCTCCCGATACTTTTATGCGGTTGCTGCAAAGATTTTGGTCATAGTTATCCAAGCGGCGAGAATACGTTCTCAAAGAACCGGCTTTCTCTTGCTCGACAATGCACTTTGAATAAAACAGGTGTGATCTTTTTGCTTCATTTGAATTGAATTGAATTGCTTCATATAAAAACGAACAGTTGCTTATTGTACAGTACTTGCATGTGCGCTAAGTTAGCAGCAAGCGCGTGTGGTTTTTACTTACAGAAAGCAATTAATTTTATCAGTAAGTGTGGGAGCATTGAGCCGTGTTTTAAACCTCGCAGGCCAGTAAAAAGGAGGTGCGATTTTTTTTAATCTTTAGTTTACTAACTGGTGTTATTGCCAGCTTGAAATCTGCTTTTTATAGATCGATTAGTTTCGGGGGTGGAAGCGGAATCAGGAATCATGAATCATACTTACAAAACATGTAAGAATCTTGAATCTTTGTACTTCGGCTCGGGAATCATGAATAACGAGACTCAGAGAAAAGCTCAACAAAATACACGTATGAATTAGTTGTGTTTGATCCACGGAATGCAGGATATGGCGTTTCCGAGAGTCCAATTTTCCAAAATTTTCCCGGGGGGGCATGCCTCCGGAGCCCCCTATATAATTCGTGGAATCGGGGCTGATAGTCTGTTTGGTGCTTAACTTTCAGTTACAAAAACAACCTCACCCATACCTACGGCAAACAAATGATGATACCGAGTCTGGATGAAGTAGAAGTTTGAACGCCGAAGAAACTATACAAAACGAGACTAAGTTGCCACTGAGAAAATCATTAAGTCAATAAGTGATCAATAGTCTTCGTGAATAATGAATCTGGAAGAAAATTCTTGTAGGAATCATGAATCATCGAGGCAAAAACAGCAGGAATCATGAATATCAAGATTCAAATGATTCCACTTCTACCCCTGAGATTAGTTTCGTCTGACTCTGCCCGGAAAGTTAAGCAATTACAGCTGCATCTTTACGCTGTTAGAGAAGCGTGTAATTTTTACTTGAAGTCGGAGCAGTAAATGTTACTGATAAGTATTAAAGTGTCTTGTTTAACTTCGCGGCACAGTAAAAGGGAGGTGCGATTTTTTCAGTCTTTTGTTTTCTTATTCCTTTTAGTGTATTCATCGCCGACGGAACATTTGCTTTCATAGATCGATTTGTTTCGTTTAACCCTGTCCGAAAGTATATAGCGCGTTAAAGATCTTCAGCACCAAGCACGTGTAATTTTCACTCGAAGAGAGCTATAAATAATATCAGTGTTGGGGCATTGAGCCGTGCTTTAAAACTCGCGGGCCAGTAAAAAGGAGGTGCGATTTTGTTCAGTCTTTAGTTTACTGAGAAGAAGGGGTTTGATTTTAATCCTGTGTTGTATACTACGCTCTATTTAAACTTCATTTGCATGTAGACTCAAAGTTCTCTCGCGCGAAATTTGGATTTTGCCATCTTGGAAACAGAATAACCAGTATATAAAAAATCACAACCAAAACGTATGCGATCAAACAAACTGCATTGTAAGTTTTCAGCTGCTTCCATTCGAGCCTATATTTTAGTTCCTTACAGCAATATTAACGAGCATGTTTTGCGTAAAAGTTGCTTCCACTAGGCTCAGCCCGTAATAAAAAACAAGGACGCAACTGGTAAACTCGTCTTTTCAGCACTTACCTCACTACCACTACTGCGTCGTATGTTGCGTCCTGACTACTGTAACTCTTACCCACCCCCTGGGTTGAAATTTCTCCTTACTTCGGTCGCGCCGAAAATTCAAACGCCTTCGGAAAGGAGTTATCGGAAATCTTGAAATTTGCCGTGCGTGAAAGCTGTTGTTTCACGTTGATCGTTTTTGTCCTTACAAGGCAAGAAACGATCAAAAATAACAATACAGAAAAATACCTATTGTTCTCGAATTCAGGTCGCTTTTCTTGATACGAAGCAAAAGTTGACCCCGGCTGAAAGGGTTAACCGGTCTGGCAGACCACCGATCATGTAAACGTGATCACATTAAATAAGAGACGGATTTTATGGACAGGCGGGTATTACCCCACCAAGCGGGTTACTTTACCTACCCGGGGTCCCCCTCCTCAAGCTGTAATCGTTTTATTTATTTTCAGCATACTGCGGCATTCTGTTTGATTTCGAAAACGGATTGTCAGGCTTGACATTGACTGGAAATGCATTCAACAATCAGCCAACATACGGCAATAATTCATTAGAGAGGGGCAGAGAACCTGCCAATCACAAAGGGAATTGGTGGATTGGCGGCTTCGAGGATCGACCCAGTCCCTCTCATCAGGCTGGTGCAATCCAAAGCGATGTTCCTCAAGGGACGATGACGTCACCCTGTTTTGGGATTAATGGAAATTCTCTTCGGTTCCTTATTGGAGGAGGTTGTTCCGAGAACGAGATTCGTGCTGAGCTTATTGTTGACGGAAATGTGGTTTCTCAGGAAACTGGTGGTTGTAGTGAATCCATGACAGAGAAAAGCTGGAATTTGTCTGGTTTTGTTGGTAGAATAGCTCAGTTGCGTTTGGTTGACAATTCCTCAGGCCGATGGGGTCACATTAATTTTGATCATTTAATTTGCCAGTGAAAACGAAATCACGCATAGTGGCTTTCGTTGGTGCGTAAAGGGTTTGCTAAATACGATTTTGAACATCAGGACTCATCAAAACTGGCCGATAAATGGTACTGCATTTTTAATAAAATCGACCAACATACATACGGTAAACTGCCGCTTATAATCTCTCGTAAGGATTTTACGAGGGCTTGTAAAAAGATGGGGTATAGGGTTAGGGTTATACTTAGGTATAACTGGAGTAGAGAAAACCCCTTCGAAACAAGCTCTAGCAGTGCTTTCAAACGTTATAATAATCGGAATTCAAAATAATAAAAGCTATAAGAGGGGGGCTTGTATAAGGGAAGGGCTTATAATCGGATGTATTTTTATGTTTACAGATTGATGGGCCTACTACTGGGGGGTTTATCAGTGAGGGGACGTATATGTGGGGGGTTATAACTGGGAGGGCGTATATGTCGGGGGCTTATAATTGGGGGGACGTATATGTCGGGGGCTTATAACTGGGGGGACGTATATGTCGGAGGCTTATAACTAGGGGGACGTATATGTCGGGGGCTTATAATTGGGGGGACGTATATGTCGGGGGCTTATAACTGGGGGGACGTATATGTCGGGGGCTTATAATTGGGGGGACCTATATGTCGGGGGCTTATAACTGGAAGGAAGTATACAAGACAAGACAAGACAAGACAATGTTTTATTTGGAGTCTTATACAGTCCTATGTATATCGACTTTATCCAAATAATTTAAAAGTATAATACAAATTGCACACTAGTGGAACTATAGTCAATGTTAACCTAAACAACTAGTGATCTTCTTTTCTCATAGCAGTCGAATACGTATTTTGCAATTAACTTTTGCACTGGTTTGTTCTGGCTGGGAGGGTTTATTAACAACAGAAAAACATCATCTGGTGCCATTCTGTTTACTTATATTCTGTATTCTTTGTTTAAGTATTCAAATAAAGTACTTCTTTTTTCTTGATACGCATGGCACAGAGTTAAAAAGTGTATTTCATCTTCTACGTCTTTTTTACAGATAGGACAGATCCTCTCTTCCGGTTTCTTATAAGGTCTTACATACCGACCTGTCTCTATCGCCAATTTGTGATTACTTAGACGGAGTTTAGTTAGAGTTATCCGGTGTTGGACGTTGGTGACCTGACGGAGATAATCTTCACATTTATAATTTTCTATTGTTTTAAATTTTCGGAAGGTTCTTAGTTTATTCTTTTGGTTGGTGTCTTTTCTTACGTCATTGTTTACGTCACTTAACCATCTTTGTAATTCGATGTCTTTCAGTCTTTGTTTGATAATGTTCAAGATTCCTATGTCATTTTCATGTGCTTTTGTCCAGATTGGTATCCCAGCCCTATTTGGTCTAATACGCGTTTGATTTTTTGGCTCCATAATTCCTTGTTCATTCTCGACTTCATATCATTATAAACCACCTGTGATAATTTGTGTTTTGGGTGTTTGGTTAGAGTTAGCCAAAACTTAAAATTCCTATATTGTGCTTCGATTTTCATTGGGAATCTTCCTGTTTCAGCCCTACATGCATTGTTGCTCCATTATTTATTTACACCTAGCAACCATTTCAAGAATTTAATTTGAACTAGTTCTGCGGGATCTTTTTCTATTTGGTCGTTACAATCAACACCCCAAATTTCACTTCCGTAGAGAAGTATGGGGGATATCAGAGCATCGAATAGCTTAATCGTCAGCATAATATTTTCTCTAAAGTTGTCACCCATCTCTTTTCTTAGTTTATAAAGTGCCTTAAGCCCAACTTTTTTTAACTCTTCTCTACCTAAACTAAAATTTCCATACGGGTTCAGTGTCATTCCCAGATATTTATAAGATTTAACATTGTTTAGTATATGTACTCCATACTTAAACGAGTAGTTATTTAAGGACTTGCCACAATTATTAAAGATCACGACTTTTGTTTTGTCTAGATTTACAGTTAGTTCAGTTTTCTCACAGTAGGATTCCAACTTGTTGAGGAGTGTTTGTAGGCCATTTGCTGACCGCGAAAAGATCACTAAGTCATCCGCATATAATAAACAGTTTATAGGTTTTTCAGAGTCATCAAGCAGAGTATCGGTTGAGCTTGATGAATTTAGAAATTCAGGTAGATCACTTAGATAGAGATTAAAAAGTGTGGGTGATAACATAGAGCCTTGCTTAACTCCAGTGTAACACGGAAAAGCTTCGGTCATTTTGTTGTTGATTTTGACTGCTGATTTATCTTTTGAGTACATGGACATGACTATTTCTAAAAAACGCCCTTTAATTCCTTCTTTTCTGAGTTTTTCGAGTAATTTTTGCCTGGGTATGCGATCAAAAGCTTTTCTAAAATCTACAAAACACGAGAAAAGCAAGTTTCTGCGTTTTCGTGGTCTAGATTTAACAAACTTATCTATGAGTGTTTTTGAGATGAAGATGCTATCTACTGTACCGTGCCTTTTTATACAGCCGCCTTGTTCTGCTTTTAGAATAGTATATGTCGGGGCTTATAGCTGGGGGGACGTATATGTCGGGGGTTTATAACTGGGGGACGTATATGTCGGGGGCTTATAACTGGGGGGACGTATATGTCGGGGGCTTATAACTGGGGGACGTATATGTCGGGGGCTTATAACTGGGGGGACGTATATGTCGGGGGCTTATAACTGGGGGGACGTATATGTCGGGGGCTTATAACTGGGGGGACGTATATGTCGGGGGCTTATAACTGGGGGACGTATATGTGGGGGCTCAACATAAATCGCTGGTTTACCGCAAATAAATTAACGCTAAATATGACTAAAACTGAGTTCATGTTAATCGGTTCAAGGCATAAGCTTAATAATCTGCCTTCTTTGAATATAAATAACCTTCTTATCAAACATTCTCAATGCTCCAAGTCTCTTGGCGTGCTTATTGACGAAAGTGTAACATGAGAAAACCATTTTGACGCTTTATCTAAGAAAATTGCGTCTGGTATTGGAGCTATAAAACGCATCAATCATTGTTTGCCCCCTACCGCCTTTCAAAATGTATATTATGGCCTTGTCCAATAACATTGCTACTATTGCAGCGTGATATGGGGTAACTGTTGTAAAAATTTGCGTGATAAATTGCAGCGACTCCAGAACCGTGCGGCACGCGTTCTCACAAACTCCAATTATGATGCAGATGCGAGTATACTTTTAAATGACTTGGGGTGGCAAAACCTTGAAACTCAGCGGCAAATTCAGAAGGCTGTTATGGTGTGTAAATTGCTTTGTACCTGATTACATGTCTTCAAAATTCATACTACGCAGCGACTTATTTAATTCTTATAACCTTAAAGATTCTGAAAATAAGCTTGCTGTTTCCTTGCCGCGAACCAATTAATATAGAAATAGCTTCTGCTACAGCGGGGCTGTTCTGTGGAACAATTCGCCCACTGATGTAAGACAAGCAATATCTTTTTTGACAAGCTTTATTCGTAAACTGTTAACTTCTAGCTTGAACACGGCATTCATGGAAAACAGGCATTAATTGTATAAATTAGTTTTATTTATTTATTTCAACATTCATCTTTATAAGTGCTATTACTGTTAATTCAATAGTTTGTAACTTTTTTGGGATATTGTATATTTGCCTGATGTTTTTGCCGTGTATAAATAAAAGTGATGATGATGATGATGGGCTTATAACTGGGGGGACGTATATGGTGGGGGCTTATAACTGGGGGGACGTATATGGTGGGTGCTTATAACAAGGGGGACGTATATGGTGGGGGCTTATAACTGGGGGGACGTATATGGTGGGGGCTTATAACTGGGGGGACGTATATTTGGGGGGGCTTATAACTGGGGGAACGTATATGTGGGGGGCTTATAACTGGGGGAACGTATATGTGGGGGGCTTATAACTGGGGGAACGTATATGTGGGGGGCTTATAACTCGGGGAACGTATATGTGGGGGGCTTATAACTGGGGGAACGTATATGTGGGGGGCTTATAAGTGGCAGTTATAAGTGGAATGGTATCTGCCACGTATTTTATGAGCCACTAAGCATTTTATGTACTAACAATGAATCCGGGGGGATACTCAACAACGTTTTGTACGGGGAGGTTCATCCCTTTCATTTAACCTTTTACCCTTTTACATACCATTTATGACAGAAAAGGTACCCCTCTCTTAAACATTTTATTGTAAGTTTTCCGTCTCAAATTCCTTGAGTTCTTCTATGTTAGCTCTTTTTGGTTCTTTTACAGAGGGAAATAACACGATTTCCCTACCCTTTCATATACCTGAAGCCTGAAAAAAGTACCCCTTTCGGGCGGAGCTACCCATATAGGCCATTTTATGGAGCACTTTAAGTGCAGTGAGTCGTGATTTGAAACAGGATTAAAAACCATTACATTTAGGCCTTGGCCAAACGTCGAACTTTTCATGAGACGAACCAAACTCTAATGAATGATTTTCCAGTAATGTGAGACTTAGTTATGCGCACAGGATTATGGGATCGCCAGGGGGCAAACATTGCAAGTCTCTACAAAGAAATGTATGGCTTGGAGCTGTTTCTCCGTTAAAAGCAGTGTCTTTGGACAGAGAATGCCGCATTTTGCCATGATTTTATGAGAAGCAGAGGTGGCTAATGTTGGTGCTTTGAAATTGTAAGTTTTTGTGGGATCAATGCTATGAAATATATCGATAAACACTCGCTCCTTGCGTAAGGTCGACTGTGAAATTTACTGAATGGTCTCGAAATATATAGTACTAACTTAGGTAAAAATGAGCGGGGAATGCGGACTCATTCAAGCCTTTCCAGTTGTACTCACATGTGCTCAATGTGCTCATATTTACAACGAGTGTAATTACGCTCCGCTCGGCGGCGATCACAATGCTGTGCCGGTTTGTGACAACGATCGAAGGTAAGCTTATTTATTGTCGAATTTGATTTATTTACTATGTATTAACTTTAAAAACAAAAATACTTAACAACTTTTCCACATTATATTGATTTCTTCTCGCCACACACAAGCGAAATGTTTTGTCATGATCCAGAGCACCAATGAGTTCTAATGCCTTTTCCAATCTTTTTTTGGGAAGATGTAGAATCTCTGAATTTCGTGACTGCTTTTGTATCGGAAATCTTACTCGTTCGTACGATTTCTGCCTCATCTACTAATGGTTAAATACCATGTACTTTCCATGAAATATTTCGTAGATGTTACTTTGTTTACACCAAAGTAAAGCAGGATTTTTTATTTTTATGGCTACGTACATACCTATGATTGTTGTCTTGTCATAACCCGCACAGCGCCGCACAGCGCCGCACAGCGCTCATCGCGGCCGAGCGTAGTTATTACACTCGTCGTAAATATCACCACATGTAATTATAACTTAAACGCTTAAATGACCCCCTATATGTATACCTAAATTTGCACTATATATTTCGAGACCTTTTCTTCATGTAGATCACTGTGTAAATTCGGTAAACAAGAATTTTACCCTCAACCTCACGCAAGGAGTGTTTATCGATAGAATTTATCGCATTAATCACACAGAAACTTGAAATTTCAACGCCCCAACTTTAGTTACATCCGTTTCTCATAAAATCACGGCAAAATGCGGCATTCTCTGTCCAAAGACACCGCTTTTAACGGAAAAACAACTCCACGCCATATATTTCTTTGTAGCGACTCGCAATGTTTGCCCCCTGGCGATCCCAGAATCCTGTGCGCAAAACATGGGTCTCCGATTACTGGAAAATCATTCATTTGGGTCGAGTCGACCTCAATTAAGTTAAGATCGTCTGTTGGGTCAGACGTCGAACTTAGGACACGTCGAACCAACCAATCAATTGAATCAGACCAAAAAGCAATTTTAATAAATTTTATCCCGAATGAGCCCTAAATATACATCATCATACAAATTTAGTTTTAGTTCGTCCCATGTGAAGATCAACGTTTGTCCCGGAAACGCTCTTCAGACGTTCTATCCGTCTGAAGCAGACGAATAGAATGTGTTGGACGATCCAAACTCATTCAGACGAACTTAACTGCTAGCTAGGCGTGGAAAACTTTTCATGAACTTAACTCACTAAGTTTGGTTCGTGTCATGAAAAGTTCGACATTGGCCTGGGGCTTAGTTTCAAATTTATCACTTTCTCTTTGTTATGTTAATCATGATGCAGATAATAAGTTAGACATTTTGACAACGGCCACCTTGTTCAACCTGTTTTTCTGATTAAAACGCCGTCTATTTCCTGAAATTTTGCCAAGATCGTTTAACAGCAATCGTGTAACTATCACTGAAAACGTTGTCGTTTCAGTCGTTTGAGTAATGGACATTTAAAAAAGGCTATCGAAAGGCCAGAAACGTCCTTGGTCTTTTGTTAAAGAATTTGGCGAATGAGACACTTTAAATAAGCTGAAAAACCACTGTGTCAGTGTGTTTTGATATATTTCCACTTTAAAGGTATCTGCAGTGACGTAGCATAGTATATTTTTATATATTCTTAATAGTTCCTCAAGGACCAAGCAATGCTGTCAATGTACCGATGTAAAGATATAACCCATAAAATGACTATTAAAAACGATGCAAAAACTGATGTGCAGAATTGGCCGGTGCAGATAGCTTTACGCGAACCTCGCCTTAGTAAGTAACCTTTTTGCCTGATTACAGACTGATATCAGGCATTCAAAAACAAAAGTTGATAAAGCTGTCTATTTGGACTTTAGAACAAGCATTGGGTGTCTCGTAAGCGTGTTTCTACTGGAACTGTTCTAAACGGCATCAACCATAGACTTAACTCCCCTTTTTCACCACTGACAGATACTAAATAACTTAATGAAGTGGCATGTTTCCATATACTGTCAGCATTCACTGTCATAGCTGCTCTGGTGTTTTTTCCACAATTATGAAATAAATCCTCTTCGGACAAGTTTAATAGTTGCTTCACTACAGCGAACCTCTATATAACGAAGTTGTCGGTATAATGAAATATGAGGAAAAGAACCTCGATTTAACGAAACCTCGGGTGCTCAACATTTACACAAATCATCCGGCTGGAAATCTTTTTATGCATAAAATTTAAACTATTGAATTCTACTAGCGGGGGAGAACGAATGGCTCGAACCATTTGATTTTCCAACCTAAATTCCTGGTTTTTTCCATATAAATGGCAAGTATCCCTCGTTTTTCATGTAGCGATCATATTTTGTCAGTCTCTTGTTCCTTCGTTATATCCAGATTTCACTGTATTGAATTCCGTGGCAGCTTAACGGTGCATTAGTGATTGCAATACTAATTAACTTTGAAAATTAGCCACTAATTGAAAGAGCATTGTGTAAATATCGCTGAACGAACAAGTATAACGTCAGTGGAAGTTGTATTTATCACAAATTGTCTGGTTTATAACTCAAATTAATTTACCTTACAAGGAGAACAAATACTGTATACGCCATATTTCCAACCATGATACACAACAGATTATCAAGGCACCTGACTACTTAAAATTTCCTGTTTGAATTTTAAATAAGAGGAATTTTAGATGAATAACATGAAAATTCCTTAATTCATTGTGTGGTATAAAATGATAAAACTTGTTGATATTTTATCGACCCTTTCTCGTACCTTGAGCACGGCCAGTTTGTCAAAATTTAGCTTATTATTTTTGGTAGTAAGTGTCACTTGGCAGTTATGCAAATTTTTTGTAGAAAATTCGGCTCAATTGAAGTTTCTGGGTAACTGACCACCTACCCCTCCCCCTAGGGCAAAAATGTGTCTTAGGGGAGGGGTAGGTGCAAAATTTCGAAATTGCTAAAGGCAGCTGTAACTTGTGATGCGTAACGACCACTCGGAACATCATTTTCATTGCTGGCTAAAAACAGATGAAAGTTTTATAAGGCCACGTCAACATGAAACCGTATAGTTTTAAATCCGCATATTTTTTACACAAATCGGTCTTCCAGTTTCACACGAAACCAGTGAATCCGCTCACCGAAACCGCATCTTTTTTAAGCCGCTCTCCAGAGCGGATAAAGGTCCCCTCCACACGAATCCGGGTAACAAGATGTGCGGTTTATTGATTCTTATAGACGGGTCTATATTGACCTTGATGTTTGTTCAGTTATGCAGGTGATAATAACCTACTCAGTCTTAACTCTTGTTTTCTTCAATGTTCCCCGTGAATCTGTTCTTGAAGAGGACGATGCACAATGCATGCTAATTTGCTACTTTTTTGTATTCACGTTTTGCTGTCTACTTGGAATCAAGTGTCAGCCTGCTCAAATGACGGTAGGTTCCGTTAGTGCCATAAATAAGTGCCTTGTTAAATAACTTCATTCCCTTTAGAAATTGTCTCAAAACAAGGTTCCCAGTGGAGGCATGCAGTTCTCACGCCAAACAGAGAGATACCATTTTATTTTTCTTCACTGAGTTACTGTTGTTTCTGTAAGTTTTACTCGCGACCTAATGGTTCTACGGCTTCGTAGGTTAGGTGTTACTAGTAAATAAAATTTCGCGAAAATCGAAGGGACAAATTTAGCAAGACTTAAATGGCAGATTAATACCAGTTAGAACCAAATTTTGCTTAAATCTTCAAGACAAGTTTTAAGGTGTTTCGATACAGTTTTTCGGAGACTATACCGATATTTTTCTATCGCCTTAAAAAGGATT
The DNA here is from genome assembly GCA_038088405.1 of Porites divaricata. Taxonomy (NCBI): domain Eukaryota; kingdom Metazoa; phylum Cnidaria; class Anthozoa; order Scleractinia; family Poritidae; genus Porites; species Porites divaricata. The sequence goes on from JBBMOI010000001.1 coordinate 43,437,269, forward strand.
TTATCCGTGTCCGATCGCTATAAAATTTTCGCCAGTGATTGACTATGGATTGAAGTTTGTCAAAATGTAGTTTTAACTAAAATCGATATTACTATGACAACAATAAACAAAAAGATTGGAAATTGATAAAAGACGAATTTTGCCCAATCTAGACCTGCTACTAAAAATCCAACACTAGGAACTTAAAGTTTGGTGTTTAGCAAATAACCTCCGTGAGAAGTGAAAAATTCTGTAATAAAACGTAAATATATTTCAAACCTCGTATTCTCAATAGCCGTAATAAATCATTTGATAAAAAATTTCTAAATGACTTGAGTTAATCTTAAGTAGCGTCCGAATGCTGCTTAATATCATATTTCGATGCTAGGAAAGTTTGGTGTATTTTCGTTCTTGCCTCTTGTTTTTCTTTTTGAAATGTAGATCGCAAGAACGAAAATACACCAACTTTCCTAGCATCGAAATATGATATTAAGCAGCATTCAGACGCTACCTAAGATTAACTCAAGTCATTTAGAAAATTTTTATTAAATTGATTTATTACGGCTATTGAGAATACGAGGTTTGAAATATATTTACGTTTTATTTGAATTCAAACATACGGAATTTTTCACTTCTCACGGAGGTTATTTGCTAAACACCAAACTTTAAGTTCCTAGTGTTGGATTTTTAGTAGCAGGTCTAGATTGGGCAAAATTCGTCTTTTATCAATTTCCAATCTTTTTGTTTATTGTTGTCATAGTAATATCGATTTTAGTTAAAACTACATTTTGACAAACTTCAATCCATATTCAATCACTGGCGAAAATTTTATAGCGATCGGACACGAATAAAATCCTTTTTAAGGCGATAGAAAAATATCGGTATGGTCTTCGAAAACCTGTATCGAAACACCTTAAACAGGTTGATTTGTGTAATAAAACAACCTTATATTCTACGTGTTGACAGGATGACATATCATAATTGGATGTACGCGGAAAGAGAATTCTGGCTGTTTAAATATTCAGCTATTCTGCAAAGGTTTTGGTGCCCATCTTCCGTTTTATATCGTTTGCAAAATGAATTAGAAAAAGTAAACAGTAAAACGTATAGTTAAATTAATATTTAGTCAATCTTCTCCCTACTTTCATAGATCAATTTGTGTACAGCGCAGTCTGATAAACTTGCCTTAACTATGCTCTATAAACGTCGGCATAAATTCCTTATATATATACACTCATTTACAAAAAGGGTGACATTTCAGAAATATATATAAATATATATACCTGTTGTTTTTTCTTTTGTTTCGCCCAAAGAAACAAAAGATATATATATATTTGAAATGTCAACCTTTTTGTAAACGAGTGTATCTTTTGTTTTATACACTCGTTTGCAAAAAGGTTGACATTTCAAATATATATATATGTATATATATATCTTCTTTTTTTGGGGGGGCGAAACAAAAGAAAAAAAAAAAGGTATATATATTTGTATATATTTCTGGAATGTCAACCTTTTTGTAAACGAGTGTATATGTTGTAATTAATTTTTTTATCTTAGTTGTTTTTTATTTTTCCATTGTTTTGGGTATGGCAATGTATGGTAATGATTGAAACAAGGGAAAAACAAATTATCTGCAACATATACAGATCATGCGTTCACCTGCTTCATTAAAACGTATGTAAACTCAGTTAACCTGAAACTGGGCATATGTCAGACTCGGTTGAGAGATAATTTTCACTTTTGCAGACTTCAAAGTAATGGCAGTCTAAAGTGAAGAAAGTGTTCTATAATTTCATTTAAAGAGAAAGAAACGCGTTTCAAAGATAGAGAGAATGCTAACCGCTGAACAATATACGGAATCCTTATTTAGATTTGAATAGGAAACCCAAATGAACTCTACTACAAGTGTTAGAAATATAGTTCTGCTATTTTTTTTTCTTTAGGTCCTTGTCGCAAATTGGCGTTCCCAAGTTTTCTTTTCTTTGCCGACAAGCGGCTGATGAACCACACCATAAAAACTTTAAAAGTTCGCGATCTGGATGTGTGTGAGTTGAGGTGTTACTACGAACACAATTGTGTCAGCGTTAATTTTGAAAACAAAATGCTTGAAAATGGAAAATACAACTGTGAATTGAACAATTCTACACACGGAGAACACGATGAAGACTTTGTGGAGGCACCAAATTTCCTTTATCGTGGAACAAACGTAAGATCATTAAATTTTAACGTTATCCAGTCTCCGAGCCTATTAATACCATATCCCAACGCATCTTCCAAAGGAAAACAGCTGGAGCTCACCCTTTAGGCTTGGCTGTGTTACAATATTTTGCAAAGATCCAAAATTGAGTAGATACTTTCCGTTTGTGATAACTGCACGAAATGATGTGAATATTATGGAATTTGACGCGCTGAGGGCCAATGACGTCATTTATGATGGCAGCCATGTTGACCGTCATATTGGATGTCACTGAAAATTCAGATTTATTGCAATGGAGTAAACTCTAACCATCTTCATTTGAACCCCCCCGCCACTAAATCTGACAACTAGACTAGGTCTCTTCCTTTCGCCAGCCATTTTCACTTACTCTCTGAAAAACGAGTTTTTCTCCTAGACGGTTTTGTTTCAACTGTAGCCGTTTTAGAGAATGTTAACTTTATGATTATTTTAAGATCAAAAATTTTTGTAATTACCTCCTAAATTGGAGCGCCTCCCAAACGAAAGCGTCATTTGCTGCGTAAGTAACATGAACAATTCAATTTAACTTGTTTAAAACATCAAAACAGCGCTCACTGTATGTAAGACGGACTAACCCTTAAAAACTACGCTTAGAGGTGGTCTCTGCCAAATTTTTATCATTTTCCTTGAATCATGATGAGGAAGAAACCCCTCGCAAAGATTTAGAAAGGCTTAGAAGCATAAACCAATTCTCTTTTCTATAATCTTTTCCCCAGAATCCTTGTGGTAGTTGTCCATGCAAAAATAACGGGACTTGTCAATCAGGATTTACCAAGAAAGGATATCACTGCTTGTGTCGAGGTTGGACAGGTGCAAGATGCCAAGAGGGTAGGTCTGAAAAGTCGGCTAAGTGAATGCAGTAGTCATGAAACCACGCAAGCTGTACCGCACTTAATTAAAAGGGGGAAACTGCAAGTAACAACATTGATTTAAAAAAAAGTATATCCGCAGTAATATTAACCCTGCCATTGTCAACAAAACCATCACAAGCGTATCAAGCGCAGGACCTTCTAGACGGAAGAATGAAACAGCATTCCTGTTCCAGCATTTTCGGGAGCTCGCGCATAGATGAAAGAATGTTCCTTTTACTTTAGAGTGGATTTGCAACACGTTGCCCTTTACTTTCACTTTCGTTTGGCCTACAATTCTCGATCTCAGTTGTTATTTTACGCTGAATAGTGAGTTATATTTATCAGTGTTTTTAAGTTAATTTTCGGTGGACTTTCAAGTTCTCGTCTAAGCGAAGACATTGTGATTCTGATAGCTAACTTACTCATATATAACTTAAGCTGCCATTTCCACGGTACAGATATCGTGCAGATATTTCTGGCGCACTTGCTTTGCAGAGTAACTAAATGAGTCTTCTTTTAACTCTCTCAACCTAGATATTAACGAATGTAATGAAAAAAGTCACGAGTGTAGCAAGAACGCAGATTGTGAAAACACGAAGGGATCTTACAGATGCAAATGCAAGACTGGTTTCCAAGGAGACGGATACAACTGCACAGGTATCCCAGTCTTTTATTCCGTTTTCTCGACAGGGGCCTTATAAAGTCTCACATTCCCCAGATCAAACGATCGTGGAAGAGGCTCAATGCCTTGATTACTACAATTATTTTCCCACAAACTTTGATAAGCCTCCTTATCAGGTTTCATCTATAACACAAATAATGCTGAAGTGTTAAGGCCGGCTTTAAGAAAAAATTACATTACCTTATCACAATCATTCTTCACTCATCAAGAAAATATACGTTCGTGGAGTCTATGTGAGCTTGAAATGCGGGAAAAAAAACACCGAATACTTAAAAGCGAGTTAAAGAAGCAACAAGTGAGATAAAAAGAAAAAAGCATTTTATTTAATTCTTCCGCGAAACAAATTAGTCCCTTAAAAACCATCGTATTGTTTAGAAGAGTCTAATAGTCACTCAAGTATATTGCATTCAGAGGGAGACTGACGTTTACTTTGAATTTTCTGACAGTGATCGTAGGTCTTAAAAGGTTAAACAAGATTGTACATACAAAAAAAATCATGCCTATATAGTTTTCTATTGTTCGTATAAAAATTTTAAAATTTTCTAGTGAAGGAAACGCTGGTTAGAGGTCTCTGATAGCATCATGGATAACACAAATTTATGCGAAAACTTCATAATTACTCTCAAGGGGCGCGTTACAGCCATTTTTTAAAATACTGTGTTGCATATTTTGTTCCCTTAGAATGTTACACTATATTTGACTTTGAAGACCATGATTTGTCAAATTGGACTTTGAATGGCACTGCATTCAATAATCAGCCAACGTACGGCAATAACACATTAGCAAGGAGGCAAGACTCTTGGAGCAACCACAAAGGGGATTGGTGGATTGGTACCTTCGAGAATCGGCCCAGTCCCTCTGAACCATTTGGGGGACAACAAGGCGATGTGCCTCAAGGCTCAATGACGTCAGCCAGTTTTCAGATTACTGGAAAGTTCCTCATTTTCCTGATTGGAGCAGGCTGCGAAGGTTATACAGTTCCAAACATTCGTGCTGAGCTTATTGTTGACGGTGTAGTGGTTCGCAAGGAGACACCAGCGGCGTGTAAAGAAGCTATGACAAAGAAAAGCTGGAATGTAACAGGTTACGCTGGTAAACATGCGCAGTTGCGTTTGATTGATCACTTCTCAGGTCACTGGGGTCACATCAATTTTGATAACTTACAAGCTTGCCATAAACTTATTTCAGATACGGATCCTTGAGTGGTGTTTATTTTGAGCAGTTCCGTAACATGAAAAAAAGGACTAAGGACTTGTAAGGCTAGAAGCGGTTTTTTTGGAATCATTTACAGAATTTACAGCTCTCTTTGTTTTTCTTCTGTGATCAATGAAATCGTCTCTACTTTTATTTTATTCATATTTTATGTAGGGATTTCGGTGAACAATCCGTGTAGTAGAGTTCGGTTGTTTTGAATTCGTTCTGCGGTTGTTTGCCAAACGTTAAAACGAAAGTAACTTTATTCGCTCTTGAAAACTCAATTCAATGGGAGTCATTCCTCCCCCCGAATCAAATCACAAACTCAAAACTAAATATAAAGGTAAGGTGCAACAGCGGGGTGTAAGAAGCTTGTTCTTAAAAATGGTGTACGATTGCGTTTGGTTGACCATTACTCAGACGGCTGGGGTCACATCAATTTTGATCACTTACAAGCTTGCCATAAACTTATTTCAGACACGGATTCTTGAGTTATATCTTGGTTAAGTATTCAACTTGAGCAGTTATGTAAGATGAAAAACATAGTAGAAACCACTAGTAAATTTCTGATCCTCATTTCCAATCCCCCACTACATAAGCTTTTCGATTTAATTTTGCAGTTAGTTAGTTAGAATTTACAGTTCTCTTCGTTAATTTTTCTCTATCATTATATCCATTTTTTTAGTGCTTTTAGAGTTTGATGTTTTGAATTAGCTCGGTGGTATTTTCCTAAACATTCAAACGGTATTGACCGACTTTATTCTCCTTTGAAAAAACATTTGCAATGGGAATCATTCCTCTCCCCGGACTAAATTACAAACTCAAAACGAAAGGAGGTTAACGGGCAACAGTCGGGTGCAATGACCTTCTACTCGACAACGTTTCGCAGGCCTAAAACGCAGTCAGTACATAAATGAACACAAGAAAGCCTTAAAGTTAAGCTTAAACGCGAAATTCAACGCACATTTTGCAAAGACGGAATAATTATCACACAAAGTCTTTAAATTTTTGCCGTATGAATAATTAGTTACCTTAGTAGGATAGTTTCGGCATCCTGAGAGACCTAAAACGTGATCAGCGAACAAACAAACAAACACAAGAAATGCTAAAGGAAAGCTTTTCGCTAAATTATAGAGAAAAAGAATAATTTTGATACAACCTCTTATAATTACTGCTTCAGTTATGAATAATTAATTATGCTTTCATCTGTCTCTCGGTGTCTGGATACAACCATAGTATCCTTAAATTTCGCGCCTATTTGGGGTTAACCCTTTAAAGCTTAAGTTTCAAGCTAATTTTCATGACCGATGTAAGTAATTATTGTCAAGAATGAAAAATAGAACTTTTTAAAACTTCTCTTGATACATAAAATATCAATAAATTTAGGGAGCACCTTTCTTAGCAACTTTTTAGCACTCCTTTCCGGCTTTCCGCAAAAAAAAAAAAATCCGTCTATTGTCACAGTTAAACAGTCGTCTATTGTTAGCCAAATTGTCAGTTCTCCAGTCGTTCTCTCGTAGTTAGTTTTTCTTGATCTCGTCAATAAGCCGTAGTAAACCAGCTTTTTAAATTAAGACTTTGATAGTAGTCTGTAGAATACATTATACATGTCGCAGAGTCCCAGTCAATTTGATGTTTCGTCTGTAGATGGTGCTCAGCAATGTGATTGTTGACGTCACCATTCCTCGTCGCTCGTTTGTGTTCGGTCAGTCGCGTACTAAGGTTTCTGCCGGTTTCACTAATGTAAGAAGTCTGGCAATCGCAGCATTTGATCTTGTACACTGCTCACTGTCGGTCCTCCGGTTTGTCTTTGTCCTTGACATTAGTAATCAGTCGTCGTAAAGTGGTTATCGGTTTGTGTGCAACACGTATATTGTAAGGTTGTAATATGCGTGCGATAGTTTCAGAGGTGCCTCTGATGTACGGTATAGTCGCTGTCGTAACAGGGCCAGAGTTGACGTTGGTCTGAGTGTTGGAATCAATGTTACTGTGAGTGTACCGTCTAACAAAGGTCCGTGTTGTAATTGTTCTTACTAAAAACGTTGTTAAGATAATCAGTCTCGTCTTGTAGGCTGTCAGGTGAGTCGCAAACTAGTTACGCTCGTCTCGTCAAAGTCCGGGTTCAAACCTTTCACAGTTTTACGTTCACTTGGACGACAGAGCAAAGGACTTGCTAAAGACTACATCAGTTACGCAAGTACCCTCAGACGAATACAACAGCAACGACTCTGGTTCAACCACCGCTGCAAAGATCTTGGTCTTCTTGTTCCGAGAGGACTTAGACTTAAGACCCCGTTGAACACGCAAGAGGCCGCTCAAATCGTCAAGGCCACCTGCAGACGATTGATCCGAGCGCGGATAAACGACTGTCACAGAAGACTCAACTACTACAACAACAAAATACAACAACGACTTGACAAACTTAAACAACTTTTACCGACTACTTTACTTAGTACTATACAGACTGTTGCGGAAAATGCGCTGATAAGACAACTGAACAGCACCGCGCGAAAACGAAACAAAAACTGATACGACATGCAAGACACAAAAAACGCTAAACGACGTAAACCCGACGCAAACTGGGTCAGGAATATTTCTTCCCTTTCCTTAGACGACACTGAAACACAAGTACTTTCTTACGGACTTAAACACTCAGTGGCACCTAAACAAATACCTACTGAGGCTAGTGTATCAAGCGTTGAGGCCGTTCTGTCTCGGCAACACGAGCTATCAGAATCAACCAAGGATAACATCAGAAGTAGAGTGACCTCTACTTTACAATCAGCCTCATTACCGAACAGTAACTTGATTCCTGAAGAACAGAAAGCACTTAAACGACTGAAAACAGGCGAGAACATAGTCATACTGCCCGCAGACAAGGGACGCGTGACTGTTGTTAATAATAATATTAATAATATTTATTTATTTATAGTGCGCTTTTTAACATACTAGGTGATCAAAAGCGCATTACAACAATAATAACCTAAAAGCTATACAAATATTAGAAATATACACATATATGAAATATCTAGGAGATATTAAAAGCTAATTTAAAAAGATAAGTTTTAAGATTTGACTTAATAGTGGAAATGCATTTGATGCTGCGGAGGCTAACAGGACGAGCGTTCCATAAAGTGGGCGCAGCCACACTGAAGGATCTGTCACCAAATGACTTTTTCATTTTCCCTGACGGATGCTTTAATAAAACACCTTCATTAGAGCGCAGCAAATAGCGCGTGTTAGTCTTGGTATGAATTAAATCAATGATGTATCTAGGTGCCATGCCATAGAGGGCTTTGAAAGTAAGTAATAAAATTTAAAATTAATTCTATATCTTACTGGTAACCAGTAGACATTTATCAAAATGGGCGTAATATAGTCATACTTTTTACATGACATAAGCAGCCTAGCTGCAAAGTTCTGTACTTTTTGCAACTTAGGTATTTCACAGTCCGGTAATCCATAGAGAAGTCCATTGCAGTAATTAATTTTACTGGGAACGAAGGCATGCAACACCATTTCTAATTTATCCCTAGGCAGAAATTGGCTTATTCTCTCGACATTCTGTAACCAGAAAAATGCCGCACTACAAGACGTAGAAATATGGGTCGACATAGAAAAATGCGAGTCGAACCAGGCGCCGAGGTTACGCACTACCTTAACAGGCTTAATATCAATGGTGCCAACACGGACAGAACAGTGATGATCCGGGGGGGCACTTCCTTATAAGAGGCTAATGGGGATGTGCCGCTGGATGGAGTCGCATTTTAACGACTGGACTGACTATAATGGGGTTCCATTTTCAAAATAGTTATTAGAGAGGGGTCGCACATTTTCGGATTTTTGTTCATATTTACGGTTAACAAACGTACCAGGATATTTGTACAGTGGGTGAAAAGTAAAGTGTTCTTCATTCAAGTTATTAAAAAATGAGTCAATTCATTTTTTAAAGGATTGATAAGGTAGATACATAAATAGAAAGTGACTAAGCTGGGATCGCAAAAATTACATATTTGCCCAAGAGTGACTAATATGGGGTCTGCAATTGGCCAGAGAATAGACTATAATGGGGTAGGGGCTCTTAGAGGCCAGCGGCACATACCCAGCAAAAATTAACCAAAGTAACCCCCTCGGGAGTGATGAATTTTCAGCAACTGTTGTCTCGATCCGATAAAAAGAAATTCAGTCTTATCATCATTGATCTTTAGTTTGTCCCGGTACATCCATTTACGTAAATCGTTAATGCATCGCTCCATGGCTTCCAATGCTATCGCTTGATCCGTAGGACTGTTAGGATCGAAAGACAAGTAAAGTTGCGTGTCGTCAGCGAAGCAGTGCGCATTCGGCAGGTGGTATTGTACTATCTCAAAGAGCTTGGAGGCGTAAACCACAAACAGAAGCGGGCCGAGACAGCTGTTTTGTGGGACACCAAAACGCAGATTAAAGCTATCAGATGTAACCCCTTCAAACAAAACACGCTGGCTGCGTCCCGACAAATACGACGAGAACCACTCTAAAGCCTTCCCGCCTATACCAAAATCAGTGGTCAAGCGTTTTAGCAAAATCACGTGGTCCACGGTGTCAAAAGCAGCGCTTAAGTCTAAGAGAACAAGTAGTGTTCTCCGTACTGTGATATCGGCGATATGCAGATTGTAATAACGGTTAAATACGGCGCGCTCAGTGAGCTTGGAAATATAAGCCAAGTTGCTTACAGGACGCAAGTTCTTAAAGAGAAATTCAAGTCCCAGTTTCTTTAATAGTTGTATGACCACGGCCTCTTTCCAGCAGTCAGGAAAAATTCCCGACTCCAACAAGCTGTTAATTATGTTGGTGATCACCTGAATAAGTGGTTCACTACAGGACTTCAGTAAGTGCGTGGGTATGGGATCGATTCAACAGGAAGTTGATCTAGAGTTCGCAATGAGAACACGCACATCGCCCTCGGCTAACAGCTCAAAGGCTTTAATACGAGTTGGAGGAATTGTAGAGTTACTATTTACATCACTGTCATCCAGGACACAACCCTGACCATTCGGGACATAACCCTGGTCAAGCTCTTCGCGCAGTCGGCTGATTTTTTGCACATAGTACTTCCCAATGTCATTTGCAAGCGCTGATTTGTCCGTATAGTCCGAGAAGCATAACAATTTCGTTTCCACCAGAACGTTTTTCACAGCACGAAATAACTTGCCTTGATTATCAGAATTCTGGCTGATAAAATCCGTGAGAAAAGCTGATTTTGCTTTTTTTAGCAAATGTGTAACATGGTTTTTGTGTCGTTTGAATAAACAAGATCAGCGACAGACCTGGTAGTTCGCCATTTCCTTTCGGCGCGTCTGCTAACTCTCTTAGCCTCACGGATTTCCTCTGAGTACCAAGGCACTTGGGGTCTAACGGTGACAGTTTTAGTTTTTAGCGGCGCATGACGATCGAGTAATCCAGCAAGCGTGGTGTTATAACAGTCTACCAGTTTCACAGGCTCAGATGGTGGGTCCTGGCACAATCTTGAAGCAGATAAATCCTCCATAAATGCTGTTATGTCAATAGCCTTTGTTTTCCTAAAAAATAACCTTTTTTCTCGACTGTTGAGGTACCGAAATATCGGGCGAAATATTTATAATGGAAAGTGCTAAACAGTGGTCAGAGAAATAGGTCCCAGGTCGGACATCTAGTATAAGATTAGAATTCAAAGTCCTGGATATCAGCAAATCCAAAGTATTCCCAGAGGTATGAGTAGGAAAGTCAATATGCTGATGTAAGCCCATCTATGACAGTAGATCTAAAAAGTGAGCCGCGTCGTTGTCAGCCTTTTATGAGGGGCCTTAAGCAACCTAGACGACGAGCCGAGTGGACGCCAACAGGAAGTGTTCTCACAAAGCCGGCAACTTCTGCGCATGTTAAAGATGTCGTCCACATGGCGTTCAGGACGTGACATCTGTTGATTTGCCGTCCTCAGGTGAACGTGAGCATTCAAAGCAATCTTTGACGTTTCTGTGCCCATTTTACCTTGTTTAATACCAATGTTTGAAAAAAGGAAACCTTTTTTGTACTTTTTGCCGAAGGTTGGGCCGTTGGAGAAAAGATTTCGAGAGATTTTCGGTAAATCGTGAGCTGTGGTTTTCAATGGCTTCGGCGGGAAAGAACCTGTGAGTAGAAGTAAAATGTTTATGTTCTCCTTAAATGCTTCTGAACTGTAATCCGTTTCCAGAAGCACTATTTAACTCGAAAAGGAAAAGGCGTTGATATTCGGGACCCTTGCATGAAAGAGACCGGTTAAAAATTCCAAGGAAAATCTCTCGAAGTATTTTCATCCACACTGTTTTTTTTTTGTTTATGTGTTTTGAGATGTACACGTCTGCCTCTCGAAAGCAAGATTTTCACTATATTTCGTATATACTGTTTCCGGTAAACTTGATCAACGCGAATAGAGTCGTATATCCGTAGTAGATAAATGAATGGGACTGTACGGAAATCTTGCTTCCGGCAATTAACTCCTGTAAAATGTATAGGACAACAAAACCAGTGCTGTTCTGTACTATACTGTTTGATTCTCGATTGATTCGATTCAAACCTTTTCATTTGATAAACGGTTTACTGATTTAAATCCTTCAGAGAGTAGAAAAAGTTCTTCCTCGTTAATTGTGTTGTTCTCATCGCTAAACTGAAGAAATAACTCTCGTATTTCTGTAAACGAAGCCATTCAGTGCAGTCTACCTACTTCGGCGACGAGCCGAGACGGGAGCTTAGACGGGAGGTTGCTTAAACATTTCCCGCTTTGGACGACGTTCTCGACCCAGACCTCACTCGTCTTCTCTCGTCGTCGTCCACAAACTCGTCCTGGCTGTTTAAGGTCCCTAATTAACATGGATATTAAAATCACCAGCCAACAAAAGAGGCTCAGCTGTCATTACAACCGATTCTAGGAATTCGGCGAATTCTGAAGAGTACGGTGGCCTGTAGATGACAACAAGGCGTAGACGAGCAGAGCCGGAGACAATAATCCACTCAGAGTACTCTAAAGTATCACAAATACCCGCTCTAGCTTGTTTAACAACAATTACAAGCGAGTCCCGAGCCAAAATACCAGTGCCACCACCATTTCTGTCGGGGCGAGGATGATCAAATAGCCGATATCCAGGCGGTGTAGCAGCAATCCTAGCAGCGGAATCACCAGATTTCAACCAGGTTTCGGTAATAACAACAACGTCGACTTCGGAATCACAAACAAAGTCAACAAGGTCAGGCCCTTTGTTTCTGATTGACTGGGCATTCAAGACACAACACCTTATTAGCGGTGGTCTATTGTTGTAAACAATTGCCGGTGCAGTCAATCGGAACTTGAACCAAATTTGAATCATGGCGCGACCGATCCTTTGGCTTCATCTTATCACTGTTTGTAAGAAAAGACTCGATCCTATTCCCATATTGTGGACCAGGATTCGTAGGCACGTCTGAGTAGATAGTAATGTCCGGCCACTAGTAACGTAGTTTGGCCATGCTTCGACCATTTCGAAAAACCCACACGAGATCTTCGAAATCCGTGCTTTGCCAAAGAGACTCTTATGAGATTACCAAGTTGAATGATAACTTTTCGATCAGAGCACAATGATGGAGGAGTCTGGTTTTCCGTAAACGACCGTGCAGTGATCTTAGTGAGCTGTTGGTGCAGGTCAGAACACAGGCAGCCCAAGTGCACTATGTGTGGGTTCGGGCTTCAGAGGTCATTGGTGTCATACACGCGTGAACTTTTTCCGGTCAAATTAAACGCACCGGCTCCCCCGACGGTGTCAGTTTCCCATAGGGCAAAAGTAACGACCCTCCCCCCGTAAGAGTGATACCATGACGTTTTGTCATTGCTTAAGCTCCCTATTGTTGTGATCCAGAAATTTTGCTACCATGGTAACGTGTCGACACACTTCTCCTCTCTATAAACTCCAAAATAAATTGACTACAGTGTCTTATTACCGCACTAGTTTAAATTTTCCTTCGCTTTCTTTCGTAACACCTTCTCGAATGGGCTCCTGCCTTTGGACAGAGTCTAGGTAAGTAATAACTCTGGGCTCCTTATTATAAATAAGTTGATAATAGAGTGAAAACGTAACACAATTTTTCACGAAGTTTAGCAAACTCCCCAATAAGAGCTCAACGCGTTTTCATTTGAGATAAAACACCGCTCGCTGTTTCGACGACGGCAACGAGAACGCCAGAAAAGCAACTCTGCATGCACTTACACCACACTTTTTTGTAAATTTCTTTGCCGTCAATGCATCCCTGGGACTTCGAAGTAAAATTGCCTAATTTCGCGTTTTGGGGAGGGCGTAAAGGCAGACGACCACGAACTTTCCTTTCTCTTTCTGGACTTGAATATGGCTCTTAGGAGTTCAACGACGGGAGAGTTCGCCTATGTTTGACCAAGACATTCAGGCTGAAGTTTAGAATTAAGGAAGCCACTTCTTAAATAACGTTTTCGCTGCCGTCGGGAGCTGACATGCTAATAGGATTTAGTTCAACAAATATTCAGATGCCTGTCTCCCGGTCTTGTGGTGGAATGAAAAAAGAGAAACCGGAAAATTCTCAAGGAATTTACACAAATGTGCACTAGCCGCAGTTGAATGCGAGCAGTGGCTACATCCTTAATATATAACAAGTAAATTTCCAAAACTGAGAGAAAAGGAGATAAAAATTTTTGAATAAGTTGACTATAAAAGTTTATTTTAGTTACAAACAGCATAATGAGATAAAGCTTTAGAATGTATATATCAAGAATGCTTATAGGGGGTGATAAAATTAACGGTAAAGCTATCGATTGATTGTAAATATTTAGTACGAAAGTACTAATTGAGGACACCTAATACATTCCACGTCTCCTTGACTGAAGGGCACTTAAGGTGTTCATCCGAGTCACGAGAAGGTCTGGCCGTTTGCAGGGCAAAGGCAATACTTTCACCCAGTTATTTTAAGACTCCCAGTATTGCTCCGGCGGCTGTGCAGTCAAGTGCTCTACTCAGTTAGCTGATGGCCGGCTACCAAAGTACTCAGTGAAAAGGTATTGTGTGAGATCTGTACGACTGCGATGTGTATTAAGAGGAAGGCATGCGTTAGTGGAGATTAAGCCGAATTCCATGCTGGATAGGTGTCCTTTATTTGTGGTTAAGCGTAGAGTGGTACAGAATGTGATATAGTATAGCAATAACGCCAATTTAAAAAATGTTTTACTTGTTTGCGACATGGTGTCTCCACGAGAGCTTTTCATGAATAAGCAGCCTTAGATGTATTTGACATTTTTTGTGTTCTAAGGAGATGTAGCCGGTCCAGGCAGGTATATGGTGCAATATACTTTCAAATCAATTTGGTGATCTAACGTTTTTCTGACGCTTAAGATTTCTTTACATGGCAATCTTTATTTTTGAATACATGAGTCTCTGAAAATGCATTCTGCGGTATTTTCTCTCCATTTTGTTTCATTTCATTGGGCCTGAGAAAAAAACTCGTTGGGAAGAAAGTACGTACTACTTCGCCAAGCAGACGCAAAACAAAAGTGTTGTAAAGTATCTGTTATAGGAAAAAAATTATTTTTTCAATATTTCCAAGACGTCTGGTTGGTTATTACGTAGATCCGCTCCTAAACATTATCTACTAAGTACATAATTGTGGCTTTACGTGGGTTTGGCAAATTTTGCATATGAAAGAATAAGAATCATGGAGGTCTTGGAGGCTGCCTGCTATGGCGTACATTTGCGGACAAAAATAACTTAAAATAAAATACAATTTAAAGTTCAAAAATTAGACTATCCATGTCGAAATCTCGACATATGAATTTGAAATCGCAATGAACGCAGTCGAAATAGCATCATTCGAACTTGAAGTTACTTTGAACAAGTTGAAACTATATAAAGGGGAAACTCGACATCGCGGATCACCATTCCAACTAAAATGCAGTTTAAAGACTGTTAAGCTTATTCAAAAGCTATTACCAAGGGAGGAACTACGCGCTCTAGTCAAAAGACTCACACTGTCTTTAGAAAAACACTAAGCTGGAGTTTACTGAGTCACAATTCAATTCTCCATAGTAAGTTGATGTAGCTTCACGGTTAAGCTGCAGTTCATTCGTTGGAGGTTGAGGAGAAAGAAAAAGAAAGCTCACAATTTTGGAACAGTTACAAGTGGAATGGTATCTGCCACGAATTTTATGAGTCACTAAGAATACTTCACGGGCGAAACGATGCAAGCCAGTATTGTGCCTATTTTAGTATTTGCTCATTAGTAAACCTATACCGAATTAGTATGCAGAAAGACAGTTAATTAATATGGAGGAAGGCATTTTTTCTCTAGGTTATAACAATGGGTGACGTCATAGACTCGATCCTTATGCATATTAATGATTTACCTTGACTTAACTCGACACCAACTACTCTCATTATTGCTCGGCTGTGCAGTCAAGTGCTCTACCCAGTTAGCTAAAGGCAGGCTGCAAAGTACTCATTGAAAAGGTATTGTGTAAGATCTGTACGACTGCGATGTGTATTAGGAGGAAGGTATGCGTTATTGGAGATTAAGCCGAATTCCATGCTGGATAGGTGTCCTTTATTTGTGGTTAAGCGTAGAGTGGTACAGAATGTGATATAGTATAGCAATAACACCAAAATGTTTTACCCGTTTGCGATATGGTGTCTCCACGAGAGCTTTTCATGAATATTAAGCACCCTTAGATGTATTTGACATTTTTTTGTGTTCTAAGGAGATGTAGCCGGTCCAGGCAGGTATATGGTGCAATATACTTTCAAATCAATTTGGTAATCTAACGTTTTTCTGACTCAGTTAAGGTCATGCGATAACTGACAAAGCTTAAGATTTCTTTACATGGCAATCTTTATTTTTGAATACATGAGTCTCTGAAAATGCATTCTGCTGTATTTTCTCTCCATTTTGGTTCATTCCATTGCCATTGGGCCTGAGAAAAAAAAATCGTTGGGAAGAAAGTAAGTAATACTTTGCCAAGCAGACGCAAAACAAAAGTGTTGTAAAGTATCTGTTATAGGAAAAAAAATCATTTTTTCAATATTTCCAAGACGTCTGGTTGATTATTACGTAGATCCGCTCCTAAACATCACTACTAAGTACATAATTGTGGCTTTACGTGGGTTCGGCAAATTTTGCATATGAAAGAATAAGAATCATGCAGGTCTTGGAGGCTGCCTGCTATGGCGTACATTTGCGGACAAAAATAGCTGAAAATACGTTTGTAGCTTCAGTTAAGCTGCACTTCATTCTTACAATTTTGGATCTGTACATCACTATCTGTGATAATTTAACATTCTGCAAAGAAAACTAACAAGCTAGGCCCAGCGTGATACAGCATTGCAGAAAAACATTACACTCACGGACTAAAGAAAATCGCTTAGTTATTCAGATCCAGAAGGCGCTTTGGAGAAAATTGGAACCCTTATTCAGCCGTAATAAAAAAGCTTTACGCTTCAAAAGAGCTTCGAAAATGCGCTTGCATCAGACGGCAAATCCTGCCGACCAAAAACAATAACTACAGTAAATCAATATATGTGTCATGACCTCTCAGTGTGAAACATGCGGCTAAAATCACATTTGCTCAGTGAAAATGTAGAACATTCCAGAGCATAATCTACCCAGCGGAGAAAAAAATCTTTATTGGAATAAGCAGCATTTTAGCATGAGGTAAAAGTCGTGCAGGCCTACCACGTCCTTTTTATCGTTACTCGGTTCCTGTGTATTTTTACTTCCACTTCCTTTCGAATTGAAATTTTGGTTTTTCGAATTCGAATATGTGACGTGACTTTAAGTTAGAATTAAACGTTTCTTTTGGGATTTTGTGGAAGATTATGGTTGCATTGTTGACGATTAAGTGGATTATAAGAGTGGAGAAGGTGAATTGAAGTTCAAATCATGTAATTTGCATTTTAGTTGGAATGGTGATTTGAACTTCAACATCCGCGATGTCGAGTTTTCCCTTGATAGTTTCAACTTGTTCAAAGTAACTTCAATTTGGAATGATCCTATTTCGACTGCGTTCATTGCGATTTCAATTCATATGTCGAGATTTCGACGTGGATAGTCTAATTTTTTATCTTCAAATTGTATTTTATTTTCAATTATTTTTGTCCGCAAATGTACGCCATAGCCCGCCTTTTGTAGTTATTAACCTGGCAGAAACATCTGTCATTGAGCTTTGCTGCGAAAATGAGAATTCATAACTCGAGGAACTCCTAAAATGAAAGTAACACATCTTAATGCTTATTCTAATTTTTTTTTTTTTTTTAAGTTTCAGAACCCGCAGTTCAAGCTCTGTATGATGTTCCTGGCACTTTTTACAATTTGTCTTATATCCCAGATGCATGGAAGTGAGGCTGTTGGTGGGCTATGCAAAACTTCAGAGGGATCGATCTCTGGTAAAGCACTCAAGGGTCACACCTTCAGAGAATTTGCAGTAAGGGGAATTGTTGATTGCCAAAACACCTGTGAAAGAGACCCTAGGTGTGCAAGTTACAATTTTTACATTCCGGGAAAAGTATGCGAGCTTAACAGCCATACCAAGGAGGAAAAACCCAAACATTTTGTAACGGATGAACAGAGATTCTACATGAAACGTGAAGGTATGAACTGTGTAAAACGCTGTACACCAAACACTCTCTCAAGTGAATGTTACTGATTTGAAAATTGTAAAATCGACGCTGTTCAAAAGAGTCTTTATTCCTCAAATTTCCTTATTAGTTTGTCACTGTCACAGCTGTCAGGGCTAAACTTGAGTGCAACATTGAGCCAAGTTACCCGAGGTTTTGGGAGATACGTATTTCTAGCTGTGGTAGTTCCAAAACGAAAGGAGGAGTGGTATACATGCTATCAGAAGAACATCAAAAGAAATTCGTCCTTGTATTTTGCAGATCATACTTGATTAAGAAACAATGAAATGCATTTTCCTTAAGCTGTCTGATTTTTATCATTATAGATGAAGATGAGTGCTTGAAGACGCCACCAGTCTGTGACGTCAACGCAAACTGCAATAACACGCTTGGCTCCTACCTTTGTTCTTGTAAAGAAGGTTTTATGGGTGACGGTAAAATCTGTCAAGGTAAATGAAAATGATGATCAGGAAAACACTTATTGAACGAAAACGTTAGTGAAAAATATGAACATTTTATTACCATTATTTGAAATGTTTGCTGAGTTTGCAGAAACAGTGGTATCACCTTCTTGTTCTCTGTTGTTTTGTCTTCAACAAATTAAATTGGCCAATATCTAGGCTAGTTCGACTACGTTTGTCGCGAGCTGCTCACTCAGTTTCAACCCGTCTTTGTGTCGTTTACAAGTCGCCTTTTCTGCTGCCCTTATGTAGCTGTTTCAAGGCCATTTCGCTTCAGTGTCGAAATTTAGCCAAACAGGGCCTGACGAAAGTGGTTAAAACAAGTGTAATCAACGGAGAGCTACCTAAGGGTAGGGCTATACAAAACACAACAATTGAAGGAATCATTCAGTAAAAATCATCTTTTCAATAAATCAAAGCATTCTATTTACTATTTTGCGAATATAAACTAGTGTGAGACAGGAAATAAGCATCACTGCGACACCAATTAATGCTTACTGTAACAACACTAAAGACTCTTACATTTGTACATACAAACCAGGATACACCAGAAACGCCGTTAACTGCACAGGTAAAATAAGGAAGTGAAAGCCCTCAGCTGAGAGCACTGGATAGCCTAATATAAAAGCATTTCTATTCAAAAAATTATTTCGAGTTCCATTAAGGCGTATGTTACATCTTTAGGGGTTCTTTAAAACAGTTCCAAAATGATAAAATGTGATAGGCCGCTTGTGGAGTAGGCTCATTTTTTTCATATGACTACTATAAATTTCATTTTAATTTTCGTTTAAGGACAACTCTTTTATTAGAAAATGAGAATTGTCGTACCTTGGGCTTTTTTTAAAAACATTGATGCACCTTAGATGGGTTAAAATTATCTCATCGTGAACTTAGATATTGACGAATGGATGAAAAAGTCACGAGTGTAGCAAGAACGCAGATTGTAAAAACACAGAGATCTTACAAATGCAAATGCAAGATTGGTTTCTATGGAGACAGATAAAACTGCACAGGAATCCTAGTGCCTTTTTGGGTCCTTAGTTGTTGCAAACAGTTTAGAAAAGATCCATGCAGCGAACATCAATGAACTGCAAAAGATCACCCTCTTAGGAACGGCACGTATACTAAGAAGATTTCTGTCCATCCAGTAAAATACCCCTCCCCCCCCCGCCCACCAGCATCTCAGGACCAAGGAATGGACCAGGTTCTAAGAGAGTAAAAGAAGCAAAATATAGCACTAGGAACAACAACAACTACAATAATATTAATAATAATAATATAGCGCTAGATAGTTGTTGAAAACGGTGGGAAACATCCCAGCGGTTCAACTGCATGCCATTCTATACATGTCAAGAGAGAAGGGAGGTAGAGGTCTGCGTTCGATCGAGGAGGAGTACAAAGCGACAAAGATAAAGGCGGCGGTGAAGTTATATGGAAATGGTAACCCAGCGATGGCGATGGTTCGTGAAGAGAGAGCGGAAGAGTTAGGTCATAGCTCGTTAGTTAAAGAGGCGGCAAAGTATGCGGAGGAGATGGGCCTTCAGTTGCAGCTAGAGTAACCAAATCCAACTTGCATAAAGCGTGATAGTGGAGAGGTGATAACAGCAGAGGAACTGAAGGCGGAGCTGAGGAGGTGTCTGGAACAGAACGGAAATGGGAAGCGGTGCATGAACAGAACTGGCAGGGGAAACTAATCTCCGCGACAAGTGAAGACGAGAGCCTTAACTTCGATGGTTGTTTCTGGTGGCTAAGCGGTTGGAAACAATGCCCAACACATTCAGTGGCGGGAAATTGTGAGTTCTACGAACAGTTTTTACCTACGAGGCTGTATGCCTGCCAGAAAACGCAGACGGGTACGACCGGTGAGGTGATGAGCAGGCTATGTTATAAGGCCCCTGAAAGGGGCGTGTCCTGGCTGGTTTTACAGCCCTTGTACAGAACAAGTACGTTATCCAACATAACGCAGCCCTGAAGATACTTTTCCTCGAGATTCTGCAACACCTAGGCCTTGTATACTCAGTACCACCTTGGTAATCGCCACTGAAACCGAAGTCAGTGTACGAGGCCAACAATGCGGAAGCATTCTGGGATGTCCCTCTATTAGAGCCAACAGAGTAGATGCTCGCATTATCAACCATGACTCAAAGCGAGTCATCACGCTGGAGAGGAGCTGTCCATGGGTTACAAACCGGGAGAAAAAGGAGGAGGAGAAAACCACAAAATACGGACCGCTCCGTTGGGAATTGAAGCAGAATTACCAAGGATAAGAAGTGAACCAATATAATATCATAATGGACGTACTAGGGGGATGGTGCCGAGACTTAGAAGTCAAGCTGAAGAAGTTGGTCGGAAATAAGAGTAAGGGAGTTCTTCGTAACATGCAGAAGGCTGTACTTTCGGGAACAATAAACATCGGTCTGACCTTTAAAAGTTGCAACATGAACAATGAATATTGCATTCGAATGTATTAACTCTTCCTTCAAAATCTTTTGGACTTTTAAAGTTATGAGGTGATCGTCGATGAATTTTTACAGCCGAATAAGTAATACGTTTTTGAGAGAATTAGGTGCTAATTTTTATATGTATTTTTAAATTTTAAATTTATATTTTTATGCGAAGTTTTCACTATAGTCAACGGACTACGTTCACACGCTCCGTCATACCATTTTAATTATATATAGCATACAAAAGTTTTAACTGCTGCCTAATATTAGTAATAATAATTAATCAAAGAGTCGGTGTCCAGAAGAAAAAGGTAGAAAAGTGGATTCTAAATCCAGCGTGCAAATGGAAGTGGAATTAAAGCTCAGTTATAAGCGAGGTATTATTTCTCTGGCCAGAAATTTTATGCTAGTCTATCATTGATCAATTTGTTTAGGAAAGAGAGGGAGAGAATTAGACTTGAAAGAAAGGGCGGCTTATTTAGAGATATAAGTGGTTCTAAGAATTCACTTTATTACAACATTATTCTAGATATCGACGAATGTCAAGAAGAACTGAGATGCGGAAAGAACGCAGCTTGTACGAACACTGAAGGATCTTTCAGATGCACCTGCAATATTGGTTACTATGGAGATGGATACAACTGCACAGGTATACCACTGTTAGTGTTAACTTCCCAAGATAAAGCGATTGCAAGAGAAGGCAAAAGATAGCAATGATTGATCACCATCAGAAAAACAGTCTGAAATATGATGTTTACCAGTTTGAGGTTGCTAATAGCTCCTGGTAAAACGTTTGCTTCCAAGCGAGGGATGCTCTTAAAATTCGGCTAAAAAAGTGTTAACAGTAACAGGTGCGCTAGATGAAGAACTTTGTTTCTCTAGCGGACGTTAAAAAAACAGTGCATTGAACACCAACGAATCTTCTATAGTCTGAGGCGTTGGATGCTTTGACGGTTATGATCGTAAATCATATAAATCGTAAACTTTTAAACAAAACATTATATAAGAAAGGACTGGCATGTTTTTTAGAAGAGTTAAGGAAAACTCTTTAACAACTGCCTCTGGCAACAGTGTCTCATCGCTCGCAGAAATGTTGATCAGTCTGATATTTTCTAACGAGGTAAAAACTGGTTTGGCTGCTTCTTCAGGTTTAATTCTTCTCGATCTTTATAATAATTATGCGTACGACAATTTCGCTATTAAAACGGTCTCCTATGGCTTCTCTTTTTTACGAAAAAATTGATTGTCTCACGGTCACAGTCATCTCACCCTCTGATCTTAAATATTTTTTGTTCTCCAACTAGAGTGTTACACAATATTTGACTTCGAAGACCATGATTTGTCAAACTGGACTTTAAATGGCACTGCATTTAATAATCAGCCAACGTACGGCAATAACACATTAGCAAGGCCGGGTTGGTCTTGGAGCAACCACAAAGGGGATTGGTGGATTGGTACCTTCGAGAATCGGTCCAGTCCCTCTGAACCGTTTGGGGGAAATCAAGGCGATAATCCCCAAGGCTCAATGACGTCACCTAGTTTTCAGATTACTGGAAAGTTCCTCACTTTCCTGATTGGATCAGGCTGCGAAGGTCATACAGTTCCAAACATTCGTGCTGAGCTTATTGTTGATGGGGTAGTGGTTCGCAAGGAGACACCGGCGGCGTGTACAGGAGCTATGACAGAGAAAAGCTGGAATGTGCCAGGTTACGCTGGTAAATATGCCCAGTTGCGGTTGATTGATCACTTCTCAGGTTCTTGGGGTCACATCAATTTTGATAACTTACAAGCTTGCCATAAACTCATTTCAGATACGGATCCTTGAGTGGTGTTTATTTTGAGCAGTTCTGTAAGATGAAAAAAAGACTAAGGACTTGTAAGGCTGGAAGCGGTTTTTTGGAATCATTTACAGAATTTACAGCTCTCTTTGTTTTTCTTCTGTGCTCAATCAAATCGTCTGTACTTTATTTTATTCATATTTTATGTAGTGATTTCGGTGAACAATCCGTGTAGTAGAGTTCGGTTGTTTTGAATTAGTTCTGTGGTTTTTTGCCATACGTTAAAACGAAAGTAACTTTATTCGCTCTTGAAAACCCAATTCAATGGGAGTCATTCGTCTCCCCGAACCAAATTACAAACTCAAAACTAAATATAAAGGTAACGTGCAACAGCGGGGTGTAAGAAGCTTGTTCTTAAAAATAGTGTAAGATTAACATAAGAATTACCTTCAAATTTCGAAAATAAGCCTAGGCCCTTTTTGAGGGACTTATTTTTGGAGGGGCTTATATTCGGAGGGGCCTATTTACGGAGAGAAATTTGCGTTTCAAAATCGATTGAGCTAGCTTATAGTTGAAGGGAAAGTTACCGTTTTTGCTTTGTTTTACTTTGTATTTGTGGGCAATTTCCAAGTGCAAGCCCCCCAGGGGGTTTATGTTCGGAGGGGCGATGTAACGGGGGGTTTTTTGCGTTTGAGTTTGGGGGGCTTATACAAGGTGGGGCTTGTTTTACGGTATGTGAAGACGTTAGTAATGATCCCTGTTAAAATTGGGGCTATTAAAGTAGCAGGAAGCAGTTCAGAGCCTTGCTTTGTCTTTATTGTACGTTCGACTAAAAGCTGTAAAAGGTATAGCAAAACGTATACATACACCTGCAACCTAGCCAATAGTTCATAAATTTTGCGCAGGATTTAATCGGTTTTCAATTTTAAAGAGGCCAAAGTCCTGTAAGGTGTACAAATGTCTATCTGGAGAAGTAGTATTAATCGCATTTCCAGATTATATATTAGCTTTTTTTTTCTTATTATTTTAGTATCCTGTGCCATTGTCCTCAGTTTACTTTCACCGTGGCTCCCGAGTGATCAGCAATTGGTGAAAGAAATAAGGCACTTGGCTTGTCACGGAGTAATGAACTCTGTTTCTGTATCCGTTATTCAATATAAAATTATTCAATAGTTAGTTTATTATCTTTCCTTTACTTTGAATTTATGTGGTCAATAAAGCATAAATATAGTAAAAAAATCTTTCAATAGCAAGCATTTATACGAGAATAAGTTTAACTCTTTGTCCTTGTAAAACAACCCTCGCGCATGCCCTGACTTTTCGCCTTGAGCCAATCTCGTTCCCAGAGGCCGCGATCCTTTTGTACAGCGACGAGGACCACTAACAGTACAGTCCTTTCCCTTTCCTGCTTAGCTTATTGTTGGTGGCGTAGTGGTTCGCAAGGAGACACCGGCGGCGTGTAAAGAAGCTGTGACAGAGAAAAGCTGGAATGTAACAGGTTACGCTGGTAAACATGCGCAGTTGCGTTTGATTGACCATGACTGAGGCGGCTGCGGTCACATCAATTTTGATCACTTGCAAGCTTGCCATAAACTTATTTCAGATACGGATCCTTGAGTTTTCTTGGAGTTCATTTTGAGTATTTCTGTAAGATGAAAAAAAGACAAAGAACTTGTAAGACTAGAAGCGATTTTTTTTATCCTGGAGTCAATTAGAATTTATAGTTCTCTTTGTTTTTCTTCGGTGATCAGTCATATTTTATGTGGTGATTTCGGTGAACAATCCACTTAGAGTTCGGATGTTTTGAACAAACTCGGCGGAGGTATTTTGCGAAACGTTAAAACGGAAGTAACTTTATTCGCTCTTAAAAACCCAAATATAATCGACTATTTTCGAATCCCCCATAATACACTCTGTTTGCCCCCCAAATTTTCAGTAGACCTCCTCTTTAATCTGCACTTCCATTGTTTTCAGGGATAGGGGCATTGTTATGTCACAATCCCTATTGTCTTTCCAGCTAATCAAAAACAATCTTTTAAATAGGTGCGGGATCGCCTCAAATTTTGCATAAGTTATTGTCTTCAAATGCTCCTGGGAAAATGCAGTACTCCCAGATCGAAAATAGAGAATCAGAGTTATTCCTCTCCCCGGACTAAATTACAAACCTACAAACTCAAAACTAAAGAAAGATAACGAACAACAGTAGGGTGCAGAAGCTTGTTCTTAACGTTAGTGTAAGATTAATAAAAAAGTATGTGAAGACTTCAGTGATGATCATTGTTAAACTTGGGACTATCAAAGGTAGCTGAAACCAGTTCAGAGCCTTGCTTTATCTTAATCGTTCGACTGAAGTCAGAAAGTGGCAGCCGCAACGTACTGACACCAGGAACCTAGGCCAATAGCATATAAATTTACAAAGGATTTAAGACGGACTCCCACCAGGAAACTGAGTAATTTTGATTTTCAGTAAACAAACACCTTGCACTAGAATAATTTATAGAATATTGCATTCTTTTTTACATTTTTCAAGGGCTAAAGATGTAACTAGTCATCCGTAATAACACCAAAGGGAGTCCGAGAAAATGAATGTCAAATTTTACAAGAATTCTGAAGGCACAGGTAAAATTCTGAAAATTTCATGTGTAAGATGTAATTTTGTGAAATTTGACATCCATTATTCAGTGTTTGTTTTTTACCTTATACAGTTTTGATAATGGCAACATTGGGAACATAATTTGTCTCATGTAAGCCCAAGCCTAATGTCGTGCCACGCCTCATTTAACCGCTTTAACATGATTGAGTTCTTTCACTTACCAATTTTAATCCTTGTATTGAAAACAAGCAAAAGTAGCAGTGGAAATTAAGGGATTAAATACCATCAAGTATTGTAGCTCTGTCGTATTTTTGTTTTAATGCGGGTCTTGAATATTCGCTAAACATATACTGTCGTTAATTACCTCGAGTGGCAGACAGCCAAAGCTACGAAAAGAAACCGTATCTTCTGATCTTTCCTTTGAAAAAACTTGAAGGCAAGCAATAATTTTTTTCTAAGACAAGTAGAGCGAACTGAGGTCAAAAATGTTGCAATATTATTCCAGTATGATTCTCAATTGTTTTGGCTTATTAATATTATGCTCAAAATTATGTCGGCATAAAATGTGGGCAGTTTGAAGGCAGGTTATTTCAGGCCTAATTTCACAACCACGTGAGAGAGAATGCATCAGACCTGTTCAATTTGCACCTGATCTCAGGTTTCGACTAACTGTGTTTGCTCCATCCGAGTAAAAATGACAAGTTGAATGTTGCAGTATAATTAAATGACTTAAAAAATGGTTTGGGACCGTTGAATTTTTGTACTGTTTTCCTTCGGAAACATTTTCCCAGTTAAATGAATTTGTATATTCCCAAATCGTACTATCCTATTAATTGTAATCATTCCAACGTGGGAACATTACTCTGGTGAGCATTTTGACATATAGATTGTTTTCCACCTGTTACTAATAACATGATATATGTAAAACCCTTCCAGTTCTGAATTTAAAAAGGCAGCCTCTTCAAATGATTTTGGTTTTGCTCGCTTAGGGAGAGAAGCTCCTTTCAACAGACCGTCTTGTATTGACTTGGTTTTCTATAGCTGTAATTCACCTAGAAAAAACGCTAGAAGAAAGAAATGATTTGGTTACCAATTTTTTGCTATTTTACTGCTACAAGGTCTGCATTGGACGAGAATTCTAGATCTGCCTACTTTATCACTAGGCGAAATAAGCACTTAGCAGGTCAAGTCGTGAAAAAATTGATTCTATAAGTCTCATGACTTGTAGCGAGGCATGTTTGAGGCACTCCTGGTGTACCTCTACTAACTTCCAGGAGTTCTCTAGTAAGGAAAGTAAAGGCAGCTGTGAACTGAACAAGCACGAGTTCTCTGCACTACACCTTGACGCCAAGCTCGCCGATCAACAAGGGAATACGTTTACAATGGTCCTTAATTTAAGGTAGGAAAAAAGTGCTCTTTCCAATCTAACCTGACGATTAGTTTTTCATTGTCTAGTAAGAGAGATACAACGGCAACCTCTGGTATTGTTTTCAATATTGTTATTCGAAAATACAATTCGAGTGACTCTATCTGAGGTTTGTTATGTTGTCGTAAAATTCTAAACTGGGAGTTTAAAAATGTCTGAAATACGAGAACAAAACTAAGATAGGAGAAAAAGAAAAGGCGTCAAGTAGTATTTAGACATTTTGTTCGTTTTATAACTTATATTTGCACTTTTCACCTGTACACCAACTAACGAATACCCGCCTACAAAAGCACCAAACGTTTTTTCTCTTCTTTTGCTTAGTTAGTTAGACAGAGCACATGAAAGGCTGTTCACGTCGATGGCAAACTTAAGCATTTCTTATATTCACAGGAGAAATAGCGCGGAGAATACAGAAAAAATAACGTGACGAAACCACCGTTGTAGTAAGACGTAATCATTTTTTCAGGGCTGTCTAATGACCGGTTGCCAAGGATCTTGCTTGTTTAACAAAGAAAAGGAAATTTTTTGCTGCTCGTGTAATAAGGTAAATTCTAGCTTGTTTCGCTTGTTTTTTCTTTTTTAAATAATTTTATACAGAAATATACAAGGTATCTATCCACTTTAATATAAAAGGCCCAAGATGATTTGCGATTTTGCAATTCGGCATGCCGGTTGAATTTTATTTAAGGCCTTCTTGAGGCCCTGCATGCATGCATAGTTACAAGTGTAGTAACTTTTGGCGAATTGAAATATATCACTGAAAGATATTCTTCGTGATTTGTGTATGGTAAGGCTTGTTTATCGTTTGTCTCTCCACGATCGTTACCTATCATAGCCAGTTTATTGATCGCGACGTTTCAACCGTTTGGACAGTTAGTAAAAGCTTGGTTGCTGCTGATTGGTACATTTCGAACCTAGCTCGTTGGAGGTTCTATCAAAATGTAATTTAATGCAAAGTAAATTTTTACGCTCACTGTACGTAAGACGGACCAATTCTTAAAAACTGACGCCTAGAGCTGGCCTCTACCACTCCCTACTAAAAAGCATAAAGCAATTCTCTTTTTCGTAATCTTTTTTACCAGAATCCTTGTGATAGTTGTAATTATCCATGCAAAGGTAACGGGACTTGCAATTCATTGTTTACCAACAAAGGATATCGCTGCTTGTATCGAGGCTCTAGAAATGCTTTCAAACGTGTTAATAATCGGAATTCAAAATAAGAAAAGCTATAGGGGGCTTATATAAGGGAAGGGCTTATAATCGGATGTATTTTTATGTTTACAGATTGATGGGCCTACTACTGGGGAGTTTATCAGTGGGGGGACGTATATGTGGGGGGGGGTTATAACTGGGGGGCGTATATGTTAGGGGCTTATAACTGGGGGGACTTATATGTTGGGGGCTTATAACTGGGGGGAAGTATATGTCGGAGGCTTATAACTAGGGGGATGTATATGTCGGAGGCTTATAACTGGGGGGACGTATATGTTGGGGGCTTATAACTGGGGGGACGTATATGTTGGGGGCTTATAACTGGGGGGACGTATACGTTGGAGGTTATAACTGGGGGGACGAATACTTTCACTTGGTGCTACTTGTTTTTCAAAATTTTACAAAATGAAACTTGGGATTTTTTGTCGAATTTTGCCTTTGGCCACATTTGGCAGTGAAAGGCGGGAAAGTGAGCCTACAACCTGCAATCTTATTACTTACTGGGAAGTTTCCCAGCAGATTATGTCCAGACATTACTGCCCAGTTAGTGTGTGGTCAAAGGGTAAAATATAGACCTGCACTAGGGAGGGTGGGGGGGGGGGGGGGGGTGTTCGAGGTTTATGTTTTTAATAAGTGGTTGCCGTAATTATTTCCATGTTTAGTCTAAAATATCTTTCACATGTTTTTGTTTAAATACAATGCTGAAGTTAACGCCATTTTAATTGCGCATCTGGGGTTTTTTCATAATGAAGACTTTATACAAAGCTTATATTGACCACTCCAGTTTCTCTTGGGGCCATTTTAACTCCCAAGAGAAACCGAAGACAATGCTTATGCAAAATTTTGGGATGACAAACATAGAGTATTATGGTATGTTATGGTATTTTCTGGAGTGGTCAATTCTTGTTTGCGTCATTTGCCTCATTAACATAATCTCTGAAAATTTGGCCTCCGATTTACCGAATAATAAGGGCAGAATTCTTATCAGAAAACAGACAATTCGCCAATTATCTATGCCTTTTTAACGTTTTTGCCAGCCAGCAATTTAGCAGTTTTTAATGCTATGGCTGCTTCTTCTTTAGTACCGTTAACAAGCAAAGCCAGGGCCAGTAGTACACAAATAACCTTTTCAATTTTGGTTTATAAATCGCACATACAGCGATGTCTTGCCAGGGGGGATGGGTAATTTGTTTGTTAATAAGCAAAATATAGACTGTAAATAGTTCTCACTACATGTGTCCCCGCGTTTTGAAAATATTAATCTTTGTTCAAAGAAATATTTCTGACATTTCTGAAGTGATTTGCCGTTCTCTTGCATCTTGTGTGTTGATCAAGTGAAGATTTCAGTCTAAAACGGCACGTTCTGTACCAAAAAATTGTATCCAATACTGTTGAATAAGCTGTGTACTACAGCAAAGGAATCATTTTAATAGAAGATACTTACCTTTACTGAAATTCATTAAGATCCGAACTGCGAAGAGATGCAGCTTTAGTACGGCAACGGAAACGTCAGAAAACGCCAGTTTTAATGATGCTAATTAGCCTAACAATCTCTGCGCATTTGTCATAAAGGTAAACCTAAATTTGACCAACAAAAAAACTGTCTTTCTTGTAATTTTATTTATCTTTGTTTTTTAATAATCCTTACGATCACAAGTAACTGCCTGCTGGACAGATAACGGTAGGAACAAGAAAAACTAATAGCACATCAAATGCGTTTTAAAAAAGATAAAAGGGAGCTTAAGATCCGAGGACGACGGCGGAAGAGAAAACGTCGTTGAAAAAGTGAATTCGCGTTCTTTCAATCTTTATCGCAATTACTCCAAGTCACTAACTTTGTCAAATATAGGCGAACCCTCCAAAAGTTGAATTCCTAAGAACCACATCCAAGTTCAGACAGAGAGAGGAAATTTCGTCGTCGCTTGTGTACTTCCTCTGTACATCGTGGAAATAATGAAAGAAAGCGGCAAGCAAACAAACAAAGAAGAAAAGAGAGAAAAAAAAAACAAGAAAAACAAAACAAAATCTCTCCCTCTCGTCGAGCTTCTATTCCTCCGTCATACGAAAACAACTAAGCTTCCTCTGCGTATGGTATTTTTCACCGAAATTTTGCATTGTCGGACTACTTAATCAATCAAGTTGATAACTCTGCTCGCACCTGTCTCTTTATTTCAGTTAAACACTGTTCGCTCTCAGTTCTTGCCTCGTGTACTGTTTCTTTTTACTGTCTTAATCTTCTGACGTACCCGCAAATCATACCACTACCCGCACCGTGGTATAAGGGGGGAAGGGGAGGGGGGGAGTGATGGAATCCCTCCACAGAGTATATTACAGTATTTCCAAAACTTTTACCTTCAGTTTTTTGTGCTTGACATGTAAAATAACATATAAATAAGTGGTTGCTTCATTTTACCTACAAGCTTTACTTTTATCATTGAAAGAAATTTAAAAATATGCATTTTCAATCAAAGGCTTGACCACCTGCTACTTATGATATCATATCTCGTAACCATAGAAACTTACCATCACTAAACATCCCTCCAAATGCGTGCGTAGGATAAACAAACAGGTACTAAAAACATCAGGCGCTAATGTTTAATTGTCTTGGAAAAAACGCAGAAAAACCTCAGAGGGGGGTGGCATCCAAACTCTTTTCCTTGTACGTCTGAGGGAATATCATGTTGAAGGCTGTGTTAGGTGAACCGTAGAATGACTCGCTGTCATAGATTAGCCAGATTGTCATCAAGGCGACATTTCGAGGCTGAAAAACCATTGCAGTCATTTCACAGTTCATTATTAGCTCTAATCATCATACAAAATTTTAATTTAGAAAAATTACAACGCGGAAACCCACCTATACTGAACAAGCAAGTCAAACTACAATCGCTAAATTAGACTAATAATATCCAAGGGCATATAAATTACGGCTTACAACTTTGGCAGATAAGGGCAGAACTCTCGGATGAGCATCAACTTAGTAGAAAAAGTTCCAGAGAATGATTTTGCCTCTGGTCATGTACTGCATAACCGCTGCCACTGTTTTTGCAGCCGAAGAGAACTTTAGATCTGTCTACACCGCAAGTCGGCAAAATAAGCACTTAGCCGGCAAAGCGGTCAAAAATATTGAGAAGCCTAGTCTGATATCATGCAGTCAGTCGTGTTTGAAACACTCTTGATGCACTTCGACAAACTTTAAAGACTCTTTTGGCAAGAGCAGTAAAGGTAATTGTGAACTGAACAAGCACGAGATCTCTCCAATGACCGATGAATCCAAGCTCAAGGATGAACAGGGCACCACTTTCACTGTGTTTCTTAAGGTAAAAAAAGTAGCTGTTGCTGCAGTTATGTCTTTGCTTGAGTGAAAAACAGTGTCAAGAAGTAGATGGGCAACAAATTCAAAGTTAGGAAGGCTTCGGAAATCTAGGGGCATCATTTTGTTTTGTTCGTTCTGCCTTTCGTTTTCGTTTCGTTTCGCCTTTCTTTAAAGAAAAACTTATTAAATACAGGTGTAAATTAGATCAACCAGAAAGTAATTTTCGTATAGGAGGACAGATCATAGTCAGTTCTTTTTAGGTACTTAGGTTTGACCACGCTAAGATGTTATCGATGTTGCCTTGCCTTCACGCTCGTTCGAAATGAATACAATTCACTTTCTGTCAGTGACTATGGCGTGTTAGTCACTTTACAAGGAGTGCATATAATTCTAAAATAGGCCAAAGAGAAACGAACTAGCGTTTTATTCTGGAACTGTTAATTTGGAGAATATTCAAACTTGAAGATATTGTTTTGCGCCATTGTCAGCTCTCATTAGTAGCTCAGGAAATACGTTTCTAGTTCAAATTTATCTTTTGCCACCCACTGCTTAACCCTGTGAATACCCCGGGACAAACATGAATAACGCTTGATCCCGGTTACTGGGCGGTCTTGTCCCCGGTTGGCGACAAATCAGACATAACTTCCCATTTTTCTCCCTTCATAAGTTATTATTTAGTTCTGTGTTTATATTATACTACTGAAACAAACGTTGTCATTTTTACTTTTTTTAGGGTTGTCTAATGACCGGGTGTCTTAACGGAGGTTTGTGTTTCTTTGACAACGAAAAAGAAACTTTCGTCTGCTCATGCATATTGTCATGGAGTGGAGAGGCGGGTAGGCGCGCAATTAATTCATTTCAATATTCATGTTTTAGTTACAAGAATATAAGAGCTCAAATTCAGAGAATGGGTCATTCAACGGTAATGTGAAACTAGACATTGGTTTTTAAAAAGTAACAAACTTGTCTAAGATTACCTACAAACTAAAAGCGAAATGTCCAAAGTTGACATTTTAAGCACTATCATACAATTCCCAGGTCATATTTTTGCAAAATTAGAATTTATTCTGCATGTGTTGCCAAAAGCCGTTGCGGAGAAGACAAATCTATTTTTGACTTATTTGAAAAGCTAAGAACTGTGTTTAAAAATCCGCTCTGGGTCTTCCGAATATTATAAACATGGTCAATACGATATACGTACCTAGCTTGAGTAATTAAAAACGAGTGCAAAGAATTGGACTTTCCAAAGTCAAAATGTCTTCTCCACAACGATTTCACTACTAAGGCTTTTGATTGCAATAAGGAAAACGGACCAAAATGTTTAAATTTTTTTAATGTTCTGATTCATAGTCAGTGTGACCTTTCTATATTGAACATTCATCAAAATACATAAAACTTCAAAGAAAATTTAGTGTTCTAATTTTTGTTACGGAGAAGACATTTCCGTTGCGGAGAAGACAGCTACGAAAGCAAGACTTGTTTTTATTGGCCAGATTTATGGGTCTTGCCCTTCGGGACAAGCAGAAAACATTGAGCATGAGCAGTAAATTGTTGCACTGTAGGTGCAATATATACATCCGGTCCTCTTGGACACTGTCCACTCCTCTCCTGTAATTTAGTACTCTCTGATCCACGTTTTACCCTTGACAAGTAAACAGTTTAGGAAGGATCCATGAAGGTAACATCAAAAATCAATGAACTGCAAAAGATCATGTATATTAAGAAGATTTCTGTCCATTCAGTAAAATACCCCCTCTCCCCCCCTCCCCCCTCCCCCCTCCCCCCTCTACCCTCTCCCCCCAGCACCTCAGAACCAAGGAATGGGCCAGGTTCTAAGAGAGTACACTGAGGAACAACAACAACAGTAATAATCATGAAATTATATAAATATATGAAAATCATATATGTGAACTGCGGAGTGAAGTATTATTTGAAGAAGATCATCGCAGTTACATACGCAACTTTTGCAGTGGCGAAAAGAAAACCTGAAAAAAATTCAGGCTTGTACGGAATTCGAACCCTTGACCTCTGCGATACTGGTGCAGCGCTCTACCAATTAAGCTAACAAGCCAACTGAGAGCAGGTCGTTGAATTGGTTCGTTATAAACCCGTGAAAGGATGATGATGAAAATGTGAATATATATGAAAATCATACATGTGAACTACGGAGTGAAGAATTATTTGAAGGAAGATCATCGCAGTTATATACGCAACTTTTGCAGTTGCGAAAAGAAAGCCTGATTTTTTTTTCGCCAGGCTTTTTTTTCGCAACTGCAAAAAAAAATCCTCATTATTACGCTGCCGGGTATAAACCTGTTGTATTGATTCCCTTTAAGTAGCAAATAAATTACACATTTATAGCCCACTTCATCCTCTCGTGCTCAAATAAAAACTTATCTTACACTGTTAATTTAATCTTTTATTCCTTCTAGACTGTGTCACTGTATTTGACTTTGAAAACCACGATTTCTTCCAGTGGCATTTGACTGGAACTGCATTCAATAACCAGCCAACCTACGGGGATAACCCTACTGCCAGAAATAGAGGCCAACCCGCCAATCAGCAAGGCGATTATTGGATTGGTACCGCCGAGAATCGATCCAATTCCTCTGATCAGGCCGGCTTGACTCAAGGTGATGGTCCTACAGGCTCAATGACGTCATCGGCATTTCCTATTATTCGAAAGTTCCTCGTGTTCCTGATTGGCTCCGGCTGTGATTCATATGCAGGGATAAATTCCGATCGCAAGGTCCATGCTCAGCTTCTTATTGATGGGAAAGTGGTTCTAGAGGAGACACCTACAGCGTGCACCGAAACTATGTCAGAGATGAGCTGGAATGTCACCAAATACGCTCAGTCCACAACTGCTCAGTTGCGTTTGGTTGACAATTCCTCAATTTCCTGGGGTCACATCAATTTTGATTATTTGCGGCAATGCGACTTAGTTCCAATAGCTGCAAAGTAAATAACGGATACTAATCTTTCTTGTTGTCGTAGTTTCAAATTAAGCAATTGAGTTCATTCTGGATACTTTTCTGGATCAAAATTACAGTTAGAGGTCAAGGGCATAGAATAGAAGCTTGAATACATGCTATTTATTATAAGTGCCAACTAAGTATATGGTCAATAAATGGTTTTTAAAGGGGAAAAACGCGTTTGACTAGCATAATATTAATATTAATGTGGAGAACGCTATTGATTTTCTTCAGCTCTGCCTCTATGCATGTTATGTAGCCCCAGGTCCTAAATCTTGAGTGTGTTGAATTCTGCTCCAGTTCCTTAAGTCTTGTGTCACTCAGTTCGGTTCTAGTTCTTTATGAATCGATAACTGATACCATCTTCTGGCTGTTCTAGCAAGGAGTGCCTCTTTTCAATTTCGCTGAATTTAAAAAGACCCCACAAACAGAATCAGCTCTCCAGCCCATGGGCTCCTGATCCTCGTTCTCCACTAAATTTAAACGAGTGCTCGCTTGCTCGTGCTCCCCAAATTTTTGCGTTGCTCGCAAGCTCGCAAAGCAAATTTTTTATTTCTGCTCGTGCTCGCAAAAAAATCGCAGTGCTCGGCATGCTCGCGAATGCTCGCAAAGACCATTCGTCACCCCTTGTATTATTTTTTTTAGTTCAGTGCAACTTAGCAATTATGCACTTTTTTTTGTAGAGAATTCGGATGACTTGAGGTTTCTGGGTAACTGACCACCTACCCCTACCCTGAGTCAACATTAACACATAGGGCAATATTGTGTCTTGGGGGAGGGGTAGGTGCAAAATTCGAAAATTTGAACACCCGCCAATAAAAGCAGCTGTAACTTGTGTTACGTAACGACCACTCAGAACATCATTTTCATAGATTAAAAACAGACGAAAGTTTTATAAGGCCACGTCCACATGAAACCTTAAGAAGGCTGGTATGGCCAGCCGAAATATTGTTATGAAAAAACCAATACACGATGTTCGGATCATATCAGCTTTGCAGTAGTCTTTGGACTTCTCGTTTTTGGATATTAAAAATACCTGGATTCTTGTTGGCGCGCCTATATTGACCTTGATGTTCGTTCAGTTCAGTTGTTGTATATATGCAGGTGACAATTAACCTACACAGTCTTAACTCTTGTTTTCTTCAATGTTCTCCGTGAATCTGTCCTTGAAGAGGACAATGCACAGTGCTTGCTAATTTGTTGCTTTTTTTGTATTTACGTTTTGCTGTCTAATTGGAAACAATTAAGTGTCAGCCTGGTCAAATGACGGTAAGTTTCATTAGAGCCCTAAACAAGGGCATTGTTGAATGACTTCATGCACTTTAGAACGTTTAATTAAAACAAGATTCTCAGTGGAGGCAGCTTTCACGCCAAACAGAGAGATACCATTTTAGTTGTCTTCTCTGAGGTACTGTAAGTTGTTTCTGTAAGTTTTACTCGCGACCTACTTAATCTTCGGCTTCGAAGGGTAGGCATTTAGTTACTGGTAAATAAATAATTTCGCGGCAATCGAAGGGACAAATTTAGCAAGACTTCAATGGCAGATTAATACCAGTTAGAACCAAATTTTGCTCAAAATCTTAAAAAAAAATATGTTGATTTGTGTTATAGAACAACCTTGTATTCTACATATTGACAAGATGACATCAAAATTGGATGCCCGTGAAAAGAGAATACTTACTGTTCAAACATCATTCCTGAAACAGCTCAATTCAAGAGCACGATCAGGTAGGTCTTTTTCTAAAAATTTCCTTTCAAAAATTCCTTTTTAAAGTCTCGAAGGTTCACAGATTAACAAGGTAACAGAGTAGAAGGGTTACAAGGTAACAGAGCCCGGGGGTGGCGTACTCCCATATATTACCTATACGGTTATGTGCCGCTCAAAGGGATCGTGATTTTGAAGCTCCTGATTTAGAACGGAAGCAATTGAAGCAACGTGAGCAAGTTCTAAGAAAGGCTCGGAAAGAAAAGCCCGTTGGTTTACACGTCAGTGAGGATGTCGCGTTCTCAACTCTAAAAAAGTGGGAGGCTCATCTTGAGAAGTTTAAAGCTGCCAAGCAGGCGGGTAAAATTGCATATTTTGTACTCGATCGCCTGAGTCATTCGCGATAAACCAGAGGATTAATAGTTTATCATCCATGCCATTTTATAATTTGGACGATGATCAATTTCGGCTAACTCTATTTGAATTTATTAATGGCGGTACCATTAATTTTGATCCTGATAGATTAGCGCAGTTAAAGTTTAATCCTTTGTTATGTGAATTCTATAAAAATTTAAGTCTTTGTAAAGACAATGATCCAGACGTGAATTTGTATTTAGAAAACAGTAGCTGTGAATACTATACCGAAGATAGCTTTAAAAACATGTTAGCCGAAAACCAAAGTCGCCTAAATTAAAATTTAAAATGCGGTAACCTTGAAACTGGCCTTTCGTTGCTCCATATGAACATTCGTAGTTTATCCAATAAATTTGATAAGCTTACAAATTTTCTAGGCCAACTTCCAGTGAAATTTACCATTATTGGGATTTCTGAGACTTGGCTTGATGATTGTTATCATTTTTCCGATACAGCGGGTTATAATTTTTTGCATAAGCCTAGAGTTAATCGCATTGGTGGAGGTGTTGGCCTTTATATTAGTGAACATTTAAATTGCAAACAGCGTCATGATCTAGCATTCCCTGAGGACAAATCTGCTGAAACCTTGTTTGTTGAAATTAATAGGACAAAAGAAAAAAATATAATTGTAGGCATTATCTATCGACCACCCGACTCGAAGTTAAATGAATTTCTGTCTGACTTGGAACAAGTACTGGGAAAAATTTCCAAGGAAAATAAGCTTGTATTTTTAATGGGTGACTGGAATTTAAATCTAATTAACCATCATTGTCATAAAGCGACAAGTGATTTCTTGGATTTATTGTACTCTAGGATGTATTTTCCACTAATAACACGTCCCACTAGAATTACGGCGAACAAAGCTTCGTTAATAGATAACATTTTCACGAACGATCCACTTCGTCCCTCAATAAGCGGTCTTTTTCTCAATGACATCTCTGACCATTTATCGATATTTTCACTTATTTTGTATAATAATAGTACTAGTGATAAGGATAAATGCGTATTTTTTCGTGAAAAAATTGCGCATAATCTAAGTGCATTTAAAGATGAGTTAAGTAAGATAAACTGGGCTGAAATGCCTGGTTTAAATGATCCTTCTTGTGCTTATGAACTCTTAGTCGGAAAGTATACTACAATTTACGATAAATGTTTTCCACTCAGAAAAATGAAAGCGAAACGGTTCATTCTTCGTAAGCCTTGGTTTACTAAAGGTCTTGCTAAATCCATAAGGAAGAAAAATAAGTTATATCAGTCTTTCCTTAATAACCCTAACTCTTCCAATGAAAATGCATATAAGTCGTACAAAAACAAACTTACTCATTCTCTTCGAGTCACTAAGCGTTTGTATTATGAAAAACAAATTGAAAAACTAAAATCTAATGTCAAGGCCACTTGGAAAGTTCTAAATGAAATCCTTAATAGAAATAAAGGAAAGCGTGGTTTGCCATCTATATTTAGGGCAGATTCTCGAGAAATTTCCAATCCAAAGGAAATAGCTAGTTTCTTTTGCAAATATTTTACTAACATTGGCCCCAATTTAGCTAGCAAAATTCCTGTATCAGAAAAGTCGCATAATTCTTTTTTAGCCCCAAAACTAGTCAATTCAATATTTCTAGATGCTGTAAATGAGCAAGAAATTATTGAAATATGTAGTAATTGTCGTTCAGGTACTGCTGTAGGTTATGACAAAGATTAAAGATTCTATTGATATAATTATTTCACCTCTTACATGCATAATTAACTTATCCATCACCTCTGGCATTGTACCAAAACAATTAAAAATTGCTCGAGTTATTCCTTTATTTAAATATGGTGAGCAGGATATATTTACGAACTACCGACCAGTGTCTGTTTTACCAGCATTCTCTAACATCCTAGAGAGAGTATAGAGTGTTTTCACAGACGTCACGGCGGCCATATTGGTGTCCCAAAACAATGAAACGGCGGCCATGTTGGTGTCCCAAACCAATCCTCTGGGAGTTGAACTCTTTTCTTATGCAAACGATTTCTTTTGTTCCAATAAATTTGCATAGATTCTGGCCACGTGAGTGAAAACACTCTATTGTACAATCGTCTTTTAAGGTTTCTTAATAATCATAGCATTCTCTCTGACAATCAGTATGGTTTTCGCAAGCATCACTCCACTGCTTACGCTCTTGCTTGTTTATATGACAAAATCTCTTCCGCTATTGAAAATAAGGAATGCACAGTTGGTATTTTTATAGACTTGTCTAAAGCCTTTGACACCGTTGATCATAACATTTTAATTTCAAAATTAGAGCATTATGGTGTTCGTGGCACTGCACTTAGATGGTTCAAAAGCTATCTAAGCAATAGACAACATGTGGAATTTAATGGTATCAGTTCAGAGTCTTGCGAGATAAAGTGCGGGGTGCCTCTGGGCTCTATACTAGGCCCCCTGCTCTTTCTACTCTATATAAATGATCTGTGTAACGTGTCAAAGGTCGTGGACTTTATTCTTTTTGCTGATGACACAAACATATTTTTCTCCCACAAAGATTTTAACTTGCTTCCTGAAAATCTTGAATTCTGAAATGCTTAAATTAACCCAATGGTGTCAAGCAAACAAACTGTCCATTAACTTTAAAAAATCAAATTTTATGATCTTTAGACCACGCCAAAGGAGGCAAACACTTGATATGTCTATTCAAATTAACAGCAATGTTATTGAACGTGTTAAGATGTGAAGTATATGAAATAATTCATATTTGAACTGCGGTTGTAGATGAAAGTAAAGAATGATCATCGCAGTAAATTTTCCAATATAAGCAATTGGAAAGAAGAAACATGAAAAAAAAAAATAAATAAATAAAATAAAAAATCAGGGCTTCAACGGGATTCGAACCCATGACCTCCGCGTTGCCGGTGCGTTGCTCTACCAACTGAGCTATGAAGCCACACATTGGGAGCGAGGTCAATTTATTGAGTTCATGTCTCCCGTGAGGAGTGAAATGATGTGAAGTATATGAAATAATTCATATTTGAACTGCGGTTGTAGATGAAAGTAAAGAATGATCATGAACGTGTTAAAGAAACAGTATTTTTAGGTGTTATCCTCGATGAGCATTTGTCATGGAAGCCTCACATTCTTAGCGTTTCTAGAAAAATATCAAAATAGATAGGTATTATTTGTAAGTCTAGTACGTTTTTGCCTTCCCAAAACTTCCTTGCGCTCCTTGTATTATAGTCTAGTTTACCCTTACTTAACTTATTGTGTTTCAGTGTGGGGATCGACATATCAGTCTAATTTAAATAGGATTATTATTTTGCAAAAGAAGATAATCAGAATAATATCTAAAGTTTCTTTCGATGCTCATACAAGTGTTCTTTTTAAAGAGCAGGAGATTTTAAAATTCTCGGACATCTATTTTTACCAAATAGGTACATTTATGTATCTTTTTAAAAGAGGCTTACTTCCAAATTATTTTTGTGATATGTTTACTCTTGCAAGCCAGATATATTCTTATATTACGAGAAATTACAGCCTTTTCTATATACCTCATTGTCGAATCGAACTAATAATTATTTTCGAAAATTCTCAATTCGGTTTCAAGGTCCTACGTTTTTCAACTCACTAAGTCGGGAAATTCAAAACAGTGAAAGTATCAGTTTGTTTGGCAAAAGACTTAAAAAATTCCTTCTTTCTTAGTTAAATTGAATCTTTGTTGAGCTACACACCTTTTCTTTTACTTTTTTCTCTTCTTCCTTTCAATCTTCTATTTTAAAATCGAAATTTTCATTCAGTACCCTTAACTTGTATTGTTTACCCTATAGTTCCAGGAAGAGCTTCCTTGCCTTTACCATATTTGATCTTGTAATAATTTAGTTGGAATATTGTACGTATATTATCTTTAATGTATTTCTGTATACTGTTGTTGTATTTCTTGTTAAAGGCAAAAAGAAATGAATGAATGAATGAATGAACGGGGTATCCATTTCAGAGGCGTTTTCGAGAACGGGGTATAATATTTCGAACGCACGAAAGCTCCAGTTTTGTAAGCAGCCATTTGAAATTATTCGAGGACAGATTGCTTTTAAAAATACGGTTTATGCGTTAACAGGCGAACTGTTGTACCCGGCCATGTTGCACCCTGTATTTTAGCGTTCAGGGCGGGCGTATTTTCTATTTCTAGAACGGGGTATCAGTTTTAGGGCGAATTCTAGAACGGCGTATAAAAAATTGGCCCATTTCTAAAACGAGGTATCAATTTTAGGG
The DNA here is from genome assembly GCA_038088405.1 of Porites divaricata. Classification (NCBI taxonomy): domain Eukaryota; kingdom Metazoa; phylum Cnidaria; class Anthozoa; order Scleractinia; family Poritidae; genus Porites; species Porites divaricata. The sequence continues at coordinate 43,477,422 of JBBMOI010000001.1, forward strand.
AAAATTTTTTTTAGAACGGGGTGCCAATTTGGAGTCCCGGGTGGCACATACCTACCCAAAAAATACCCAAGTGCCCCCCCGGGTAACAGAGTAACAAGGTCACAAGGGAACAGCGTAAAAAGGAGACAGAGTAACAAGGTAACATGGTAACAGAGTTACAAGGTAACATGGTAACAGAGTAACAAGTTAGCAGCGTATTAAGGTAACAGGGTAAGAAGGTAAGAAGGTAACAAAGTAACAAGATAACATGGTAACATAGTAATAAGGTAACAGAGTAACAAGTAACAGAGTAACAAAGTATTAGCAACATGGTAACAGAGTAACAAAGTAACAAAGTAACGTGATAACCGAGTAACAAGTAACAAAGTAACAAGGTAACAGCGTAACAAGGTAAAAGAGTAACAAGGAAACAATGTGACAAGGTAACAGAGTAACTAGGCAACAAGGTAACAAGGTAATCAGTTAACAGAGAAACGAGGAAACAGAGGAACAATGTAAGAAGGTTACAGAGTAACAAAGTAACAGAGTAACAAGGAAATAAGGGAACATGGTAACACTGTAATACGAGTAACTTACAAAACATAGTAATAAGAGTAAGGTCTGATTGGCCTTCGCTAAGTTTCAACATGGCGCTTTCGCGAGCAAATTGCGCGCCCAAAGAAAACGCCTGCACTGCAGGCTAGCACATTAAAGGTTGAGCGCTTAACCTCGTCTTGATACAGAGACTCGGGAGAACTCGGAAATTGCTTATTTTGTTCGCAGAAATATTGGCCTCAAATAAATCAGCCCTTTTGCTGTAGTGCCAGCCCTACAATCACTTTTTTTTTATTTTACACTTTAGGTGACATCTGGCTACAGCATCTCTTTAATTAGAGATCCGGCAAGAGGAACCAGTCAGTTATATTTACGTGTTGCGTGGACCGTTTGCATTCAAACAGTTTTCCTATTTATTCCCATTACCTACTAGTATTTTTTATTACTTCAGTCTGTAAATACACATCCTGTATTGCTTATTAATTAAATGAAAGTGCTTTCTCAATATTTGCCTGTTTTATGAGAAAATAAGACTATAGTCTGCCTCCTCTCCAGATCCTAGTTCAGGCTCACGGCCTCCGGTGCCAGGCCGAAGTATCGTAGAGAGGAGAGAAAAACCTTTAATTGTTTTAAGAAAGTAACGATAAGGAAAACCAGATGCGCAAACATATTAGAGAAAAGCTCATTAGAGAAACTGGGCTTTTTTTACATCTTGACCTCATGAAGTCATGGCGAATTTGCATTGCTAAGGTTTTTTTACTCTTTACCCAAAAATCTATTCAAAATCACGGCTGAAAAGTGCGAAAAATCCACTTCCGGTTTACGTGCGTCGTTCAAAAACAACGACGCTGCTTAACCCGAAAATAATGACAGAAAAATGGAATTTATTCACCTCTCGTGAAGGTAATTTCCAAAACCATTTTTTTTGTTTATTCTTTGCGCGGAGCCCCCATCAAAATTGCCGCGCACGGGCGTGACATGCGTTGGCGAAATTATTTCGATGGAACTATCTTATTACTGGCAAAGGTCAGAAGGTATCTAGTTGCGTTCTCCTACCCTGATTATAGCAAACTTAACAGCAATTGAAACACGTGTACCAACCCACGGACTGGCCATTCTTGTCCTAAGAGCCCGACGTTTCTTGGTTACGTGGTCTTGAAACTAGGGGCTCAGAGCCACTGGCTCGATGCAAATTAAGCCGAGTGGCACAGAAGACGAGAATGCGGCCTGGCCAGTACTTAACGCATGCGCAAAGTCATATCACCCGGGCGTGAGCAGACAGCTGTCTCAACCCAGAGGCATCCTTATTAGGGAGCAAGTCCGCATCGACAAACCAATCAGCACAGTAGTCCGTCTGACCACTGAACCGGCCGTGGACTCTAGCCCCTAGAATAGGTTTAATTCAATGTTTATGACAGAGGGAGCCTGCCTATTTTACTCAAAGGCACGCAATTGCAAGGGTAGAGGATTACTTTCACTTTTAAGATCGTGCTTCGATTCCTGGGCAGGCGCGAACCATATGGGTTTCAGCACTCATACTCCTCATGTGCTGGTTTCATTACTCAGTTGAAGTGCTCATCACTGTTAAAAGTAATATTTACTATTTATCTCACTCATAACTCGCGAAAGTTCATGAACAAGTAATAGGCATGAAAATGTCTATTTTCGTGACTCCATTGAGCGCGTTTTACGAGTACTCGATAGTCTAAACGCGAAACGAGCAAGAAACGAGCACTTAGCTTTGAAAGCCCGCGCGCGAGACGCACGCGCCAATCGAGAGACTGGGTTCTAAACGAAACCAATATGGCGACGGATTATTGACCAGACAGTTGTGTAGTAAATTGGATCTAAAGTAACATAATTAGACTTCTGGAACTCGGATTTGAGCTTCAGCAGTTCTTTTACTTACTCGTCAACACTTGGCTTTATTCATGATCTAAAAATTCCTGCATGTGGCATGGCAGAAGTCGTGAAAGATCTTGCAAGGGTCTTGAAGGTAAGCTTATGTTTAATTACAATGTACTGTAAGTTAAGCTTAGCTAAAACGATGGTCTGATAGGCAAGTAATATTGGTGTTGGTAATTAAAGGATTAAGTTTATGGCCTAAATCATCAAGTAAATCCAGGAGATCTGGAACAAATTACGGTGAAACATAAAATTTGGCAGGTACAGAAGTTACACACGTCACATGTCACAGGTCACAAGTACAGGTCATTGCTCTGTTGATAAATAACTGAAATAAATTACTGAAATATTTCGGATTTTCATTCCGCATGGAGAGATATAATAATTTATTTATATTGTGGTTAATTTTTTATTTCAGGTAATTTTTGTTTTTCTTTTGTTTTAATTACCTGAGATAAAAAATTAACTATAACATTTTTATGTTGTTGACCTTTGCGTCAGTTGTGAAATTAACCTAGCAAGGCAGAAACACAAGTAAGCTTTGGAAGGTACATGTAGTTGCAGTGGTGTCATTGATTGTGATGTCGAGTTGCATTAAGGTTTCTAAGCAACATAACTTTCACTGGGTGAAAGGAAATGACTGATGTGTTTACTCTGTGAAGGAATGTTTAAAATGTTTACAGTTGGTTAATCACGACCAATTCTCCTTGTGCAAATGCAGGAAACTGCCTGTACTTGTGATCTGACCTGACACACACACACCCATGCAAATATGTCAGTATTGAGCAAGATAATATTTTTAAAGTGCCTTTTTGAACAAGATTTTCGTTGATTTATTGCGAATAGAAAAGGGGAAGATCATTCCAATAGTATTTTCCAATGACAGTAGGGCAAAACTTTAGACTATTACTTCTTGAATGGGGAATGTGTAGTTGCTGAGCAGATTCACTTCGTTTAAAATAATTATGTTGCTCAGATACAGGAGATAATGAAAAATTACATGGCTTATTATCAGAGAGATGATCATATAGAAACAAACAATTATAGATTTTAACCATATCACTAAATTTTAATAAACCTAATTGAAAATAATGAGGGGTAATATGATCGCGTAAAGGTACATCATTCATTATTCTAACTGCCTTATTTTGAAAACGTATAAGCTGTGATAATGGTTGATCATAATTATTTCCCCACAATATACAACCATATATGAGGTATGGGTAAATAAGAGAATGATAAATAGTAGATGAACATTGATTTCCTAGATAACTTTTTATTTCTATATTTCTCTATTAACCAACTGCCTCGCTTAAGTGGAAGGTGGGTGCCCAGGATACCCAGGGGCTTCCACTGTGGCCAGCCAGCCCCTAGATAGAAAAACTGCCCCCATGGCTGGCAAATCCCTGCAACCCAGCCATGAGCCCCCATTCCAGGCACCTGTCACACTGATGAAACAGTGGAAGGAAGAAAAAGGGGATGGGAGGGGGGGGGAAGACACTGAATGACCGCTCCACAAAAACCACTGTACAAACGCTCGAACTCACAGATCCTAGCTGTATACAAAGCTACACAAACCATGTGAGCCTGCACTTATGGGATTGACCGCTGGATCCATGCTAAGCCCGTGGGCTACTTGACCGCTACGCTTGTGGACCGCATGACCGCTTGACTTGTGGACCGCATGACCACTTAACTTGTGAACCGCTAAACTTAAGGACCGCTAAACCGCTAAGCTTGAGAACCGCTACACCGCTAAGCTTGTGAACCGCATGACTGCTTGACTTGTGGACCGCTAGACCGCTAAACTTGTGAACCGCTTGACCGCTAAACTTGAGAACCGCTAGACCGCTAAACTTGAGAACCGCTAGACCGCTAAACTTGAGAACCACTAGACTGCTAAGCTTGAGAACCGCTAGACCGCTAAACTTGAGAACCACTTGACCGCTAAGCTCGTGGTTGTTAACTTAGTTAAATTGCATTTAACCAAATTAAATACTCTCACTGACTTTATCACAAACATATTTGATATGATCATGCCAGGATAAATGGCTTTCAATATATTAGATACCTAAGTATTTGATTTGGATGCTTGCTCTAAACATTGACCAGCTATCGATAATGGGGGTAATAAAATTAATTATAATCTACTTTCTGATGAGGTTGGAAGATAAGATATTTAGTTTTCCTTAGATTTAAGGTTAATTTATTTGCACATAGCCAGTCATAGATATTAGATAATTCTTCATTTATCTTTAATAAGAGTTCATCTTTATTATTAGCTGAAGCTGTTAAAGAGGTATCGTCTGCAAATAGTCTTATGGAGAAAAAATCAGAAGATTGAGTAAAGTCGTTTATATATATCAAAAATAACAACGGTCCTAAAATTGATCCTTGAGGTACACCACAGGAAATTGGCATGGTGTCAGTAATGACACCATTAATTACAAAAACTCTCTGCTTTCTTTTATTAAGGTACAATTTGAACCAGTTGATGTTAGGATTTATGAATGCTGTAGGACGATAACTTTGATAGTAAGATAGAATGATTAACAGTATCAAATGCTTTACTTAAGTCCAAAAATATTGATACAGCATAATCTCCTTGATCTACATGTAGAGATGTTGATATTTCTTCAATAAGATCAACAAGACAGTCGATAGTAGTACTGCCTGGCCTAAACCCATTGTTGAGTAGGAGTGATAATATTTTCAGATGAAAAATAAGATATAAGTTGATTATAGATACGTTTTTCAAAAACTTTATGTAATGCAGGAAGAACTGATATTGGTCTATAGTTATCACACAGTGAACGAGATCCGTGTTTAAAAATGGGAATCACTTTTTCGATTTTAAGACTATCAGGCAAGATTCTTTGCTTAAAATTAATTATATACGTTAAAGGACGAAAACTCTTTAGTGCTATCGATTTTTTGGTCGAAAGATTTCAAATCTTCTTTGAGTTTTGTTTGGTTGTTCTTTATGGTTTCGACATCCTGTCGAATCGTTTCCAGGCAGTCCTTCACATAAGATTCAAATTATCGTCGTTCACGTCTTGCTTCTTCCCCTTCTTTGACATATTTAGAAAACAGACACCGACAGGAACTCTTACGCATAAAACTAGATTATTTAAACACACAAAAGAGGCAACAAATGACACTAAACTACAGAGCTTTAAAAGATGTGGCCATCATCATCGCTGACCGCTGACCCCATTGGGCTGCTTAATGCCGAATGACTCCGAAGTTAAGTGATTAGGGTTAGGAAACAGTGTGAATCAGGTTGAAGGACCTACGGCAGCTGTAATATACTGTTCAAACTAACCTGGAACTTGAGTCACTCAGTTTCATAACCCTGATCACTAAATTTCAGAGTTGTTTGAGGTTTGGCAAGTTGTTCGGCATTTTCCAAGGAGGGAGGGGGGGGGGGGGGAGGCTCTGTCCCATGGTCTAACCCCTTTCCCTTTTACATATATATATACCATTTTGGACAGAACAGGTACCCCTTCTGTATTCCTTATAATTATTGATAAAAGGTACCCTCGGTGTTTTGGTGAAACGGGCAGAAATCTTAGCACGTGACTGACCGAACACAAACGAGCGACGAGGAATGGTGACGTCAACAATCACATTGCTGAGCATTATTTACAGATGAAACATCAAATTGACTGGGACTCTGCGACTTGTATAACGTATTCTACAGACTACTATCAACGTCTTACTTTGGAAAGCTGGTTTACTAACTAAGAACAAACGCCACTGAATCGTAGCCAACAGTTACCAGCGTCGTACAAACGACTTATTGACGAGGTCAAGCAAAACTAACTACGAGAGAACGACTGGAGAACTGACAATTTGACTAACAATAGACGACTGTTTAACTGTGACAATAGACGGATCGAAACGCACCAATTACTGATTACGAGTCTTCAGAGGCAATAACATCGCGGCTTAACTGACAGACGACCAATAACATCGCGACGTAATTGACCAATCAGATCAACAACCAGAGTATAATACCATCAACTGACGTGATACGACTCACTTTGACTCTGAAGATGACTACCGCACAGGTTGTCGAAACGTCAGTCACTGTCAACGACAACGGTCCTATTCAGGACTACGTTCACCTGGACGATCAAACACAACCTACTTTTGAAATGACTCCTGGGTTCAAACCTTTCACAATATTGTATTGGTTGATGTTATGACCCCTTGCCCGTCATCGCTCGAAAATTGATTGGTTTTTCTTTGCTCCCCGTAACCTGCAAAGGGATCTCAGTGGTGATCTCACCAATGTAGTTTTTAGGGCATTGTTCGCTTTTATTGACTGCTTCACCCCCTTTTTATAATCATTTGCCTACTTTTATTATTCACTCTGTTACGTTATTCACTTGCCTAGTTCCTAGGCCTCATTATTCCGCGCGGCCAAAGCGTTTTGGGTCACGTGGTCAGATCGAAAATGTTTCCCGACCGTCCGCCTCGGATACGTCACCGAAATTAATTGACCGAGAGGGACTGGGAAAACGCCGTACAGGGACTAGGCTAGTTATTCACCATATAAGTTCAACAGAATAGACAATATTCGTATTCCCCGACGGTCCTGAGACGAAAGACTTCTCAGCATGATTGCGAGGCAAAGGAGGGAAGTTCTTGGCGAAAACAAAACTCAGGAAATCGCAGCTGAAGCGCTGCAAAAAGGTAGAAATCAGAAAAAAAAACTGCAAGATTTAAAAGCTGAAACCTTAGGTGTAAGCTGAAGGGATATCTGTTCCAAACAACGAAACTGTGGAAGAGCTGGTCGTACTAACAGTAAAATTGAAAAGCCACAGAGCCACTAGAAGAAGCGAGTATAGACTAGTCTAAAAAATGGTAAATTCTGCCAAAATATGATGATTCGAATCCTTTTGATTTCATACTTCTTATTATTCCTATTTATTACATATGTGTGGTGTATCTGTAAAAAGGAGTTTAAATTGCTCAGTATTATCGTCTTTGCAAACGCCTGAGTTCAACTTCTTGTCTAGTAAAATGTTCATTGGTTATGTACTCAGTTGTGACCGAATACGATGATAAATAATGTATTAAACGCGAATTTATGAAGAAACTTTACTTTTCAAGTCATCTCTGTTCAAACCGATTTATCTTCCTTACAAATCAAGGACTGTGTGCAGAAGGCTGAGCACTGTCCTGATAGATAGGCGCCGAATATACTTGTCCGGTTTATTTCAAATACGCAAGATTTTGTACCTGCTCTGTAAGAAAATTTCAACTGCGAAGTAGGTGTTTTACTTTTGTACAGGGTTTCGACAGGTAAGTCCATTTCAATATATGATATCCTTCAAAAAGTTTTAATATAAACAAAGGCCTCAAGAATTTTGAGACCACAAAATCGCGTTATATTTTCATTAATAAAATCACTCACCAACTGCTCCTTCCAACAATATTTGGTTAGGCTCGCTGTTTTTCTCAGCAATGACGAGCCGAAATCTTTCTTTTGCTTTTTAAAATAATGATCCGTCAAGCCTGTAATCTCTCGGAAATTTCCAACGTTAAACATTTTCCTTGATTTTTGACAACCCAGTCGTAGTTTTCTCACGTTTGTTTGTCTTCTTGGTAAGAAGATCCCCGCATTAGCCTCGCATTCACTGCTTAAGGCCTGCTCGTTCCAGGACCGTCGGGGAAAACGAATATTGTCTATTCACAAAGGTTTCCACAGTATTCTATAGTTAAATTGTGTATTGCACTGTTCGTCTTATCGAAGGAGGATGAAGCGAACGATAAAGCTACATGCACAAACCAAATTGATTGTATTACAACATCGATATTTTCTGTAATTCTATGTAACATTTCCTCTCATTATCCTTTTTTTACATTTAAGATTGGGCTTTTAGTCAGGGCCTCTAGCTAGAACAGGCCTTATTCAAATTCAAGACGCTTATTAATTTATAAGCAAGCGAATATTAACGTTAAAAGCCGACGTTTCGGTATCATCATGACACCATTCTCAAGGCAAAATGAATAAGAAGATTTGGTTTCTATAGTCTCAACAAATTAGCATAATAACAAAGGAGCACAAGTTCTTCAAGTGAATACCTTTGCGCGAATCGAGTCCGCCTGCACGTTTAAGGATGGTTTGAGTTTTCTTATAAAAAGCATCCCCTTAATTAGGCAATCAAATTTGTTAGAACCTTTAGTGAGCACGTGAAATTGTTCTGAAATAAAAGGTGGTACGACCGAGTTATGTTCGCTAAGATAATGTTTACAAATTGACGACGATTTCTGTTTGTGTCCATCAACGCGTTCGTGAAGGTGGCCGCGAGTATAACCAACATATCCTGCATCACACAGGTTACATTAAAATTGATAAACTAAACATTGTTAGTTAACAATGGCTGGCTTGACTTCTCGAAATTTAAGGTCTGTTTTAATTTGTTATTTGTTCTTACCACCCCATGGGAAGCTAGTGTTGTTTTTAGGGACCACACTACAAAAAGATGGCAACCTCGTCCCTAGGGCTTTACCCTCAGATAATGGGAAAAGCCCTGAGGACGAGGTTGAAATATGGATTCTCATTTGCCATCACCCCTCCCTCTAACACTAACAGAAAAGAATAGTAAGGTTGAAATTATCCTATTGCTGTTGGTCTGACAATGCAAAGTTCATCCTTACAAAATATTTCAGTTTAATCTCAGATTCTCGGGTCAAGAATTTGTCCCGTCAGAGCTTCCAGATAAGTGATGTCTTGTAGAGCCCTTTCACCCAAGTCATTTGGAGGAGTCGCGAGTGCGTTCTCCGCGGCTTGCTTCGCCCCCATAAATGGAGGGCTTGCTAGCAGGTTAGATGGGGCCATGTCAGGATTCCTCCTGTCCTTGTTCAGCGCTCTGACTTGTATTCACCACTTCGCTTGACTTTAGAACAGCTGTAACTCACGCCCTTGTTTAAATAACGCCAAGTGTCAGCATGGATTCACTGCCAAAACATTTCGATGTTTATGTCCAGCTGGTTTTGAGGGAGAGCTTTGCGAAAGAGGTTAGCATAAATTTGTTTTATTATTTCAAATATTTAGAAAATGTATTCACTGTCATAGATACAATTGTCTCTCTCTCTTTTTGGGTTAGAGCGATTTTCGTATGACCTTGAAAAATGGTTTCGGTAAGTGTTCGTCCTGTTTTATAAGCCAATGGATGAAAAGATCAAAACATGGACTCTTTGTTTTCCCGCCAAAGAAAACCCTAATATGGAGAAGGCATTGTTCGATTGGCCAATCGTCTTGCAGTATGACGTCACAGCGAAGGATCCATTGATTTCTAGAAAGTTCTCGGGCATGAAGTTTTTTTACGCGAGCGTTCGCTTAACCAACCAAAAAACCACGCGCGTTCGATAAACCAATCAAATCGCTCTATTTCCGTTCGTTTGTTGTTTTTGTTTTGTTCGCGCGTTTTCATTTCAAGGTCATACGAGAATCGCTCTATTATATTAGTATACCATCCAACCAGTATCTGAAGTGTTGTGGGTTACGACGTGGGTTTTCTACCATTACATATATAGAGGATATTACATGGCCGCTTGGAGATACGAAATTTCTCTTCTCGTGTTGAAAAATATTTCACTCGTTCGCTGCGCTCACTCGTGAAATATTTTTTCAACACGAGAAGAGAAATTTCGTATCTCCAAGCGGCCATGTAATGTTCTTTTTATTATATAAACACCAATGAAATACCAAACCATTTCACTTTAACAGTATTTTGATGTGAAAGGTGAGATTTATTATGTAGCCATAGCAAAGGTGATATTTTCACATGTGAAGATAACATGTTATTTTCACATGTGAAGATATCAAGTTTTCGCGCGAAAGCTCACCTGGTATTTCATCGGTGTTTATATAATAAAAGGTCTTATAATTCACATGGCGAATAGCTTGAATGCAAATTCGAAAAGCGTTTGTATTACAGTAAAACGACTGTTTTTTGGAAGATGGACATGCTTGACTACAACTTATTTTCGATCAGCGTTTCCAAAAAAAGGAGGAAATAATCACTTACCTTTTATATAGAGAATAGGTGCCATTGAATAATGATACCCTTTTAACATAGTTGTTTAATAAGAATAAATCGCTTAAACAGGAAGTCTTGTTGTCATTTTCGTGATACGTTTTTGAAATACTGAATCGTCCTTCATTCTCTACGCTTCCTGGTTATCTCATTCCATAATTGAACGCGGAAGATAAATATTTATCAACGGGTGCTGTCAGGAGCCCATAACCCGAAGCGAGCAACTCCCATATCAAAAAGGGAAAACTAAAGGTTATTAAAAGACAAGAAATTTCATTTTTAGGTCTGTAGGTTTTGCTGACCGGTTTGTGGAATTTAAAAGATATTCAAAATTCGCGCCCAAAACGTTCTTAAAATAAACTAGTCCGTAAAAACGCCGTAACACGAGCGCATGGAAGTTACTCGCTCATGGATATGGGCTCCTGGTGCTGTTCATCTACGCAAACGCGGACAAACCTTCCTGTTGGAAACAATTTAATTTGACGTTTTGCTCAAATGAACTGAAGAGACAGAAACAATAGAAGATATGCAGCAGCGAACCATTCGACTTTCAAACAGGGGTTTGCATTGGTTTTTCACCATTTTAGTAAGTAGTGTACCTAAAAAGTAAAAAAGTGCTGCTGCTGTTAGTTCAGACAATTATTGAACATCTTGTATCAAATGTAACATGAACAGAGCAAGAATATGATATGAGAAGTTTAAAAAATGAAGTTAAACTGAAGCATAGAATAGGTTTACCATCAATTGTGAATTAACGCTTCGCAAAAATAGTCCGTATAGTTTTCAAGGTCATTTACGACACACAGTGCACCAAATTGCATTAAAGATCTGAAACCAGAAACAATAACAATGATCTCAGGTGAAATGACATTTTCAAGCGGCCAATGGCCAACACTTCACTTGACTTGTCTTAGGTTCCTCTTGGTTACATGTTATATCTACGCCTTTTTTTAGATATAAACGAGTGCACCGCTGGAACCCATAACTGTTCAGTAAATGCCTTGTGTACCAACACCGTAGGCGGATTCATTTGCACTTGTTGTGGCGGCTTTGTTGAAGATGGAGTGAACTGCACAGGTAGTAAGGAGAATATTTATTTTTAATGAATTCTGACACTGTCCCTTACCTTGACTGACGCCTTAATTTATCTTTGGACTGTGGGTGTTTTCTAGAGATATACCAGGCTGAAAGCTCCGACGATTGCGGGATGGGATATTTTGTACAAACGTTTTCCTAACTCAAGAAATTCGTGAATTGTCTCAACCGCTGGGAATTTCGAGTATTGGTATTAGAAAAGCTACATGCAAACGGACGCAACAGGTAACAGCTCCCAACATTGTTGGGAGTTGTTGCGTTCGTGTTGGCAGTAGTGCGCAGACAGATGCAACAATTCCCAGCAATGTTAGAGCTACAGTGCATCATGGGAAGGATAAAACCCATAAGACTTTAAAGAGCACGTGTAATGTAACGCACGCACATGGCCCCAAAAATGTTGGGAGAGCTGTGCAAATGGATCCAACATTGTTGGGCTACGCTACGGCGATCATGGAACAAAGGAAGTATTGGGAGGTGTTGGCTCAAAAGTTTGACAAGTTTCAAATTTTGCGCAACAACTTTTAACAACACACAACAACATGCAACAGGCCGGTGTGCAAACGGACGGAACAACAATGTTGCGTCCGTTTTCACGGGGCTTTAAGTAAAGTACAGAGTACGTGGTTAACGTACTTGGTTACAGGTTTTAAAACATAATTGTACAAATAGAGACTTTGGATGATGATTAACTAGTCTACGAATACAACCGTCTCCTCAAACCCGGCCGGGTGGGTTACCCTACCTGAAAACGTTTACAAGCGTATCAAGAAATGGTCTATTGTACGACCTGAGTTTGCCCATCAAACTTAAAACAATAGTTCTTTTGTTCCAGGTGACACTTTCCCAGACCGAACCGAAGCTTGTTTGAATAATCGGAAACCTTCGGCTTGACAAACTTGTGCACCACGGGGGTTGGGGAGTGCTAATTGATCTGAGAAGAATGAAATTTCACTAGGGTACCTACGGGAATAGTCAAAGGAGCTATAGAGAGCTATTCTTCTAGAAGAAGCATTTTCATAAGCAGTAAAGACGTCAACAAATTGTTAATCTTTGAGGCAGTGAACTGAAAACTTGATCTTTTAGTTCCATCATTGCTTTTATTTTTTGCATTAACCCGCCGCCTACGGAGACTTCTCCCGATACTTTTATGCGGTTGCTGCAAAGATTTTAGTCATAGTTATCCAAGCGGCGAGAATACGTTCTCAAAGAACCGGCTTTCTCTTTGCTCGACAATGCACTTTGAATAAAACAGGTGTGATCTTTTTGCTTCATTTGAATTGAATTGAATTGAATTGCTTCATATAAAAACGAACAGTTGCTTATTGTACAGTACTTGCATGTGCGCTAAGTTAGCAGCAAGCGCGTGTGGTTTTTACTTACAGAAAGCAATTAATTTTATCAGTAAGTGTGGGGGCGTTGAGCCGTGTTTTAAACCTCGCAGGCCAGTTAAAAGGAGGTGCGATTTTTTTTAATCTTTAGTTTACTAACTGGTGTTATTGCCAGCTTGAAATCTGCTTTTTATAGATCGATTAGTTTCGGGGGTGGAAGCGGAATCAGGAATCATGAATCATACTTACAAAACATGTAAGAATCTTGAATCTTTGTTTTAACAACTTCGGAATCATGAATCTTTGTACTTCGGCTCGGAAATCATGAATTACGAGACTCAGAGAAAAGCTCAACAAAATACACGTATAAATTAGTTGTGTTTGATCCAGGGAATGCAGGATATGGCGTTTCCGAGAGTCCAATTTTCCAAAATTTTCCCGGGGGGGCATGCCTCCGGAGCCCCCTATATAATTCGTGGAATCGGGGCTGATAGTCTGTTTGGTGCTTAACTTTCAGTTACAAAAACAACCTCACCCATACCTACGGCAAACAAATGATGATACCGAGTCTGGATGAAGTAGAAGTTTGAACGCCGAAGAAACTATACAAAACGAGACTAAGTTGCCACTGAGAAAATCATTAAGTCAATAAGTGATCAATAGTCTTCGTGAATAATGAATCTGGAAGAAAATTCTTGTAGGAATAGTGAATCATCGAGGCAAAACAGCAGGAATCATGAATATCAAGATTCAAATGATTCCACTTCTACCCCTGAGATTAGTTTCGTCTGACTCTGCCCGGAAAGTTAAGCAATTACAGCTGCATCTTTACGCTGTTAGAGAAGCGTGTAATTTTTACTTGAAGTCGGAGCAGTAAATGTTACTGATAAGTATTAAAGTGTCTTGTTTAACTTCGCGGCACAGTAAAAGGGAGGTGCGATTTTTTCAGTCTTTTGTTTTCTTATTCCTTTCAGTGTATTCATCGCCGACGGAACATTTGCTTTCATAGATCGATTTGTTTCGTTTAACCCTGTCCGAAAGTATATAGCGCGTTAAAGATCTTCAGCACCAAGCACGTGTAATTTTCACTCGAAGAGAGCTATAAATAATATCAGTGTTGGGGCATTGAGCCGTGCTTTAAAACTCGCGGGCCAGTAAAAAGGAGGTGCGATTTTGTTCAGTCTTTAGTTTACTGAGAAGAAGGGGTTTCATTTTAATCCTGTATTGTATACTACACTCTATTTAAACTTCATTTGCATGTAGACTCAAAGTTCTCTCGCGCGAAATTTGGATTTTGCCATCTTGGAAACAGAATAACCAGTATATAAAAAATCACAACCAAAACGTATGCGATCAAACAAACTGCATTGTAAGTTTTCAGCTGCTTCCATTCGAGCCTATATTTTAGTTCCTTACAGCAATATTAACGAGCATGTTTTGCGTAAAAGTTGCTTCCACTAGGCTCAGCCCGTAATAAAAAACAAGGACGCAACTGGTAAACTCGTCTTTTCAGCACTTACCTCACTACCACTACTGCGTCGTATGTTGCGTCCTGACTACTGTAACTCTTACCCACCCCCTGGGTTGAAATTTCTCCTTACTTCGGTCGCGCCGAAAATTCAAACGCCTTCGGAAAGGAGTTATCGGAAATCTTGAAATTTGCCGTGCGTGAAAGCTGTTGTTTCACGTTGATCGTTTTTGTCCTTACAAGGCAAGAAACGATCAAAAATAACAATACAGAAAAATACCTATTGTTCTCGAATTCAGGTCGCTTTTCTTGATACGAAGCAAAAGTTGACCCCGGCTGAAAGGGTTAACCGGTCTGGCAGACCACCGATCATGTAAACGTGATCACATTAAATAAGAGACGGATTTTATGGACAGGTGGGTATTACCCCACCAAGCGGGTTACTTTACCTACCCGGGGTCCCCCTCCTCAAGCTGTAATCGTTTTATTTATTTTCAGCATACTGCGGCATTCTGTTTGATTTCGAAAACGGATTGTCAGGCTTGACATTGACTGGAAATGCATTCAACAATCAGCCAACATACGGCAATAATTCATTAGAGAGGGGCAGAGAACCTGCCAATCACAAAGGGAATTGGTGGATTGGCGGCTTCGAGGATCGACCCAGTCCCTCTCATCAGGCTGGTGCAATCCAAAGCGATGTTCCTCAAGGGACGATGACGTCACCCTGTTTTGGGATTAATGGAAATTCTCTTCGGTTCCTTATTGGAGGAGGTTGTTCCGAGAACGAGATTCGTGCTGAGCTTATTGTTGACGGAAATGTGGTTTCTCAGGAAACTGGTGGTTGTAGTGAATCCATGACAGAGAAAAGCTGGAATTTGTCTGGTTTTGTTGGTAGAATAGCTCAGTTGCGTTTGGTTGACAATTCCTCAGGCCGATGGGGTCACATTAATTTTGATCATTTAATTTGCCAGTGAAAACGAAATCACGCATAGTGGCTTTCGTTGGTGCGTAAAGGGTTTGCTAAATACGATTTTGAACATCAGGACTCATCAAAACTGGCCGATAAATGGTACTGCATTTTTAATAAAATCGGCCAACATACATACGGTAAACTGCCGCTTATAATCTCTCGTAAGGATTTTACGAGGGCTTGTAAAAAGATGGGGTATAGGGTTAGGGTTATACTTAGGTATAACTGGAGTAGAGAAAACCCCTTCGAAACAAGCTCTAGCAGTGCTTTCAAACGTTATAATAATCGGAATTCAAAATAATAAAAGCTATAAGAGGGGGGCTTGTATAAGGGAAGGGCTTATAATCGGATGTATTTTTATGTTTACAGATTGATGGGCCTACTACTGGGGGGTTTATCAGTGGGGGGACGTATGTGTGGGGGGTTATAACTGGGAGGGCGTATATGTCGGGGGCTTATAATTGGGGGGACGTATATGTCGGGGGCTTATAACTGGGGGGACGTATATGTCGGAGGCTTATAACTAGGGGGACGTATATGTCGGGGGCTTATAATTGGGGGGACGTATATGTCGGGGGTTATAACTGGGAGGGCGTATATGTCGGGGGCTTATAATTGGGGGGACGTATATGTCGGGGGCTTATAACTGGGGGGACGTATATGTCGGAGGCTTATAACTAGGGGGACGTATATGTCGGGGGCTTATAATTGGGGGGACGTATATGTCGGGGGCTTATAACTGGGGGGACGTATATGTCGGGGGCTTATAATTGGGGGGACCTATATGTCGGGGGCTTATAACTGGAAGGAAGTATACAAGACAAGACAAGACAAGACAATGTTTTATTTGGAGTCTTATACAGTCCTATGTATATCGACTTTATCCAAATAATTTAAAAGTATAATACAAATTGCACACTAGTGGAACTATAGTCAATGTTAACCTAAACAACTAGTGATCTTCTTTTCTCATAGCAGTCGAATACGTATTTTGCAATTAACTTTTGCACTGGTTTGTTCTGGCTGGGAGGGTTTATTAACAACAGAAAAACATCATCTGGTGCCATTCTGTTTACTTATATTCTGTATTCTTTGTTTAAGTATTCAAATAAAGTACTTCTTTTTTCTTGATACGCATGGCACAGAGTTAAAAAGTGTATTTCATCTTCTACGTCTTTTTTACAGATAGGACAGATCCTCTCTTCCGGTTTCTTATAAGGTCTTACATACCGACCTGTCTCTATCGCCAATTTGTGATTACTTAGACGGAATTTAGTTAGAGTTATCCGGTGTTGGACGTTGGTGACCTGACGGAGATAATCTTCACATTTATAATTTTCTATTGTTTTAAATTTTCGGAAGGTTCTTAGTTTATTCTTTTGGTTGGTGTCTTTTCTTACGTCATTGTTTACGTCACTTAACCATCTTTGTAATTCGATGTCTTTCAGTCTTTGTTTGATAATGTTCAAGATTCCTATGTCATTTTCATGTGCTTTTGTCCAGATTGGTATCCCAGCCCTATTTGGTCTAATACGCGTTTGATTTTTTGGCTCCATAATTCCTTGTTCATTCTCGACTTCATATCATTATAAACCACCTGTGATAATTTGTGTTTTGGGTGTTTGGTTAGAGTTAGCCAAAACTTAAAATTCCTATATTGTGCTTCGATTTTCATTGGGAATCTTCCTGTTTCAGCCCTACATGCATTGTTGCTCCATTATTTATTTACACCTGGCAACCATTTCAAGAATTTAATTTGAACTAGTTCTGCGGGATCTTTTTCTATTTGGTCGTTACAATCAACACCCCAAATTTCACTTCCGTAGAGAAGTATGGGGGATATCAGAGCATCGAATA
Source organism: Porites divaricata (assembly GCA_038088405.1). Taxonomy (NCBI): domain Eukaryota; kingdom Metazoa; phylum Cnidaria; class Anthozoa; order Scleractinia; family Poritidae; genus Porites; species Porites divaricata. Next base: position 43,494,636 of record JBBMOI010000001.1, read on the forward strand.
GCTTAATCGTCAGCATAATATTTTCTCTAAAGTTGTCACCCATCTCTTTTCTTAGTTTATAAAGTGCCTTAAGCCCAACTTTTTTTAACTCTTCTCTACCTAAACTAAAATTTCCATACGGGTTCAGTGTCATTCCCAGATATTTATAAGATTTAACATTGTTTAGTATATGTACTCCATACTTAAACGAGTAGTTATTTAAGGACTTGCCACAATTATTAAAGATCACGACTTTTGTTTTGTCTAGATTTACAGTTAGTTCAGTTTTCTCACAGTAGGATTCCAACTTGTTGAGGAGTGTTTGTAGGCCATTTGCTGACCGCGAAAAGATCACTAAGTCATCCGCATATAATAAACAGTTTATAGGTTTTTCAGAGTCATCAAGCAGAGTATCGGTTGAGCTTGATGAATTTAGAAATTCAGGTAGATCACTTAGATAGAGATTAAAAAGTGTGGGTGATAACATAGAGCCTTGCTTAACTCCAGTGTAACACGGAAAAGCTTCGGTCATTTTGTTGTTGATTTTGACTGCTGATTTATCTTTTGAGTACATGGACATGACTATTTCTAAAAAACGCCCTTTAATTCCTTCTTTTCTGAGTTTTTCGAGTAATTTTTGCCTGGGTATGCGATCAAAAGCTTTTCTAAAATCTACAAAACACGAGAAAAGCAAGTTTCTGCGTTTTCGTGGTTTAGATTTAACAAACTTATCTATGAGTGTTTTTGAGATGAAGATGCTATCTACTGTACCGTGCCTTTTTATACAGCCGCCTTGTTCTGCTTTTAGAATAGTATATGTCGGGGCTTATAGCTGGGGGGACGTATATGTCGGGGGTTTATAACTGGGGGACGTATATGTCGGGGGCTTATAACTGGGGGGACGTATATGTCGGGGGCTTATAACTGGGGGACGTATATGTCGGGGGCTTATAACTGGGGGGACGTATATGTCGGGGGCTTATAACTGGGGGGACGTATATGTCGGGGGCTTATAACTGGGGGGACGTATATGTCGGGGGCTTATAACTGGGGGACGTATATGTGGGGGCTCAACATAAATCGCTGGTTTACCGCAAATAAATTAACGCTAAATATGACTAAAACTGAGTTCATGTTAATCGGTTCAAGGCATAAGCTTAATAATCTGCCTTCTTTGAATATAAATAACCTTATCAAACATTCTCAATGCTCCAAGTCTCTTGGCGTGCTTATTGACGAAAGTGTAACATGAGAAAACCATTTTGACGCTTTATCTAAGAAAATTGCGTCTGGTATTGGAGCTATAAAACGCATCAATCATTGTTTGCCCCCTACCGCCTTTCAAAATGTATATTATGGCCTTGTCCAATAACATTGCTACTATTGCAGCGTGATATGGGGTAACTGTTGTAAAAATTTGCGTGATAAATTGCAGCGACTCCAGAACCGTGCGGCACGCGTTCTCACAAACTCCAATTATGATGCAGATGCGAGTATACTTTTAAATGACTTGGGGTGGCAAAACCTTGAAACTCAGCGGCAAATTCAGAAGGCTGTTATGGTGTGTAAATTGCTTTGTACCTGATTACATGTCTTCAAAATTCATACTACGCAGCGACTTATTTAATTCTTATAACCTTAAAGATTCTGAAAATAAGCTTGCTGTTTCCTTGCCGCGAACCAATTAATATAGAAATAGCTTCTGCTACAGCGGGGCTGTTCTGTGGAACAATTCGCCCACTGATGTAAGACAAGCAATATCTTTTTTGACAAGCTTTATTCGTAAACTGTTAACTTCTAGCTTGAACACGGCATTCATGGAAAACAGGCATTAATTGTATAAATTAGTTTTATTTATTTATTTCAACATTCATCTTTATAAGTGCTATTACTGTTAATTCAATAGTTTGTAACTTTTTTGGGATATTGTATATTTGCCTGATGTTTTTGCCGTGTATAAATAAAAGTGATGATGATGATGATGGGCTTATAACTGGGGGGACGTATATGGTGGGGGCTTATAACTGGGGGGACGTATATGGTGGGGGCTTATAACTGGGGGGACGTATATGGTGGGGGCTTATAACTGGGGGGACGTATATGGTGGGTGCTTATAACAAGGGGGACGTATATGGTGGGGGCTTATAACTGGGGGGACGTATATGGTGGGGGCTTATAACTGGGGGGACGTATATGGTGGGTGCTTATAACAAGGGGGACGTATATGTGGGGGGCTTATAACTGGGGGAACGTATATGTGGGGGGCTTATAAGTGGCAGTTATAAGTGGAATGGTATCTGCCACGTATTTTATGAGCCACTAAGCATTTTATGTACTAACAATGAATCCGGGGGGATACTCAACAACGTTTTGTACGGGGAGGTTCATCCCTTTCATTTAACCTTTTACCCTTTTACATACCATTTATGACAGAAAAGGTACCCCTCTCTTAAACATTTTATTGTAAGTTTTCCGTCTCAAATTCCTTGAGTTCTTCTATGTTAGCTCTTTTTGGTTCTTTTACAGAGGGAAATAACACGATTTCCCTACCCTTTCATATACCTGAAGCCTGAAAAAAGTACCCCTTTCGGGCGGAGCTACCCATATAGGCCATTTTATGGAGCACTTTAAGTGCAGTGAGTCGTGATTTGAAACAGGATTAAAAACCATTACATTTAGGCCTTGGCCAAACGTCGAACTTTTCATGAGACGAACCAAACTCTAATGAATGATTTTCCAGTAATGTGAGACTTAGTTATGCGCACAGGATTATGGGATCGCCAGGGGGCAAACATTGCAAGTCTCTACAAAGAAATGTATGGCTTGGAGCTGTTTCTCCGTTAAAAGCAGTGTCTTTGGACAGAGAATGCCGCATTTTGCCATGATTTTATGAGAAGCAGAGGTGGCTAATGTTGGTGCTTTGAAATTGTAAGTTTTTGTGGGATCAATGCTATGAAATATATCGATAAACACTCGCTCCTTGCGTAAGGTCGACTGTGAAATTTACTGAATGGTCTCGAAATATATAGTACTAACTTAGGTATAAATGAGCGGGGAATGCGGACTCATTCAAGCCTTTCCAGTTGTACTCACATGTGCTCAATGTGCTCATATTTACAACGAGTGTAATTACGCTCCGCTCGGCGGCGATCACAATGCTGTGCCGGTTTGTGACAACGATCGAAGGTAAGCTTATTTATTGTCGAATTTGATTTATTTACTATGTATTAACTTTAAAAACAAAAATACTTAACAACTTTTCCACATTATATTGATTTCTTCTCGCCACACACAAGCGAAATGTTTTGTCATGATCCAGAGCACCAATGAGTTCTAATGCCTTTTCCAATCTTTTTTTGGGAAGATGTAGAATCTCTGAATTTCGTGACTGCTTTTGTATCGGAAATCTTACTCGTTCGTACGATTTCTGCCTCATCTACTAATGGTTAAATACCATGTACTTTCCATGAAATATTTCGTAGATGTTACTTTGTTTACACCAAAGTAAAGCAGGATTTTTTATTTTTATGGCTACGTACATACCTATGATTGTTGTCTTGTCATAACCCGCACAGCGCCGCACAGCGCCGCACAGCGCTCATCGCGGCCGAGCGTAGTTATTACACTCGTCGTAAATATCACCACATGTAATTATAACTTAAACGCTTAAATGACCCCCTATATGTATACCTAAATTTGCACTATATATTTCGAGACCTTTTCTTCATGTAGATCACTGTGTAAATTCGGTAAACAAGAATTTTACCCTCAACCTCACGCAAGGAGTGTTTATCGATAGAATTTATCGCATTAATCACACAGAAACTTGAAATTTCAACGCCCCAACTTTAGTTACATCCGTTTCTCATAAAATCACGGCAAAATGCGGCATTCTCTGTCCAAAGACACCGCTTTTAACGGAAAAACAACTCCACGCCATATATTTCTTTGTAGCGACTCGCAATGTTTGCCCCCTGGCGATCCCAGAATCCTGTGCGCAAAACATGGGTCTCCGATTACTGGAAAATCATTCATTTGGGTCGAGTCGACCTAAATTAAGTTAAGATCGTCTGTTGGGTCAGACGTCGAACTTAGGACGCGTCGAACCAACCAATCAATTGAATCAGACCAAAAAGCAATTTTAATAAATTTTATCCCGAATGAGCCCTAAATATACATCATCATACAAATTTAGTTTTAGTTCGTCCCATGTGAAGATCAACGTTTGTCCCGGAAACGCTCTTCAGACGTTCTATCCGTCTGAAGCAGACGAATAGAATGTGTTGGACGATCCAAACTCATTCAGACGAACTTAACTGCTAGCTAGGCGTGGAAAACTTTTCATGAACTTAACTCACTAAGTTTGGTTCGTGTCATGAAAAGTTCGACATTGGCCTGGGGCTTAGTTTCAAATTTATCACTTTCTCTTTGTTATGTTAATCATGATGCAGATAATAAGTTAGACATTTTGACAACGGCCACCTTGGTCAACCTGTTTTTCTGATTAAAACGCCGTCTATTTCCTGAAATTTTGCCAAGATCGTTTAACAGCAATCGTGTAACTATCACTGAAAACGTTGTCGTTTCAGTCGTTTGAGTAATGGACATTTAAAAAAGGCTATCGAAAGGCCAGAAACGTCCTTGGTCTTTTGTTAAAGAATTTGGCGAATGAGACACTTTAAATAAGCTGAAAAACCACTGTGTCAGTGTGTTTTGATATATTTCCACTTTAAAGGTATCTGCAGTGACGTAGCATAGTATATTTTTATATATTCTTAATAGTTCCTCAAGGACCAAGCAATGCTGTCAATGTACCGATGTAAAGATATAACCCATAAAATGACTATTAAAAACGATGCAAAAACTGATGTGCAGAATTGGCCGGTGCAGATAGCTTTACGCGAACCTCGCCTTAGTAAGTAACCTTTTTGCCTGATTACAGACTGATATCAGGCATTCAAAAACAAAAGTTGATAAAGCTGTCTATTTGGACTTAAGAACAAGCATTGGGTGTCTCGTAAGCGTGTTTCTACTGGAACTGTTCTAAACGGCATCAACCATAGACTTAACTCCCCTTTTTCACCACTGACAGATACTAAATAACTTAATGAAGTGGCATGTTTCCATATACTGTCAGCATTCACTGTCATAGCTGCTCTGGTGTTTTTTCCACAATTATGAAATAAATCCTCTTCGGACAAGTTTAATAGTTGCTTCACTACAGCGAACCTCTATATAACGAAGTTGTCGGTATAATGAAATATGAGGAAAAGAACCTCGATTTAACGAAACCTCGGGTGCTCAACATTTACACAAATCATCCGGCTGGAAATCTTTTTATGCATAAAATTTAAACTATTGAATTCTACTAGCGGGGGAGAACGAATGGCTCGAACCATTTGATTTTCCAACCTAAATTCCTGGTTTTTTCCATATAAATGGCAAGTATCCCTCGTTTTTCATGTAGCGATCATATTTTGTCAGTCTCTTGTTCCTTCGTTATATCCAGATTTCACTGTATTGAATTCCGTGGCAGCTTAACGGTGCATTAGTGATTGCAATACTAATTAACTTTGAAAATTAGCCACTAATTGAAAGAGCATTGTGTAAATATCGCTGAACGAACAAGTATAACGTCAGTGGAAGTTGTATTTATCACAAATTGTCTGGTTTATAACTCAAATTAATTTACCTTACAAGGAGAACAAATACTGTATACGCCATATTTCCAACCATGATACACAACAGATTATCAAGGCACCTGACTACTTAAAATTTCCTGTTTGAATTTTAAATAAGAGGAATTTTAGATGAATAACATGAAAATTCCTTAATTCATTGTGTGGTATAAAATGATAAAACTTGTTGATATTTTATCGACCCTTTCTCGTACCTTGAGCACGGCCAGTTTGTCAAAATTTAGCTTATTATTTTTGGTAGTAAGTGTCACTTGGCAGTTATGCAAATTTTTTGTAGAAAATTCGGCTCAATTGAAGTTTCTGGGTAACTGACCACCTACCCCTCCCCCTAGGGCAAAAATGTGTCTTAGGGGAGGGGTAGGTGCAAAATTTCGAAATTGCTAAAGGCAGCTGTAACTTGTGATGCGTAACGACCACTCAGAACATCATTTTCATTGCTGGCTAAAAACAGATGAAAGTTTTATAAGGCCACGTCAACATGAAACCGTATAGTTTTAAATCCGCATATTTTTTACACAAATCGGTCTTCCGGTTTCACACGAAACCAGTGAATCCGCTCACCGAAACCGCATCTTTTTTAAGCCGCTCTCCAGAGCGGATAAAGGTCCCCTCCACACGAATCCGGGTAACAAGATGTGCGGTTTATTGATTCTTATAGACGGGTCTATATTGACCTTGATGTTTGTTCAGTTATGCAGGTGATAATAACCTACTCAGTCTTAACTCTTGTTTTCTTCAATGTTCCCCGTGAATCTGTTCTTGAAGAGGACGATGCACAATGCATGCTAATTTGCTACTTTTTTGTATTCACGTTTTGCTGTCTACTTGGAATCAAGTGTCAGCCTGCTCAAATGACGGTAGGTTCCGTTAGTGCCATAAATAAGTGCCTTGTTAAATAACTTCATTCCCTTTAGAAATTGTCTCAAAACAAGGTTCCCAGTGGAGGCATGCAGTTCTCACGCCAAACAGAGAGATACCATTTTATTTTTCTTCACTGAGTTACTGTTGTTTCTGTAAGTTTTACTCGCGACCTAATGGTTCTACGGCTTCGTAGGTTAGGTGTTACTAGTAAATAAAATTTCGCGAAAATCGAAGGGACAAATTTAGCAAGACTTAAATGGCAGATTAATCCCAGTTAGAACCAAATTTTGCTTAAATCTTCAAGACAAGTTTTAAGGTGTTTCGATACAGTTTTTCGGAGACTATACCGATATTTTTCTATCGCCTTAAAAAGGATTTTATCCGTGTCCGATCGCTATAAAATTTTCGCCAATGATTGACTATGGTTGAAGTTTGTCAAAATGTAGTTTTAACTAAAATCGATATTACTATGACAACAATAAACAAAAAGATTGGAAATTGATAAAAGACGAATTTTGCCCAATCTAGACCTGCTACTAAAAATCCAACACTAGGAACTTAAAGTTTGGTGTTTAGCAAATAACCTCCGTGAGAAGTGAAAAATTCTGTAATAAAACGTAAATATATTTCAAACCTCGTATTCTCAATAGCCGTAATAAATCATTTGATAAAAAATTTCTAAATGACTTGAGTTAATCTTAAGTAGCGTCCGAATGCTGCTTAATATCATATTTCGATGCTAGGAAAGTTTGGTGTATTTTCGTTCTTGCCTCTTGTTTTTCTTTTTGAAATGTAGATCGCAAGAACGAAAATACACCAACTTTCCTAGCATCGAAATATGATATTAAGCAGCATTCAGACGCTACCTAAGATTAACTCAAGTCATTTAGAAAATTTTTATTAAATTGATTTATTACGGCTATTGAGAATACGAGGTTTGAAATATATTTACGTTTTATTTGAATTCAAACATACGGAATTTTTCACTTCTCACGGAGGTTATTTGCTAAACACCAAACTTTAAGTTCCTAGTGTTGGATTTTTAGTAGCAGGTCTAGATTGGGCAAAATTCGTCTTTTATCAATTTCCAATCTTTTTGTTTATTGTTGTCATAGTAATATCGATTTTAGTTAAAACTACATTTTGACAAACTTCAATCCATATTCAATCACTGGCGAAAATTTTATAGCGATCGGACACGAATAAAATCCTTTTTAAGGCGATAGAAAAATATCGGTATGGTCTTCGAAAACCTGTATCGAAACACCTTAAACAGGTTGATTTGTGTAATAAAACAACCTTATATTCTACGTGTTGACAGGATGACATATCATAATTGGATGTACGCGGAAAGAGAATTCTGGCTGTTTAAATATTCAGCTATTCTGCAAAGGTTTTGGTGCCCATCTTCCGTTTTATATCGTTTGCAAAATGAATTAGAAAAAGTAAACAGTAAAACGTATAGTTAAATTAATATTTAGTCAATCTTCTCCCTACTTTCATAGATCAATTTGTGTACAGCGCAGTCTGATAAACTTGCCTTAACTATGCTCTATAAACGTCGGCATAAATTCCTTATATATATACACTCATTTACAAAAAGGGTGACATTTCAGAAATATATATAAATATATATACCTGTTGTTTTTTCTTTTGTTTCGCCCAAAGAAACAAAAGATATATATATATTTGAAATGTCAACCTTTTTGTAAACGAGTGTATCTTTTGTTTTATACACTCGTTTGCAAAAAGGTTGACATTTCAAATATATATATATATATATATATCTTCTTTTTTGGGGGGGGCGAAACAAAAGAAAAAAAAAAAGGTATATATATTTGTATATATTTCTGGAATGTCAACCTTTTTGTAAACGAGTGTATATGTTGTAATTAATTTTTTTATCTTAGTTGTTTTTTATTTTTCCATTGTTTTGGGTATGGTAATGTATGGTAATGATTGAAACAAGGGAAAAACAAATTATCTGCAACATATACAGATCATGCGTTCACCTGCTTCATTAAAACGTATGTAAACTCAGTTAACCTGAAACTGGGCATATGTCAGACTCGGTTGAGAGATAATTTTCACTTTTGCAGACTTCAAAGTAATGGCAGTCTAAAGTGAAGAAAGTGTTCTATAATTTCATTTAAAGAGAAAGAAACGCGTTTCAAAGATAGAGAGAATGCTAACCGCTGAACAATATACGGAATCCTTATTTAGATTTGAATAGGAAACCCAAATGAACTCTACTACAAGTGTTAGAAATATAGTTCTGCTATTTTTTTTTCTTTAGGTCCTTGTCGCAAATTGGCGTTCCCAAGTTTTCTTTTCTTTGCCGACAAGCGGCTGATGAACCACACCATAAAAACTTTAAAAGTTCGCGATCTGGATGTGTGTGAGTTGAGGTGTTACTACGAACACAATTGTGTCAGCGTTAATTTTGAAAACAAAATGCTTGAAAATGGAAAATACAACTGTGAATTGAACAATTCTACACACGGAGAACACGATGAAGACTTTGTGGAGGCACCAAATTTCCTTTATCGTGGAACAAACGTAAGATCATTAAATTTTAACGTTATCCAGTCTCCGAGCCTATTAATACCATATCCCAACGCATCTTCCAAAGGAAAACAGCTGGAGCTCACCCTTTAGGCTTGGCTGTGTTACAATATTTTGCAAAGATCCAAAATTGAGTAGATACTTTCCGTTTGTGATAACTGCACGAAATGATGTGAATATTATGGAATTTGACGCGCTGAGGGCCAATGACGTCATTTATGATGGCAGCCATGTTGACCGTCATATTGGATGTCACTGAAAATTCAGATTTATTGCAATGGAGTAAACTCTAACCATCTTCATTTGAACCCCCCCGCCACTAAATCTGACAACTAGACTAGGTCTCTTCCTTTCGCCAGCCATTTTCACTTACTCTCTGAAAAACGAGTTTTTCTCCTAGACGGTTTTGTTTCAACTGTAGCCGTTTTAGAGAATGTTAACTTTATGATTATTTTAAGATCAAAAATTTTTGTAATTACCTCCTAAATTGGAGCGCCTCCCAAACGAAAGCGTCATTTGCTGCGTAAGTAACATGAACAATTCAATTTAACTTGTTTAAAACATCAAAACAGCGCTCACTGTATGTAAGACGGACTAACCCTTAAAAACTACGCTTAGAGGTGGTCTCTGCCAAATTTTTATCATTTTCCTTGAATCATGATGAGGAAGAAACCCCTCGCAAAGATTTAGAAAGGCTTAGAAGCATAAACCAATTCTCTTTTCTATAATCTTTTCCCCAGAATCCTTGTGGTAGTTGTCCATGCAAAAATAACGGGACTTGTCAATCAGGATTTACCAAGAAAGGATATCACTGCTTGTGTCGAGGTTGGACAGGTGCAAGATGCCAAGAGGGTAGGTCTGAAAAGTCGGCTAAGTGAATGCAGTAGTCATGAAACCACGCAAGCTGTACCGCACTTAATTAAAAGGGGGAAACTGCAAGTAACAACATTGATTTAAAAAAAAGTATATCCGCAGTAATATTAACCCTGCCATTGTCAACAAAACCATCACAAGCGTATCAAGCGCAGGACCTTCCAGACGGAAGAATGAAACAGCATTCCTGTTCCAGCATTTTCGGGAGCTCGCGCATAGATGAAAGAATGTTCCTTTTACTTTAGAGTGGATTTGCAACACGTTGCCCTTTACTTTCACTTTCGTTTGGCCTACAATTCTCGATCTCAGTTGTTATTTTACGCTGAATAGTGAGTTATATTTATCAGTGTTTTTAAGTTAATTTTCGGTGGACTTTCAAGTTCTCGTCTAAGCGAAGACATTGTGATTCTGATAGCTAACTTACTCATATATAACTTAAGCTGCCATTTCCACGGTACAGATATCGTGCAGATATTTCTGGCGCGCTTGCTTTGCAGAGTAACTAAATGAGTCTTCTTTTAACTCTCTCAACCTAGATATTAACGAATGTGATGAAAAAAGTCACGAATGTAGCAAGAACGCAGATTGTAATAACACGAGGGGATCTTACAGATGCAAATGCAAGACTGGTTTCCAAGGAGATGGATACAACTGCACAGGTATCCCAGCATTTCTTTTCTGTTGTTAGTTGACTTCAGGCAGATTAGCATTGCACTGAAGACTTGTAAATGCGTCTATCTCTCCTTTATTTGTTTGATTATTGTATAAAATTCTGTTTCTAAGCCCTGGCCTGACAGTCAAATCTCTCTCAAGGAACACCTCCTTAAAGCGCACACTTAAGAGTTGATTCCTGCGGGAAAGACTGACATTGAGATTCGGAAAAAAAATCAATATGGTTCAACATGAAAGCATAACTATGATAAAAGTACTGAACTACAAGGCTGGCACTACTGTAAGAAGGTATCGGCTGTGTATTATTCTGTGTTGTATGCTTTAATGCATAATGTTCAATGTTTTTCGTGTCCCGTGCTATTTGGTCTGAGATGATGAGTGACCAGTGTCCAGAGAAAAGATCGGAGAGTGCGGATCGTATCTGGTGCCCGGGGGGTTGGGTGGGGTTGGGGGGATAAAGACGAGCGCTCTGGGTTTTTGTCGGCAATTCCTTTGGTGACTGTGCCTTTCCCCATTCTGGCCCTTTTTTCAAACAAACTTTCTCTGGCGATTGTTCAAATGTAAAAGCTTTTCAAACAAAAGTTAAATAAAGACCGTTTTCATCTAGCGTGATTAGCGTTGTGTAAAGCCCTTTACAATAATTTTTGGCGCTTCAAAATTAATGTTTATTTATTGCTATTTATTATAACCCGAAATTGACGGTAGTTTGTCTTTGGTTGAAAAGGAAAAGAGGGAGGGGATATTGGACTTAAAAAAGAGAGAAGTCATCTTCCTTGATAGAGGATAATGGTACTGGAGATGCGTGGGGTTGAAAGGATTCACAGTGTTACAAAATTATCCTAGATATAGACGAATGTGAAAAAAAGAGATGTGGAACGAACGCAAATTGTACAAATACAGAAGGATCTTTCAGATGCACCTGCAATATTGGTTACTATGGAGACGGATACAACTGCACAGGTATGCCAGTGTTTTATTCCGTTTTCTCGACAGGGGCCTTATAAAGTCTCACATTCCCCAGATCAAACGATTGTGGAAGAGGCTCAATGCCTTGATTATTACAATTATTTTCCCACAAACTTTGATAAGCCTCCTTATCAGGTTTCATCTATAACACAAATAATGCTGAAGTGTGAAGGTCGGTTTTAAGAAAAAATTACATTACCTTATCACAATCATTCTTCACTCGTCAAGAAAATATACGTTCGTTGAGTCTATGTGAGCTTGAAATGCAGGAAAAAACACCAGATACTTAAAAGCGAGTTAAAGAAGCAACAGGTGAGGTAAAAAAAAAAGCATTTTATTTAATTCTTCCGCGAAAACAAATTAGTCCCTTAAAAACCATCGAATTGTTTAGAGGAGTCTAATAGTCACTCAAGTATATTGCATTCAGAGGGAAACTGACGTTTACTTTGAATTTTCCGACAGTGATCGTAGGTCTTAAGAGGTTAAACAAGATTGTTTAAACAAAAAAAATCATGCCTATATAGTTTTCTATTGTTCGTATAAAAATTTTAAAATTTTCCAGTGAAGGAAACGCTGGTTAGAGGTCTCTGATAGCATCATGGATAACACAAATTTATGCGAAAACTTCATAATTACTCTCAAGGGGAGCGTTATAGCCATTTTTTAAAATACCGTGTTGCATATTTTTTTCCCTTAGAATGTTACACCATATTTGACTTTGAAGACCATGATTTGTCAAATTGGACTTTGAATGGCACTGCATTCAATAATCAGCCAACGTACGGCAATAACACATTAAAAAGGCCGGGTAGGCCTTGGAGCAACTACAAAGGGGATTGGTGGATTGGTACCTTCGAGAATCGGTCCAGTCCCTCTGAACCGTTTGGGGGAGATCAAGGCGATAATCCCCAAGGCTCAATGACGTCAGCCAGTTTCCAGATTACTGGAAATTTCCTCACTTTCCTGATTGGAGCAGGCTGCGGTAACACAGTTCCAAATATTCGTGCTGAGCTTATTGTTGACGGTGTAGTGGTTTGCAAGGAGACACCGGCGACGTGTGATGAAGCTATGAAGGAGAAAAACTGGAATGTAACAGGTTACGCTGGTAAACATGCCCAGTTGCGTTTGGTTGACCATTACTCAGACGGCTGGGGTCACATCAATTTTGATCACTTACAAGCTTGCCATAAACTTATTTCAGATACGGATCCTTGAGTGGTGTTTATTTTGAGCAGTTCCGTAACATGAAAAAAAGGACTAAGGACTTGTAAGGCTAGAAGCGGTTTTTTTGGAATCATTTACAGAATTTACAGCTCTCTTTGTTTTTCTTCTGTGATCAATGAAATCGTCTCTACTTTTATTTTATTCATATTTTATGTAGGGATTTCGGTGAACAATCCGTGTAGTAGAGTTCGGTTGTTTTGAATTCGTTCTGCGGTTTTTTGCCAAACGTTAAAACGAAAGTAACTTTATTCGCTCTTGAAAACTCAATTCAATGGGAGTCATTCCTCCCCCCGAATCAAATCACAAACTCAAAACTAAATATAAAGGTAAGCTGCAACAGCAGGGTGTAAGAAGCTTGTTCTTAAAAATGGTGTACGATTGCGTTTGGTTGACCATTACTCAGACGGCTGGGGTCACATCAATTTTGATCACTTACAAGCTTGCCATAAACTTATTTCAGACACGGATTCTTGAGTTATATCTTGGTTAAGTATTCAACTTGAGCAGTTATGTAAGATGAAAAACATAGTAGAAACCACTAGTAAATTTCTGATCCTCATTTCCAATCCCCCACTACATAAGCTTTTCGATTTAATTTTGCAGTTAGTTAGAATTTACAGTTCTCTTCGTTAATTTTTCTCTATCATTATATCCATTTTTTTAGTGCTTTTAGAGTTTGATGTTTTGAATTAGCTCGGTGGTATTTTCCTAAACATTCAAACGGTATTGACCGACTTTATTCTCCTTTGAAAAAACATTTGCAATGGGAATCATTCCTCTCCCCGGACTAAATTACAAACTCAAAACGAAAGGAGGTTACCGGGCAACAGTCGGGTGCAATGACCTTCTACTCGACAACGTTTCGCAGGCCTAAAACGCAGTCAGTACATAAATGAACACAAGAAAGCCTTAAAGTTAAGCTTAAACGCGAAATTCAACGCACATTTTGCAAAGACGGAATAATTATCACACAAAGTCTTTAAATTTTTGCCGTATGAATAATTAGTTACCTTAGTAGGATAGTTTCGGCATCCTGAGAGACCTAAAACGTGATCAGCGAACAAACAAACAAACACAAGAAATGCTAAAGGAAAGCTTTTCGCTAAATTATAGAGAAAAAGAATAATTTTGATACAACCTCTTATAATTGCTGCTTCAGTTATGAAAAATTAATTATGCTTTCATCTGTCTCTCGGTGTCTGGATACAACCATAGTATCCTTAAATTTCGCGCCTATTTGGGGTTAACCCTTTAAAGCTTAAGTTTCAAGCTAATTTTCATGACCGATGTAAGTAATTATTGTCACGAATGAAAAATAGAACTTTTTAAAACTTCTCTTGATACATAAAATATCAAGAAATTTAGGGAGCACCTTTCTTAGCAACTTTCTTATCACTGTTTGTAAGAAAAGACTCGATCCTATTCCCATATTGTGGACCAGGATTCGTAGGCACGTCTGAGTAGATAGTAATGTCCGGCCACTAGTAACGTAGTTTGGCCATGCTTCGACCATTTCGAAAAACCCACACGAGATCTTCGAAATCCGTGCTTTGCCAAAGAGACTCTTATGAGATTACCAAGTTGAATGATAACTTTTCGCTCAGAGCACAATGATGGAGGAGTCTGGTTTTCCGTAAACGACCGTGCAGTGATCTTAGTGAGCTGTTGGTGCAGGTCAGAACACTGGCAGCCCAAGTGCACTATGTGTGGGTTCGGGCTTCAGAGGTCATTGGTCGAATTTGGTCGGAATATACTAGAATTCACTGAGAATTATTAGTGTATTATCTGATGTTAAATAAATGTAAAAATCTTAAAGATATGAAGTCTTCTTGTTTGTCTGTTTGTACTAGTAGCCTTTATTACATGTCGTTCGCGGCCTTACTGTTCGAATTCTATCACATGTATTCGAATCTACAACGCTAAGCAAAAAAAATCATGATCACGCGAAATATTGATTCAAAAAGCTCCCTTACCTTTAGTTCATAGCCACTCTGTGTCCAACAGCCGGTTTAAACGCCGTTTTGTCGACTTTCTTTCCATCTAGTACTGAACACTATAAAAGAAGGGAAGGCTGGAGACCTTCCAGCCGACACTCGCCACGCGAAGGCCAATAAATTCCAAACAAAGCGATCGATCTTCCTAAAATTCCCACCAGCCAGGCCGAAGAGCGTATATCTACCCGTTCGACGAGCGCCAGTTTCTAAATTCGGCTGCATGAGCCCAAGGAGTGCTGCATTTCGCATCGATTTCGCTTCGCCATGATGCGCAATCTGACTGTTATCCTACAAGGTTTCGTGTGTCATACACGCGTGAACTATTTCCGGTCAAATTAAACGCACCGGCTCCCCCGACGGTGTCAGTTTCCCATAGGGCAAAAGTAACGACCCTCCCCCCGCAAGAGTGATACCATGACGTTTTGTCATCGCTTAAGCTCCCTATTGTTGTGATACAGAAATTTTGCTACCATGGTAACGTGTCGTCACACTTCTCATCTCTATAAACTCCAAAATAAATTGACTACAGTGTCTTATTACCGCACTAGTGTAAATTTTCCTTCGCTTTCTTTCGTAACACCTTCTCGAATGGGCTCCTGCCTTTGGACAGAGTCTAGGTAAGTAATAACTCTGGGCTCCTTATTATAAGTTGATAATAGAGTGGAAACGTATGTGTAACACAATTTTTCATGAAGTTTAGCAAACTCCCCAATAAGAGCTCAACGCGTTTTCATTTGAGATAAAACACCGCTCACTGTTTCGACGACGGTAACGAGAACGCCAGAAAAGCAACTCTGCATGCACTTACACCACACTTTTTTGTAAATTTCTTTGCCGTCAATGCATCCCTGGGACTTGGAAGTAAAATTGCCTAATTTCGCGTTTTGGGGAGGGCGTAAAGGCAGACGACCACGAACTTTCCTTTGTCTTTCTGGACTTGAATATGGCTCTTAGGAGTTTAATGACGGGAGAATTCGCCTATGTTTGACCAAGACATTCAAGCTGAAGTTTAGAATTAAGGAAGCCACTTCTTAAATAATGTTTTCGCTGCCGTCGGGAACTGACATGCTAATAGGATTTAGTTCAACAAATATTCAGATGCCTGTCTCCCGGTCTTGTGGTGTGGAATGAAAAAAGAGAAACCGGAAAATTCTCAAGGAATTTTACACAAATGTGCACCAGCCGCAGTTGAATGCGAGCAGTGGCTACATCCTTAATATATAACAAGTAAATTTCCAAAACTGAGAGAAAAGGAGATGAAAATTTTTGAATAAGTTAACTATAAATTTTATTTTAGTTACAAACAGCATAATGAGATAAAGCTTTTTATTATTCCACTATTATGTCATTTTACCATATAAGGTCAAGAGAACAAGCAAAATACGAGGCCGTAATACACTGTAGTGTCCTTGTTTAACCGGTTTACAACAGGGCGAATACTGGCGGATGGAGAAGGAGCAACTATGGCTAACAGAATCAGGATGTTTTGGATACTCTTACTAGAAAATAGAAGCCAAAATAACATTTTTCTTTTGCAGTACATAATTAACCTCTCATTCAATGGTTTGGCATAATACGCGCGAACATTTTGCTCATTGTTAACGTCATTCTCCCAGACGGAATCAGGATGTTTCTGAATACTCTTACCAAAAAATAGAAACCAATTGCCAAATAGCAATTTTTTTTGTAGTGGAATAATAAACCTCTTATTCGATGGTTTAGCATATAATACGTGCGGACATTTTGCTCATTGCTCGTATTTTTCCTCGCCCCTGCGGGGCTCGGAAAAATACTACGCAACTCGATCGCAAAATATCCGCACGTATTATATGCTAAACCATCGAATAAGGTGTATAGAATGTATATATCAACAATGCTTATAGGGAGTGATAAAATTAACGGTAAAGCTATCGATTGATTGTAAATATTTAGTACGAAAGTACTAATTGAGGACACCTAATACATTCCACGTCTCCTTGACTGAAGGGCACTTAAGGTGTTCATCCGAGTCATGAGAAGGTCTGGCCGTTTGCAGGGCAAAGGCAATACTTTCACCCAGTTATTTTAAGACTCTCAGTGTTGCTCCGGCGGCTGTGCAGTCAAGTGCTCTACTCGGTTAGCTAATGGCCGGCTACCAAAGTACTCAGTGAAAAGGTATTGTGTGAGATCTGTATGACTGCGATGGGTATTAAGAGGAAGGTATGCGTTATTGGAGATTAAGCCGAATTCCATGCTGCCAAGTATAATAAATAAGGCTGGATAGGTGTCCTTTATTTGTGGTTAAGCGTAGAGTGGTACAGAATGTGATATTGTATAGCAATAACGCCAATTTAAAAAATGTTTTACTTGTTTGCGATATGGTATCTCCACGAGAGCTTTTCATGAATAAGCAGCCTTAGATTATTTGACATTTTTTGTGTTCTAAGGAGATGTAGCCGGTCCAGGCAGGTATATGGTGCAATATACTTTCAAATCAATTTGGTGATCTAACGTTTTTCTGACGCTTAAGATTTCTTTACATGGCAATCTTTATTTTTGAATACATGAGTCTCTGAAAATGCATTCTGCTGTATTTTCTCTCCATTTTGTTTCATTTCATTGGGCCTGAGAAAAAAAAAATCGTTGGGAAGAAAGTACGTACTACTTCGCCAAGCAGACGCAAAACAAAAGTGTTGTAAAGTATCTGTTATAGGAAAAAAATTATTTTTTCAATATTTCCAAGACGTCTGGTTGATTATTACGTAGATCCGCTCCTAAACATCATCTACTAAGTACATAATTGTGGCTTTACGTGGGTTTGGCAAATTTTGCATATGAAAGAATAAGAATCATGCAGGTCTTGGAGGCTGCCTGCTATGGGGTACATTTGCGGACAAAAATAACTTAAAATAAAATGCAATTTAAAGTTCAAAAATTAGACTATCCATGTCGAAATCTCGACATATGAATTTGAAATCGCAATGAACGCAGTCGAAATAGCATCATTCGAACTTGAAGTTACTTTGAACAAGTTGAAACTATATAAAGGGGAAACTCGACATCGCGGATCACCATTCCAACTAAAATGCAGTTTAAAGACTGTTAAGCTTATTCAAAATCTATTACCAAGGGAGGAACTACGCGCTCTAGTCAAAAGACTCGCACTATCTTTAGAAAAACACTAAGCTGGAGTTTGCTGAGTCACAATTCAATTCTCCATAGTAAGTTGATGTGGCTTCACGGTTAAGCTGCAGTTCATTCGTGGGAGGCTGAGGAGAAAGAAAAAGAAAGCTCACAATTTTGGAACAGTTACAAGTGGAATCGGTATCTGCCACGAATTTTATGAGCCACTGAGCATACTTCACGGGCGAAACGATGGAAGCCAGTATTGTGCGTATTGTAGTATTCGCTCATTAGTAAACCTATACCGAATTAGTATGCAGCAAGACAGTTAATTAATATGGAGGAAGGCATTTTTTCTCTAGGTTATAACAATGGGTGACGTCATAGACTCGACCCTTATGCATATTAATGATTTACCTTGACTTAACTCGACACCAACGACTCTCAGTATTGCTCCGGCGGCTGTGCAGTCAAGTGCTCTACCCAGTTAGCTAATGGCCGGCTGCAAAGTACTCATTGAAAAGGTATTGTGTGGGATCTGTACGACTGCGATATGTATTAGGAGGAAGGCATGCGTTATTGGAGATTAAGCCGAATTCCATGCTGGATAGGTGTCCTTTATTGTGCTTAAGCGTAGAGTGGTACAGAATGTGATATAGTATAGCAATAACACCAAAATGTTTTACCCGTTTGCGATATGGTGTCTCCACGAGAGCTTTTCATGAATAAGCACCCTTAGATGTATTTGACATTTTTTTGTGTTCTAAGGAGATGTAGCCGGTCCGGGCAGGTATATGGTGCAATATACTTTCAAATCAATTTGGTAATCTAACGTTTTTCTGACTCAGTTAAGGTCATGCGATAACTGACAAAGCTTAAGATTTCTTTACATGGCAATCTTTATTTTTGAATACATGAGTCTCTGAAAATGCATTCTGCTGTATTTTCTCTCCATTTTGGTTCATTCCATTGCCATTGGGCCTGAGAAAAAAAAAATCGTTGGGAAGAAAGTACGTACTACTTTGCCAAGCAGACGCAAAACAAAAGTGTTGTAAAGTATCTGTTATAGGGAAAAAAAATCATTTTTTCAATATTTCCAAGACGTCTGGTTGATTATTACGTAGATCCGCTCCTAAACATCACTACTAAGTACATAATTATGGCTTTACGTGGGTTTGGCAAATTTTGCATATGAAAGAATAAGAATCATGCAGGTCTTGGAGGCTGCCTCCTATGGCGTACATTTGCGAACAAAAATAGCTGAAAATACGTTTGTAGCTTCAGTTAAGCTGCACTTCATTCTTACAATTTTGGATCTGTACATCACTATCTGTGATAATTTAACATTCTGCAAAGAAAACTAACAAGCTGGGCCCAGCGTGATACAGCATTGCAGAAAAACATTACACTCACGGACTAAAGAAAATCGCTTAGTTATTCAGATCCAGAAGGCGCTTTGGAGAAAATTGGAACCCTTATTCAGCCGTAATAAAAAAGCTTTACACTTCAAAAGAGCTTCCAAAATGCGCTTGCATCAGACGGCAAATCCTGCCGACCAGAAACAATAACTACCGTAAATCAATATATGTGTCATGACCTCTCAGTGTAAAACATGCGGCTAAAATCACATTTGCTCAGTGAAAATGTAGAACCTTCCAGAGCATAATCTACCCAGCAGAGAAAAAGATCTTTATTGGAATAAGCAGCATTTTAGCATGAGGTAAAAGTCGTGCAGGCCTACCACACCCTTTTTATCGTTACTCGGTTCCTGTGTATTTTTACTTCCACTTCCTTTCGAATTGAAATTTTGGTTTTTCGAATTCGAATATGTGACGTGACTTTAAGTTAGAATTAAACGTTTCTTTTGGAATTTTGTGGAAGATTATGGTTGCATTGTTGACGATTAAGTGGATTATTAGAGTGGAGAAGGTGAATTGAAGTTCAAATCATGTAATTTGCATTTTAGTTGGAATGGTGATTTGAACTTCAACATCCGCGATGTCGAGTTTTCCCTTGATAGTTTCAACTTGTTCAAAGTAACTTCAATTTGGAATGATGCTATTTCGACTGCGTTCATTGCGATTTCAAATTCATATGTCGAGATTTGGACATGGATAGTCAAATTTTTTATCTTCAAATTGTATTTTATTTTTAATTATTTTTGTCCGCAAATGTACGCCATAGCTTTGCTGCGAAAATGAGAATTCATAGCTCGAGGAACTCCTAAAATGAAAGTAACACATCTTAATGCTTATTCTAATTTTTTTTTTTTTTTTTTAAGTTTCAGAACCCGCAGTTCAAGCTCTGTATGATGTCCCTGGCACTTTTTACAATTTGTCTTATATCCCAGATGCATGGAAGTGAGGCTGTTGGTGGGCTATGCAAAACTTCAGAGGGATCGATCTCTGGTAAAGCACTCAAGGGTCACACCTTCAGAGAATTTGCAGTAAGGGGAATTGTTGATTGCCAAAACACCTGTGAAAGAGACCCTAGGTGTGCAAGTTACAATTTTTACATTCCGGGAAAAGTATGCGAGCTTAACAGCCATACCAAGGAGGAAAAACCCGACTATTTTGTAACGGATGAACAGAGATTCTACGTGAAACGTGAAGGTATGAACTGTGTAAAACGCTGTACACCAAACACTCTCTCAATTGAATGTTACTGATTTGAAAATTGTAAAATCGACGCTGTTCAAAAGAGTCTTTATTCCTCAAATTTCCTTATTAGTTTGTCACTGTCACTGCTGTCAGGGCTAAACTTGAGTGCAACACTGAGCCAAGTTACCCGAGGTTTTGGGAGATACGTATTTCTAGCTGTGGTAGTTCCAAAATGAAACGAGGAGTGGTATACATGCTATCAGAAGAACATCAAAAGAAATTCGTCCTTGTATTTTGCAGATCATACTTGATTAAGAAACACTGAAATACATTTTCCTTAAGCTGTCTGATTTTTATCATTAGATGAAGATGAGTGTTTGAAGACGCCACCAGTCTGTGACGTCAACGCAAACTGCAATAACACGCTTGGCTCCTACCTTTGTTCTTGTAAAGAGGGTTTTATGGGTGACGGTAAAACCTGTCAAGGTAAATGAAAATGATGATCAAGAAAACACTTATTGAACGAAAACGTTAGTGAAAAATATGAACATTTTATTACCATTATTTGACATGTTTGCTGAGTTTGCAGCAACAGTAGTATCACCTTGTTCTATGTTGTTTTGTCTTCAACAAATTAAATTGGCCAATATCTAGGCTAGTTCGACTTCGTTTGTCGCGAGCTGCTCACTCAGTTTCAACCCATCTTTGTGTCGTTTACAAGTCGCCTTTTTTGCTGCCATTATGTCGCTGTTTCAAGGCCATTTCGCTTCAGAGTCGAAATTTAGCCAAACAGGGCCTGACGAAAGTGGTCACAACAAGGGTGGGGCTATACAAAACACAACAATTGAAAGAAATAATTCAGTAAAAATTATATTCTCAATAAATCAAAGCATTCTATTTACTATTTTGCGAATATAAACTAGTGTGAGACAGGGAATAAGCATCACTGCGACACCAATTAATGCCTACTGTAACAACAATAAAGACTCTTACATTTGTATACAGCTATTTCGACAAAGGTTGTCGGAAAAAATGTGCACGCGACAATCCCGAAAGGTAATATGGGATATGATCAATACACTGTTCCTGACGACTGTAGCTGTCGAACCTACTTTGTTGCTTTCCTTTAGCACTAGAAAACACATTTCCATGGCCTTTCGTGCCAATTCTTTCAAATTTCTTTGAAGAACGGAGAACTCAAAACCAACCAATGCCTTTTGGGATTGTCGCGTGCACTTTTTCCGACAACCTTTCTCGAAATAGCTGTATACAAACCAGGATACACCAGAAACGCCGTTAACTGCACAGGTAAAATAAGGAAGTGAAAACCCATAGCACTGAATAACCTGATATAAAAGCATTTCTATTCAAACAATTATTTCGAGGTCCATTAATTAAGGCATATGTTACATCTTTAGGGGTTCTTTAAAATAGTTCCAATATGATAAAATGTGATAGGCCGCTTGTGGAGTAGGCTCATTTTTTTCATATGACTACTATCAATTTAATTTTAATTTTCGTTTAAGGACAACTCTTTTATTAGAAAATGAAAATTGTCGTACCTTAGGCATTCTTAAAAACATTGATGCACCTTAGATTATTGACGAATGCGATGAAAAAAGTGCACGAGTGTAGCAAGAACGCAGATTGTAAAAACACAAAGAGATCTTACAAGTGCAAATGCAAGATTGGTTTCTATGGAGACGGATACAACTGCACAGGAATCCTAGTGCTTTTTTGGGTCCTTAGTTGTTGTAAACAGTTTAGAAAAGATCCATGCAGTGAACATCAATGAACTGCGAAAGATCACCCTCTTAGGAACGGCACGTATACTAAGAAGATTTCTGTCCATCCAGTAAAATACCCCTCTAGCATCTCAGGACCAAGGAATGGAGCAGGTTCTAAGAGGGTACAAGAAGCAAAATATAGCACTAGGAACAACAACAACTACAATAATATTAAGAATAATAATAATAATAATAATAGTAATAATAATAATAATATAGCGCCAGATAGTTGTTGAAAACGGTTGAAAACATCCCAGCGGTTCAACTGCATGCCATTCTATACTTGTCAAGAGAGAAGGGAGGTAGAGGTCTGCGTTCGATCGAGGAGGAGTACAAAGTGACAAAGATAAAGGCGGCGGTGAAGTTATATGGAAATCGTGACCCAGCGATGGCGATGGTTCGTGAGTTTGAAGAGAGAGCTGAAGAGTTAGGTCATAGCTCCTTAGTTAAAGAGGCGGCACAGTATGCGGAGGAGACGGGCCTTCAGTTGCAGCTAGAGTAACCAAATCTAACTTGCATAAAGCATGGTAGTGGAGAGGTGATAACAGCAGAGAAACTGAAAGCGGAGCTGAGGAGGTGTCTGGAACAGAACGGAAAGGGGAAGCAGTGCATGAACAGAACTGGCAGGGGAAACTAATCTCCGCGACAAGTGAAGACGAGAGCCTTAACTTCGATGGTTGTTTCTGGTGGCTAAGCGGTTGGAAACAATGCCCAACACATGCAGTGGCGGGAAATTGTGAGTTCTACGAACAGTTTTTACCTACGAGGCTGTATGTACGAGGCTGTATGCCTGCCAGAAAACGCACACGGATATGACAGGTGCACGTGATGAGCAGGCTATGTAATAAGGCCCCTGAAAGGGGCATGTCCTGGCTGGTTGTACAGCCCTTGCATAGAACAAGTACGTTACCCAACCAACATAACGCAGCCCTGAAGATACTTTTCCTCGAGATTCTGCAACACCTAGGCCTTGTATACTCAGTACCACCTTGGTACTCGCCACTGAAACCGAAGCCAGTGTACGAGGCCAAAAATGCGGAAGCATTCTGGGATGTCCCTCTATTAGAGCCAACAGAGTAGATGCTCGCATTATCAACCATGAGTCACAGCGAGTTATCACGCTGGAGATGAGCTGCCCATGGGAGTCATCACGCTGGAGATGAGCTGTCCATGGGAGTCATCACGCTGGAGATGAGCTGCCCATGGGAGTCATCACGCTGGAGATGAGCTGTCCATGGGTTACAAACCGGGAGAAAAAGGAGGAGGAAAAAACCACAAAATACGGACCGCTCCGTTGGGAATTGAAGCAGAAGTACCAAGGATATGAAGTGGACCAATATAATATCATAATGGACGTACTAGGGGGATGGTGCCGAGACTTAGAAGTCAAGCTGAAGGAGGTGGTCAGAAGTTAGAGTAAGGGAGTTCTTCATAACATGCAGAAGGCTGTACTTTCGGGAACAATAAACATCGGTCCGACGTTTAAAAGTTGCAACATGAACAATGAATATTACATTCGAATTTATTAACTCTTCCTTCAAAATCTTTTGGACTTTTAAAGTTATGAGGTGATCGTCGATGAATTTTTACGCCGAATAAGTAATACGTTTTTGAGAGAATTAGGTGCTAATTTTTTATATGTATTTTTAAATTTTAAATTTATATTTTTAGGCGAACTTTTCACTATAGTCAACGGACTACGTTCACACGCTCCGTCATACCATTTTAATTATATATAGCATACAAAAGTTTTAACTGCTGCCTAATATTAGTAATAATAATTAATCAAAGAGTCGGTGTCCAGAAGAAAAAGGTAGAAGAGTGGATTCTAAATCCAGCGTGCGATTGGAAGTGGAATTAAAGCTCAGTTATAAGCGAGGTATTATTTCTCTGGCCAGAAATTTTATGCTAGTCTACCATTGATCAATTTGCTTTGGAAAGAGATTGAGAGAATTAGACTTAAAAGAAAGGTCGGCTTATTTAGAGATATAAGTGGTTCTAAGAATTCACTTTATTACAGCATTATTCTAGGTATCGACGAATGTCAAGAAGAACTGAGATGCGGAAAGAACGCAACTTGTACGAACACTGAAGGATCTTTCAGATGCACCTGCAATATTGGTTACTATGGAGATGGATACAACTGCACAGGTATACCACTGTTAGTGTTAACTTCCAAAGATAAAGCGATTGCAAGAGAAGGCAAAAGACAGCAATGATTGATCACCATCAGAAAAACAGTCTGAAATATGATGTTTACTAGTTTGAGGTTGCTAATAGCTCCTGGTAAAACTTTTGCTTCCAAGCAAGGGATGCTCTTAAACTTCGGCTAAAAAAATGTTAACAGTAACAGGTGCGCTAGATAAAGAACTTTCTTTCTCTAGCGGACGTTAAAAAAACAGTGCATTGAACACCAACGAATCTTCTATAGTCTGAGGCGCTGGATGCTTTGACGGTTATGATCGTAAATCATATAAATCGTAAACTTTTAAACAAAACATTATATAAGAAAGGACTGGCATGTTTCTTAGAAGAGTTAAGGAAAACTCTTCAACAACTGCCTCTGGCAACATAGTGTCTCATCGCTCGCAGAAATGTTGATCCGTCTGATATTTTTCTAACGAGGTAAATACTGGTTTGGCTGCTTCTTCAGGTTTAATTCTTCTCGATCCTTATAATAATTATGCTTATGACAATTTCGCTATTAAAACGGTCTCCTATGGCTTCTCTTTTTTACGAAAAAATTGATTGTCTCTCGGTCACAGTCATCTCACCCTCTGATCTTAAATATCTTTTGTTCTCCCACTAGAGTGTTACACAATATATGACTTCGAAGACCATGATTTGTCAAACTGGACTTTAAATGGCACTGCATTCAATAATCAGCCAACATACGGCAATAACACATTAGCAAGGCCGGGTCATTCTTGGAGCAACTACAAAGGGGATTGGTGGATTGGTACCTTCGAGAATCGGCCCAGTCCCTCTGAACCGTTTGGGGGACAACAAGGCGATGTGCCTCAAGGCTCAATGACGTCACCTAGTTTTCAGATTACTGGAAAGTTCCTCACGTTCCTGATTGGAGCAGGCGGCGGAAATAATGCAGTTCGTGCTGAGCTTATTGTTGATGGTGTAGTGGTTTGCAAGGAGACACCGGCGGCGAGGGATGAAGCTATGAAGGAGAAAAACTGGAATGTAACAGGTTACGCTGGTAAACATTCTCAGTTGCGTTTGATTGACCATCGCTCAGGCGGCTGGGGTCACATCAATTTTGATCACTTACAAGCTTGCCATAAACTCATTTCAGATACGGATCCTTGAGTGGTGTTTATTTTGAGCAGTTCTGTAAGATGAAAAAAAGACTAAGGACTTGTAAGGCTAGAAGCGGTTTTTTTTGGAATCATTTACAGAATTTACAGCTCTCTTTGTTTTTCTTCTGTGCTCAATCAAATCGTCTGTACTTTATTTTATTCATATTTTATGTAGCGATTTCGATTCGGTGAACAATCCGTGTAGTAGAGTTCGGTTGTTTTGAATTAGTTCTGTGGTTTTTTGCCATACGTTAAAACGAAAGTAACTTTATTCGCTCTTGAAAACCCAATTCAATGGGAGTCATTCGTCTCCCCGAACCAAATTACAAACTCAAAACTAAATATAAAGGTAACGTGCAACAGCGGGGTGTAAGAAGCTTGTTCTTAAAAATAGTGTAAGATTAACATAAGAATTACCTTAAAATTTCGAAAATAAGCCTAGGCCCTTTTTGAGGGACTTATTTTTGGAGGGGCTTATATTCGGAGGCGCCTATTTACGGAGAGAAATTTGCGTTTCAAAATCGATTGAGCTAGCTTATAGTTGAAGGGAAAGTTACCGTTTTTGCTTTGTTTTACTTTGTATTTGTGGGCAATTTCCAAGTGCAAGCCCCCCAGGGGGTTTATGTTCGGAGGGACGATGTAACGGAGGGTTTTTTGCGTTTGAGTTTGGGGGGCTTATACAAGGAGGGGCTTGTTTTACGGTATGTGAAGACTTTAGTAATGATCCCTGTTAAAATTGGGGCTATTAAAGTAGCAGGAAGCAGTTCAGAGCGTTGCTTTATCTTTATTGTACGTTCGACTAAAAGCTGTAAAAGGTATAGCAAAACGTATACATACACCTGCAACCTAGCCAATAGTTCATAAATTTTGCGCAGGATTTAATCGGCTTTCAATTTTAAAGAGGCCAAAGTTGTGTAAGGTGTACAAATGTCTATCTGGAGAAGGAGTATTAATCGCATTTCCAGATTATATATTAGCTTTTTTTTTCTTATTATTTTAGTATCCTGTGCCATTGTCCTCAGTTTACTTTCACCGTGGCTCCCGAGTGATCAGCAATTGGTGAAAGAAATAAGGCACTTGGCTTGTCACGGAGTAATGAACTCAGTTTCTGTATCCGTTATTCAATATATTCAGTAGTTAGTTTATTATCTTTCCTTTACTTTGAATTTATGTGGTCAATAAAGCATAAATATAGTAAAAAATCTTTCAATAGCAAGCATTTATACGAGAATAAGTTTAACTCTTTGTCCTTGTAAAACAACCCTCGCGCATGCCCTGACTTTTCGCCTTGAGCCAATCTCGTTCCCAGAGGCCGCGATCCTTTTGTACAGCGACGAGGATCACTAACAGTACAGTCCTTTCTCTTCCCTGCTGAGCTTATTGTTGATGGGGAAGTGGTTCGCAAGGAGACACCGGCGGCGTGTAAAGAAGCTGTGACAGAGAAAAGCTGGAATGTAACAGGTTACGCTGGTAAACATGCGCAGTTGCGTTTGATTGACCATGACTCAGGCGGCTGCGGTCACATCAATTTTGATCACTTACAAGCTTGCCATAAACTTATTTCAGATACGGATCCTTGAGTTTTCTTGGAGTTCATTTTGAGTATTTCTGTAAGATGAAAAAAAGACAAAGAACTTGTAAGACTAAAAGCGGTTTTTTTTATCCTGGAGTCAATTAGAATTTATAGTTCTCTTTGTTTTTCTTCGGTGATCAGTCATATTTTATGTGGTGATTTCGGTGAACAATCACTTAGAGTTCGGATGTTTTGAAGAAACTCGGCGGAGGTATTTTGCGAAACGTTAAAACGGAAGTAACTTTATTCGCTCTTAAAAACCCAAATATAATCGACTATTTTCGAATCCCCCATAATACACTCAGATTGCCCCCCAAATTTTCAGTAGACCTCCCCTTTAATCTGCACTTCCATTGTTTTCAGGGATAAGGGCATTGTTATGTCACAATCCCTATTGTTTTTCCAGCTAATCAAAAACAATCTTTTAAATAGGCACGGGATCGCCCCAAATTTTGCATAAGTTATTGTCTTCAAATGCTCCTGGGAAAATGCAGTACCCCCAGATCAAAAATAGAGAATCAGAGTTATTCCTCTCCCCGGACTAAATTACAAACCTACAAACTCAATACTAAAGAAAGATAACGAACAACAGTAGGGTGCAGAAGCTTGTTCTTAACGCTAGTGTAAGATTAATAAAAAGTATGTGAAGACTTAAGTAATGATCATTGTTAAACTTGGGACTATTATTAAGGTAGCTGAAACCAGTTCAGAGCCTTGCTTTATCTTAATCGTTCGACTGAAGTCAGAAAGTGGCAGCCGCAACATACTGACACCAGGAACCTAGGCCAATAGCATATAAATTTACAAAGGATTTAAGACGGACTCCCACCAGGAAACTGAGTAATTTTGATTTTCAGTAAACAAACACCTTGCACTAGAATAATTTATAGAATATTGCATTCTTTTTTACATTTTTTAAGGGCTAAAGATGTAACTAGTCATCCGTAATAACACCAAAGGGAGTCCGAGAAAATGAATGTCAAATTTTACAAGAATTCTGAAGGCACAGGTAAAATTCTGAAAATTTCATGTGTAAGATGTAATTTTGTGAAATTTGACATCCATTATTCAGTGTTTGTTTTTTACCTTATACAGTTTTGATAATGGCAACATTGGGAAAATAATTTGTCTCATATAAGCCCAAGCCTAATGTCGTGCCACGCCTCATTAAACCGCTTTAACATGATTGAGTTCTTTCACTCACCAATTTTAATCCTTGTATTGAAAACAAGCAAAAGTAGCAGTGGAAATTAAGGGATTAAATACCATCAAGTATTGTAGCTCAGTCGTATTTTTGTTTTAATGCGGGTCTTGAATATTCGCTAAACATATAGCCTGCGAACGACAGACGTTTCTCCTCGCTCATCGCCGCTGAGGAACGTTTCGCGAGAAGGAACGTCTGCGACTCAGCGACAGAAATTCCATACTGATGACGTAAATTAATGTTTACATAAAAAATCCGGTAGTCATGGGGTGTCAAATGCAAATTTGTTCAATTTTACGTTTCTCCTGGTCGATTTTGGAAAAGTGTTGTGTTCATCTGCGTATGAGCTTCAGCAAAACTCAAATGCTACTTTTAGAGAAGACTATATTCCACAAATATTGACTGTTTTGTTAGAGATTCATCGTGTTTACATTTGACCTTTGCGGCCTTTTGTCTTTTGTCTGTCATTTGTAAACAATAGCTAAAACAATGAATCTACTCCGTCGACCAATTAGCGCTTCTGACCGGATTCCGGACAGATTTTGCGTCATCAGTATGGAATTTCTGTTGCTGAGTCGCAGACGTTCCTCCTCGCAAAACGTTCCTCAGCGGCGATGAGCGAGGAGAAACGTCTGCCGTTCGCAGGCTACTAAACATATTCTGTCGTTAATTACCTCGAGTGGCAGACAGCCAAAGCTACGAAAAGAAACCTTATCTTCTGATCTTTCCTTTGAAAAAACTTGAAGGCAAACAATAATTTTTTTCTAAGACAAGTAGTGCTAACCGAGGTCAAAAATGTTGCAATATTATTCCAGTATGATTCTCAATTGTTTTGGCTTATTAATATTATGCTCAAAATTATGTCGGCATAAAATGTGGGCAGTTTGAAGGCAGGTTATTTCAGGCCTAATTTCACAACCACGTGAGAGAGAATGCATCAGACCTGTTCAATTTGCACCTGATCTCAGGTTTCGACTAACTGTGTTTGCTCCACCCGAGTAAAAATGACAAGTTGAATGTTGCAGTATAATTAAATGACTTAAAAAATGGTTTGGGGAAGTTGAATTTTGTACTGTTTTTCCTTCGGGAACATTTTCCCAGTTAAATGAATTTGTATATTCCCAAATCGTACTATCCTATTAATTGTAATCATTCCAACGTGGGAACATCACTCTGGTGAGCATTTTGACATATAGATTGTTTTCCACCTGTTACTAATAACATGATATGTAAAACCCTTCCAGTTCTGAATTTAAAAAGGCAGCCTCTTCAAATGATTTTGGTTTTGCTCGCTTAGGGAGAGAAGCTCCTTTCAACAGACCGTCTTGTATTGACTTGGTTTTCTATAGCTGTAATTCACCTAGAAAAAACGCTAGAAGAAAGAAATGATTTGGTTACCAATTTTTTGCTATTTTACTGCTACAAGTTCTGCATTGGACGAGAATTCTAGATCTGCCTACTTTATCACTAGGCGAAATAAGCACTTAGCAGGTCAAGTCGTGAAAAAAATTGATTCTATAATAAGTCTCATGACTTGTAGCCAGGCATGTTTGAGGCACTCCTGGTGTACCTCTACTAACTTCCAGGAGTTCTCTAGTAAGAAAAGTAAAGGTAGCTGTGAACTGAACAAGCACGAGTTCTCTGCACTACACCTTGACGCCAAGCTCGCCGATCAACCAGGGAATACGTTTACAATGGTCTCTAAGGTAGGAAAAATGCTCTTTCCAATCTAACCTGACGATTAGTTTTTCATTGTCTAGTAAGAGAGATACAACGGCAACCTCTGGTATTGTTTTCAAAATACAATTCGAGTGACTCTATCTGAGGTTTGTTATGTTGTCGTAAAATTCTAAACTGGGAGTTTAAAAATGTCTGAAATTACGAGAACAAAACTAAGATAGGAGAAAGGAAAAGGCGTCAAGTAGTATTTAGACATTTTGTTCGTTTTATAACTTATATTTGCACTTTTCACCTGTACACCAACTAACGAATACCCGCCTACAAAAGCACCAAACGTTTTTTCTCTTCTTTTGCTTAGTTAGTTAGACAGAGCACATGAAAGGCTGTTCACGTCGATGGCGAACTTAAGCATTTCTTATATTCACAGGAGAAATAGCGCGGAGAATACAGAAAAAATAACGTGACGAAACCACCGTTGTAGTAAGACGTAATCATTTTTTCAGGGCTGTCTAATGACCGGTTGCCAAGGATCTTGCTTATTTAACAACGAAAAGGAAATTTTTTGCTGCTTGTGTAATAAGGTAAATTCTTGTTTCGCTTGTTTTTTCTTTTTTAAATAATTTTATACAGAAATATACAAGGTATCTATCCACTTTAATATCAAAGGCCCAAGATGATTTGTGATTTTGCAATTCGGCATGCCGGTTGAATTTTATTTAAGGCCTTCTCGAGGCCCTGCATGCATGCATAGTTACAAGTGTAGTAACTTTTGGCGAATTGAAATATATCAGTGAAAGATATTCTTCGTGATTTGTGTATGGTAAGGCTTGTTTATCGTTTGTCTTTCCACGATCGTTACCTATCATAGCCAGTTTATTGATCGCGACGTTTCAACCGTTTGGACAATTAGTAAAAGCTTGGTTGCTGCTGATTGGTACATTTCGAACCTAGCTCATTGGAGGTTCTATCAAAATGTAATTTAATGCAAAGTAAATTTTTACGCTCTCTGTACGTAAGACGGATCAATTCTTAAAAACTGACGCCTAGAGCTGGCCTCTACCACTCCCTACTAAAAAGCATAAAGCAATTCTCTTTTTCGTAATCTTTTTTACCAGAATCCTTGAGATAGTTGTAATTATCCATGCAAAGATAACGGGACTTGCAATTCATTGTTTACCAACAAAGGATATCGCTGCTTGTATCGAGGCTCTAGAAATGCTTTCAAACGTGATAATAAGCCGAATTCAAAATAAGAAAAGCTATAAGAAGGGGGCTTATATAAGGGAAGGGCTTATAATCGGATGTATTTTTATGTTTACTGATTTATAGGCCT
The DNA here is from genome assembly GCA_038088405.1 of Porites divaricata. Taxonomy (NCBI): domain Eukaryota; kingdom Metazoa; phylum Cnidaria; class Anthozoa; order Scleractinia; family Poritidae; genus Porites; species Porites divaricata. The sequence continues at coordinate 43,526,059 of JBBMOI010000001.1, forward strand.
ACTACTGGGGAGTTTATCAGTGGGGGGACGTATATGTGGGGGGGGGGGGTTATAACTGGCGGGCGTATATGTTGGGGGCTTATAACTGGGGGGACTTATATGTTGGGGGCTTATAACTGGGGGGACGTATATGTCGGAGGATTATAACTAGGGGGACGTATATGTCGGGGGCTTATAACTGGGGGGACGTATATGTTGGGGGCTTATAACTGGGGGGACGTATACGTTGGAGGTTATAACTGGGGGGACGAATACTTTCACTTGGTGCTACTTGTTTTTCAAAATTTTACAAAATGAAACTTGGGATTTTTAGTCGAATTTTGCCTTTTCCCACATTTGGCAGTGAAAGGCGGGAAAGTGAGCCTACAACCTGCAACCTTATTACTTACTGGGAAGTTTCCCAGCAGATTATGTCCAGACATTACTGCCCAGTTAGTGTGTGGTCAAAGGGTAAAATATAGACCTGCACTAGGGAGGGTGGGGGGGTGTTCGAGGTTTATGTTTTTAATAAGTGGTTGCCGTAATTATTTCCATGTTTAGTCTAAAATATCTTTCACATGTTTTTGTTTAAATACAATGCTGAAGTTAACGCCATTTTAATTGCGCATCTGGGGTTTTTTCATAATGAAGACTTTATACAAAGCTTATATTGACCACTCTAGTTTCTCTTGGGGCCATTTTAACTCCCAAGAGAAACCGAAGACAATGCTTATGCAAAATTTTGGGATGACAAACATAGAGTATTATGGTATGTTATGGTATTTTCTGGAGTGGTCAATTCTTGTTTGCGTCATTTGCCTCATTAACATAATCTCTGAAAATTTGGCCTCCGATTTACCGAATAATAAGGGCGGAATTCTTATCAGAAAACAGAAAATTCGTCAATTATCTATGCCTTTTTAACGTTTTTGCCAGCCAGCAATTTAGCAGTTTTTAATGCTATGGCTGCTTCTTCTTTAGTACCGTTAACAAGCAAAGCCAGGGCCAGTAGTACACAAATAACCTTTTCAATTTTGGTTTATAAATCGCACATACAGCGATGTCTTGCCAGGGGGGATGGGTAATTTGTTTGTTAATAAGCAAAATATAGACTGTAAATAGTTCTCACTACATGTGTCCCCGCGTTTTGAAAATATTAATCTTTGTTCAAAGAAATATTTCTGACATTTGTGAAGTGATTTGCCGTTCTCTTGCATCTTGTGTGTTGATCAAGTGAAGATTTCAGTCTAAAACGGCACGTTCTGTACCAAAAAATTGTATCCAATACTGTTGAATAAGCTGTGTACTACAGCAAAGGAATCATTTTAATAGAAGATACTTACCTTTACTGAAATTCATTAAGATCCGAACTGCGAAGAGATGCAGCTTTAGTACGGCAACGGAAACGTCAGAAAACGCCAGTTTTAATGATGCTAATTAGCCTAACAATCTCTGCGCATTTGTCATAAAGGTAAACCTAAATTTGACCAACAAAAAAACTGTCTTTCTTGTAATTTTATTTATCTTTGTTTTTTAATAATCCTTACGATCACAAGTAACTGCCTGCTGGACAGATAACGGTAGGAACAAGAAAAACTAATAGCACATCAAATGCGTTTTAAAAAAGATAATAGGGAGCTTAAGATCCGAGGACGACGGCGGAAGAGAAAACGTCGTTGAAAAAGTGAATTCGCGTTCTTTCAATCTTTATCGCAATTACTCCAAGTCACTAACTTTGTCAAATATAGGCGAACCCTCCAAAAGTTGAATTCCTAAGAACAGCATCCAAGTTCAGAAAGAGAGAGGAAATTTCGTCGTCGCTTGTGTACTTCCTCTGTCCATAGTGGAAATAATGAAAGAAACCGGCAAACAAACAAACAAAGAAGAAAAGAGAGAAAAAAAAACAAGAAAAACAAAACAAAATCCCTCCTTCTCGTCGAGCTTCTATTCCTCCGTCAGACGAAAACAACTAAGCTGCCTCTGCGTATGGTATTTCACCGAAATTTTGCATTGTCGGACTACTTAATCAATCAAGTTGATAACTCTGCTCGCACCTGTCTCTTTATTTCAGTTAAACACTGTTTGCTCTCAGTTCTTGCCTCGGGTACTGTTTCCTTTTACTGTCTTAACCTTCTGACGTACCCGCAAATCATACCACTACCCCCACCGTGGTATAAGGGGGGAAGGGGGGGTGATGGAATCCCTCCACAGAGTATATTACAGTATTTCCAAAACTTTTTACCTTCAGTTTTTTGTGCTTGACATGTAAAATAACATATAAATAAGTGATTGCTTCATTTTACCTACAAGCTTTACTTTTATCATTGAAAGAAATTAAAAAAATATGCATTTTTAATCAAAGGCTTGACCACCTGCTACTTATGATATCGTATCCCGTAACCATAGAAACTTACCATCACTAAACATCCCTCCAAATGCGTGCGTAGGATAAAGGAACAGCTACTGAAAACATCAGGCGCTAATGTTTGATTGTCTTGGAAAAAACGCAGAAAAATCTCAGAGGGGGGTGGCATCCACACTCCTTTCCTTGTACGTCGGAGGGAATATCATGTTGAAGGCTGTGTTACGTGAACCGTAGAATGACTCGCTGTCATAGATTAGCCAGACTGTCATCAAGGCGACATTTCGAGGCTGAAAAACCATTGCAGTCATTTCACAGTTCATTATTAGCTCTAATCATCATACAAAATTTTAATTTAAAAAAAATTACAACGCGGCAACCCTCTTATACTGAACAAGGAAGTCAAACTACAATCGCTAAATTAGACTAATAATATCCAAGGGCATATAAATTACGGCTTACAACTTTGGCAGATAAGGGCAGAACTCTCGGATGAGCATCAACTTAGTAGAAAAAGTTCCAGAAAATGATTTTGCCTCTGGTCATGTACTGCATAACCGCTACCACTGTTTTCGCAGCCGAAGAGAACTTTAGATCTGTCTACACCGCAAGTAGGCAAAATAAGCACTTAGCCGGCAAAGCGGTCAAAAATATTGAGAAGCCTAGTCTGATATAATGCGGTCAGTCGTGTTTGAAACACTCTTGGTGCACTTCGACAAACTTTAAGAGCAATTCTCTGTAAGAATCAAGCAAAGTGGGAAATGAAAAATTTTGACCTCCCCTCAAATTTTGCATGCAATTAGATATCGTGGGGGGATGTCTAAAAATGCACTTTGTTTGGGTTGCTACTTTATTGTTGTCATGGTAACACCAACTGTTTGTTGGTGGCAAAATATCTAATATTTAACTAAGAAACTGTTGTAAAAAGTGCAAAATGTGTAGCTCTGTTTCTCAAGTCCATTAAAACGCTAGAACCCAAGACTTTAAGCAGATATAATACCATCATTCTAGTTTACATTTGTGTATATTGCTCTTTATTATATCAAATTTGCGTGTCATAAACGGTTAATCAACTACATAGAGTTTCGGCCATTTGAGTTGATGGCTAAAATATGGTTATCCTTTCCCTGAATTTCTCCAAAAGTACGGCAGTTCCAGAGCTAAAACTAAGCAGGCAGTTTACACACATATCCTAGTTAATAAGTCTGTAAAAATCTCTGCGGGGCGGGCTCTTCTGTTTGCAAAGGCAATTAACGAACAAACGCCAAATTTCAGTTTTTGTATATTTCATCGCAGTTGACAATCTATCTACTAGCCAACAAAATTTCTAAAACACTGAAACTACCTTCATTATCAAAGAATATTATGTACTGAGTCATTTTATGATCAAAAAATTATTACTGGCTTTCAGTTTTCTAAACAATATCGATCAAAATAAGGCTTACTTTACGGTTTTCTCTACTTCACCGCTTGAAGCGTAGCATTTACATTCAACGAACACTCGGTTTCTCGAACCATTCTCATGTGTCCGGTTGTGCTGTTTCCCATTGTAAACCATTGTAAGTCTCCTCAGTCACTTACAACAAGTTATAAAGTGATACAGAAGCCGATAAAGAAGTCATACACAAGTCCTTGGCAAGCCAAGCCACATCTTGTAAACACGCACTCTTCCACTTTGCATTTACGCCGTATTTCTTCATTAGATGTCATCAATCGCTCCAGAGAGAGTTAAACCTCATTAGGTTTTAGTCATTAAGCCCACAATAGGAATTGCAAACGTATTTGATAAAATCCGAAACTTCAAGTCGAAAACCGAGCTTAGAAAGCTGAAAAAGACACTCGTTGACATCTCTGTGAACATGCAACCTCTCCTGGTCAGCGGTGTTAATCAATGCAACATAAACAATTTCCGGTAGAAATAAAATCCTTTTCCCTTCCCTCCTGATCGAAGATTACATCCCTACCTTGCTCAGAGAGTGAAACCAAATTATGATTTCTTAGTGAAAGTAATCGTGGTGTTTGTACCTTTCTGCAAACTTACGGGCTCAGTAAATGTTGGAAAGGTATTACCGATGAAGTTGACTTCCTACTCTGACGTGCCGGTAATAAAGTTCGTTTTATTTTCTTCACTCTTCTGTAAAGTACTAGGGGGGAAAACAAAAATTTGAACAAGGAAATTTAGGGAACAGAGACTAGAAGTTATTTGAGAGACTGTAATTTCTCAGCTTGTGTATTGCTAGCAACACTAATTTTGTCTCCACTCTCCGTTAGAGGTTTCAACTCCCAGTAGATGGCTATTCCTTTTTAGTCACTATTTGGGTTGTAAATTGTTCACAAAGAATTTTGCAAAATGACACTTTACTTGGACGGCTTGTCTTCTTGCGCTACGTGTTGTTGGGACACTTTGCAGGTACATTCTCACCTTTTCCTCGTTTTCCTTCATTTGAATGCTGACCCCTCTACTTTCTCTGAAGTTAGGATATGTAGCTAAGCCTGCACGGAGTTTCTATTGGATCACGCTTGCATAAATTCCACCCCCCGCTTCAATCCCTTTTACGCCGGCCACACATGCGAAATATAGCTAGCATAAGAGTATAAGAGAATGTATAAGAGCAATATAGTTTCAGCGCAATTTGTACTGAGATTGATAATTTAACATCAGTTGTAATAAAATCATTCACCTAATACCGAATAACGAAAGCTAGAAACTTGAAGTGCAGGTATACGTTTAAAGTACTTTGTTGTAGCCAGAACCCCGGGACATTCAGTCGTGTCAGGAGACAACAGGGAGACAACAAATTCTGAAGCTACTTGCGTCGACAAGTGTAAAATCGAAAACTCCTAAAGAAGGTACGGAAGCCCTTACAAAACAATATGCTCCTCATGTTATCATGATATTCAAGGGGCAGGAAAAAGTGATCTGCCTTGCTTTTAGCTAAAAAAAATTCCACAGTAAACTAGCTTTAGAGTGTATGTATGTACGAATCCGAAAGCCGATTTCTGTAAAAAAAAAAGCTTTCTTCTATATTAAAATATATTTAAATATCTCAAGTCCATGTTCCCAACATTCCGTTGTTCCAGATTTTCTAATTACTGTATTTCAAAGTACAAGTTAAGAATTTGTGTTGGTACAACATGTTTCAAATCCTATGGTGAGCGGCCATAGGAGTTACTTGAGGGTTTCCCCCCTAGTATTTAACAGAAGAGTGCAGAAAATAAAATGAACATACCTGCACGGCAGACGGTAGGAAGTCAGCATCCAACTCCATTGGTAATACCTTTTCGAAATTTGCTAAGCCCGTAAGTTTGCAAATAGGTAGAAAAATTGCGATTACATTCACTGAGAAGGAAAAATTTCGTCTGACCCTGCATGCAACCTTCGATCAGGCGATCCTCTTTCTCCATCATCTCCGGGAAGTGAGGGGAAAACAATGTTACCGGAAATGATCGGAAATTCCCGGAAATTGTTTATGTTGCGCGATTAACACCGCTGACCAGGACAGGTTGCATGTTCACGGGAATGTCAAAGAGTGACCACTAGTTCAGCTTTCTGAGCTTCTCGACTCGAGATTTCGGATTTTAATACGTAGATAATTCCAATGCTTGGCTTAATGACTAAAACCTAATGAGGTTTAACTCTCTCTGGAGCGATTGATGACATCTAATGAAGAAATACGGCGTAAATGCAAGGTGGAAGAGTGCGTGTTTACAAGATGTGGCTTGGCTTGCCAAGGACTTGTGTATGACTTCTTTATCGGCTTCTGTATCACTTTATAACTTGTTGTAAGTGACTGAGGAGACTTACAATGGTTTACAATGGGAAACAGCACAACCGGACACATGAGAATGGTTCGAGAAACCGAGTGTTCGTTGAATGTAAATGCTACGCTTCAAGCGGTGAAGTAGAGAAAACCGTAAAGTAAGCCTTATTTTGATCGATATTGTTTAGAAAACTGAAAGCCAGTAATAATTTTTTGATCATAAAATGACTCAGTACATAATATTCTTTGATAATGAAGGTAGTTTCAGTGTTTTAGAAATTTTGTTGGCTAGTAGATAGATTGTCAACTGCGATGAAATATACAAAAACTGAAATTTGGCGTTTGTTCGTTAATTGCCTTTGCAAACAGAAGAGCCCGCCCCGCAGAGATTTTTACAGACTTAGTAACTAGGATATGTGTGTAAACTGCCTGCTTAGTTTTAGCTCTGGAACTGCCGTACTTTTGGAGAAATTCAGGGAAAGGATAACCATATTTTAGCCATCAACTCAAATGGCCGAAACTCTATGTAGTTGATTAACCGTTTATGACACGCAAATTTGATATAATAAAGAGCAATATACACAAATGTAAACTAGAATGATGGTATTATATCTGCTTAAAGTCTTGGGTTCTAGCGTTTTAATGGACTTGAGAAACAGAGCTACACATTTTGCACTTTTTACAACAGTTTCTTAGTTAAATATTAGATATTTTGCCACCAACAAACAGTTGGTGTTACCATGACAACAATAAAGTAGCAACCCAAACAAAGTGCATTTTTAGACATCCCCCCACAATATCTAATTGCATGCAAAATTTGAGGGGAGGTCAAAATTTTTCATTTCCCACTTTGCTTGATTCTTACAGAGAATTGCTCTTAAAGACTCTTTTGGCAAGAGCAGTAAAGGTAATTGTGAACTGAACAAGCACGAGATCTCTCCAATGACGGATGAATCCAAGCTCAAGGATGAACGGGGCACCACTTTCACTGTGTTTCTTAAGGTAAAAAAAAGTAGCTGTTGCTGCAGTTATGTCTTTGCTTGAGTGAAAAACAGTGTCAAGAAGTAGATGGGCAACAAATTCAAAGTTAGGAAGGCTTCGGAAATCTAGGGGCATGGTTTTGTTTTGTTCGTTCTGCCTTTCGTTTTCGTTTCGTTTCGCCTTTCGAATTCTTTAAAGAAAAACTTAAATACAGCTGTAAATTAGATCAACCAGAAAGTAATTTTCGTATAGGAGGACAGATCATAGTCAGTTCTCTTTAGGTACTTAGGTTTGACCACGCTAAGATGTTACAGATGTTGCCTTGCCTTCACGCCCGTTCGAAATGAATACAATTCACTTTCTGTCAGTGACTATGGCGTGTTAGTCACTTTACAAGGAGTGCATATAATTCTAAAATAGGCCAAAGAGAAACAAACTAGCGTTTTATTCTGGAACTGTTAATTTAGAGAATATTCAAACTTGAAGATATTGTTTTGTGCCATTGTCAGCTCTCATTAGTAGCTCAGGAAATACGTTTCTAGTTCAAATTTATCTTTTGCCACCCACTGCTTAACCCTGTGAATACCCCGGGACAAACATGAATAACGCTTGACCCCGGTTACTGGGTGGTCTTGTCCCCGGTTGGCGACAAATCAGTCATAACTTCCCATTTTTCTCCCTTTATATAAGTTATTATTTAGTTCTGTGTTTATATTATACTACTGAAACAAATGATGTCATTTTTACTTTTTTTAGGGTTGTCTAATGACCGGGTGCCTTAACGGAGGTTCGTGTATCTTTGACAACGAAAAAGAAACTTTCGTCTGCTCATGCATATTGTCATCGAGTGGAGAGAGATGCGAACTGGGTAGGCGCGCAATTAATTCATTTCAATATTCATGTTTTAGTTACAAGAATATAAGAGCTCAAATTCAGTGAATGGGTCATTCAACGGTAATGTGAAACTAGACATTGGTTTTTAAAAAGTAACAAACTTGTCTAAGATTACGTACCTAAAAACTAAAAGCGAAATGTCCAAAGTTGACATTTTAAGCACTATCATACAATTCCCAAGTCATGATTTTTGCAAAAATTAGAATTTATTCTGCATGTGTTGCCAAAAGCCGTTGCGGAGAAGACAAATCTATTTTTGACTTATTTGAAAAGCTAAGAACTTTGTTTAAAAATCCGCTCTGGGTCTTCAATATTATAAACATGGTCAATACAATATACGTACCTAGCTTGAGTAATTAAAAACGAGTGCAAAGAATTGGACTTTCCAAAGTCAAAATGTCTTCTCCACAACGATTTCACTACTAAGGCTTTTGATTGCAATAAGGAAAACGGGCCAAAATGTTTAAATTTTTTAAATGTTCTGATTCATAGTCAGTGTGACCTTTTTATATTGAACATTCATCAAAATACATAAAACTTCAAAGAAAATTTAGTGTTCTAATTTTTGTTACGGAGAAGACATTTCCGTTGCGGAGAAGACAGCTACGAAAGCAAGACTTGTTTTTATTGGCCAGATTTATGGGTCTTGCCCTTCGGGACAAGCAGAAAATATTGAGCATGAGCAGTAAATTGTTGCACTGTAGGTGCAATATATACATCCGGTCCTCTTGGACACAGTGTCCAGTCCTCTCCTGTCATTTAGTACTCTCTGATCCACGTTTTACCCTTGACAAGTAAACAGTTTAGGAAGGATCCATGAAGGTAACATCAAAAATCAATGAACTGCAAAAGATCATGTATATTAAGAAGATTTCTGTCCATTCAGTAAAATACCCCCTCTCCACCCCCCCCCCCCCCCCCCCCAGCACCTCAGAACCAAGGAATGGGCCAGGTAGAGTACACTGAGGAACAACAACAACAGTAATAATAATGAAATTATGAATATATGACAATCATATATGTGAACTGCGGAGTGAAGTATTATTTGAAGAAGATCATCGCAGTTACATACGCAACTTTTGCAGTGGCGAAAAGAAAACCTGAAAAAAATTCAGGCTTGTACGGAATTCGAACCCTTGACCTCTGCGATACTGGTGCAGCGCTCTACCAATTAAGCTAACAAGCCAACTGAGAGCAGGTCGTTGAATTGGTTCGTTATAAACCCGTGAAAGGATGATGATGAAAATATGAATATATGAAAATCATACATGTGAACTACGGAGTGAAGAATTATTTGAAGGAAGATCATCGCAGTTATATACGCAACTTTTGCAGTTGCGAAAAGAAAGCCTGATTTTTTTTTCTCCAGGCCTTTTTTTCGCAACTGCAAAAAAAAAATCCTCATTATTACGCTGCCGGGTATAAACCTGTTGTATTGATTCCCTTTAAGTAGCAAATAAATTACACATTTAGCCCACTTCATCCTCTCGAGCTCAAATAAAAACTTATCTTACACTGTTAATTTAATCTTTTGTTCCTACTAGACTGTGTCACTGTATTTGACTTTGAAAACCACGATTTCTCCCAGTGGCATTTGACTGGAACTGCATTCAATAACCAGCCAACCTACGAGGATAACCCTACTGCCAGAAATAGAGGCCAACCCGCCAATCAGCAAGGCCATTATTGGATTGGTACCTTCGAGAATCGATCCAATTCCTCTGATCAGGCCGGCTTGACTCAAGGTGATGGTCCTACAGGCTCAATGACGTCATCGGCATTTCCTATTATTCGAAAGTTCCTCGTGTTCCTGATTGGCTCCGGCTGTGATTCATATGGAGGGATAAATTCCGATCGCAAGGTCCATGCTCAGCTTCTTATTGATGGGAAAGTGGTTCTAGAGGAGACACCTACAGCGTGCACCGAAACTATGTCAGAGATGAGCTGGAATGTCACCAAATACGCTCAGTCCACAACTGCTCAGTTGCGTGTGGTTGACAATTCCTCAGTTTCCTGGGGTCACATCAATTTTGATTATTTGCGGCAACGCGACTTAGTTCCAATAGCTGCAAAGTAAATAACGGATACTAATCTTTCTTGTTGTCGTAGTTTCAAATTAAGCAATTGAGTTCATTCTGGATAGTTTTCTGGATCAAAATTACAGTTAGAGGTCAAGGGCATAGAATAGAAGCTTGAATACATGTTATTATAAGTGCCAACTAAGTATATGGTCAATAAATGGTTTTTAAAGGGGAAAAACGCGTTTGACTAGCATAATATTAACTTGTATTGTTTACCCTATAGTTCCAGGAAGCCTATAGTTTATAAGCCCCCGGCTCCTATATAGGCTTCCTTGCCTTTACCATATTTGATCTTGTTATAATTTGGCTGGAATATTGTACGTATATTATCTTTAATGTATTTCTGTATACTATTGTTGTATTTTTTGTTAAAGGCAAAAATAAATGAATGAATGAATATTAATATTAATGCGGAGAACGCTATCGATTTTCTTCAGCTCTGCCTCTATGCATGTTATGTAGCCCCACGTCCTAAATCTTGAGTGTGTTGAATTCTGCTCCAGTTCCTTAAGTCTTGTGTCACTCAGTTCTGTTCTAGTTCTTTATGAATCGATAACTGATACCATCTTCTGGCTGTTCTAGCAAGGAGTGCCTCTTTTCAATTTCGCTGAATTAAAAAAGACCCCACAAACAAAATCAGCTGTCCAGCCCATGGGCTCCTGGTCCTCGTTCTCCACTAAGCCCCACCACCCCCCCCCCCCCACCCCTCCCCCTCCCTGCCTCAAACGTACTTGAAATAAATAAGCCACACAGGGGGCTTAATAAAGGACTTTTAATTTCGCTCAATTAAAAAAAGGACCCCTCACAAGCTAAATCAGCCCTGCTGCTCATGGTCTCCTGGCTCTTCATCTCTATTAACTTTATTACTTTCTTGCGTGCTTATTCCGAAGCTAGGCTTTTGTACATTTATATGCCTTTGTTTGTCCACTAAAATGAACAACCTTAAATAATGCTCCATTTTTTCCACTAAACTTCTCGATAGTGCTTATTATACACAGGCTTTTTTACGCTAAAAAAAACAGCAAAGTTGTAAAGCAACAGAGTATGATCCAAGTTAATGGCTTTCAAAGAGCAAAACATAGTACTCTAAACGGTTGTATTCGGTTGATATTTGAGTTTTGTTTTCAATTTTGGCATGAAGCGTTTACTGGTTTTTCTTGTGTTAAGTATAAATTTTTCATTTTCATCAATATAATATTCGTTACAGTGTTACTGAATTCGGATGACTTGAGGTTTCTGGGTAACTGACCACCTACCCCTCCCCTGAGTCAACATTAACACATAGGGCAATATTGTGTCTTAGGGGAGGGGTAGGTGCAAAATTCCAAAATTTGAACACCCGCCAATAAAAGCAGCTGTAACTTGTGTTACGTAACGACCACTCAGAACATCATTTTCATAGATTAAAAACCGACGAAAGTTTTATAAGGCCACGTCCAACACGTTGTTCGGATCATATCAGCTTTGCAGTAGTCTTTGCACTTCTCGTTTTTGGATATTAAAAATACCTGGATTCTTGTTGGCGCGCCTATATTGACCTTGATGTTCGTTCGGTTCAGTTGTTGTATATATGCAGGTGACAATTAACCTACACAGTCTTAACTCTTGTTTTCTTCAATGTTCTCCGTGAATCTGTTCTTGAAGAGGACAATGCACAGTGCTTGCTAATTTGTTGCTTTTTTTGTATTCACGTTTTGCTGTCTAATTGGAAACAATTAAGTGTCAGCCTGCTCAAATGACGGTAAGTTTCATTAGTGCCCTAAATAAGGGCGTTGTTGAATGACTTCATGCACTTTAGAACGTTTAATTAAAACAAGATTCTCAGTGGAGGCAGCTTTCACGCCAAACAGAGAGATACCATTTTAGTTGTCTTCTCTGAGGTACTGTAAGTTGTTTCTGTAAGTTTTACTCGCGACCTACTTAATCTTCGGCTTCGAAGGGTAGGCATTAAGTTACTGGTAAATAAATAATTTCGCGGCAATCGAAGGGACAAATTTAGCAAGACTTCAATGGCAGATTAATACCAGTTAGAACCAAATTTTGCTCAAAATCTTTAAAAAAATATATGTTGATTTGTGTTATAGAACAACCTTGTATTCTACATGTTGACAAGATGACATCAAAATTGGATGCCCGTGAAAAGAGAATACTTACTGTTCAAATATCATTCCTGAAACAGCTCAATTCAAGAGTACGATCAGGTAGGTCTTTTTTTTTTAATTTCCTTTGAAAAATTCCTTTTTAAACAGAGTAGAAGGGTTACAAGGTAACAGAGCCCGGGAGGTGGCGTACTCCCATACATTACCTATACGGTTATGTGCCGCTCAACGGGATCGTGATTTTGAAGCTCCTGATTTAGAACGGAAGCAATGGAAGCAACGTGAGCAAGTTCTAAGAAAGGCTCGGAAAGAAAAGCCCGTTGGTTTATACGTCAGTGAGGATGTCGCGTTCTCAACTCTAAAAAAAGTGGGAGGCTCATCTTGAGAAGTTTAAAGCTGCCAAGCAGGCGGGTAAAATTGCATATTTTGTACTCGATCGCCTAGTCATTCGCGATAAACCAGAGGATTAATAGTTTATCATCCATGCCATTTTATAATTTGGACGATGATCAATTTCGGCTAACTCTATTTGAATTTATCAATGGCGGTACCATTAATTTTGATCCTGATAGATTAGCTCAGTTAAAGTTTAATCCTTTGTTATGTGAATCCTATAAAAATTTTAGTCTTTGTAAAGACAATGATCCAGACGTGAATTTTTATTTAGAAAACAGTAGCTGTGAATACTATAATACCGAAAATAGCTTTAAAAACATGTTAGCCGAAAACCAAAGTCGCCTAAATTAAAATTTAAAATGCGGTAACCTTGAAACTGGCCTTTCGTTGCTCCATATGAACATTCGTAGTTTATCCAATAAATTTGATAAGCTTACAAATTTTCTAGGCCAACTTCGAGTGAAATTTACTATTATTGGGATTTCTGAGACTTGGCTTGATGATTGTCATCATTTTTCCGATATAGCGGGTTATAATTTTTTGCATAAACCTAGAGTTAATCGCATTGGTGGAGGTGTTGGCCTTTATATTAATGAACATTTAAATTGCAAACAGCATCATGATCTAGCATTCCCTGAGGACAAATCTGCTGAATCCTTGTTTGTTGAAATTAATAGGACAAAAGAAAAAAATATAATTGTCGGCATTATCTATCGACCACCCGACTCGAAGTTTATAAATGAATTTCTGTCTGACTTGGATCAAGTACTGGGAAATATTTCCAAGGAAAATAAGCTTGTATTTTTAATGGGTGACTGGAATTTAAATCTAATTAACCATCATTGTCATAAAGCGACAAGTGATTTATTGGATTTGTTGTACTCTAGGATGTATTTTCCACTAATAACACGTCCCACTAGAATTACGGCGAACAAAGCTTCGTTAATAGATAACATTTTCACGAACGATCCACTTCGTCCCTCAATAAGCGGTCTTTTTCTCAATGACATCTCTGACCATTTACCGATATTTTCACTTATTTTGTATAATAATAGTACTAGTGATAAGGATAAATACGTATTTTTTCGTGAAAAAAATGCGCATAATCTAAGTGCATTTAAAGATGAGTTAGGTAAGATAAACTGGGCTGAAATGCCTGGTTTAAATGATCCTTCTTGCGCTTATGAACTCTTTGTAGGAAAGTATACTACAATTTACGATAAATGTTTTCCACTCAGAAAAATGAAAGCGAAACGGTTCAATCTTCGTAAGCCTTGGTTTACTAAAGGTCTTGCTAAATCCATAAGGAAGAAAAATAAATTATCAGTCTTTCCTTAATAACCCTAACTCTTCCAATGAAAATGCATATAAGTCGTACAAAAACAAACTTACTTATTCTCTTCGAGTTGCTAAGCGTTTGTATTATGAAAAACAAATTGAAAAACTAAAATCAAATGTCAAGGCCACTTGGAAAGTTCTAAATGAAATCCTTAATAGAAATAAAGGAAAGCGTGGTTTGCCATCTATACTTAGGGCAGATTCTCGAGAAATTTCCAATCCAAGGAAATAGCTAATTTCTTTTGCAAATATTTTACTAACATTGGCCCCAATTTAGCTAGCAAAATTCCTGTATCAGAAAAGTCGCATAATTCTTTTTGACCCCCAAAACTAGTCAATTCAATATTTCTAGATGCTGTAAATGAGCAAGAAATTATTGAAATATGTAGTAATTGTCGTTCAGGTACTGCTGTAGGTTATGACAAAGATTAAAGATTCTATTGATATAATTATTTCACCTCTTACATGCATAATTAACTTATCCATCACCTCTGGCATTTTACCAAAACAATTAAAAATTGCTCGAGTTATTCCTTTATTTAAATATGGTGAGCAGGATATATTTACGAACTACCGACCAGAGTCTGTTTTACCAGCATTCTCTAAAATCCTAGAGAGAGTATTGTACAATCGTCTTTTAAGGTTTCTTAATAATCATAGCATTCTCTCTGACAATCAGTATGGTTTTCGCAAGCATCATTCCACTGCTTACGCTCTTGCTTGTTTATATGACAAAATCTCTTCCGCTATTGAAAATAAGGAATGCACAGTTGGTATTTTTAAAGACTTGTCTAAAGCCTTTGACACCGTTGATCATAACATTTTAATTTCAAAATTAGAGCATTATGGTGTTCGTGGCACTGCACTTAGATGGTTCAAAAGCTATCTAAGCAATAGACAACAATATGTGGAATTTAATGGTATCAGTTCAGAGTCTTGCGAAATAAAGTGCGGGGGGCCTCAGGGCTCTATACTAGACCCCCTGCTCTTTCTACTCTATATAAATGATCTGTGTAACGTGTCAAAGGTCGTGGACTTTATTCTTTTTGCTGATGACACAAACATATTTTTCTCCCACAAAGATTTTAACTTGCTTACTGAAATCTTGAATTCTGAAATGCTTAGCTTAACCCAATGGTGTCGAGCAAACAAACTGTCCATTAACTTTAAAAAATCAAATTTTATGGTCTTTAGACCACGCCAAAGGAGGCAAACACTTGATATGTCTATTCAAATTAACAACAATGTTATTGAACGTGTTAAAGAAACAGTATTTTTAGGTGATATCCTCGATGAGCATTTGTCATGGAAGCCTCACATTCTTAGCGTTTCTAGAAAAATATCAAAATCGATAGGTATTATTTATAAGTCTAGTTTTTGCCTTCCCAAAACTTCCTTGCGCTCCTTGTATTATAGTCTAGTTTACCCTTACTTAACTTATTGTGTTTCAGTGTGGGGTCGACATATCAGTCTAATTTAAATAGGATTATTATTTTGCAAAAGAAGATAATCAGAATAATATCTAAAGTTTCTTTCGATGCTCATACAAGTGTTCTTTTTAAAGAGCAGGAGATTTTAACATTCTGGGACATCTATTTATACCAAATAGGTAAATTTATGTATCTTTTTAAAGGAGGCTTACTTCCAAATTATTTTTGTGAATATGTTTACTCTTGCAAGCCAGATACATTCTTATAATACAAGAAATTCCAGCCTTTTCTATATACCTCATTGTCGAACTAATTTTCGAAAATTCTCAATTCGGTTTAAAGGTCCTACGTTTTTCAACTCGCTAAGTCGGGAAATTCAAAACAGTGAAAGTATCAGTTTGTTTGGCAAAAGACTTAAAAATTCCTTCTTTCTTAGTTAAATTGAATCTTTGTTGAGCTACACACCTTTTCTTTTACTTTTTTCTCTTCTTTCTTTCAATCTTCTATTTTGTTTTTGTTTTTATTTATTTATTTATTTTTTTAAATTAATCGAAATTTTCATTCAGTACCCTTAACTTGTATTGTTTACCCTATAGTTCCAGGAAGCCTATAGTTTATAAGCCCCCGGCTTCTATATAGGCTTCCTTGCCTTTACCATATTTGATCTTGCAATAATTTAGTTGGAATATTGTACGTATATTATCTTTAATGTATTTCTGTACACTGTTGTTGTATTTCTTGTTAAAGGCAAAAATAAATGAATGAATGAATGAATGAACGGGGTATCCATTTCAGAGGCGTTTTCTAGAACGGGGTATAATATTTCGAACGCACGAAAGCTCCAGTTTTGTAAGCAGCCATTTGAAATTATTCGAGGACAGATTGCTTTTAAAAATACGGTTTATGCGTTAACAGGCAAACTGTAGTACCCATGTTGCACCCTGTATTTTAGCGTGCAGGGCGGGCGTATTTTCTATTTCTAGAACGGGTATCAGTTTTAGGGCGAATTCTAGAACGGCGTATAAAACATTGGCCCATTTCTAAAACGGGGTATCAATTTTAGGGGAAATTTTTTTTAGAACGGGGTGCCAATTTGGAGTCCCGGGTGGCACATACCTACCCAAAAAATACCCAAGTGCCCCCCCCAGGTAACAGAGTAACAAGGTCACAAGGGAACAGCGGAAAAAGGAGACAGAGTAACAAGGTAACATGGTAACAGAGGAACAAGGTAACATGGCAACAGAGAAACAAGGTAACATGGTAACAGAGTAACAAGGTAACAGAGTTACAAGGTAACATGGTAACTGAGGAACAAGGTAACATGGTAACAGAGGAACAAGGTAACATGGTAACAGAGGAACAAGGTAACATGGTAACAGAGTAACAAGGTAACATGGTAACAGAGGAACAAGGTAACATGGTAACAGAGGAACAAGGGAACATGGTAACAGAGGAACAAGGTAACATGGTAACAGAGGAACAAGGTAACATGGTAACAGAGTAACAAGGTAACAGAGTTACAAGGTAACATGGTAACTGAGGAACAAGGTAACATGGTAACAGAGGAACAAGGTAACATGGTAACAGAGTTACAAGGTAACATGGTAATTGAGGAACAAGGTAACATGGTAACAGAGTTACCAGGTAACATGGTAACTGAGTAACAAGGTAGCAGCGTATTAAGGTAACAAGGTAACAAGGTAACAAAGTAACAAGATAACTTGGTAACATAGTAATAAGGTAACAGAGTAACAAAGTATTAGCAACATGGTAACAGAGTAACAAAGTAACAAGGTAACGTGATAACCGAGTAACAAGTAACAGAGTAACAAGGTAACAGCGTAACAAGGTAAAAGAGTAACAAGGAAACAATGTGACAAGGTAACAGAGTAACTAGGCAACAAGGTAACAAGGTAATCAGTTAACAGAGTAACGAGGAAACAGAGGAACAATATAAGAAGATTACAGAGTAACAAAGTAACAGAGTAACAAGGAAACAGAGTAACAAGGTAATAAGGGAACATGGTAACACTTTAATACGAGTAACTTACAAAACATAGTAATAAGAGTAAGGTCTAAAAAGGTGGAAACAGTAAGCAATCAACAATGAGACAACAGATTCAAGTGAAATAGGTAAAGTCGGTACAATATATGTCCCCATTCAAGAGGTACCTATCCAGTCCTTTGCCCTTCCGCTGGACAAAAGTAACGATGGCTCTGGAGACGAGATCGGCCTTCGCTAAGTTTCAACATGGCGCTTTCGTGAGCAAATTGCGCGCCCAAAGAAAACGCCTGCACTGCAGGCTAGCACATTAAAGGCTGAGCGCTTAACCTCGTTTTGATACAGAGACCTGGGAGAACTCGGAAATTGCCTATTTTGTTCGCAGAAATATTGGCCTCAAATAAATCAGCCCTTTTGCTGTAGTTCCAGCCCTACAATCACTTTTTTTTTATTTTACACTTTAGGTGACATCTGGCTACAGCATCTCTTTAATTAGAGATCCGGCAAGAGGAACCAGTCAGTTATATTTACGTGTTGCGTGGACCGTTTGCATTCAAACAGTTTTCCTATTTATTCCCATTACCTACTGGTATTTTTTATTACTTCAGTCTGTAAATACACATCCTGTATTGCTTATTAATTAAATGAAGGTGCTTTCTCAATATTTGCCAAGACTATAGTCTGCCTCCTCTCCAGATCCTAGTTCCAGGCTCACGACCTCCGGTGCCAGGCCGAAGTATCGTAGAGAGGAGAGAAAAACCTTCAATTGTTTTAAGAAAGTAACGATAAGGAAAACGAGATGCGCAAACATATTAGAGAAAAGCTCATTAGGGAAACTGGGCTTTTTTTACATCTTGACCTCATGAAGTCACGGCGAATTTGCATTGCTAAGGGTTTTTTTACTCTTTACCCAAAAATCTGTTCAAAATCACGGCTGAAAAGTGCGAAAAATCCACTTCCGGTTTACGTGCGTCGTTCAAAAACAACGACGCTGCTTAACCTGAAAATAATGACAGAAAAATGGAATTTATTCACCTCTCGTGAAGGTAATTTCCAAAACCATTTTGTTTGTTTATTCTTTGCGCGGAGCCCCCATCAAAATTGCCGCGCACGGGCGTGACATGCGTTGGCGAAATTATTTCGATGGAACTATCTTATTACTGGCAAAGGTCAGAAGGTATCTAGTTGCGTTCTCCTACCCTGATTATAGCAAACTTAACAGCAATTGGAACACGTGTACCAACCCACGGACTGGCCATTCTCGTCCTAAGAGCCCGACGTTTCTTGGTTACGTGGTCTTGAAACTAGGGGCTCAGAGCCACTGGCTCGGTGCAAATTAAGCCGAGTGGCTCAGAAGACGAGAATGCGGCCTGGCCAGTACGTAACGCATGCGCAAAGTCATATCACCCGGGCGTTATCAGACAGCTGTCTCAACCCAGAGGCATCCTTATTAGGGAGCAAGTCCGCATCGACAAACCAATCAGCACAGTAGTCCGTCTGACCACTTAACCGGCCGTGAACTCTAGCCCCTAGAATAGGTTTAATTCAATGTTTATAACAGAGGGAGCCTGCCTATTTTACTCAAAAGGCACGTAATTGCAAGGGTAGAGGATTACTTTCACTTTTAAGATCGTGCTTCGATTCCTGGGCAGGCGCGAACCATATGTTGCGTTCACATAAGCTTGTTATATGGGTTTCAGCACTCATACTCCTCATGTTCTGGTTTCATTACTCAGTTGAAGTGCTCATCACTGTTAAAAGTAATATTTACTATTTATCTCACTCATAACTCGCGAAAGTTCATGAACAAGTAATAGGCATGAAAATGTCTATTTTCGTGACTCCATTGAGCGCGTTTTACGAGTACTCGATAGTCTAAACGCGAAACGAGCACTTCGAGAGCCCGCGCGCGAGACGCACGCGCCAATCGAGAGACTGGGTTCTAAACGAGACCAATATGGCGACGGATTATTGACCAGACAGTTGTGTAGTAAATTGGATCTAAAGTAACATAATTAGACTTCTGGAACTCGGATTTAAGCTTCAGCAGTTCTTTTACTTACTCGTCATCACTTGGCTTTATTCATGATCTAAAAGTTCCTGCATGTGGCATGGCAGAAGTCGTGAAAGATCTTGCAAGGGTCTTGAAGGTAAGCTTATGTTATTACATTGTACTGTAAGTTAAGTTTAGCTAAAATTTAAGACTAATTTGCAGAAAAGGATGGTCTGATAGGCAAGTAATATTGGTGTTGGTAATTAAAGGATTAAGTTTATGGCCTAAATCATCAAGTAAATCCAGGAGATCTGGAACAAATGAAGGTGAAACATAAAATTTGGCAGGTACAGAAGTTACACACGTCACGTGTCACAGGTCTCAAGTACAGGTCATTGCTCTGTTGATAAATAACTGAAATAAATTACTGAAATATTTCGGATTTTGATTCCGCATGGAGAGATATAATATTTATGTTGTGGTTAATTTTTTATTTCAGGTAATTTTTGTTTTTCTTTTGTTTTAATTACCTGAGATAAAAAATTAACTATAACATGTTATAACTTGATTATCTATTATTATCATTCAGACAACATTTGTTTTGTATATATAGCATTGCCATTAAACTTATGGTTTCTCTGAAAGGTGTTATCTACACTGATTCCTTGTGTAGTATTATTTTTCCATATTGGATTATTATTTTTTGATCCGCACACTTCGTAGTGCAATTTATGGGGAGACTCTGGAATTTTGGTTATGTTACTTCAGTTCACCAAGCATTTATGAAATTGTTATTAAAAGGGAAATGTCTGAAAAAAGAAAACGTATCTGAGTATAGTTTTAGGACTCTAATAAACAAAAGCAAAAATCATTGCGATGATTTCCTGTATATTCACATATCTGAAATGAAAGGATTTGGGAAATTCTTTAATTGGGGAGGGGGGGGGGGGGCAGTTATGATTCCACTGACAGTACTCTCAAGCTACAATGAATGATGCTTTGATTTTAACAATGCGATAGTGGGGGTTATGATTCCTCAAATGATTTGATAAGTCTTGCAACATCGTGGTTATGATTCTTAGATATGACAACATAGGGGTTATGATTCCTCAAATGATTTCATAAAGCCTTTAAAAACCAGGGTTATGATTCCTGTGCCTGACAAAATGATATGATGACTTGGTGAAGCCTGGTCAAACCAAGGTTATGATTCCTCAAGCACATAAAATCAAATTGCAATTGGTTATTTGGCCATGCCTTTTCCTGTGAACATTTATGTTGTTGACCTTTGCGTCAGTTGTGAAATTAACCTAGCAAGGCAGAAACACAAGTCAGCTTTGGAAGGTACAGGTAGTTGCAGTGGTGTCATTGATTGTGATGTCGAGTTGCATTAAGGTTTCTAAGCAACATAACTTTCACTGGGTGAAATGAAATGGCTGATGTGTTTACTCTGTGAAAGAATGTTTAAAATGTTTACAGTTGGTTAATCACGACCAATTCTCCTCGTGCAAATGCAGGAAACTGCCTGTACTTGTGATCTGACCTGACACACACACACCCATGCAAATATGTCAGTATTGAGCAAGATAATATTTTTAAAGTGCCTTTTTGAACAAGATTTTCGTTGATTTATTGCGAATAGAAAAGGGGAAGATCGTTCCAATAGTATTTTCCAATGACAGTAGGGCAAAACTTTTAGACTATTAATTCTTGAGTGGGGAATGTGTAGTTAATGAGCAGATGCACTTCGTTTAAAATAATTATGTTGCTCAGATACAAGAGATAATGAAAAATTACGTGGCTTATTATCAGAGAGATGATCATATAGAAACAAACAATTATAGATTTTAACAATATCACGAAATTTTAATAAACCTAATTGAACATAATGAGGGGTAATATGATCGCGTAAAGGTACATCATTCATTATTCTAACTGCCTTATTTTGAAAACGTATAAGCTGTGATAATGGTTGATCATAATTATTTCCTCACAATATACAACCATATATGAGGTATGGGTAAATAAGAGAATGATAAATAGTAGATGAACATTGATTTCCTAGATAACTTTTTATTTCTATATTTCTCTATTACCCAACTGCCTCGCTTAAGTGGAAGGTGGGTGCCCGGGATACCCAGGGGCTTCCACTGTGGCCAGCCAGCCCCTAGATAGAAAAACTGCCCCCATGGCTGGCAAATCCCCGCAACCCAGCCATGAGCCCCCGTTCCAGGCACCCGTCACACTGATGAAACAGTGGAAGGAAGAAAAAGGGGATGGGAGGGGGGGGGAAGACGCTGAATGACCGCTCCACAAAAACCACTGTACAAACGCTCGAACTCACAGATCCTAGCTGTATACAAAGCTACACAAACCATGTGAGCCTGCACTTATGGGATTGACCGCTGGATACATGCTAAGCCTGTGGGCTACTTGACCACTGCGCTTGTGGACTGCATGACCGCTTGACTTGTGGACCGCATGACCGCTTAACTTGTGAACCGCTAAACTTAAGGACCACTTAACCGCTAAGCTTGAGAACCGCTAGACCGCTAAGCTTGTGAACCACTAGACTGCTAAACTTGTGAACCGCTTGACCACTAAACTTGAGAACCGCTAGACCGCTAAACTTGAGAACCGCTAGACTGCTAAGCTTGAGAACCGCTAGACTGCTAAACTTGAGAACCGCTTGACCACTAAACTTGTGAACCACTTGACCGCTAAGCTCATGGTGGTTAACTTAGTTAAATTGCATTTAACCAAATTAAATACTCTCACTGACTTTATCACAAACATATTCGATATGATCATGCCAGGATAAATGGCTATCAATATATTAGATACCTAAGTATTTGATTTTGGATTCTTGCTCTAAACATTGACCAGCTATCGATAATGGGGGTAATAAAATTAATTATAATCTACTTTCTGATGAGGTTGGAAGATAAGATATTTAGTTTTCCTTAGATTTAAGGTTAATTTATTTGCACATATATAGCCAGTCATAGATATTAGATAATTCTTCATTTATCTTTAATAAGATTTCATCTTTATTATTAGCTGAAGCTGTTAAAGAGGTATCGTCTGCAAATAGTCTTATGGAGAAAAAATCAGAAGATTGAGTAAAGTCGTTTATATATATCAAAAATAACAACAGTCCTAAAATTGATCCTTGAGGTACACCAGAAGAAATTGCCATGGTGTCAGTAATGACACCATTTACAAAAACTCTCTGCTTTCTTTTATTAAGGTACGATTTGAACCAGTGGATGTTAGGATTTACGAATGCCGTAGGACGATAACTTTGATAGTAAAATAGAATGATTAACAGTATCAAATGCTTTACTTAAGTCCAAAAATATTGATACAGCATAATCTGCTTGATCTACATGTAGAGACGTTGATATTTCTTCAATAAGAGCAACAAGACAGTCGATAGTAGTACTGCCTGGCCTAAACCCATTGCATTGTTGAGTAGGAGTGATAATATTTTCAGATGAAAAATAAGATATAAGTTGATTATAAATACGTTTTTCAAAAACTTTATGTAATGCAGGAAGAACTGATATTGGTCTATAGTTATCACACAGTGAACGGGATCGGTGTTTAAAAATGGGAATCACTTTTTCGATTTTAAGACTATCAGGCAAGATTCTTTGCTTAAAATTAATTATATACGTTAAAGGACGAAAACTCTTTAGTACTATCGATTTTTTGGTCGAAAGATTTCAAATCTTCTTTGAGTTTTGTTTAGTTGTTCTTTATGGTTTCGACATCCTGTCGAATCGTTTCCAGGCAGTCCTTCACATAAGATTCAAATTATCGTCGTTCACGTCTTGCTTCTTCCCCTTCTTTGACATATTTAGAAAACGGACACCAACAGGAACTCTTACACATAAAACTAGATTATTTAAACACACAAAAGAGGCAACAAATGACACTAAACTAGAGAGCTTTAAAAGATGTGACCATCATCATCGCTGACCGCTGACCACGTTGGGCTGCTTAATGCTGAATGACTCCGAAGTTAAGTGATTAGGGTTAGGAAACAGTGTGAATCAGGTTGAAGGACCTACAGCAGCTGTAATATACTGTTCGAACTAACCTGGAACTTGAGTCACTCAGTTTCATAACCCTGATCACTAAATTTCAGAGTTGTTTGAGGTTTGGCAAGTTGTTCGGCAGTTTCCAAGGAGGGAGGGGAGGGGGGGGAGGCGCTGTCCCATGGTCTAACCCCTTTCCCTTTTACATATATATATACCATTTTGGACAGAACAGATACCCCTTCTGTATTCCTTATAATTATTGATAAAAGGTACCCTCGGTGTTTTGGTGAAACGGGCAGAAATCTTAGCACGTGACTGACCGAACACAAACGAGCGACGAGGAATGGTGACGTCAACAATCACATTGCTGAGTATTATTTACAGATGAAACATCAAATTGACTGGGACTCTGCGACTTGTATAACGTATTCTACAGACTACTATCAACGTCTTACTTTGGAAAGCTGGTTTACTAACTAAGAACAAACGCCACTGAATCGTAGCCAACAGTTACCAGCGCCGTACAAACGACTTATTGACGAGGTCAAGCAAAACTAACTACGAGAGAACGACTGAAGAACTGACAATTTGACTAACAATAGACGACTGTTTAACTGTGACAATAGACGGATCGAAACGCACCAATTACTGATTACGAGTCTTCAGAGGCAATAACATCACGGCTTAACTGACAGACGACCAATAACATCGCGACGTAATTGACCAATCAGATCAACAACCAGAGTATAATACCATCAACTGACGTGATACGACTCACTTTGACTCTGAAGATGACTACCGCACAGGTTGTCGAAACGTCAGTCACTGTCAACGACAACGGTCCTATTCAGGACTACGTTCACCTGGACGATCAAACACAACCTACTTTTGAAATGACTCCTGGGTTCAAACCTTTCACAATATTGTATTGGTTGATGTTATGACCCCTTGCCCGTCATCGCTCGAAAATTGATTGGTTTTTCTTTGCTCCCCGTAACCTGCAAAGGGATCTCAGTGGTGATCTCACCAATGTAGTTTTTAGGGCATTGTTCGCTTTTATTGACTGCTTCACCCCCTTTTTATAATCATTTGCCTACTTTTATTATTCACTCTGTTACGTTATTCACTTGCCTAGTTCCTAGGCCTCATTATTCCGCGCGGCCAAAGCGTTTTGGGTCACGTGGTCAGATCGAAAATGTTTCCCGACCGTCCGCCTCGGATACGTCACCGAAATTAATTGACCGAGAGGGACTGGGAAAACGCCGTACAGGGACTAGGCTAGTTATTCACCATATAAGTTCAACAGAATAGACAATATTCGTATTCCCCGACGGTCCTGAGACGAAAGACTTCTCAGCATGATTGCGAGGCAAATGAGGGAAGTTCTTGGCGAAAACAAAACTCAGGAAATCGCAGCTGAAGCGCTGCAAAAAGGTAGAAATCAGAAAAAAAAAACTGCAAGATTTAAAAGCTGAAACCTTAGGTGTAAGCTGAAGGGATATCTGTTCCAAACAACGAAACTGTGGAAGAGCTGGTCGTACTAACAGTAAAATTGAAAAGCCACAGAGCCACTAGAAGAAGCGAGTATATACTAGTCTAAAAAATGGTAAATTCTGCCAAAATATGATGATTCGAATCCTTTTGATTTCATACTTCTTATTATTCCTATTTATTACCTATGTGTGGTGTATCTGTAAAAAGGAGTTTAAATTGCTCAGTATTATCGTCTTTGCAAACGCCTGAGTTCAACTTCTTGTCTAGTAAAATGTTCATTGGTTATGTACTCAGTTGTGACCGAATACGATGATAAATAATGTATTAAACGCGAATTTATGAAGAAACTTTACTTTTCAAGTCATCTCTGTTCAAACCGATTTATCTTCCTTACAAATCAAGGACTGTGTGCAGAAGGCTGAGCACTGTCCTGATAGATAGGCGCCGAATATACTTGTCCGGTTTATTTCAAATACGCAAGATTTTGTACCTGCTCTGTAAGAAAATTTCAACTGCGAAGTAGGTGTTTTACTTTTGTACAGGGTTTCGACAGGTAAGTCCATTTCAATATATGATATCCTTCAAAAAGTTTTAATATAAACAAAGGCCTCAAGAATTTTGAGACCACAAAATCGCGTTATATTTTCATTAATAAAATCGCTCACCAACTACGCCTTTCAATAATATTTGGTTAGGCTCGCTGTTTTTCTCAGCAATGACGAGCCGAAATCTTTCTTTTGCTTTTTAAAATAATGATCCGTCAAGCCTGTAATCTCTCGGAAATTTCCAACGTTAAACATTTTCCTTGATTTTTGACAACCCAGTCGTAGTTTTCTCACGTTTGTTTGTCTTCTTGGTAAGAAGATCCCCGCATTAGCCTCGCATTCATGCTTAAGGCCTACTCGTTCCAGGATCGTCGGGGAAAACGAATATTGTCTATTCACAAAGGTTTCCACAGTATTCTATAGTTAAATTGTGTATTGCACTGTTCGTCTTATCGAAGGAGGATGAAGCGAACGATAAAGCTACATGCACAAACCAAATTGATTGTATTACAACATCGATATTTTCTGTAATTCTATGTAACATTTCCTCTCATTATCCTTTTTTTACATTTAAGATTGGGCTTTTAGTCAGGGCCTCTAGCTAGAACAGGCCTTATTCAAATTCAAGACGCTTATTAATTTATAAGCAAGCGAATATTAACGTTAAAAGCCGACGTTTCGGTATCATCATGACACCATTCTCAAGGCAAATTGAATAAGTAATGCGAAGATTTGGTTTCTATAGTCTCAACAAATTAGCATAATAACAAAGGATCACAAGTTCTTCAAGTGAATACCTTTGCGCGAATCGAGTCCGCCTGCACGTTTAAGGATGGTTTGAGTTTTCTTATAAAAAGCATCTCCTTAATTAGGCAATCAAATTTGTTAGAACCTTTAGTGAGCACGTGAAATTGTTCTGAAATAAAAGGTGGTACGACCGAGTTATGTTCGCTAAGATAATGTTTACAAATTGACGACGATTTCTGTTTGTGTCCATCAACGCGTTCGTGAAGGTGGCCGCGAGTATAACCAACATATCCTGCATCACACAGGTTACATTGAAATTGATAAACTAAACATTGTTGGTTAACAATGGCTGGCTTGACTTCTCGAAATTTAAGGTCTGTTTTAATTTGTTATTTGTTCTTACCACCCCATGGGAAGCTAGTGTTGTTTTTAGGGACCACACTACAAAAAGATGGCAACCTCGTCCCTAGGGCTTTACCCTCAGATAATGGGAAAAGCCCTGAGGACGAGGTTGAAATATGGATTCTCATTTGCCATCACCCCTCCCTCTAACACTAACAGAAAAGAATGGAAAGGTTGAAATTATCCCATTGCTGTTGGTCTAACAATGCAAAGTTCATCCTTACAAAATATTTCAGTTTAATCTCAGATTCTCGGGTCAAGAATTTGTCCCGTCAGAGCTCCCAGATAAGTGATGTCTTGCCCTTTCACACAAGTCATTTCGAGGAGTCGCGAGAAATCACGCGAGAGCAGCACGCGAAACGAGACACGAGTGCGTTCTCTGCGGCTTGCTTCGCCCCCATAAATGGAGGGCTTGCTAGCAGGTTAGATGGGGCCATGTCGGGATTCCTCCTGTCCTTGTTCAGCGCTCTGACTTGTATTCACCACTTCGCTTGACTTTAGAACAGCTGTAACTCACGCCCTTGTTTAAATAACGCCAAGTGTCAGCATGGATTCACTGCCAAAACATTTCGATGTTTATGTCCAGCTGGTTTTGAGGGAGAGCTTTGCGAAAGAGGTTAGCATAAATTTGTTTTATTATTTCAAATATTTAGAAAATGTACTCACTGTCATAGATACAATTGTCTCTCTCTTTTTGGGATATTATATTAGTATACCACCCAACCAGTATCTGAAGTGTTGTGGGTTACGACGTGGGTTTTCTACCATTATATATATAGAGGATATTACATGGCCGCGCGGAGATACGAAATTTCTCTTCGAGTGTTGAAAAATATTTCACGAGTGAGCGTAGCGAACGAGTGAAATATTTTTTCAACACGAGAAGAGAAATTTCGTATCTCCAAGCGGCCATGTAATGTTCTTTTTATTATATAAACACCAATGAAATACCAAACCATTTCACTTTAACAGTATTTTGGTGTGAAAGGTGAGATTTATTATGTAGCCATAGCAAAGGTGATATTTTCACATGTGAAGATAACATGTTATTTTCACATGTGAAGATATCAAGTTTTCGCGCGAAAGCTCACCTGGTATTTCATTGGTGTTTATATAATAAAAGGTCTTATAATTCATATGGCGAATAGCTTGAAAACAAATTCGAAAAGCGTTTGTATTACAGTAAAACGACTGTTTCTGGAAGATGGACATGCTTGACTACAACGTATTTTCGATCAGCGTTTCCAAAAAAAGGAGGAAATAATCACTTACCTTTTATATAGAGAATAGGTGCCATTGAATAATGATACCCTTTTAACATAGTTATTTAATAAGAATAAATCGCTTAAACAGGAAGTCTTGTTGTCATTTTCGTGATACGTTTTTGAAATACTGAATCGTCCTTCATGCTCTGCTCTTCCTGGTTATCTCATTCCATAATTGAACGCGGAAGATAAATATTTACCAACGGGTGCTGTCAGGAGCCCATAACCCGGAGCGAGCAACTCCCATACTGGGCCTATGTCACGGCGTTTTTAGGGACCAGTTTATTTTTAGACACATCTTAGGGCACTTTTTCCCGCGAAAATAGAATTTCAACCAAGTCTATGAGCGAATTCGAATTATACTGATATCAAAAAGGGAAAACTAAAGGTCATTAAAAGACAAGAAATATCATTTTTAGGCCTGTAAGTTTTGCTGACCGGTTTGTGGAATGTAAAAGATATTCAAAATTCGCGCCAAAAACGTTCTTAAAATAAACTAGTCCGTAAAAACGCCGTAACACGAGCGCATGGAAGTTACTCGCTCAGGGTTATGGGCTCCTGGTGCTGTTCATCTACCCAAACGCGGACAAACCTTCCTGTTGGAAACAATTTAATTTGACGTTTTGCTCAAATGAACTGAAGAGACAGAAACAATAGAAGATATGCAGCAGCGAACCATTCGAATTTCAAACAGGGGTTTGCATTGGCTTTTCACCATTTTACTAAGTAGTGTACCTAAAAAGTAAAAAAGTGCTGCTGCTTTTATTTCAGACAATTACTGAACATCTTGTATTAAATGTAACATGAACAGAGCAACAATATGACATGAGAAGTTTAAAAAATGAAATTAAACTGAAGCATAGAATAGGTTTACCATCAATTGTGAATCAACGCTTCGCAAAAATAGTCCGTATAGTTTTCAAGGTCATTTACGACACACAGTGCACCAAATTGCATTAAAGATCTGAAACCAGAAACAATAACAATGATCTCAGGTGAAATGACATTTTCAAGCGGCCAATGGCCAACACTTCACTTGACTTGTCTTAGGTTCCTCTTGGTTACATGTTATATCTACGCCTTTTTTTTAGATATAAACGAGTGCACCGCTGGAACCCATAACTGTTCAGTAAATGCCTTGTGTACCAACACCGTAGGCGGATTCATTTGCACTTGTTGTGGCGGCTTTGTTGGAGATGGAGTGAACTGCACAGGTAGTAAGGAGAATATTTATTTTTAATGAATTCTGACACTGTCCCTTACCTTGACTGACGCCTTAATTTATCTTTGGACTGTGGGTATTTTCTAGAGATATACCAGGCTATAAGCTCCGACGATTGCGGGATGGGATATTTTGTACAAACGTTTTCCTAACTCAAGAAATTCGTGAATTGTCTCAACCGCTGGGAATTTCGAGTATTGGTATTAGAAAAGCTAAATGCAAACGGACGCAACAGGTAACAGCTCCCAACATTGTTGGGAGATGTTGCGTTCGTGTTGGCAGTAGTGCGCAAACAGATGCAACAATTCCCAGCAATGTTGGGAGCTACAGTACATCATGGGAAGGATAAATCCCATAAGACTTCAAAGAGCATGTGTAATGTAACGCACGTACGTGGCCCCAAAAATGTTGGGAGACCTGTGCAAATGGATCCAACATTGTTGGGCTACGCTACGGCGATCATGGAACAAAGGAAATATTGGGAGGTGTTGGCTCAAAAGTTTGACAAGTTTCAAATTTTGCGCAACAACTTTTAACAACACACAACAACATGCAACAGGCCGGTGTGCAAACGGACGGAACAACAATGTTGCGTCCGTTTTCACGGGGCTTTAAGTAAAATACAGAGTACGTGGTTAACGTACTTGGTTACAGGTTTTAAAACATACTTTGGATGATGATTAACTAGTCTACGAATACAACCGTCTCCTCGTATGGAAGTCGGCGAACTTCAGAGAGCGCGACAGTAAGAGTCGTCTCTGATGTTGAATTTACGTAACTATGGTTCTGTAAAGTTACCCTACCTGAAAACGTTTACAAGCGTATCAAGAAATGGTCTATTGCACGACCTGAGTTTGCCCATCAAACTTAAAACAATAGTTCTTTTGTTCCAGGTGACACTTTCCCAGACCGAACCGAAGCTTGTTTGAATAATCGGAAACCTTCGGCTTGACAAACTTGTGCACCACGGGGGGTGGGGAGTGCTAATTGATCTGTGAATAATGAAATTTCACTAGGGTACCGACGGGAATAGTCAAAGGAGCTATCTTCTAGAAGAAGCACTTTCTGAACTGAAAACTTGATCTTTTAGTTCTATTATTGCTTTTATTTTTTGCATTAACCCGCCGCCTGCGGAGACTTCTCCCGATACTTTTATGCCGTTGCTGCAAAGATTTTAGTCATAGTTATCCAAGCGGCGAGAATACGTTCTCAAACAACCGGCTTTCTCTTTGCTCGACAACGCACTTTGAATAAAACAGGTGTGATCTTTTTGCTTCATTTGAATTGAATTGAATTGAATTGCTTCATATAAAAACGAACAGTTGCTTATTATACAGTACTTGCATGTGCGCTAAGTTAGCAGCAAGCGCGTGTGGTTTTTACTTACAGAAAGCAATTAATTGATAAGTAAGTGTGGGGGCATTGAGCCGTGTTTTAAACCTCGCAGGCCCGTAAAAAGGAGGTGCGATTTTTTTTAATCTTTAGTTTACTAACTCGTGTCATTGCCAACTTGAAATCTGCTTTTTATAGATCGATTAGTTTCGAGATTAGTTTCGTCTGACTCTGCCCGGAAAGTTAAGCAATTACAGCCGCATCTTTAGGCTGTTAGAGAAGCGTGTAATTTTTACTTGAAGGCGGAGCAGTAAATTTTACTGATAAGTAAGTGTCTTGTTTAACTTCGCGGCACAGGAAAAGGGAGGTGCGATTTTTTCAGTCTTTTGTTTTCTTATTCCTTTCTGTGCATTCATCGCCGACGGAAAATTTGCTTTTATAGATCGATTTGTTTCGTTTAACCCTGTTCGAAAAGTTGCACAAGTATATAGCGCGTTGAATATGTTCAACACCAAGCACGTGTAATTTTCACTCGAAGAGAGCTATAAATAATATCATTTTGTTCAGTCTTTAGTTTACTGAGAAGAAGCGGTTTGATTTTAATCCTGTATTGTGTACTACGCTCTATTTAAACTTCATTTGCTTGTAGACTCAAAGTTCTCTCGCGCAAAATTTGGATTTTGCCATCTCGAAAACAGAATAACCAGTACCGGTATATAAAAAAATCACAACCAAAGCGTATGCGATCAAACAAACTGCACTGTAAGTTTTCAGCTGCTTCCATTCGAGCCTATATTTTAGTTCCTTACAGCAATATTAACGAGCATGTTTTGCGTTAAAGTTGCTTCCACTAGGCTCAGCCTGTAATAAAACACAAGGAAGCAACTGATAAACTCGTCTGTTCAGCACTTACCTCACTACCACTACTGCGTCGTATGTTGCGTCCTGACTACTGTAACTCTTACCCACCCCCTGGGTTGAAATTTCTCCTTACTTCGGTCGCGCCGAAAATTCAAACGCCTTCGGAAAGGAGTTATCGGAAATCTTGAAATTTCCTGTGCGTGAAAGCTATTGTTTTACGTTGATCGTTTTTGTCCTTACAAAGAAAGAAACGATCAAAAACAACAATAGAGAACAATACCTATTGTTCTCGAATTCAGGTCGCTTTTCTTG
Source organism: Porites divaricata (assembly GCA_038088405.1). NCBI lineage: Eukaryota > Metazoa > Cnidaria > Anthozoa > Scleractinia > Poritidae > Porites > Porites divaricata. The sequence goes on from JBBMOI010000001.1 coordinate 43,557,601, forward strand.
GTCATCATACGAAGCAAAAGTTGACCCCGGCTGAATGGGTTAACCGGTCTGGCAGACCACCGATCATGTAAACGTGATCGCATTAAATATGAGACGGATTTTATGGACAGGCGGGTATTATCCCACCAAGCGGGTTACCTTACCTACCCGGGATCCCCCTCCTCAAGCTATAATCGTTTTATTTATTTTCAGCATACTGCGGCATTCTGTTTGATTTCGAAAACGGATTGTCAGGCTGGACATTGACTGGAAATGCATTCAACAATCAGCCAACATACGGCAATAATTCATTAGAGAGGGGCAGAGAACCTGCCAATCACAAAGGGAATTGGTGGATTGGCGGCTTCAAGGATCGACCCAGTCCCTCTCATCAGGCTGGTGCAATCCAAAGCGATGTTCCTCAAGGCACGATGACGTCACCCTGTTTTGGGATTAATGGAAATTCTCTTCGGTTCCTTATTGGAGGAGGTTGTTCCGAGAACGAGATTCGTGCTGAGCTTATTGTTGACGGAAATGTGGTTTCTCAGGAAACTGGTGATTGTAGTGAATCCATGACAGAGAAAAGCTGGAATTTGTCTGGTTTTGTTGGTAGAATAGCTCAGTTGTGTTTGGTTGACAATTCCTCAGGCCGATGGGGTCACATTAATTTTGATCATTTAATTTGCCAGTAAAAACGAAATCACGCATAGTGGCTTTCGTTGATGCGTAAAGGGTTTGCTAAATACGATTTTGAACATCAGGACTCATCAAAACTGGCCGATAAATGGTACTGTATTTTTAATAAAATCGGCCAACATACATACGGTAAACTGCCGCTTATAATCCCTCGTAAGGGTTTTACGAGGGCTTATAAAAAGATGGGGTATAGGGTTAGGGTTATACTTAGGTATAACTGGAGTAGAGAAAACCCCTTCGAAACAAGCTCTAGCAGTGCTTTCAAACGTTATAATAATCGGAATTCAAAATAAGAAAAGCTATAAGAGGGGGGCTTGTATAAGGGAAGGGCTTATAATCGAATGTATTTTTATGTTTACAGATTGATGGGCCTACTACTGGGGGGTTTATCAGTGGGGGGACGTATGTGTGGGGGGTTATAACTGGGAGGGCGTATATGTTGGGGGCTTATAACTAGGGGGACGTATATGTCGGGGGCTTATAACTGGGGGGACGTATATGTCGGGGGCTTATAATTGGGGGGACGTATATGTCGGGGGCTTATAATTGGGGGGACGTATATGTCGGGGGCTTATAACTGGAAGGAAGTATACAAGACAAGACAAGACAATGTTTTATTTGGAGTCTTATACAGTCCTATGTATATCGACTTTATCCAAATAATTTAAAAGAATAATACAAATTGCCCACTAGTGGAACTATAGTCAATGTTAACCTAAACAACTAATGATCTTCTTTTCTCATAGCAGTCGAATACGTATTTTGCAATTATCTTTTGCACTGGTTTGTTCTTGCTTGGAGGGTTTATTAACAACAGAAAAACTTCATCTGGTGCCATTCTGTTTACTGATATTCTGTATTCTTTGTTTAAGTATTCAAATAAAGTACTTCTTTTTTCTTGATACGCAGGGCACAGAGTTAAAAAGTGTATTTCATCTTCTACGTCTTTTTTACAGATAGGACAGATCCTCTCTTCCGGTTTCTTATAAGGTCTTACATACCGACCTGTCTCTATCGCCAATTTGTGATTACTTAGACGGAGTTTAGTTAGAGTTATCCGGTGTTGGACGTTGGTGACCTGACGGAGATAATCTTCACATTTATAATTTTCTATTGTTTTAAATTTTCGGAAGGTTCTTAGTTTATTCTTTTGGTTGGCGTCTTTTCTTACGTCATTGTTTACGTGACTTAATCATCTTTGTAATTCGATGTCTTTCAGTCTTTGTTTGATAATGTTCAAGATTCCTATGTCATTTTCATGTGCTTTTGTCCAGAGGTATCCCAGCCCTATTTGGTCTAATACGCGTTTGACTTTTTGGCTCCATAATTCCTTGTTCATTCTCGACTTCATATGATTATAAACCACCTGTGATAATTTTGGTTTAGAGTTAGCCAAAACTTAAAATTTCTATATTGTGCTTCGATTTTCATTGGGAATAGATAGATAGATAGATAAACTTTATTAATGTGTCAAGGCCACATAGCCTGGGAAAATCCCATACTAATTCCTGTTTCAGCCCTACATGCATTGTTGCTGCAGTATTTATTTACACCTAACAACCATTTCAAGAATTTAATTTGAACTAGTTCTGCGGGAACTTTTTCTATTTGGTCGTTACAATCAACACCCCAAATTTCACTTTCGTAGAGAAGTATGAGGGATATCAGAGCATCAAATAGCTTAATCGTCAGCATAATATTTTCTCTAAAGTTGTCACCCATCTC